>JAXDDX010000003.1:3085000-3685000 GCA_034670405.1 Hoplostethus atlanticus | reverse complement strand
TAGTCCCTTTTGAGAGTCTTCTGCTAGGTCTCTTCTATATGAGTCTCTTGGTCTGCAGGCATTCTCATTCATTTACATGACTGGTGGGTTCAACTCTATAGCAACAGAAGAAATATCTCAGACTCAAACATGGGCAATTTACAACTGCAGCATGTCTGGGCTACTAAACTAACACACACCGAACTACAACAGTCTGTCAAAGTCTTGGGATTGCTGTTATCTGTTTTTGTAAAAAGGATACCTTGTTTGACTGAACCCCCTCCATGCTGCATGGACACCATATATCGCTTACTCTGCCTTGGCTAACTATGCCTAACCCATGCATTCATGTGTCAGGGGAAAATGGGATGAAACAACTTCTTAAGTACATTGTGTCCAGGATGAATCATCTAAAATAAATGGTTTTGTTTACTTTTGTCTGTGTGATGTTATAATAACTGTTGATCTGATTTCATATTTGATTTTTTTTCTACTTTCTTTCGCAGATCACATTGTTACAAATGGAGCATAACTTTGATATTGTAAGTATTATGGGCTTTCATCGCTATGTGTGTCATGTTTTCTTTTGTAATGCTGCTACATTTTTGCACTGTTTTTTTTTCTGTGCACACAGATGAATCATGCCTCTCGTGCTCTCACATATATGATGGAGGCACTCCCTCGGTCCTCTGCTGTGGTGGTTGACGCTATTCCTGTCTTCCTGGAAAAGGTAGGATGTTAGGCCATCTACCTGTCCCCTATCCCTTGCTAATTTGCAGTGGTAGCCTTTATATATGCTAATGAATTCTCCCACCTTTTGTCTGCAGCTTCAGGTGATCCAGTTCATTGACGTAGCAGAGCAGGCACTGACTGCTTTGGAGATGTTGTCAAGGCGACACAGCAAAGCCATTCTGCAGGCTGTAAGTGTTGCGCTCTCTCTTCCACACACCTTGTCATCTCTCCATTAACCACAGATATACACCAGGATAGTGTTGTCATTATTTTGGATCCTATTCTATGTTTTTCAGTTGTACATGTGGAGTCGGTGTTCTTCAAGGTCACACACGAGACATAGTATAAACATATTAGCAACATTACCAAACACTTATGTCACTTTTGCTTTGTTTGTGTCCCTTCCTTTGTAGGGTGGGCTTGCTGACTGCCTGCTCTACCTAGAGTTCTTCAGCATCAACGCCCAGAGGAACGCACTGGCCATTGCAGCCAATTGCTGCCAGAGCATTACCCCAGATGAGTTCCACTTTGTTGCTGATTCCCTGCCACTGTTGACTCAGAGACTCACACATCAGGTACCTGTTCACCCACGTCAGAAACCAGTGAACTATAAAAGACAATACTGTCACCATTACAACCGGCTAAAAAAGCAGAACCATGCAAATTCATCCTAATATTTCAGTCCTCCTTTTTTTTTTTGGTCTCTCAGATAAAAACCTCTACATATTGGTGCCTCACATGTTTTTCAGTTATTTCTTTAAGTGTTACTTATTGTCAGGATTTATTAATTACTGCATTCATTTACCCCCTTTCCAGGATAAAAAATCCGTCGAAAGCACTTGTCTCTGTTTCGCCAGACTGGTGGACAACTTTCAACACGAGGAGGTATGTTAATGTGCCTCTATTTTTAAAGCCTCAAAACCATGTTTACCTTTTTGTGTTTGCCTTCTCTTGTCACCCCACTCCCCTTAGCTGATGTGTGTTTGTTCAAACCAACAGAACCTGCTGCAGGAGGTGGCCTCACGTGACCTGCTGACCAACATTCAGCAGCTGCTGGTGGTGACCCCTCCTGTGCTTAGCTCGGGGATGTTTATCATGGTTGTGCGCATGTTTTCTCTCATGTGCTCCAACTGCCCCTGCCTGGCAGTCCAGCTCATGAAGCAGAGTGAGTGTCCTTCATGGACACTATCTTAGATACAAGCACAGACAAATAACACACTCCCATTCTCACTTGCTTACATACACTCAGTCTCGCACATATTCATACTCATTCATACACTTGGATCAGTCTTTACACAAATACAGTCTGAAAGTACACTGGAAGGAAACATTTGAACATATTCCCCCAGATTTTGTCCATATGTAGGAACACTGTATTACAATGTCATTAGGTGAACACAGAACATCACCCTTTTACCACTGCCATTTACAGTAGTGTAGGAAACGTACCTGTTGGAAGAGCACAAACTAACATCAGGACTGTGTATGTCATTTTTCTTGAGCAGACATAGCGGAGACTCTGCGCTTCCTCCTGTGCGGTGCGTCAAACGGTAGCTGTCAGGAGCAGATTGACCTCGTTCCGCGGAGCCCTCAGGAGCTCTATGAGCTGACCTCCCTCATATGGTAACGTCCCTCCAACTGCCCTTCCTTAGATATTCTTTGGCTCAAGGTATATGCTGCATGTATGCAACCTCTCAGTTCAGACATATTACTCTATTGCTGTGGTCATAGGAATTAGAGCAGGATCACCTTTTTCCCCATTTTAAATGTATGTAACAAAGTATGAACTTAGTGATACTTTATATTTATCCCGCTACTTCAGCGCAGGGTCAGCTACAGCACAGTGCCCCTGGAGCTGGTAGGGATTCACTACCAGCTCCAGGGGCACTGTGCCTTTAACGGGTGTCTGTTTGTGTGGGACAAGTGGAGAAAATATTCAGACAAATGCACTTGCCCGAACAGACAATGTAAAAAAACAATTGCATGTGTCAAAGAACAAGTCTGATTTGTCCCATCTTGGTGAGAGAATTTCCTGTGGGTACGACACAACAGGGCAGGGGATTAAGTACATTGACAATGTGTTCATCATGAGGAGTGAAAGATGATGGATAGAATTATGTAATTGTTTGGTTATTTACCTCCTGGGTGTTATTGTTTTAACTCTTTTACATTTGATATCTTTTTTTTTGCATGGAAATTATTTTCCAAGTTCATCTGTAGGACAAGGGACATTTTGTTGCCACTTTTCTGTGCCGATCCCTGCTGCAGTCACTGCATACTGTGATATCATATTTTTCACACGGCGCAAAAGGGGTTAGGGGTTGAGTGTCAAACAGACACTTAACCCCTAAGACCAAACGGCACTCTCTTACCTTGTATTGAGTGATGTTTACTCATCCGGTGTTAGTCTCGCCAGTGTGCTAAGCTTTGCAATTGCAGTCGCTAATCTATGCGTGACAAAAAATATTTTCTGCAGGTGCATATTTTAGCTACAACTAGATTGTGCTTGCAAAGCAGTTTTTGAATTTATTAAGTTTGGCCAATGCTAACGGAACATTTTGGCAAACGGGCTGTTATGAAACTAAAAGTCAGCTAAACTAGTGGAGCGTAGCAATATAGTAGAGTGGATCTATTCTTGACAGTACATTGGCTAAATTATATGGTTATCCTGATTATTCAAGGACTGTAGGAACTTAAACTACAGTTGATACTGCACACCTAGCTAAGTCTAAGCTAAGTCAGTCCTCCACAATTCACAGAAAATTGTCCTTGGGGAAACAGACAACTGGTTTATGCCATGTCTAGTGCAAGACGTTGGAAAACCTTATCCAAACATAACAATAGTTGGTTAAACACCTAATTAAGCTAGTACTCTTTAGACATAGTTTTTTCTGTAGCATGTCCCTAACTGAAACCACTCTTGTCCCCACAGTGAGCTGATGCCCTGTCTGCCTAGAGAGGGCATCTTTGCAGTGGATCTCATGCTGAAGAAGGGCAGTGCCCAGACCACAGAAGGAGCCATCTGGCAGTGGAGAGATGACCGGGGACTCTGGCATCCTTACAACCGCATCGACAGCCGCATCATTGAGGTATGTATGCAGTAGGAAAGAATGTCACCCAGATATCTCTAAATATGGGATGAAGTCGTCATCACTGTGGAGATGTGTGTATCTTTTATGCTCATCATTTTTGCTAGTTGGTGAGCTCAGTGCTAACAGAACATTCTTGATGTGAAAGAATTGGAGTGCTAAAAATGTAGTTTTCCTACAAGTTGCCATTATCCAGCAGAAGGGTTTCAAATACACAATGACGGAAATCATTAGTGACCCTAAAGAGTTTAGAGCAACAATGGTCTTTTTTTTTACTTTACTTTTAAATCATTGTTCTCCCAGAATTTTATTAAATGGTGGTTCTGGGTTTCTGTTATTTGCATCAAACGATAACTACTTGATTAATAATGGATTGACTCATTAGAAATTTCCCATAGCAGTGCACCCTAATGTCTATTGACGTTGTCTCAAAATGTTGCTCTTGTATCATGATCCTTAGACACATATGGGAGATTCTTGTCTGCCTTATCTGTGTGTGACACTGATGTGTGGTGATTATCTGCCTTTTACAGACAGCCCACCAGAATGGGGAGGATGAGATCAGCTTGTCCACCCTGGGCCGTGTCTACACCATTGACTTCAACTCTATGCAGCAGATCAATGAAGATACAGGCACAGCACGTGGCATCCAGAGGAAACCCAATCCTCTTGCCAATCCCAATACAGGTAAGACTGACTGAACCTAATCCCCTGAATATAGTATCTCAATTCATAGTGTTCCATTACATCACCACATGGCAAATTAAACGTGATTGTATTCAGATGACAGGTGATTGTACTATGAGTACAGATTCTGTATAGTCCAACAGCACATGTCAATAATGTATAAACCTAATTCAAATGTTTGCAAGCAATTCTGTACATGGATAGAAGTTCATAGCTGTAGTTCATCACCAAAATATTGAATTATTAATCTCCATACATCACTGTATCACATGTGTCCATAACAAAATAATCGCAGTGAAGAACCTGGAGCAAAGTTCTTGCATCATGTGATGTCATGGAATTTCATCTATAGTCATTTTTGAATAAAAGAAGAGGGATTGCCGGAGTCGTGTACATGGACATAAATAGTGTTAATAACATGATTGCCACCTCTGTGCTTTCCTGGGTGTCCATTTTGGTCACATAACAAGGACACTTGTTTATCGTGTGTCTCTAGGGAGTCACCAGGAGGTGCGGCGGGAAGACGCGCGAGCCCAGCTGATGAAGGAGGACCCTGAGCTGGCAAAGTGCTTCATCAAGACTCTGTTTGGGGTCTTGTACGAGGTGTACAGCTCCTCAGCTGGCCCTGCTGTTAGACACAAGTGCCTTAGAGCCATCCTCAGGATCATCTTCTTTGCTGACGCAGAGCTGCTGAAGGATGTGCTTAGGAACCACGCTGTGTCCAGGTAAGACGGGATGGGAAGTTAGCGGTAAACGTGCAGTCAACTGGGCACAGTGGTTGCTGAAGTGAAAAACAAAAAATCTTTGGATAAGGTTTAACCTTAAATTAAAACATCTCCAGACTGGGGCCATCACTCACTGACTCCATGGCAGAAACTCTCATTCACGCCTTTGTCACCTCCAGTTTGGACTATTATAATAGAGTCCTATCTGGGGTCCCTAGCAAAGCCCTGGATAGGCTCACCCACACCAAAGCCTGGCAGCACATCACCCCCACCCTCATCCTCCACTGGCTCCCAGTCAAGTACTGTGTCACCTTCAAAATGCTGCTCCTCACTTACAAGTCCCTTCACGCCCTTGCCCCCCAGTGCTCCACACCTAGAATAGGCCTGGCTGAAGACCTTTCTCTGCAGCCAGGCCTTTGGACTCAGTTGCTGAACTGTGGCCCTGTTTTTTGTTTTGTTTAAAAAAAATATATATTTTAACTGCTGTATTGTTTGCCCAGCCATTTAGCCTAGTTGTTCTTTTTCTCATTTAGCCTAGTTGGTGCTCTATGAAAGGTGCTCTTAAATTAAAGTTGTTATTATTAAATTAGAGTATGAAGTAGCCTCACTTGCCTTGTGCCAAATTTACTCTTTGAATTGAAAGTGAATTGACCCTTACCTATTTTTGTATGTTTACTTCAACAGTCACATTGCCTCCATGCTATCCAGCCAGGACCTGAAGATTGTAGTGGGTTCTCTGCAGATGGCTGAGATCCTCATGCAGAAGCTGCCTGATGTCTTCAGTGTCTATTTCAGAAGAGAAGGTAATTCAAAATTCTGTGTAAGACTGCCTTTTAGGGACAGGACAATGCAATCCCTAGCCAGATCCTAGTGACTCTTGCCAAACTGCATGAAGTTGGCGTGTAGTTACATTGCATCTCTCCAGAGGCTTTAAGCAATTTGTAACATGTCTATCCTCCCATTCTCTCCTCCAGGTGTGATGCACCAGGTGAAGAACCTGGCAGAGTCTGAGAGCTTCCTAGTCACTAGTCCCCCTAAGGCATGCACCAGTGGTACCGCCAGTCTGTGCACTACCACCATCAGCACTGCATCCACTACAGCCGCTACTAATGCCACTCCTGACCTGGGCTCACCCAGCTTCCAGCACAGCATGGATGACTCACTGGACCTCAGCCCCCAGGGGTGAGTGATGTGTATTTTTTTGTTTAGCCATCATGGGAAGAGTTGTTTACCTTCTTTAGCACAGGGCCCAAGTCGAGTAAATTCAGTGTCACACTGGGAACCAAGCTCATAAACGCACAATAATACTCACTAATAGGCTGACCAGAAATCCATCCAAAACAACTAGTTCAAGAAATGCTATGAGAAACTGCATATGGCGAATTATGTAAACAATACAAAATAAACATACAAGCAAACAATAAATTCAAAAGTATTTTATCCAATGGATGAATGAACGAACAATCGCAGTCATTCTCTCATCCACTCCAACAAGAGCATTGTTTTAATGTCCTTTCCCTCTCCAAGGCGGTTAAGTGACGTCCTGAAGAGAAAGCGGCTACCTAAAAGAGGGCCCAGAAGGCCCAAGTACTCTCCCCCGAGGGATGATGATAAAGTAGACAATCAGGGTAAGTTAAATCATTACTGTCCCCTTTTGTGTGATATTTAAGTTGTTAATATGTAAATAAGAAGTTGAGAAATGGATGAACCTCATCAAGCAACATTTCATATGATGTATTCTTAAAGGAATACACCTGTTTTTTGGACAAAGCAGCTCTTTGATCAACTTACCGTTATGTGACCAGAAGATTGGCAGCACTTTCTGTCTGTGTTCAGTATATTGTGTGCTACAGGGCTTTTGACGTGTTATTCTAACTTACTAGTGTACTGTCTATTTAACATATGACGAGCTAAGGTGTTGGCATGCACCAGAGTGGATAAAATAAATCCTGGATGCACAGAGATGTAACTTCTATCAGTCTTGTGGAATACTGGCAAGTTGATTGAAGAGCAATTTTCCAAAAGTTGTTGAATTCCTTTAATGTTTGTGTATGCAGTCATTAATTAGAATGGTACCGTAGGTTTTTGTTTTTCTTCAGAAGTATTCTTTTTCTCTGCCTTTTTTATAACCTCCATGTCTACTTCTTTGGTTCTCGATAGCCAAGAGCCCTACCACTACTCAGTCCCCCAAATCATCCTTCTTGGCTAGTCTCAATCCCAAGACCTGGGGCAAGCTGGGTGCCCAAACAAACAACGCCAACTCAGAGCCCTCACGCACAGCGGGGGTCAGTGGCCTGGCAAGGGCACCTCCCAAGGACTCGATTTCAAACAACAGGTATGATGATGAGGGTGATGGTTGTTAATATGTTAGTTACTTAGTCATTGTTTTCTTTCAATATTTTTGGGCACACAGCATTGATTATTATCCTGCTCTTGTATTATTCATTCTTTGGTTGTGGTTGAGTGTTGGTAGCAGTGGTAATGATCAGCCACTGGTTGTGGTGGTTACGGAAATGAGGGCTAAAGTCTGATCATTAGGATGGTTATGTATGTTTCTTATCCAGGGACAAGATCAAGGCCTGGATCAAAGAACAGGCTAGTAAGTTTGTGGAGCGCTACTTCAACGCTGAGAACGTGGATGGTAGCAACCCTGCACTGAATGTACTCCAGAGACTTTGCACAGCCACTGAGCAGCTCAACCTACAGGTAAAGCCCAAACACAGCTTTTTGGGTTGTTAAATTTATAGAAAAGCATCTGTCTCTTGGACCAAGGACTTGCAACAAGGGACAGTTTTATTAGTTGTTAAAGATCAAATATATAAAATTTAGTCACAGTCAATCTTGTTTTTAATTTATTTTAATTATTTACCTTTTTGTTACATATTTTTCACTCCTTTTTCTTTTGCATATAAAGAACTATCAGTAGTGTATATCTTTATAGTAATAAATTACTTTAATGTCTGATTTCATTTTTGCCTGCTGGGCTAGTGAAAATATACTAGGTGCAAGTAGAACTCTGACCTACTGGCTGACCAGGTTAGCATTGAACGCTTTAGTTGTTAGAGTGAAATTAAAACGTATCAGGATTTAGCCCAGTTTCCTACTCTTTAACCGGGGTGGCACTTGGTGTAGTGGCCCGCATTGCTAAATGAATATAGGGAACACACGGGGATCTCTATTGAAAATAGCAATCAATTAAACATTAACATTGAAAATCGAATTCATGACAGTGAAGTCAGCCCCTGTGGTTGGCAGCTAATACAAGATTTTGACTATGAGCTCCAATTAGGCCATCCCACATAAATTTAGAAAAATAGACTTTCATATAGGGCTTCTGATCTTGAACATTTGCGTGGTACAAATTATTATTAAAAAAACAAAACAACAGTTGTTAAAATTTCTTATTTAGTTAAATGTTACACGCCAGTTTCGAGCCGTTTCTGATGGTCTGTTGTGGTCCTGTTTTCAAGGTGGACGGTGGTGTCGAGTGTCTGGTGGAGATCTCCAGTATTGTATCAGAGTCTGACGTGTCGTCATTTGAGATCCAGCACAGCGGGCTGGTAAAACAGCTGCTGCTCTATCTAACCTCGAACACTGACAGGGACTTGGTCAGCCGTGATGTGCGGCTCAAGAGGTTCCTTCACGTCTTCTTTGGCTGTCCGGTGAGAGAGCACAACATATTTAGATTCTGAATATTTAGACTACCATATCGTCAACATTGACCCCTGTCACTTCTACAGAGGTAAAGGGCTTCCTGTCCTCAGAAACAACTCTTGAAATTCTGAAGTATACAGTGTCATGATTCTTTTTATAAAGTCTATTTTGAGAGGATAATTGTTATGCATAGTAATTGGAAGGTTGGTAACCTCATTTACCACGTTTGGCATGTCTCCTGCAGTTTTAGCCCCTGTTGGAGGATCATAGTTTGAGCCTGTCTTTCTTTTGGTCTGTCATGTGGCTTTCAGGTTCCGGGGATGGAGCTTGCAGGTCGTCTGGAACCGTCAGAGAATGGGCCTCTCTTGGCGCTGGTGCACAAGATTAACAACTGCCTGAGCCAAATGGAGCAGTTCCCTGTCAAAGTGCATGACTTCCCTAGTGGCAATGGCAATGGGAGCAGGTCTGTGGGTCATTTGTGCTTCTGTGATCACTAGCTTTGCTTCTGATCTTCATTTATCCTCAGCAGCATTCATACATTTGTATTATGTCTTCATATACTGTTGAACTTTTCTTTAAAAAAAAAAAAAATCTTTTGATGTCATTGTTCTAACCATGTACTTCCTGTTTGGGATGTATATTTTTTTTTTTTTTTGGACCATGTATTTGTCTCTTTCCAGGGGCTCTCAGGCACTGAAGTTCTTCAACACTCATCAGCTGAAGTGTCAGCTGCAGAGACACCCAGATTGCACTAATGTGAAACAATGGAAGGGCGGCCCAGTGAAGATTGATCCCCTGGCCTTGGTGCAGGCCATTGAGAGATACCTGGTTGTGCGAGGTGAGGGGCTGTCTGTGCTCAGCTTTATAAAAGCTGTCCTTTTAACCTTTTCAACATGGGAGAGGATCAAGTTCCACCCTGAATATCTAAATGCATGTTACATTTTTTTTAACTTTTTTTCTTCCAAGGTGGAAATGTTTACTCATTTGGGTTGCTCACTTGAACTCTTGCTGTACAGGTTATGGAAGAATCAGAGAGGAGGACGAAGACAGTGATGATGATGGTTCAGATGATGAAATAGACGAATCACTTGTATGTGGCAGCACTTAATCTCAACAATACCTTCTATACCAAATAAGCCTCTGTTGTTCTTTTTAATCTATGCACGCTAAGCCCTCTGATGTGTGTATTGAGAGCTATGCAAGTGTGTTTTTGAAGAAAAGATACATTTCTATTGTGAATTTAATCTTAATATAACTACAATATTATGTCTAATCTATATCTAATGTATCGATTATCAAGGCGGCCCAGTTCCTGAATTCTGGCAGCGTGCGCCACAGGCTACAGTTCTACATTGGTGACCACCTGCTGCCATACAACATGACTGTATACCAGGCTGTACGGCAGTTCAGCCTTCAGGCTGAAGAGGAAAGGGAGTCCACGGACGATGAGGCGAACCCGCTCGGGCGAGCCGGTATCTGGACCAAAACACACACCATATGGTACAACGCATCTTCTGTATCTATAAAATGCTATATTTATGTATGCCAGTTGTAATATGCTAAACCAAAAAAATATTACACCAGTCTTGGTCATGTGGAATATAGTCTTTAAATTTGTATGCACATGACTTAGTGTTTCTACGGTTATAAAAGGGCTTGGTTAATGTACATGCTCACCAGAGCATACGGAGACAAGATATCTTGTGGCTTGCCTCCTGCCAGGTATAAGCCTGTGAGAGAGGACGAGGATGGAAGCAAAGATGCCGTGGGAGGAAAGAGGGGCCGAGCACAAACCGCCCCCACCAAGACCTCACCTCGCAATGCCAAGAAACAGGATGAGCTGTGGCATGGTGGGAACCTTTCTACTAATCGAGTGTTTCTCAATCTAATGTCCAGGAAATGCTAACTAGGTCTGGGAAATTGCTAAGTAGTTCTTGGACTGATGCAATTTTAGGCCAAAAAAATTAAGACTACGTCAGCTTTTAAATTTCTTTCTTTTCCTCGCTTGTTGTTTTTGTTTGACCTTGTAAAGGTCTAGAATAAATTTGAAAGTTAAATAATTCTTCTATTTATGGACAATTTATATGTCCATTTACATGCAAGGAGTAACATGACTATTGTCCATACATGGTGTTTACGTGCATACAATCAGTATTTACTTGACACAGCTTCTCATTTTATACTTCTCATGTCAGAATCTGTAGACTCTGTTTATTACTGAATTTCATGCCCTGCACTTTCAGATGGTGTTTGTCCCAGCGTCACCAATCCCCTAGAGACATACCTCATTTCGGAGCCACCAGAGACCATAACCTTTGACGACCCCTCTTTAGAGGTCAACCTGCTGCTGAGGGTCCTGCACTCCATCAGTAGATACTGGTTCTACATGTATGATGTAAGTCCTAAGAATGACCATGTGTTGATAATCATATTATTTCCACAGGTAATTAGCAGTAGGGGTGGGTGATATAGCCTTAAAATAATATCACGATATTTCAGGGTAATTTGCGGTAACGATATTCATGACGATATGAAAAAAGAAATACTGAACAATGTTTTATTGGTGATTGCAGCAGCATTTATTGGTGCAAATAGTGACAACATAAGTCAAAATATAAACATAAAAGTAGGTATAATAGTGTTTTCCTTGGAATCTTAAGTAAAAGTATAAATAACTCAATTGTTTAATATTTTAGTTTAACAATAACTAAAAGTAACTTCGGGAGCCTGCAAAATAGTATCACCTAATAAAACTGACCTCAAATTTTAAGTACAAATGTAAACAGCAGCAATCCAAAGAAACCTTCAGTCAAAATGTAAACACTGCTTATAAAAATGAAATAAAAATACTGTTAAAACTTAATACAAAGTTGCCTCTAAATGTTTTGTGTAAACGTAAGATGGATTACCATCAAATGAGGTAGAATGTCAGTGCTGGAACTGTACAAGTAAACACTTAAAAAATGGACTTATTACAGGTTAGAAGTAGCCATCCAGCTGGCAGACACATCACTTAAACCACTCGCAATATTTTCGCCCGTGTGATCCTTGGGAAAGGAACTCGTCTCAAGGCAGGAGTTGCGCAGCTTCCAGTCGCTGTCGATGTAGTGCACGGTCAGGCTGATATACGGCTCCGAAGTTCGGCTCGACTACATGTCCGTGGTTGAGGCAAAAAAACTTCACTGACGATAGCGTAGCTGCTAGCTTGTCATGGCATTCTTCATACATATTTCCTACCTGGGATGTTGTATCTTGGGTCGAGCTTCTTAACCAGTCGCTTAAAGCCCTCCTTTTCGACCGTTTGGATTGGCAATATGTAACCACTTCAGTAATTTCATTCCACCGTTTGCTTTTCCTGTCATATGGAGTGCTACTTGCGAGTGCTCCAGCTATGCTCGGCTGAGTTAGTGTCATTTGCCTGCTTTTGGGCCGCACATCACCAGCTGCTAAACTCGCCTCACGCGACTTCTGACTGTCCTCATACTCGCGTGTGTGTTTTTGCTTTAAGTGGTGAAAAAAGTTTGTTGTGTTTCCACCTTTAGCCGTAACCGTTTTAACCTAACCTAACCGAAGTAGCTCCCCTTTTAGCTAGTAGCTAGGATTCAGATACAAGCCATGCTTGTATCGTTCTGGTGCGCTAGGGTATGCAAATGTGTCAACACGACATCACGCCGCTATATCATATATCATGATATGACACTTTTTTTCTGTGTACAAATTTATACCGGTATTATCGTGAACGATAATACAGCCCTAATTAGCAGTGTTCATAGTATCGTGCCACATTGGTAGGAAATGGGTAAAACATGATTCAAGTAGTTACTATGAATGTCATATTGTGTTACAGAATGCTGTGTGTAAGGAAATCATCCCCACCAGTGAGTTCATTAACAGTAAGCTGACAGCCAAAGCCAACCGTCAGCTGCAAGACCCGCTGGTCATCATGACAGGGAACATCCCCACTTGGCTCATCGAGCTCGGCAAGACCTGGTAAACACTACCCATTCCCTTTTTACTGTATGGAGGAATTGTAATCACATCTTTGAACAACATGACATGGATATTCGTGAGGATATGTTTGGCTTGAACATAAACATTGATTAACATTGATTTGTTCATTTGTTAATATTGTTCGATTATATGATATACTGATATACTCTCTCTCTCGCCCACCCCCAACACACACACATTTCTCCCTCTATCTCTACAGCCCGTTCTTCTTCCCCTTCGACACACGGCAGATGCTATTCTACGTAACTGCCTTTGATCGTGACAGAGCCATGCAGCGCCTACTTGACACCAACCCTGAGATCAACCAATCAGACTCTCAGGACAGTAGAGTTGCACCACGCCTTGACAGGAAAAAGGTTTGAAATGTTGCCATATTGATATGTTTTAACTTTGTGTCAGTGTGTAATGGAATCCACCAATTAGACAATTAGACTTGTTTCCTGCAACATGCCGATATCACTGTAGCTGTTATTTGACTGGGAATTTTAAAAGCATTGGAAGAGCAATCCAATTCATTAGCTTTTGTACTGGGTCTTATTTCGTCTGTTCCCTTACTTTCTCTTGGGGTTTGTCTGTAGCTTTGTACTTGATCTCATTGAGTGTGTTTAAATGGACAGTATTCTGAATACTAGATAAGCACATATATTCCATATACGATGTTAATATTAATTACATTTTCAAATCACACATCCCAGTTTACATGAGAAAACATATTCCTAATATTACCAGAAAACAGAAACTTGCACAGACTGTAAAAACATACAATAAATGGGATGAAGACGCTTCAGTGTCCTTGCTAGTGTAACCATGTCCCAAGTACTAGGTGTTCTCATTATTATTATTATTATTTTTTTTTTGTGTATTTACTTTCTCCCTTCTCTTGTCTTGTTTCCAGAGGACGATAAACCGCGAGGAGCTACTAAAACAGGCTGAGTCTGTGATGCAGGACCTTGGCAGCTCCAGGGCCATGCTGGAAATACAGTATGAGAATGAGGTACACATCGGTGTTCAGTCCTGCACAATACTCATACTCAGAATACACATACACAATACTCAGAATATATCATAATTGTGGAGAACCCTGATGAGGTAGACCTGTTTTGGATCCTAGCTCAGATATGAGATGTGGCCCCTTAACCACTTTAGCACAAAGTATTGTATCATTTGTATGTTCTCTCAGGTGGGTACAGGTCTCGGCCCCACTCTGGAGTTCTACGCTCTGGTGTCCCAGGAGCTCCAGCGGGCTGATCTCGGGCTGTGGAGGGGCGAAGAAGTCACCCTGGCCAACCCTAAAGGTACCACCTACTCCCCTCTAATAATGAATCCTTAGGCAAAGAGAAGAGGCTGTAGGAATTTCATTAGGACCTTGACTGTTGTAAGTGGGCTTTATTCTTTGAGGGTCTAACATTACTGTAGTGGGCCATGGTAAGTGTATGTTAGCAGTAACGTTAATTAGGTTGTAGTAGTGAGCTATTGGTAATTTTATTTTATTTTTCATTGTTATATCTTCAGGTAGCTTTCAAAAAGTGTGGCAACTGTTCTGTGTGCGTTTGTCTAAGTGTTCAGCTTTGTTACCGTCAGCTGTAGTCTTTCACCATTGTTGGCTGGCTCGTCTTTGTAGTAATCTTGACTGCTTGCTTGCCAAGACTCACAGCTGGCAACCATTTCAGTAGCGCCAACTTAGTTTTTACTACTTAGTTTTGTAGACTGGGAGCAGAATTTCAATAACAAATTTTCATTCTAAAAAACAATAAAATACACAAACAAGGACGTCTGTCTTATTTTGTCGTGGTTGTAGTAGCTTACTGATCTTAGATCTGTAGGTAAGACAACCTTGCAAAGACGCCCAAGGCACACTAAAGTGATGAATAATTTCAAATGCTTTTATTGTGGAATGGGTTAGCAAAGATAAAAATGCTAAAATTATGTATTTTGCCATTAGGAACTCCATTAAAGCTTTTCACCCTAACAATTTATCTAATAGGAATCAAGAGAATTCATAAGGAGAATCGGAATTGGTTAAATCCCGGTAGACACCCAGCCCTAGGAATAATATACCAAACAATTGTACAGTCCATAATACCAGTCCCTAATACATGACACAATTTTATATATAGCTCACTATAATAAAATACCAATGACAAGGGTCCGTCATGCAGCCCCTTTTAGTCCATAGACGATAAAACTCCCTCATTCAATATGGTACTTCATGGGAAAAAAAACAACAATCTAAACAATTAGCTCAATGGACGCCCTGAAGAGACAGTTACAAGAAGGGGGAGAAGTTAATTTCTTTATAGAGAAACTGTTCTCGCTGGGGAAGCAATTTGTGTCTCACACCCGGACACATTTGGTGATTACCTCAGTGTTCTTGACCTTAAGGGAGTTTGGGCTCATATGTCCTGCTGTTTTGTAGTGTGGCTATGGGGTAGCAGTGTTTTACACATAGCTGCTGGCCAGATAGCCGTTTACTAACTAACTTACTCCTTTCATCCGGCTACTATTTTAACAGACATTATTGTTTTTAATGCAGGATGTTCTCCTGTATCTGATCACTGTTGTTGTTTAAAGCCTTGTAGTTGACCAACTTGGCTGTCTCTGAACTTTGTTTTAGTGCTGTGCCAGTGCAAGAGAAAGGAATTTTGCTCCTGCTGTAGCTTATACTCCTCAAATATGTTTTTAACAGTGTGTCCTGTTACACAAACTTGACACTTTTTAGTTGTCAGAAATGGGTAAAATTGCCCAATACCCAAACAAGGTGAACATGAGTACAATTCTACCCACAGGCAGTGCATTGCCAATACTGAACAGTTTAATTCAACTTGATGTGCTGCACGGATAATTGGCAAGGGTGATTTAAATAATGTTTGATTCTGTCATGGGTTATCAATACATAAAGAATCAACATGAATATTTTAGCAATTCCCAACTGTAGGTAAGAATTCCTTATTGTCTTAATGGGCTTGAGACAGCCTAATTGGTAAGAAATCTAGTGAACCTCTTAAAGTGTATGTTCATTGTTTTTGGCTTGTTGTTTCTTCTGAATTACTCTGACCATGCTGTTGTCTCTGTCCCTACAGGAAGCCAAGAGGGAACGAAGTACATGTTCAGCTCCAGGGGACTGTTTGCTGTTCCCTTCGGCAGGACAACCAAGCCAGCACACATCGCCAAAATCAAAATGAAGTTCCGTTTCTTAGGAAAGCTGATGGCCAAAGCCATTATGGACTTCAGACTGGTAATGACCTTATCCCTAGCCCTGCCATGGTTTCTGAAATGCACAAATGGTCAGAGGCGCATATTTTCAACTGACCTTGAATCGATGCAAATGTTAAACAAAGTGCTTGATTTGTTTTGATCCTGCAAGGGGCGTGTCTATGCACCTCACGTCGTTTACAGCATACATTGAAACCAGAAGATTTTTGTTCCAAGATGACTTCCATGATTTGAGGGCATCTGATTTTGCATATGTTATAGCATTTTCTTATAACATGTAATATAATATGTTATAGCATTTTGTTATAACATGTAATATGTAATATAATATGTTATAGCATTTTGGTTTCAAACTCCCCAGACATATTTATGCCCAGGTCCAGCAAAATCACTATCACATCCTCACCCCCTCCTCTTGTTTCTTCACCCAGCTGGACCTGCCACTGGGGCTGCCATTTTACAAGTGGATGCTTCGGCATGAGACGTCCATCAGCTCCCATGACCTGGTCAACATCGACCCTGGCGTGGCCAAATCCATCCAGCACCTGGAGGACATAATCCGCCAGAAGAAAAGGCTGGAGCAGGACCGATCACAGGTAAAGAAGGACTCCTTAAAGCAGCCAATATCAGATCATTAGTTGGGATCCAACATGAAAATGTTTGGGAGCCCCCACTCTAAACGACATTTTTTGTTGCAAATGCCACCTAAATTGTGCAAACTGGAAATTAACAGGGATAACTGAGTTTTTGTTAAATTAACAATCAGCCTATCATATTTATTTGTGCATGTTCTTTATTTGTGATATCTTCATTAGGGTTTAGATAAGGATTTTATAAGGTTATTCCTCTGTAATATATGAAATGATAACCACCCCCTGTCGGGTGCTTAATGCTACCACTTCAAACTTCAAACTCCAGCATTATCTTGATGTTCCAGACATCTTTCATGCTATTCTACGTGAGTTGTTCAGTTTTAAGCGGTTGCTAATCCTGTTTTCTCGCCTCGCACAACCTGGATGGTTTTAAGTGAGTTTGTAATTCATATAACACAATTTTGTTCCTCTGCCCTCTCCATCCTGTTTTCTCTCTCTCGCTCTCTCACTCGCACTCTTGCTCACTCAGACAAGGGAGACCCTGCAGCAGGCACTGGAGAGCCTCAACATGAACGGCTGCTCAGTGGAGGACCTGGGTTTGGACTTCACCTTACCAGGGTTCCCCAACATTGAACTGAAAAAGGGCGGCAAAGACGTCCCCCTCACAATATATAACCTGGAGGAGTACCTCAGGGTAAGTGGTACACAGACTGTCTCTGTTTCTCACTTACTCTCACTCCCATTTCAACAAGTATGGGGGTTGCTTGGCCTTGTCTCTTAATATTAATCCTGTTTATTTCCCTCCCCTTTGTTTTCTTTCACTCTAGTTGGTGGTGTACTGGACTCTTAATGAAGGAGTGTCCAGGCAGTTTGAGTCGTTCAGGGAAGGGTTTGAGTCAGTCTTCCCCCTCCACCACCTGCAGTATTTCTACCCAGAGGAAGTGAGCACATTCTCCATTCCAATATATTTACTAAGAAAATGTGGCATTGTAATTAGTTAAGTGCATTGTATGTTTATTTAGTGTGTTAAAGAGGAGAGATTGTTTACATGGTCCCTGCTATTGCCACAGTCTAGCTCAGTGATGTTTGAAGGAAGGATGAAGTTCTTGGCCCTCTTTGTTTTTGTGTTTTGTCTTTTAGGGATGTCATTATTTATTTGGCATGTGCCTGCTATTCATTCAGAATGAAATATTGGGTTTGTGCAACACTAGCTGTGGTGTGTGAGTTTTCTTTTCCCCTCCTTTCTCTTCACTTATATACATGTCCCTCTTCTCCTGCTCTAGCTGGATCAGTTGCTGTGTGGTAGTAAATCAGAGACGTGGGATGTGAAGACCCTGATGGAGTGCTGTAGACCGGACCACGGCTACACACACGACAGGTGAGGTGGTTCACCTATGACACTTTGGTTCTGAGCAGGAAACGCATGCCATCACCAGTGCCACAACATACCTGGTTATATAAACCTTTGGACTTAACTTCTGTCCAGAGAGTTCAGTTAGCTGTGATAAAACCCCTCCACTTTGTCCTGATTTTTTGTGATGCCAGGCATTCCATACTGTATTATACCAGCCACATAACAATATTATGTCATCTGTCCAAGGTAGACATTGCATTGTAGAGCTGGCTAATTTGTTTCATGTAGAGCACCATAAAAATATGGGTTGAGATTGTACTTCTGGTGACACATTAACCAAGTGAACATTAAACATTGTGTGTGTTTGACATGTATGTTCCATCGTTCCTCAGCCGTGCGGTACGGTTCCTGTTTGAGGTGCTGAGCAGCTTCGACGCCGAGCAGCAGAGACTCTTCCTCCAGTTTGTCACAGGAAGCCCAAGACTGCCTGTCGGAGGTGAGTCGCTTCACACGGACAAAGCTTACGCGCACACTCACTATTTCAACATGAAAGCTCAGATGGAAACCTGGTTAAATAGAGCCTCTTTCAGACATGCACTTCGGATATTTTCCAGAGAATCAGGTCCCCACTTTAACCGGAGTTGCCCTTCCACACATATAGCACACCACCGGAGAATGTCCGTTTTGGATGCGTTCACAAACCTTCATCTTTCCAATTAGACATTTTCTCTGGCGTCTGTGTTGTTTGTTCTTTGCCTTCTTCCTCACCCTTGGATGTGTTGTCCCGGTTTCGCGCCAGTCGCATGATAAATACGTCATCAACACGCCCACTCGCTCGTAGAGAATACTCTGGAGAGTCTTCTGCTCCATTCACACTTGGGCTCACACAGATTTTAGACTGGGGTGCTGGATGGGTAAAGTCTGTTTAATTTCCAGACCAACTGATTTGGACATTTGCGTTGACACATACAACCCCTCCGAGTAATGTCTGCATGTGTGAAAGAGGCTTAGGAGTCCCAGACGTTCAAGTATTCAAACGGCTGGCAGTTATTTTTAGTATTGATTCAGCAAAGTGCCCCAGAGCAAGGCTGCCTAACTGCTATTTAAAGTTCTTCCAAGGACTGACTCAAAATTAGCCAAAATTCGATACAAACCAACGTTTGTGTGTCCGAGTCAGGTTGAACCTCACCCCGGTGTTGCTCTGTCTCGCAGGTTTCCGGAGTCTGAATCCCCCTCTGACCATCGTGAGGAAGACATTTGAGTCGACAGAGAACCCAGATGACTTCCTCCCCTCAGTCATGACCTGCGTCAACTACCTGAAGCTGCCCGACTACTCCAGCATAGAGATCATGCGCGAGAAACTGTTGATCGCGGCTCGTGAGGGCCAGCAGTCATTCCACCTTTCCTGATCTCCATGTCTCACATTCAAATGCCTTCTACAGCGACTGATGAAATCATGACTTCCTTCCTAGTTTTTTTTTTTTTGTAATCACATACATTAAGGCTATGTGTACAGCCTTCTTGTTAGAGAAAGCAGCTTGCAGAAAACTTAAGACTTCAGATATATATTTGCTGCCCCCGTCTCTCCAAAAAAACAAAAACAAAAATGGACAGGCGTTACATGACTCACAGTCAACTTAAAAAAAGAAGAAAAAAAATCTGAGAAAAACTTATATCAGTAGTTGAGTAATGTTAAAAAAGATGAAAAAACCTGGGTGACATTTTAAATTGCATTGCTGTGTGATATTTAAAAAAAAAAAAAAAAAAGGGATGTTTCCTCTCCAGAGTAGTGGATAACGTCACTGGGTGGTGGGGAGGAAGGGGAGGGGGGTCCATCGAGCAAGCTAGGTTCACTTTAGCTCCAAAGATCATTTGTACAGACAAATTTGCAGACTTTGCTCATTCTACACATTTGATAGAATAGCTCTTTGTTCTCATGTCTTCTTTCCCTTCAGTTGTCTGTTCGCATTTTGTTCTGTATTATATTGGCCCCAGTTTGTGTGTTGCATTTTGGTTTCGGCTTTCCCTCCTGTGTGTCTTTGCTTAAAGTTGTGGAAATGAGAGTTGCAGTTGGTTGAATGCGGGTAGTGATGAGAGCATATTATCTTTTCTTCTTTTTTTTTGCCTACCCAAGTTGAAATTGTGTTCTGGCCTACTTATTACAAAGAGCTTCAGCTCAAATGTTGAGTTCTATCCAGTGTTTTGGAGTACATTTGTTTTGCTCTTACTTTGATAGAGTAGTGTCTCTGCTGGACCCTACTGAAGGTGCAGGGTTATCTTGACAGACCAGGCTCTGAGCAACCCCTCAACACATAATGTAGCTGGGCACAAAATTTGGCTGGTCTCATTTTATCGTTTCATGGCCAGATAGCATTTCAAGTTCATTTATGGAATAAAGTTTATATGCAGTTTCACACCCTGTTCGAGGTGGGAAGGTCTGCTTTACCTTTTTTTAATTTTCTATATTGTCTTTTTTTTCCTTTTTTTTTTTCTTGCTGTAGTTTATTTTTTGCACTGCTGGCTTGGAACAAACCGTGGTGTGCACCTGCAGTCTGTGGCCAGGGGAGGGCGCCACTGTATGCTCTCCTGGCCCAATCGTTCATGTGCTGGTTTCTAAGATCTGCAATAATTTACTGCATCAGGTTCATGTTTTTACCTGAACATAAATAAAGTAACTGTTTGACTCATTTGTTCAGTGTTTGCTTTATTTGTCCGTCCTTCCTTCCATTGCTCTGTCACATTCCACTCCTGAGTCCTTCGCGGTAGGGTCACGGTGGGTTTGGGTAACAATACAACTGACATACATTTTATTTTGTACAGTCTTCACTTGTATGCATTGACTGATTAGGTTTAGGGTGTGGGAGGGTAAGTCCTAAAGGTAGTCTGAAGCTGATCATCAGGGTGTTG
This sequence comes from Hoplostethus atlanticus, assembly GCA_034670405.1. Taxonomy (NCBI): domain Eukaryota; kingdom Metazoa; phylum Chordata; class Actinopteri; order Trachichthyiformes; family Trachichthyidae; genus Hoplostethus; species Hoplostethus atlanticus. The sequence goes on along the minus strand of JAXDDX010000003.1, from coordinate 3,664,056 downwards.
ATCTCAAAAAGATCATTTATGTCTTCACACACTGGATGGGCTCTTCCTTCGGATTGCAATGTGGATAGGGCAAAGCAAGTTGCCATGGGGACAAAGTGGAAAAGGTGACTCATTTGACTGAGCTGCAATGTTGGTTCAAGATCATAGCAGGTTATGCCAGGGCCTCTGGCTCTCTGTCTGGGTCTTTGTAGATTACCCTACCACTGAGCCTTCAAGTTCATAAACGGGCAAAAGCTCAATAGTGGATTTAGCATTGCATAAGAGATGTGAATGTGTTGGTATGACTCATTGTATTATTTAACAGCCAATGATGCAAACCCATTTTCCCTGGGACACTGTTTTTAAGAACTTTTCTGCTCTTCAAATGGCCTAATGGCTTTTCCCTCTTACACAAGCAAAAACATTACTACTCTATAAAAAAAGGTCTGTTGGAAGACAGGAAGGAAGACACTTTATTTCTGATCTTTCTAAGGGGCAACACTACAGCTTTACTGCTCTTCATTTCCACAGCAGCCCTATATAGCACAGGCTGCAACAGGCCCCCTGGTATTTCATGAGGGGCCTGCTAGCAGATGAGTTGGCTGGCTGCTGCAGTGCCGGGGTTTTGTGAGATGGCTGAAGTGGTTAAAGGTGACAGATTTACTGTGCCGTGGGAGGATTCATTATGGAAATGGGAGAGTTGTGGCGACAATTTGAGGCTGACATCTAATTAACAACCATAGGACTTTATATTGATCTTACCAGGTGTGCCAGTCTCAGAGAGACATTCACCTACTTATATAAATTGAGGTCATGAATCACACACCAACTCTTGAGATGCTTCTGAGGGAGTGACAAAGAGGACACAGTCAAGGACCTCCTAAACCTTTCTACTTCGTTGTATTGACTGGAGTGTACTTTGTGTTGTATGCAATTTGCCAATCAGACTTCAGTTATTTGTTCTCAGCCTTATCAATTCAGGATGTGATTAACATTCAAACTGAACGTTTCTGCAAATTAATTTACTGTGTTTAACATACATGTTCTGTCTCCTTGATACAGCACTGGTCTCTTATTGGTTAAAAATCAGTAAAGTATAATAATTCTGTGACCACCTCCCACAAGACTTTCAACAAAGCAACATGTCAGATTAGGGATTTTGTGAGGTGAGTTCAGGGAAAATCAAAATTCCTAATCAGATTAATATTTGTGAGCATTTTGAAAAGTTACAGTATAGAAAAGAAAAACAAACCTGCTGCTTGGCTTTTTGTTTTTATAGCTTTGGGAGATGTTTCTTCATGTACACATAATCTAGACTGTCTAATGACAGGAATAATAATTTGAGAGGTGCTGAGAACCTTGATGACCACTGAATGTACCTTCTGACATCACTGCGTCAATCAGACCTGACTAGTATTTGTAATACTCCTTATGGTTTGTTTTAGCCACTTCGGTGCCAGGTGGGTGGGGTTTGCCAGTGTATGCCATAAAGATTGACATTCACAGGAAAGTGCTTGGAAGTAAGTCATATTTTGTATGTGATCTGTGATTAATAACATGATGCTGCCTGGATAGTCCTGATCAGGTATACACCTGATCTGGTACAAGATGCAGGTACAAACAAACACCAAGAATTATTTTCAACTACTATTTGACACAGATCTGGTATCAGCGGGTGAAAAGCAGGATACTTGAAATGGGTCCTAAGCTTGGGCCCTGAGGCCAGATAAAATTATGATTTACTGAGGGATCCATGGGATTACTTACAGCAACCAGCAATCCAGTGGCCAGACTGTTCAGCACAGCTTACAACACCAATGTTTTACCTTAATCAGTGTATTATTTTGGCTTCGTGAGCAAAGTTGGGCTTAAAATTTCCATGAAATGAAATCATGAAATAATTTTAAGTGAAAACTCTCTGTGAAACAGTCGTAACTCAATAAGTGACTCTAATCTCTGATAACATTGACAATGAACCGACTCAGTGGACACTGACAGTACCCTGGGTGATTTTCCGGGGATATTAAGTCGGTGAATCTACCAAGTCACATTAGCGATAGAGCAGCTCGGGAAAGTGCAGCTTGACGATTAGTTTGGGCTCTTTGGGTTCTCGAGAGTTGTTGTCCATTTGCAGACAGGGCAGTCATCAGCTTTTCACTGGACAGGTAGTTGGAACTCTGCGAGAGGTAAAAACAGGGTTTCAGCCAGCAACCCTTAGATTCATGCTCATTACAATTCAGTACTACTTCTGTGATTTAGGAGACCTGGCAGGAAAACAGCACAGCTTGTCATGTGGGGTTCAGCCTACCCAACTTTGGGTCCATTTTTGATCCACTCAGATCCACTTAATCTCTCAGTACCAGGTAGTACCATGATACATGAAAGTGGATGATCTTTGACCATTCTGTCAGATCTGTATGCAAGAAGTCATCCATACACTCTCTGCTAAGTGGAGCGATTTTAAGAATGAATCTTCACCTTCACCGCCCTTAACCACCTTGGCTTGTTGGACTCTCGCAGTGCGATGCTGCAGTGCTGCAAGCTGGGGCGTCGGAGCAGTTTCCCCTGTGGTAATGCTGCCTGTTATCACTGGAAAGCAGCTAATCTCCAAGGCAAAGCTGAAGAGGATTTTCTCCCTCCCCTCCTCTCCCTTCCCTGACTGCAGCCACATGCCCCCCCTCCCTCCCCCCTGCCTCCTTGGAAGACCAGCTCCAAGGAGAGGTTATGGATGATGTGATTCCAAATGAGGTCCACGCAGGGCTCCTCCGTCACTTGGTGAAGTGTGTGTGTGTGTGTGTGTGAGAGAGAGAGAGAGCGAGAGAGAGAGAGAGAGAGAAAGAGAAAGAGGTGGGGGGGTTGTTGGAGTGTGTGAGTGTCGTTACTTGTCGTCACTATGACTCCAGCGAATGAGCCCGCCCTCCCCCTCCCCTTCTCCATCCTCCTCCCGCATCCCTTCTCCCTCTCAGCCTCCACACCATCAGCCAGTCTGCTCTCTCTCTCTCTCTCTCTCTCTCTTGCTCAGTCTCTCTGCGCACAGCCACGGCTCAATATCCTAACAACCTGCTTCTCTCACACACACACACACACACACACACACACACCTTCTCTCACACACAGTCGCTCATACACCTCTCAGTGGCCACCGACCTCAGCCAGCACAAACAGCAGTGCTTACTGAGCTCAGAGCAAGATCAGAGGGGAGGAGCGGGAAGAGAGAGAGAAAAAAACAAACAGAAGGAGGAAAGAGAAAGGAGCCCAGAGGGAGAGGATCGGGATGAGGATGAGTCCATACGGCGTGCCGGCATTTCCCAGCTGTCCCACACAGACCATGCAGCGCTTCACACCCCTGCTGCTTCTCCTCCTCCTGAGCACCAGGACCGGGGCCGCCCCGTCCCAATTCCAACTGGCCCCAGACACCCCAGCCCCGGCGGAGCCCACCCCGACCCGGGCCACACCTCGTCCCGACCCCTGCGAAGGGCGACCCTGCCTCAACGGGGGCTTCTGCGTAGCCCTCCCCTCCGACGGCGGCAGGCCAGAGGAGACCTGGGAGTACGCCTGCACGTGCACCCAGGGCTTCACCGGACGCAACTGTGAGGTGTGAAAACAGGTTTTTATTCTCAGCGACCTGCTGGAACGTAGGATTAATACTAAGCAGGGATGTAGTGGAGGGTAAACACACTCCTTTCATTTGCAGAATACACTTTACCCACCTGTTTTAGGCTGAGGTGAATCTTTAAGGTGTTGGTTCACAGTATAGTAGGTAGTGCAGCATCAAACTGACGAGTGATATAAAGGATCATTTGATGGGAAGAAGTATGTTCATGTTTTTCTGTTTATATTGGTGTCTGCTTACTGTCTGATCACTCACTGTGGGTTATAGCTTTTTACCACTACATCACTGGAAAACAATGAGGGTTGAACTTGGACAATGACTTTGTACGTGTGTGTGTGTGTGTGTGTGTGTGTGTGTGTGTGTGTTTTGAGATTTTATTCCTCTGGCTTCATCAGACGCAACTATGAGATGGAGAACAGGCTTGTATGTGTTGCTTTCGGTCTATTCGGTCTAAATACTAGCAGAGCTGCATTCTTATTTCATTTTGGTAGTATTCATTCTTCATCGTTCATTTAATTTCGGTATTTTTCGTTTTGAGCATGCACACCTCCATGTACACATCTGGAGCATTCTGACTTCTCCGGTTTACAAAATATGAATGATCATTGAAAACAGGTCAAATTCCTTCTTGAATGAAATCGTAATACCTGAGTACTACTCTTCCTCCACTAACAAGGCTTCTGCTGAAAGGGTTCAATTTGCAATAAGCATGGAATGTGTGTGTGTGTGTGTGTGTGTGTGTGTGCGTGTGTGTTGATGATTGTGTGTGATTGCATTCTTCCTTTCTGCTGTTTGGAGATGTTTTTTTAATGGCAGTGTGCGCTGTTATTGAGACATGGAGAGAGGAGTGCAGCGTTGCTGTGGCAACAGGAGCGAGGAGCAGCAGCACTGAGGAGCAAGTGAAAACTGTGGGTGTGTGTGCCTCTGGGTGTGTGTGTGTGTGTGTGTGTGTGTGTGTGTGATTCTATGAATTGGATGTGTGTGTGAGTCATTGTGTGTATTATGTGCTTATTTGTGTGTATCTGTGAGAGCGAGTGGAGGAGGGTGATTCTGGGACACCAAACTTACCGTTGAGCCCTCTGGAGGAGTCCTTGGCCTTTTTTTCCTTCACCCAAATAGCACAAGGGTTAGTTACATGAGAGCCGCTGTAATGGTACATTGCGTATGTTATGCTCTTATTTGTGTGTATGTGTCCATGTGTGTGTGTGTACCACGTACTGACGCATAGGAGAAATGATTCACTATATGGGCTATTGATCAGTAAGCCCAGGGTCCAGTCCCCACACCACTTTGGTCGGGCCCTTGACTGTATTGATCGGACCACTGAGTATTATCTGGAGAGTACAATCCATTAATTAAATAAAAACTGTATGTTCGGTGGAATGCTCCTATATATACACACAGGCACGGGTACAGCTAACTCCTAGCGATGCCGCCAGTCTCTCTTAATGCCTATTAGTATTACAAAGCATCGTAAAGGATCGATTCATATCATCTAAAACAACAATACAAAATAGATGTTTGCATTTGGGTCACCAGGGGATTTAAGAAAGACGTTGCTTTGATGGACATGTGCAAGCTGGGGGAATGAGCTTTTAGACCACTATGTTTTTTCCCCACGTAGTCCACCCCCCCTCCTGTGTATCTGCAGTCTGTATCCTTGCCCAGTATCGTGACGTGTCAGGAGGTCCAGAATTCCCCCGAGGCATGATCATGGTTGTCATTAAAACGTGAACATCACTTCCACTTGCATTGCGCGTGGCTGAATTGTCCATGGAGGGTAGGGTAGTAGATGATTTCCACGAGTGAGAAATGGATTTGTCTGCCTGTTCTCGAGCAAGGTGGTCTTATGGAGATACAGCATCCCCAAGCATTGCATTGTTTCCTACACACCTTGGTGCTTTCAACTGCACTGTTTTTATCTTTCTGTATCTTCAAGGAGACCTAAAAAGTGGAGACATGGAGCAGACCTCTCTTCCTCTCCCAACAACGTTTCTCCTCATTTTGATTCAGCAGGTTATTGATTTTCACAGAAAGCACAAAATCGCAGCTCATTTTGTGTTGCCTGAAATTCATTTTGGTTTACATTGGAAATGGACCGTCCAGTGCACGGCGATGCGTCGATAGGCAGGATCTTTTGTACTTGTGGGTTGCAGTGAGCAGCACAGTGACTCATGCTGGTGTTAGAGAGTGCATCCACTAGCGGCAGAGAGGACGAACGGCCTCGCTGCAGCGTCACACAGAGGCGATCGGCAAGGTGACTGGGGGAACTTTGACAGCACCGCCAACAGGTGGCAGCCATATCCCCCTGATGTGCTATGCTTGTGTTTGTGTGTACGTGTGCATATGCATGTGTGAGTACTTTGTATGAAAAGTGTATATATATGTAAACAGGTGCTAACAGGTAGCCTGTAGAGGCAGGCGGGATAGAGAACTCAGAACAGAGGAAGGAGGAGTGGACCGCTTAATGGAGCATTTAGCCAGGGACCATATCACTGTCTCCTTGGCTGTCCTGGTTTCATCTCTCAGAATAGAAAGCAGGGGCAGCTGCAGTTTGTTACGTCGCAGCCCGCTCCACTCAGCTCTGCTGCTCACAGAAAACAGAGGACAATGTTGTCACAGAGCCAGAATTGAGGTTGGGCAACACACAAACAGGGGTAATTTTCAATGTTTTTTTTCATAGTAAGAGGATAAAACATCACCGCTCGAGCGTGGTACCCCCGGTTTTCCCGCCTCTGCGGTATCCTGTGACAATAATATCGTTCCAGCTTTATCCTCCTTATGGGCAAGAGCACATATCCGGCCCAGCCAGCCTATGAGAGCGAGCCTTTGGGGAATAATTGATTTTCGCCTCGCTCTCCTGTAACCGGTTATTTCTCGATGGAAACTGGAGCAGCAGTCAATAGAGATTTTGGTAAATGACCTGTTTGGTTGGGCACAGTGCTGGTTTGCATCCCTCTCCTCCGCATGCATCGCAACACAGATGATCCTGGGAGAGAGAAGGGGAGAAAAAGGAGGGGAGGACAATTGTGGAGAAAAGGGGAAAGGGGAATTAAAGAGAAAGAGAGAGAGGGGGAGAGAGAGAGAGAGAGAGAAGGAGCTGCAGGATGGGGGGCGGTTATGACGGGAGATGGGGCTGGAAAGACTGATGGGATCAGACAAGCTATTGATTTCTCTTTTGAGAGAATAAAGTCCTGGTTTTATGCCACGGAGAACTCAAAGGAGCAACTGTAAATGAGTGTGTGCCTGGATGAAACCAAGCCCACTCCAGTTTTTCACTTGGAAGTCTGCAGATCGGTCTGCACCTTTCTGGATCACAGCCTGTAAGCTTTCCTGTTGGAATTTACTGCTGTTGGTCTGTCTATGCGTTAGTAGGTCCTGGGCTTCAAGCTTATTCATTATTGAAAGCCCTGTTTGTCTGCCCTGATGGATTTGGTAACTTGCTCTACACCACAATAGGGCTGTGAGTCCTTGAGTCATCCCTCCAGAATGAAGTCCCTTATTGGATTGTTGGGAGATGGCACGGATGGCTGCAGGTAGTGAAGGAAGGTATAGCTCAGAGGTGGAGCGCGATACAGTAACAGAGCTGTTTCAGGAGACAGATGGTTCAGCCTCATCATAACTACTAGGCAAGCGGCGCACCAGAGCGTTTCTGATCCTTGCCAGTGAAGATGATTATAGATCTCACCACCCTCCCTCCTCCCCACCACCAGAGGGGGTGGGGAGGAGGTGACTTTTTGATAAGTGACTTTTTCAGAGGACCTTTTCTGAAACAAGTGACAGTATCTTGAGGGCAGGCGCTCCACTCCAGTATCAAAATAATAGTCACTTGATCCAAGGAAATTCTCGAAACAAGTAGATTTGTGTTTAAAACAAGTACAATTATCTCTCCCCATTAGCAGATTTTTCCCACTTGTTTTAATAAAAAAAGTAAGATATAAAGACTCAGAATACAAGACTGACGGTGCTATTCAGATGTTAAAATTGGTATTTTTTGCAGCGTTTAACCTGCTTTTCACATCTGAGATCAATTCACATTCAAAACAATCAGTTCATAACATGTAGAATACAAACTGCCATTCATTTGGTGACAACCGAACATCCCTTCTTGAAAGCCTCCAATTAGGTTGGATATGACAAAGGTTTTTCAGTATTTGCATTTTAAAGAAAACCCACTTCCTGAAAGGACTCAAGTAAAAGTAAATGGAGCCCACTCCTGAGGCTGTTGAATCCTAATGGTGAGCGAGGGGGAGCTTGTGTTGCTGTGTGGCGGTCAACACTTCACGTCTCCCAGGGCCACTCACCCTGCAGCTACAGATACAGTCTCAGCCGCATCCAATTAGGCAGAGCTCAAAGCTCATCACCAGCCTTTGGTCTCTCAGGCGCTTTGATATCCCCGGCTTGTTAGTCAGCGGGGAGATAGAAGCCACAAGGACTATGGCAATATATAAATATATATAATTCAACACCGTTCTCTTATCCTCTCGCTGCAGATGGACCTCTTCTTATTACACTATTTACTGAAGCAGTTCTGCGGAGAGCAACGGGGCAGTGAATAGTGTCGTTTGTCAGAAAGATCATCCATACAGTGGCTGGGTTTCCCAAAAGCATCTCAGCTCTCAATGGAGCGAAGATAATACCTTAAATAGCTTTGGGTTGTGGAGCTCCTCTACGTCACATGAAGTTATAGTCTGCATGGTTGTTCTGTTCTAGGCCTTGTTTATGAACCCCGTTCAGCGAGGCAGGAGGCTGCACTCTTGGATGGTGTAGTGCTTCAAATCCCTGCTTGTAGCTGTGGATTAAATCCTGCCTTCCCTCCTGCGTCTCTCCTGTTATCGTTCCAGCTGTTTAAATGAGGGGAAAAAATACTTGAGAGTGAACTAATTAGGAACCATCTAGTTAGGGGCAAAAAATTGTCCAGAGATACTCGCTATCTTTCCGCTAGTTTCCCCCAATCGCTGTATCATTCCACTGGGAGGGACGAGCATGGAGGCATAGCAGGAAGCTCATTTGAAGCCTGGAACCAAATGGATAAAGTTTATTACAACGTTGTGAAACACGTTGTGAAATCTCATCTCTTGTTTGTAAGATGTAACTGTCGAACGTTCATTGTTCCCGTGAGAGATGATTACTAAATAGATGGCTGGTCTCTGTGTGTTTTGTAGCGTGGTCGTAGAGAAATACTTGAGGACTAGGGCTTGGTGTTCGGAGTCCAGAAGTAAGAAGACGCAGGTTTTCTGTGTGAAATACAACAACTGAGAACAACTGAGGACCGAACCGTACTCCTCTGCAGCGTGACAGGCTGTCACATACTGTAAGGTCTGCTGCCACTTTGTCCTGCAGGAAATAGAACAGCATGGGACATCGTCGACGGTCCTCTGAGACAACCTTACTCTCTCTTATCGCTTCTTTCTTTAGTTTTTCTCTCTCTCTCTCGTGCTCCCACTCCTACAATTTGGCTTCTTGGAATATTTCAGTTGCAATATTTCTTTTCTACTGTGCCAAACATTATTTGGATTTAACCTTGCAATACGGATAGTCACTGATACTTATATTGGGTGGGGAAAAAAACTTGGAAGATTCTTCACAGCAAATAAAAGACAGATTTAAGTAAATTGTTGCAGTTCTCACAGTTGCCTTGGGGAACAGAGGGTACAAATGGCATCTGAGTGCTGTTTTCTACAAGGGAAACACAGATTCCAACGTAGGAAGGTTACAGATGGATTGATGAAAGGGAGAATGCCACTTTGGTAAGAGGCTGTCCGTTACCCTGTGTCTTTAATACAGCCACTAAGAAAAGAGACCCCTTTGACCCCCTCCTATTCATGCTGCTGTCTTTGGATGTCATGATGTGGACCATATTGCCTTTGAACAGGAAGGCTTGTGGCCAATCACTTTGCTCATTTCCATATCACACATCACCTGGCCTTTTGATCTGTGGCGAGTGCACGAAGCAGGGGGGGGAGGGAGGGAGGCCTTATGCATATGGATGGACTTTGGACCTGCACCACTCATCAGGCTCTGCAGTGAACCTGGACAGCTCAACATCACGTCCTCATGCTCTACACACTGATCACTACAGTCGTCTTCTGCTCATATGGGTCCATTGTTGTGACAGCTCATATAGATCCTGGTTTATTTGATTTATTTGATGGTCGGGGGCTTTCAAGTCTTGAAGGTTTCAAGGTTCCCCTTTATTAAAAGTATGTGCTAAAGAGTAAATGTTATTGAGATATATCAGATCATGTATAGTTAGACCACATGAAACGAGAAATAATTTTTTGGAGTTGTTAAGTCATTCAAAGTATCTAATATCTAGTATGTTAGTTAGTCCAAGGAGATAACACGGGACGAAGTTTATGCCAAACGAACCCGAGCCTCACTCGGGTTAACATCACTTAGCAACCTCAAGATGCTGAGCTGGAGGTTCTGTTAGTTTGTGTGTAGCACGCTACCAATTTCAGGGTAATAAAATCTGTTTGACTACGGTCACATTTCATCTCTGCTTCTTTGTTTTTTATCCTCACTTCAGTCGTTGCTGTTGAGCGTTTGGCGAGCATTCACCGCAGCTCGCATAACTCCAGCTCATATTTCCTGTTTTTATCAGAGCCGCTCTTCGTGACCTAAGCTCTTATTTCTGTTTTATTGGGTCTTTCATTTTCCCTTAACCTCGTTTTGAAACTTGCCTCCGTCCTGGGTACAAAAAAGGCCGTGACTTTTCTCCCATTGGTTTAGTTTAGGTGTTTTGTTATTGCTGTCTGTCTGACCTGGTTGCTATTTATATCCTTTATGGAGCAGTGCCTTGCGTCACCACACACAGCATAATGTAAAAAAGGGCATTGCAGCTCTTACTCAGCAGTAATTCACCCCTATAATGATCCTCATCTCCTCTGACACCGTCGTTATACTGTCTCCTCTAATGATTAATGTTGTTGTTGCTGCTGTCACATAATGGCTGTATTTGAAAGTAGGGAGTTTTGTGTGTGTGTGCTTTTGTTTATAGGTGTGTGTGTGTGTGAGAGAGAGAGCATGCAGTCCTTCTGTATTCTATGTGTGTTAGCTTGCAAATGCATGGGTGTTTGTGTGTGTTTGAGTCTGTGTGCATATATTGTACAGCCATACAAGTGTGTGTGTGTGTGTGTGTGAGGAGTTGTCTGAGATAGACGTGGACTGATAGCACCAGCTAGTGTGTGTCATCCTCTGCTCTGTTGGCCTTCATTCTTCCAGAAGAGACTGTCTTAGCCACAGATGCAGAACCTACTCCCGCTGTCTCCTTCCAAGACATATAGTCATCACACACACACACACACACACACACACACACACACACACACACACACACACACACAGACTTGTCAGTTAATGTGATCTCACAGTGTGTTATTTAATGAAGCCAACTGGGAGACAAGCTAGCATGCTGTGGTGTGTGTATTGCGGTACGTCCTGAGCATTTTTTTAGTCGTAGACAAAAAATGGCATCTTAATCCCCCCAAAAATCCCCCCCGGGCCAATAGAGCACCTCCGACAGAGAAGAGAGAGGCGCAGTCACTAGCCTTGGGCGTTAGACACAGAGATTAGCACGTATTAACAGCTGGGCCTGTCTGTGTGTTGATAGGAGAAAGACTGTGGAAAATTTGGCTGTCTGTTGGGGATTGTGCTGGAAATGTATTCATCAAAAAGTAAATACTTAAGCCTCCGAAGAGCCAGAATTTCAGCTAAAATTGCGTTCCGATGAAAGTGATTTTAATTGGAGTGGGAGGACGGCTTTGGGACACTGTGGTCTGTAGGGATCCTGGGAGAAATGTACTTATCAAACACAAAATGTTCAAATGAAACAACACCAAACATCCAAATAATAAATAACAACAGACTTTTAAAGTGTGTTAAAATTACAGTAAAGATGGTGTGGACAGTCCACTTACCTTTGGCATTTTTTAAAAATGTATTCAGACAGTTGGGAAGCAGACACAGGAGAAAAAGTTCTGGCGGGATTCAACCATAGGCCAGCAGGGGCACAGAGGTGGGGCTTTAACCACTCAACTATCAGACTAACAGACTAAAAGAGTATTGTTTAACATTATGTCTAAACTTGGAGAGCGAGGAAAGCTGTAGCACATTGAGTTTGGATCTCGTTTGCAATGTGAGCAGGGAGCAGGGCTGACAGAGAACAAGAAACTGGTCTATACAAAGTGTATTTACTATTTATAGAACCACACATTGTGACTGTCATGTTATGGGCGTCCTACGTGTTGTAATAAGTTACAACAATATAACTCTTATATAACTCTGTTTTATAGAGCTGTGACTATTTGAAGGATTATTTGAACCCAAGTGGATCTTCTCTGCTTCTTTCTTATACAACCCAGTGGTCCTTCAGTGATTTGTCAGTGGTTTAGTCATTCATGAGTGGTGCTATAGAAACGGTCCTATAAAAAAAGGTGTTTCCATTGTGATTTTTAGCCAAAGAGCCACTAACTCTTGAGCACCTTTGCCTCTTATAGCGCCAGGGACAGGCGCCAGGTTCTCTGTGGGGGAGGAATCGATCCTGTCTGGAGCGCAATCTCCTGCTGACTGGAGGCTGATTCACTGCCTGGCTCTGTTCACATCAAACCTCACTGATCGGTAATCAATCACAGGTGTATTGGTGGGTGTTTTACACATGTACGTTTTTTTAAAACTTAGAAACATTTCACAAAAACTGAAACTTTTAAAACTAATATTCAATGAATGTGACAGACATTGAAGACGTTTAATCGGGTGGACTGAAGCATTCCCATCTATTCCACAGATCTAACCAAGTGTACTGACGCTTTTTTAACTTGTATTCATCACATTTGATGAAGTGGAGTGAAACGTTTTCACCAACTTTTAATCAGGAAAGTAGACTGAGATTTACAGCAATGGCCATGAAGAGTTGAAGATGTTTTGTGCATTTGTCAGACACCTTGTGTCTTGTACAGTGTTATTTCTCCATTCTGTGTCTTTTATTCGAATGGAGACAATAAATAACTAAGTATACTTGGGAAAGTAGAAGCAGGGACGATTTAAAAGAGGATGAAAGAGCATAGCATACTCTTTGTTAACGCAACTGCCGTGTATTTATTTTATTGTATAGAGAAACAGAGAAAACCATGTTCTACCACTTTCTGCCCTTTTCAATGTAAACAAACAGAAACATTGTGCAGAAAGAAATCCACTGCATCATCTTTGGCATTTGTCTCCTCAGATCATCCTTCCTGTCATCCACCTCTCTATCTCTCACATCCTTCGAGCGTGCTTTGTAGGCGGTGTTGCAAATCACAGTCAGATGGGCCCGGCTTCTCAAACAGAAGAAAAGCTGCTTCTTCACTGTCATGGTTTCTAAAAACATTTTCTTCCTCTTCAGGGACACAGCAAGTGGGAGGAGAGCGATGATACATGTCCAGTGTCACCTCCTTCCACAAGGCCCAGTTTTCATTGCAATGCCCCCATTCTTCTTCTCTGATTTCCATGGTGACAAAGCAATGACGAGCACAGCCACAGGATCAACAGGTGGAGCGTACATAACACCGGACAGAAAATGTCAGCGCTATTTCCTGTGTTTGTTTTTGAGTGTTTTTTCCCCCTCATATGACTCAATTTATCCAGAAAGAGAACAAGTTACGTAACCTCTGTTAGTAGAAAAACACTCAGAAACACACATCACTTCTGTGGGCAAGTTGCCCTACAAATCAGATTGGGGTTATCTTTCCCACAGTGTAAGACATGTCGGTTGATAAGTCATCAGATACTTAACCCCTATGCACCAGTGCTATATCAAATTGATTCGCAGTAGTTGAGAAAATCATCTTTGGTTTATTAAGTAGTATCTAATAAGATACAAGTAACAGTTAGCATTTTTTTGCCCACATTTAACATAGTTATGAATTTTGTGGCTAATCTACTCATGAAACATTTTTTTTAGTTATAACTAGATTGAGTTTTTGTGAAGGTGTGAAATTTCTTAAGTTTAGCCAATGCTAACGAAACATTTTGGCTAACAGGCTACTATGTTTTGATACTGAAACGAACCACAGCTAACCTACTGGAGCGCAGCGACATAGCAGAGTGGATCTGTTCTTCTTGACAGTACATTGGGTGAATGATGTGGTTATTACTCCAGGGCTGTAGGAACAGTTGATGCTACACACCTAACAGGCGCCGTGTTACTGTACAGCATCTGTCCTCATTGATGTTGCTCCGCTATATGATTATTTCTGTGCAGAGTAGCTACCCTGCTGTGACCTGACTCGCTGAGAGGCTGACAAATTCATTGGTAATAGATTTTGGGTGGCAGAGGGAACAGAACGTTCCAATTCCAGTGTTTCAGTGACTTCAAACTACTTGTGGTAGCAGGACTCTCTGTTATAACCTCGCAGGCAGTGACGACGAGTTTCATTTGAGAACAAGACTTACCCAGTTAAAAACTAATTTGTGATGTGAAATTCACTGCTTGCCTTCAAAAATACCACTATTTTGTGAGCAAAGGTCTTAAGACAGCTCCTACATATAACGATATCCCAGAAATTGTTTTTGCTGCCAACCATTTAATCATGTCAACAGTAGGTGTCACTTTTTTCATATGGTGGATATCTTGTTTTGCTATAACCTTCTGTGTATGTAGGTCAGAGCTAACAGCTTCCTCATAGATCACCACGCAGAATGACATCAATCTCTCCCAGCTGTGGCCTGCTCTCTCCTCAAGGGAGAGTATGTGTGTGTGTGTGTGTGTGTGTGTGTGTGTGTTTGTGTGTTTACTGGATGAAACCATTTATACACAAAATCTGCTGTAATTGTTGACAACTCATTTCCCTGCTTCTCCGTAAGTCAGATCACAGTGGGTAGTAAATTTAATGTAGAAGTTACTGATGAAACGGTATGCCACACGGAGAGACGACGTTAAAACATTAGGAGGCCAACCATCCAAATCTAATATTAGATTTATTCTATTGCAGAGGAGAACCTGGCACTGATTTAATGGTTTGGAGAGGACACTAGATAAAGACAGAGTAAGCATTCAAGAAATACTGCCTGGTGAGCTACCACAAGTCGTGACTTTGACGTAAGCACACACACGCACACACACAAATGGCTATTTCATGTTATGCCAACCTAATACAAGTTCAGTGTCTCTCCTCACTCCATCGGTTGACTGAAAACAGAAATCCTAACCGACGCACAGTTAGGGAAAATATCACCTTTCCTTATCACCTTTGCTTCCTCACATCATTTTTTTTGGAGCAGTTGAAAGTGTCATCACATCTCACCAGGTGTGACACTCAGAAGCCCACACGATAAGAGAACACCTTGCCTTCAAACATTATCATTAAAGTATTGAAGTATTACAGTGCGTGATTGTGCAAGATTGTCCCTTTGAAGACAATAACCCTCCAATTACCCAGCCTGACCCAGCATGGCTCCACATGCTGCTGGCCACTAGCGGGGTGCATTCGTTCCCCCGACTTTTAGATGCCCAGCAAAACCACGAAGGGTTTTTAGATCAGTGGTCCAAACCAAACTATATTGTTGTGTTTTATGCTAGCTTGTTCGTATGTTTATAATATCGACCCATGCATATTTGGCTGTCATCACTGAGCGCCGATGCTAAAGTATCATCATTAGTCAGTTCAGACAGCTAGCAAGAACAGTAATGCTATCAGTGTTTGCTAATGGCTGTTAGCAGTCTAAAATGTTGCAGCATTCCTCTCAGGCGTCAGTGAAAGGAGGAAGTGTCTAAAGTGTCTAAATACAGTTGAAAGTATTCCACATATTCTACCATATGTTTTTTGTTACGCAATGCCTAATTCCCTCAGCTGGGCAAGTTTACAGAGCTAGCTTGATTACATAGAAAACGTAGTACCCTACCTCTCTAGCAGTGTACAAGCCAGCTCTGCGTCACGTCCCTTTTCGTCTCCTTCAGATAATGCCACGTCTGTGTTTTTGAACGGGCTTTGTCTGCTGCACGTTTAGCTTCGCTGTAATTTATTTTCTTACTGTTTTCCGCCATTGTTGTTGTTGTTGTTGCTATGACTTTCCTAGCCTCATCTTGACAGTGACAGCTCATACCACACATGCCCACACCAAATGGTATAAGCCAAAACGGGAATTGGAAGCCAATTTCAGGCAAACTGATGCATTCAGGTACATACAGAGTCACAGACAGACCCAGACTGATAATGTATAGTATATCCTATTTATTTGTTTTCATTTTAATGTAAAAAAACAAAACTAAAAGTTGCATAAGATGCAATAATAATTTAAAAACACCCTTCATCTGCCAGTGTATCTACTGTATCTAATTCACCAAGCTCCCCAGAGCCCCTGATCCATTTTGGTTCCTGTCTCATATAATAAGAAGATAGACAACTCAGAGAGGCCTGAGTCCCCTGTAGCCCCAGCTCGACTTGGATAGGTATAAATAGAGCCTGGCTCACCTCACTGCAACATCTCCTCTCTTAAACCATTCTCCACTTACTTAGTATTCTCCCTACTCCTCTGCTCCTCCCCCTTCATCCCTTGGTCTCTCATTTACTTGCATCAATCTCTCTCTCTCTCTCTCTCTCTCTCTCTCTCTCTCTGTCTCTCTCTGTCTCTCTCTGTCTCTCAGCATCTGCCAGAGTTGAGAGGTAATTGTCTTTCGACGGATGGCATTGGGCAGTCATGCGTAGTAATTTAATATCATTTGTTTGATGACAGGGACCCTTATGGAGCAAAGTAAGTTCCCTTACTGTATATCGGCGTTTGAGTGACAGATCTTGTGAAAAAGGCTGAAACCTTCTGAAACCTGGGAAGAAAAAGGGATGATTTATAAGTGGGTAAGAGGAAAGGAGAGGAATGAGCAAAGGATGATGGAATAGATACACATGGACCATCCGGGTTACAGCAAACTCATTAACGATGCCACTGCTCTCTGTTTATATCTGTTAAGCCAAATAGCTGTTGAGATTTGGTTCACTGACCATCTAAAAATACATGGTTTGGATAGGAATTTAAGTCAAAGTCAAGTCAAAGTCAAGTTTATTTTTATACCCCTTAATCACGGTTACAGTCTCAATTCACAATTTACCAGCATGGCATGAGGTTTCACATGTTTTTCCTATGTTTTTCCTGCTCGCCCCTGCTTCCCCTCCTCCATTTACATGTGTTTATACATCAAGCCGGGTGTGAAATCAGGATGATGGAGCATGTTCGTGTGCGTTCCATGGATCTGATTTTGAAAGAAGTGTTGCCCTTTGAAGCCACTGGGTTGGGCAGTGATGGGGATGTTTGAGAGAGGGATGGGGGGGGGGGGGGGGGGGGCAGACACTTTGATGTGCAGAAATAGATAACATTAAAGGCTAGCTGATATAAGCATGGTTTCTGGCCACTCAGAAAGCCGGCTGCCCTGTGTTACTGGATGATACAACAACTTGGATGAATTTAAAGCAGCGAATTTGTGGAGTTTTCATCCCAACATGAGAAATCCACCATTTGAAAAAAATTGACACCTGCTATTTCAAAATATTTGCCGGCATGAAAATAAAATATTTGTTACTATGAGTTATGAGTCATCTTAATGTGTTTGCTTACCACAGTATATAGTATGTTTGAAAACAAACCATCTGCATTTTGGAAATATTGACTAATGAAAAAATCCAAAATGGAGATTATATTATATTATATTATATTATATATTTTGAAATTTACAACCCCCTCATTTATTCATAATTAAAGTAGATGTAGATAGTAAACAAGTAAAGTATTGTTTCTTCACAGTTTTAGTACACAATATTATACTAATATTATACTATATTAATACTAAATTATTGCTGGCAAGGAGAATGCCATACGTTCTTATTTCTCTTCAAACAGCCCACATGCTGTTGGGGAGATGGACTGAACACTTCATCAGAAAGTGTACAGACGAAGACGCTTCATGTGGCTCTTAAGTGGCTCAGTCGGCAGTAATGTGATTATTAGTATAGCAGGCATTTCTACTGGAAGATCACTGGTTGGAATCCCCCGACCAGCAGGGAAAATCTAGTTGGAGGATTTATGCTTAATGCTTTGATGATTAATGCTTTATTAAGCAACTACTGTCTAAGTGCCCTTGAGCAAGACACTGAAGTGGGCTGTTGTACAACACTGTAGTATGAATAGGCAGCTCAAAGGTGTGAGTGTGTGGATTAGTGTAATCCATCCTGCCCCTGCAAACACTCCCTCAGGCATTGCCATAAATAATAATGTGTTCTTCATCAACGTGCCTGCTGACAAAACAGATAAAATGTGCATACCATTTGCCACTGACTGCCTCATGCGATGCTTGGATTCTTTAACTTTCTTGACAATATTAGTTTAAGGAAGAGGAGGAAGACATACTTTATTGCCCTCTTTCCTTTAGAGAAGAGTGACGTTTAACTTCTGACAAAAACCCTGTGAATCAGGGGATATGGAAATGTGTAATACGCAAGGGCAGGATGTATCTTTCATATTCAACTCAATTATCTATGGTGTCAGGGAGACACACAGGCCGCCCCTCCCCACTTCAGCTCCATCTGAGCTTTGTCAATCATCCAACAGATACCAGGACTGACAGCTGACACTCTTCATTCCACAGTTTGACTTCATCTGACTCTACTCAAATTGGCTCATAGGGTAAAATGTGATCAAACCCGGGTGGTTACAAACACCACTATATTCCCCCACAAACCTCCTCTCCTATGTCTCCCGTCCTCTGTATTCCTCTCCTCTTTCATACCTTCATAAAGGAAAATACTGCAGAATGGACTGCCTTTAAAATGGCCTGTCTTTAAAGAAGGAGAAAACATAGTGTTTGCTTTGAGAGATCAATGTAGGAGGACTAATTGTATTGATGTTTCATGGTGTTGAAGACAAAGGCTGGATTTCCGCAGACTGTTGCCATTGCTGCTGCTACAGTACCAGCACCACTAATGCTACAGTACCACCACTAACACTACAGTACCAGCACCACCAACGCTACAGTACCACCACCACTAATGCTACAGTACCACCACTAACACTACAGTACCACCACTAACGCTACAGTACCAGCACCACTAACGCTACAGTACCAGCACCACTAATGCTACAGTACCAGCACCACTAACGCTACAGTACCACCACTAACACTACAGTACCAGCACCACCAACGCTACAGTACCACCACTAACACTAGAGTACCAGCACCACTAACACTACAGTACCAGCACCACTAACGCTACAGTACCAGCACCACTAATGCTACAGTACCACCACTAACACTAGAGTACCAGCACCACTAACGCTACAGTACCATCACCACTAATGCTACAGTACCACCACTAACACTAGAGTACCAGCACCACTAACGCTACAGTACCATCACCACTAATGCTACAGTACCAGCACCACTAATGCTACAGTACCACCACTAACACTAGAGTACCAGCACCACTAACGCTACAGTACCATCACCACTAATGCTACAGTACCACCACTAACACTAGAGTACCAGCACCACTAACACTACAGTACCAGCACCACTAACGCTACAGTACCAGCACCACTAATGCTACAGTACCACCACTAACACTAGAGTACCAGCACCACCAACGCTACAGTACCATCACCACTAATGCTACAGTACCAGCACCACTAATGCTACAGTACCAGCACCACTGATGCTACAAACAGCCTCATTTTAAACTTAAAATTGTATTTCTATTTTTGTTCCCAATTTCCCCCCACAGGGATCAGCAAAGCTTCATCTTTTTGTAAGCTATTTTACAAATAACACAGGTCTCATCATTGCATTTAAAAAAACCCAAAGGAAATGGGTCACTCAACGAATCTGTTGTTGTTGTCTGTTCCTGTATGAAGGCAGTCAAAGTGTTGCGGTGCTCCAGTTCGGTTCTTCACCCAGCAGGGGGGATCTTGCCAGAAGAGCTTCTGTATCTAAATCTGTATCTAAATAAAACGTCATCTGTTCGCACCTCAGTCCCTATGTAACTAGACAGCTGACATTCTCTTCCAAACGTAGGATTTGATTCAAGTCTGCCGCTTTGATAGCAGTGCCTGTTTGGCGAATTGAAATATTAAGATTATATGTAAGATTTCATTAAGAGATGTTAAAATTTCAAGTTTCAAGAATGAGATAACTTCAGTAACTTTATATCTGCAATGCATGGAGTGTTTTTAATTGAATGAATTAAGTAAGGCTTGCAGCTTATTTTGATGCTCCATATTAATTTATGAGATGTCATCGAATTGATGGAATAGCTTGACGTGCTTTGGCGCAATGTTGTCAAATCTTGGCTTCAAAAAGTGATATCTGCACATGTTTTGGCGAGAAGGATAGGAGTAGGTTTGGCATTGCTTGCGGGGGTGTAATCCAGGCTGCGTTAGGACAATGTGAGTTCCTTACACGTGTTGCCCATATAACAGATTCAGAAGCATAAGTGCTGTCTCAGCCTTCATTGTGCTTCTTCTTAGAGTCGCTGTCCATCGTTACCTCCGGCGCGATCCATTAGAAGGCCCAGCCAATCGCCTGCTCCTTCATTCCTGACCATGCACAAAATAGGAAACTGTCACCAACAGAGGAGCCAAAATGGCTGTGCCATTAAAGCTGTGTCTCTGCTGACAGCAGAAGTGATGGGGCTGGGTAATGAGGGGTTTAATGCTGGGCGGTTTTCTGACTGACAGGTGTAATAAATCATAACAACAATGATGTCTGGAACACACACATATCAGCCAGCCAGGTTATCACTAAAAAGCTAAATCCAAAAACTGCTATCCCCTGGCTTTGAATATTACTGATATTATTAATATTGCTGATGGGTTAAGGTGTTAGGCACATCATAACATTCTTATTTGAAAATTCAACATGTCATCTCGTCTATATTCCTTCATTTCTCCTGAAGCCAAATTAAATCTGCTCAACACCATGACTGAAGGCAATTTCTCCCACCTCTTAAATTCTGCTTGGGAGAAATAATCACCTAGAAATCTAAACTAGATAGCATGTTTTCTCCTGAGATGGAGGAGATAGTGAATAACAAACATCCTCTGAGTTAGCTTGGGCAGAAAATGGTAAGCCATCCGAGTAGACTGGTTGTTCAAGAACTATTAATATAAGAAGAACATTTATCTAGTTCCTCAAACATGAACATAGTCATTCATATTCATATCCACCATATAGGCTATAAAATGGATCAGAGGTGCCAACAGGGCTTGAAATTACTACCAGCCATCAACCAGGTCTGTCTTTAATAAAAACTACTATTGCAGCTAAGAAATTAGACTTGCTTGCAGAATTCTTGCTACCGTGGCCTGTGAGCAAAAAAACGTCAGTGTCCTGCCAAGAATGGAAATGTGTGACAAGGTCTTGCATCACGATGTGTGAAATACAGTCATTAACATGCTAGTAAAAAGCATTCAACACATCATCTTCTTCTGGCAAGCTTTCAGTCAGTTTGTTAATTTTTTCATCTCTAAAAGGGAAAACTTACACAGCCTTACACATCTCGTCATGTTGGTGCTTCCTACTCTTACATCAGAGTGACTCTCACAAGGTTGATTGTCTTTTGATCTTTTCATGTCTTATTGTTTAATCCTGAAAAGTGCTATACAAATAAAGTTATTACCATTATTATTATATATGGGCACATTGTTGTATTTTCACAGTGTCAAGATTAAAAATCAAAAATCCTTTTCTATGATGAAGATGATTTCTCACTTTGGCCCTGCCTGTAGTTTCCATTGAGCACCATATTCACTCAAATGGAAAGATGGCCAATTGAATTATGGGAGATGACGGCATTGTAGATAGAAGCACAATAAATACGGGGAAAGCTTTCTCCCTGACAGGAGGTTTTCACTGTTTGGGTTGATATCTCTCTGCATCTTCATCGGCTTCTGTCTCCACTTTTGACCACTTTTCTGCTTTGTTGATTCCTTACTCTTTCGGTCTATTCATTTTTCATGCTTCATTTGGGCTGCCTCGCCTACTCGGCTCCATCTGAATCCCTGAGTCATTCCAACGAGAGGTGCGACATTTCCCCCGTGAATTATTGTCATGACACGCAAACTCAAAAAGAAAGTTGGAGAGTGCATGTGAAGTGTGCTACAGAAGCATATCCATTCAAATTTGAACTTAAATAGTTCAGTAAATTATGAGTGTCAGAAGCAGCATTTTCTTTTCTGTCATAGGCATATATATACATATATCTATGTATTTCATTTTTGGATCTTCTTTTTACAACCAGGCCACATCCCAGATAAGAAAACTTAAATGCCTCATATTGTGAGAGGAGATACTGAGGAGAAAAACAGCTGTGTTGAGGGATGATTTTCTATTATTATTTTGTCACTATCATGAATTAAATATTTTATTGTAGTCGGATTGCTGCTGCTCATTATGTACTGCACGTGCAAGATAAAAATATCCGCTGGATATATAAAGGTTTAATTTACTTCATCCAGCTAATTGCTATGTGAGTGATTATATAGTTACAATGTGTTTGTTCCCTGGCTGTTAATGGCCAAATACGTCTGGTCGTAATTCCCCAACCTTGCTGATGCATTGTGTTTCAAGCCTGTCGATATGATCCTGCCTGGCAGAGGAGAAGATCTCCGGAGAAAAATGTAGAACTCCTTAGTGTGTGTGTGTGTGTGTGTGTGTGTGTTTGCATGCCTGTGTGTGTGTTGTGTGTACTTGTAAGTACGCCTGCATGTGTAGGTCCGTATGTATTTTTAAGTGTGTGTGTGTGCTTGCTGTAGGGTGTATGGCCTGCGGAGTTGTATTTTGTCTCCATCTTCATATTGCCTGGTATTTGTTCTGCTCCTGTGAGATTACGCAATGCAGAGAGATGCTCTAGTTTCTCTCTGTACCACTGCATTCAGCAAACTGCTAATGGTTGTCAAATACATGCACACTCCTAAAAAGAAGATGGATCTAGATTGGATGCATCTATTATTAACTGAATCTCCCATTAGTAAAACATGGAATATAAGATCACAGGTGACACATTACATGAAGTTTGTCCTGACTCTCTTATATATAAGTTGCACCAGTGTGAGAATAGTGTGTTATCATAACCAGAAAGTAATTATATTGATTCAATTTCATATTGTTGAAATTCTGTATCTTCATTTGCTTTAAAGATTTTCTTTTGAATTATTATTTATTTAGTGACCATCGTGAATAACACCGTTTGGTATGAATAGGTTGCATACACATTTAAACTGATTGAGAGAACGATTGGTTCATTACTGATAGAAACAAAACTTCCAACCATGACATGTTAAACGTCTTCAGAAACTCCTGACTGTTTATTACACAGGTAATAAACCTACACATTGATTTAGAATGGTTTTGCTGTAGTTGCCAGTCAGGATGAAGTTTTCACACAGGACATGGTGTAATCTATTACATACCACCCTCATTGTGCAGAGATAATGACAGAGTAGTATAACAGATTGTTATAAACACAATCCAGTATAGATAGCCAATCTCATTACATTGAACTTAGACTAACTCTCCACACCTTCTGGTGGACGAAGTGATTTTTCCCACTGGTCTTCCAAACGACAGCGGTGTTTGAACACTATTCCCCATCCTGCTTTGGAGTCAGTTTAACGAATGGAGTAGCTATACTGCACTTTTAACAAGGGCACTCTGAATCTTGGAAATCGTTCTCGTTGAGTCTGTTCTCTCTCCAAGTTCCAGACTGCAGCTTTATCACAGACAATTAATGGGGACGTGAACAACTGTCCAGAGACTTTCTGATTGTCCAGTGGGTTAAAGCCTAGCCAAAAGACACTACCCACTCACCTTAGCATCACTGCATGGAAGTGATTGTAGGTGCCCAGGAACAATAACATCTTATTAGGAAGCAGCTCTCTGTCCCTCAGGCTTTGGCATAACTTTTATCAGACAAATTTATCCTTTCATATATCCTGCTGAGACATGCTTGTTTGTCTGCAATATGTGTGAGTAAGAGAGTGATTAAGCAAATACCTGCTATCTATTCCTATTTCCCTCCACAACAGGGGGTATTGTCACATTGATTGAATGATGCAAAGCTGTGATAAATAGCTCGGATAGTTTCATAAGAGGATGGTAAGTAATTCTTGTGGGATGTGTCGACTTTATGTAGCACAGTGGGGCTCCTTGGGCAAATATTAAGACTGTGTGCAGGGAAGGGGTGGAGTAGGGGCGTGAAATCACACATGCACTGTGTGTGTGTGTGTGTCTAAGCTAATTCCGCTCACGTTACCTAGCTACTGTAGCTATGGCAACACATCTATGGCAACGTTATAAAAGGCCTGCAGAACAAGGCAACCTGCTGAGTGACCATATCAGCCTCTCACGTAGTCACATAAGAGCCGTGTTACACCTCTTTCTGTCTGTGCGTATGTATGTGCATGTGTGTCCACGAAGGTGTGCTTGTGCAGGTGTCTATGGGTATTTGTGTGTGTTTCCCTCCCTCCCGCTCTCTCTCTCTCTCTATGTATGTGTGTGTGTGTGTGGCCAACCATCCCTGCAAGTGCATTTGATGGGTCTCGTTAAATTCTACCTTGTGTGTAATGTATTGAAAATGCTGAAAAGCCTATTTAATAAATTCACGCTGGATGCTTTTAAAGACAAAGTGTTTTCAAGGTTAGAGTGGAAATGTGTCATATTTCTGCATAAAAGAAACCTACTTAGGTCATTCTTAAAGTTTGTGTGTGTGTGCATGTGTGTGTATAGTCATCCAGATACTGCTCTTCCAACTAATTTAGTGTGTGTGTGTGTGTGGCCATTAAAATGACCCCCTGCAGCATTATCACCTACAGCTCAAATGAGTCACACATAAACATGAAGTGGCTGATAAACTGTGAACTGTGGTGCTCAATTACCTGCTGTTATAAACTGCTGATCTCCCTGGCCCAGGCCTCTGGCTACCAACGTCAGTGTTAAAGATTTACAAAAGCTGGGCGAAGGTAGCTGCAGGACTGGATGTTGAGAATAAACCCTGTATAGGAATACATAACCATTGCTATTTTTAAGCTTAAATCCTTCAAAACTGTTTTTGAAATGAAGAGACAAATTACAATGATAGAAGCTGTATTATTAAATGAATGGCAACGTTGGTATGGCAAACATCCCCAATGCAGGCATAATCTAATAACTCTAACAAGCATAACACCATTTTGATTTGAAGGTTTTAACTTAAATTGAAGGATGGCATCAAAAGGCTGTTTTTCTTAGTTTCTGAATAGTTGACATTTTGTACATACACCTGACAGTGATAGAATTAGCATATTAAATGATCATGCTGCCGGTAATTGTTTTCCTCATAGCATCACAATTGCCTGCCTTTTCACACAACCCCTGCTGTTACCAATCAGGCATTTTAATAAGGATAATTTATTAATCCCCATAGATACATTCTCTTTTCACTTTCTGCCCTGCAGGGAGGTCAGAGGGCAGGATCAGCTATAGATCACTGGGGATTTAGTGACTTGCTCAAAGACACTTCAGCAGGGCAGACAGCTGCCAGGGCTTGAACCCGGGCTGTCCAATCAAAGGACTGTCTTGCTAACCAATCGTCTGCTTTTCGTTGCTCAAAACTGTCTAAGCAAGTATTCAGCACAACAGTTCCCGCAGTATGGGCTCAATGATAGATTTTCGATACAGATGAAAAGTTAAGAATGTCTTAACACCCCGAGTATACGCAGTGCCGTTACTTCCTTATTACTGAAGATCCCAGGGTGCAATGCACACTCAGCGTTTTAGCTTCTGAACTCACATGTCCATGTGTAGACATTTGGTTCCAATTCTGAAAATATTTGATGGTTATTTTCTGCTCCATGTAAATGTGCATTCTCTACTAGGCCTAGGTGGCAATTTGTGTTTGTTTGTAATTTCTTTCACATACATTATTGATGTGTTGCCAGTGTGGAGAATGAGCTGTAACATAGCAGTCACGTGTTTAGTTTGCACTAAATTAAATTATCCATTTGCAGAGTTTCATATTTAATTCATGATGTTTTAAATGAATAAACCTACAGCCAGAGTCCATACTGCTGCTATTCATTATGGGTTTATGCTGATGCTCGCCTGTCTCCTTCCCTTCCCCTGCCCAAATCAATTCTATTAAAACACTATGCTGTCTCTCTCTCGCTCTCTGTCTATCCATCTAACTGTCTGTCTGTCTCTCTTCTCTCTTTTTTTGTGTGTCTGCACATGCAAATGTGCATAATGTATGTGTGTACATATATAAAAGCGTGTCTCCCCACCACAGTTTGAAGTGTGTGTGTACGTCCCAATCCCTCCACCAGGTTAAATTGATGGCGTCAATAGCTTAAGTGGCATTCCTGCTTCCCTTTGGTCGGCTGTATTGATCCTCCCTGCTTTTTAGGCCAGTCATCCCAAATGAGTAAATAGATCATTGCAAGTTGTGAAGCAATTAATTTAACCCCGGAAGATCTCTTTGTTCTGTCAGTTGGCCCATGTGGGGATATAGATAAATGGCCTAATGTGGGTTATTATCAGCCGCTTAGAAGAAATTGATTCACATTGACAGAGCCCAGGGCTTTTGAGCTGTTTGGTTCTGGAGAAAGCAAAATCATACAGCGAGCTAGGCCTTTAGAAGTAATTAAATACATAAATAAATAAATGAACAAACAAATAAATGAATAGTAATGCCAGCACGTGCCATATAAATATATCAATGCCACCTAGTTACATAGCCTGCTACAATATAAGTACTGTTGTATCCTCTCTGTGCTTTATTAGACAGCATCCCGTGGAGACTGGAAAGATGGAAGAGAGAGAATGAACGACATGAAAAAGGTCATGAGCTGGATTCAAATGCTTCTTCTAACCCAGACAGCCCACCGCTGGTCCAATATAAAAGAAGTTTGATAAATTCAGGCGGTGCTCCCTGGTGCCGTTAGAGTGGTGATAAGAGCAGCAGACTGTGTAAGGACTGGCGAGTGGCCTGCTGGGGCCGTGGGGACCAGCTATGCTGCAGAGCAGAGTGACTTAGTTTGATAGAAGCCTGGCGAGGAAAAACCTGAGAGAGCTTAGCACTAATGAGCTGTGACTCGGCCGTGGAGAGAGCGGACTGTTAATGACGCTCTGCCTTTCTTTGTTACTGTTTCTCTCTCTCTCCCCCTCACACACACACACACACACACACACACACACACACACAACACACATACAAGCACACACAAGCTCCCATGCACGCTCATACACACTAGGGGATTCAATGTGAGCATCATTACCATCCTTCTGTTCCCACTCTCTCCGGCACAGTATTTGTTTTTGTCTGGGCTGGGTTAATAACTGTTATCTGGGCACATTTAAACCAAGCAGCTGGAGCTGCAGATACCCGAGGTTGTGCCACTGCTGATGTTTTGGTGAATTTGCCCAAAGAAGAGCAGGCAGGATTATACACTTTTTTTTAAGCCTAAGAAGACACTGTAAGCAAAGCAAAAGGCAACAAGGTGTCAGGCAGTAAGCTTCGTAAGCTCGGCTTTGTCCTCTTTCACCTTCAACAGCCATGTTTTCCTCCAAATATGTTCAATTATTGATGGGGGAAACCAGCATGAAGGAGGCTGTCAGGGTGCATTTTTGTCATTGCTGCATGACAGGGGAGACTTTGGAATGAAATGCAAGTGTGTTTGTGTGAATATGTATGTGTGTGTGTGTGTGTGCGTGTGTGTGTGTGTGTGAGAGAGAGAGACAGAATCTGAGTCCTTCTACAACAAATCATTAAGAACAGAGTGTGAAAATGTGATAAAAGGAAAGAGCCCAGCAGTGCAAAAGAAGCAGCTGAGTAAGAGAGCAATAAAAGAAGTATGTGATGGGAGAAGAGAGTTCGGACTACTAACAGTGTACATTTCCTTGGTCTTCACAATGTTCTAAGGACTGCTCCCTGAGACACAGACCTAATATAAAATGAAAGTAAATCCCTTGATACTCTGGGCTTTTGCAGCATAAGCTGGAAAAATGACAGAAAGTGACTAAAAGACGTAGGTGCTAATACTGTGTAGAAAAGAACAGCAGTGCCAGCAGGATGTTGCACTGTATGCCAGAGGTGAGAAACACAGTTAGATAATAAAGTTTTTTGTTATGCCTCTCTCTGCGACTCTTCCTTTATTTATTTGCTTTTTTTTTTTTTTAGTTTTTCACAGACCCTTGTGCCAGCAGCCCCTGTCTCCATGGAAACTGCAGCCGCAGCGACGGTGGGGAGGAGGGGGAGGCGGCTTACACCTGTGAGTGTAGTGAGGGCTACGAAGGGGAGAGGTGCGATCAAATCCTATTGGACCTGCCCGCTGCCAGCTGGGACCCCGCTACTCCCTCTGCCCCTGAACTGGCTACTCCCGCGGCATCCACGACCACAACCGCCACTCAACCACAACAGCCAACCACTGTCCCCTCCACCACCTCGCAGGCCCCTCCCACCCTACAGCCATGGCAACCCAAGCTTGGGCAGAGGCTGCTGGCAGTGCCGTGGGAGGCAGAGAGGGTGAGAAAACTAAAACTAAACTGAAACTACTTAGAGTTAGATTTACATGAAAAGTTGTTTTTTGTGGTGACATATCCCTTTGTGTGTGTGTGTGTGTGTGTGTGTTGCAGGTGACCGAGGGGCTACACTGTGTGAGTCCTGAGCTGTGTGAGCTGACCTCAGGAACCCTGACTCTGTCCCTGGAGGTGCCTGAGGAGACGGCTGTTAAGTAAGACTCCCTGCTGCTACTCAGACCCTTTATGACTGCAGTTCCCCAACTTTTTCTTTCAGAATAATATTTCTGGTGACCTAACTCACTTTACCCTGTTTTTACGATACCAACCAAGTTCAGGTTCAAGTCTCGCAAGGCTTACAGAAAGGCATACAACACTATGCATAATGACAATAAAGAAAATACAGAAACATACAAGATGTATAAAAATGGAAGCTACAACTGCACAGCATTTTTGTCTGCACACAATACATTGAAGGAGTTTTAAGACTTTGGCAACATAACGTAGCTTGTAGCTTCGGGTACCGGTTCCTTAAAGGATTGTACAGACATTTATAGGGAAATTGGCTCTTTGTTCAATTTATGATTTACATGTTACAATGGGAGTATCACCAAAATGATCTCTTGTGTCTCTGGTAGAGATCTCTGTCCTGTGCACATGCTAACACGTTAACATACAGTACATTAAGTGCCTGTAGGCAACTAGCATGATCTAATGTGAGAAGGTAGACCTTTTAGTAAGCCAAAGTTGGTGTTGTTTTTGTTTTTTCTGCCAATCCTCTCGTCACATAAAGGGTAAGTGGACCAACGGGCCAATTTTGCAAAAAGTCGATGTAATTTTCTCATGAACTGACTCCTTTGATGTCACTGTATATCAGCACTCCTATTTTTCCCCTTGATCTATCCAAGGAATATTCAAAATATTCAACATTAAATCTTTTTTTGAGTAAACATATTTGTATGACTAAGGTGAAGCCTAACAATACTGGACATAAATTCAAGCAGATATAATTTCAGCAGCCCGCTGTCAGGGCCATAAAAAATGTCTAAACATGCTCCTAGATTTAGGGGTAGTATGAGCTGAGCTGAGGAAACAAATCCTCCACCTCAAAAGTGCCCTGAGACTCTGCGTCACCCGCCCCTCGTTTTACAGACACACCCCCTTCTTCTTGCTCTCCTCCACTCAAAATGACCGTTTATTTCATTACCCTCTAACAGTACTATGATGGAAGGCTTGGTAAATAAGGGTCAAGGTGACTGTTGGATGTCCTTAATGTTGCCCCTCATTGTAGATGATAGGCACGTCTCAGGGCCTCATCACGATCACACACTGGCAGCTCCTAGCTGTGCGTTAATCAACTACTGCTGGTTTGTTTGTGGACTGTATAATTACGCACAACGCCTGAACACACACCCATGAAAGGACAGTCGCGCGCACACACACACACACACACACACACACACACACACACACACACACACACACACACACCACTTGAAATTGAACCTAAAGTGACATCAATTTAGAGATGTTAATAATAAAGTTGAAAGGTTTTATATCCCAAAGAAGCTGGACGATGTGTGTGTCAGAGAGCTTATTACATTGCTGCTGATACTGTGCTTCCAACCTTTCTCTATCTGTCTTTTTTTTTTTTTTTTTCTCCCTTTATCTATCTGGCTCTCCCTCCATCTCTTTCCCCTGTTTCTCTCTCAATTTGTCTATTGGTCCGTCCTGGTCTCTCTCCTACAAATTGGCCGAGATCCCGAAGAATAATAGCCCTTGACCACACGTTCCATATTTCACCACTCTATTTATGGGGATCACATTGTTTCCACAGGGAGCAATACCACCGCAGAGTGAGTCAGGGCCAGCTATTACTCACTAGACCTGACCATTATACCAGCTCGGTGTAGTGAGCATGGCAGACTGTCCTTTAACCAGTAGGCCTGGGTTCAAGCCCTTGACAACATGCGTCTGCCTTGCTGAAGTGTCCTTGACCAAGATACTGAATACCAACCAGCTCCAGGGCTGCTGTTCTGTAGCTGACTGACTGTAGCTGAGGCAAAAAAAAATAATACAAATAAATTTGGAAAAACATACAGAGAAGATGCTTTATTAAGCTACTTATTTGACCACCCTGAAGTGCAGAGGTTCACATAGACACATTTTGTCTTATCTTGCAAGCGCGTTTAGTCAACATATTGATGCTACTGAAGACGTCTTGCAGGATAAATCAAGTGCTCACCAAGTCATTAAATGTATGAAAATACGATATATATTTTCTGCTAAGGTCAGATACACCGTAAAGATTTACAGCCTGCAGCACTGACGGAAAGCAGGTGGTCAGAATGGTCCATAAATAAAAGACTACACCAGGGCCAGACAATAATTCAGGACTAAATACTGTAGCCTGTATTACAGTGTATTGACTGTAAACTTTCCTTCAATTCCTATTCCAAAACACACACACACACACACACACACACACACACACACACACACACACACACACACAATTTGCTGACCTCCTGTAAAAGTATTGGAAATCCATTCCCATAATCTCACAAAGCCTATAGCTCAATCTTGTCACCAACAACATGCATATTTTGGACTGTTAGCCCTCTTAGCCAGTTCCTCTGAGCTGCTGGGCTTTTCCTGCTCTTTCTCCACTGCTGCTGCAGCACCAGCACGGCCACTCTCTCCACCTTTGCAAAGGAAAAAGTAAGAGCACAATTTCTTTTTCAGTTTACTGTTATTTGACATTGTTATCAACTATTTTCAGTGAGGCCAAGAGGGGTCCTGGTTTCAAAAGCTACCCAAATGTCCTCTCAGAATACAGGCCTACATCCATATGATGTCATTCTTATAGCACGCACTTTAAGGATCTTCCTTCATCCGCTCCCTCTCAGCTCCACCGTCACTGACATCTTTTAACACAGACTTCCTACGTTGCTTGTTGTCAACAGGTACGCATGGCATCGCGGCACGCCACTGACTGATGAAGGAAGCAAAACAAACAAATCACTTCTTCTAATTGGCTGTGTATTGTTTGTGTTGATGCTGCGTGGCCAATTGTGTCTCATGACAAGCAGAGGATCAGACCAATAGGTGGGAGACAGCGGGGGGAGGACTGTACCGAGATCAGCTGAGTGGCTGCTCCGTGTTGTTGTAGCCTAAGTAAATTAAATACCCCGTTTAGCGTTTTCAGTCACCAATCAGGCAGTCCACCCCCTCACCTATCTGACAAGAGGATTGGCACCAAATCATCATTATACTAAAAGTGAGAAAATTAGAACTTTTAGCATCTCTTAGACTGGATGGTTAGTTCATTTTTATGACACGGGTCAAAACTTGCCGGGCTTGTTTAAGGGATTGGTATAGTAGACATAAAATACAACAAAAAGAAGACACTTTTCAACGGCAGAAGATCTCTCTTCCCGCCAGACCTTGAGCATGAATCAGCCAGACGGCTACAGAGTTTGAGCTGTTGATTCGTAATAGACTTCACTAATGATGAAGATTGAGATTTTGTTTTCAGATGTCATGAATCTACAGGCCATAGAATAAAAAAACAATACCATACTTACGGATTATGCTACTTGGCTATGCTTACTTAACGTACTGTATGCTAACAGAGCTATCTATCTAGCGGAGACACAGAGATGATTTTAAAGCCAATCCTCCTCACATATTGAGTAAGTGAACTCCTGAAAAAGTCAATGCATTCCTTCACCAATGCATCATAGCAACGATAATAAGCTTGTGGTTTGGGCCCAGCTATAGAATAGGGTCTGATTCTCCTTCTCCCTTTATCTCTTTTTTCTCTCGCCCCTCCTCCCTCCTTCCCTCCCACCGTCCCTCCTCCACTTCCACCCAGGATTGTGGTGAATGTGAGTGGCGCTCCAGTGCTGTGGCGTGTGAACGAAGAAGGCTTCCTGCGTTCGTCGATGGTGGAGGGCACCATGATGTGGCTGCAGCAGGCCTCCGATGGACTGGTGGTGCCAGACCACTCCCTGCCCCTGGGACAAAACTACTTCCTCAGTAAGACCCTTCCACTCTCCTGCTTTATTATATTGTACACAAATAAAGGCAATGATATGTAACAGAGGTCATGAACTAGACTCAAATCCACAATCTTCCCGTACAGATGTAGACGAGGTAAAAGCCCCACTTTTTATATGTTTGCTACACTGCTGCTATAATGCAGCATGGTGGTGATTCATCCACCGCACGTACCACAGTTTACTCTGAAGGCTAGTAGTGCCAAACAGCTCATTTAGTAGTGAGCCAAAACATCTGAGAATGAATTCAATTAAACACACTTACAGCATTTATTCCTGAAATGTCACCGGGGAGAATGGCACAATACTTGCATGTATGAGTAGAAATGGCAGACTTGCAAACACATATTCCATCTGTGTTTGAGCTCTCTCTCTCTCTCTCTCTCTCTCTCTCTCACACACACACACACACACACACACACACACACACAGATATTGTTTAAGAGCATTCACATGATTGTGCCAAAAGGTGGTGCAGGCTGCGGCAGGTGCTGGAGGGGGGGTAATTGGAGTCTTGCTCTTTGACTGAAGGGCTGGCTGACCCCCGGGTGTGCGC
Organism: Hoplostethus atlanticus; assembly: GCA_034670405.1. NCBI lineage: Eukaryota > Metazoa > Chordata > Actinopteri > Trachichthyiformes > Trachichthyidae > Hoplostethus > Hoplostethus atlanticus. The sequence goes on along the minus strand of JAXDDX010000003.1, from coordinate 3,631,336 downwards.
TACATACCTGATGCTGTCTAGGCTGGTCTGGTGACCTTGGCGTGTCTGCTAACTCTGTAGCACCGCCTGGAGAGGAGAGACACGACTGGGGAGTTAAATCAGAGGGGAGAGGGAGAAGGGAGGGTGGGACAGAGGAAGAGATAGAGAGAGAGAGAGGGGGGGGGGGGATCAAGGTCAAACTGTGAGACGCTGTAATAAGAATAAGAGAGAGAGATGAACAGACAGAGAGAAGAGCCACCCTTGCTGTTAGCAGTCTAGACTAGATAATGAATGAGTTAAAGTACGCCCAGGAGAGAAAAGCTTTATCGGCCCATACATGAGTTTGTTTGTGTGTGTCGTCATGGTTGTGTGTGTGTAGATGTGTGTGTTTGGTGGGGGTTGGTCTGTGCAAAGCCTGGGTACAGAGGGAGGAGCAGTGACTTTGCATTTGTTGGTTCGCCCGTCATTGAGGGTGTCCATGCCTGTATGTGTGTTGTCTGTGCCTCTAGGCGTGTCTTCACAAATGTGTGAGCGCTCAGTGACTGGGCAGGTCGTTCGGCGACGTTCGATTTTACAGCTCTGAATATCATTCGGTCGGCGGTGACGGCCGGGCACGCGCTATCTTGCAAGCTTTCCCGATTGGCCGAGGAGCTTACAGTGTCAATGAGTCATCAGTGCTGGGCTCACAGCTCATTGGCTCAGACCAGGCCCTTAACAATGGCAGTTAATGTGCACTATGATGCTATTTTTATCCAAGCGCCCGTGTAGCTGTCTGCTCTGATTCAAGATATTATAAGAGATGGTTACAAACTTATAGGCACACAGAGTCAAAGCAGAGAAGCGCACAGTCTATTTTGGTCATGATGAAGATTCACTGGCATCAGTTCTTTCCTTAACACCTTTTAGACACATTTTTCCACAGTTATCGTGACAGCTAGGTGTGTTCAGGCAAGGATCTATTTCAAATCTGTCAAAAACAAATCATCAAGCTCTTTGGTTGCAGAAGAGGGTAATAAACCTCTTAGGAACCAAATGTAGTTCATTTTCTCTCACCGCTTCAATTTCAGACATGGGATTAGATGATATCTGTCATAAAGGGAGTTAAACCTCAAATCCATCTGTAATTTGATCACAAACACTGTTAGTCTGTAAAGACCTCGTATTCTCCTGTTGTAGGCGTGATGCGCGTGGGCTCCCCCACTGCCCCGGAGGTCACACTGCGTCTCAACCTGACGGTGAAGGCCAGCAGCTGTGTGGAGCCAGGCAGCCGCTTCAGCGACCCACAGTGTTCTGGGAAGGGCAAGTGCATCACACAGCAATCTGAGGTAAGACGTCAGGCAATCAGAAGAGTTCAAAACTCTAACGATATTTCTTTTTTCAAGATGACATTTCAGCTTTACTAGCTGCTATACACTGGAAGGTAACAGAAAGGCTCCACCCCCTGGGGGAAAATGCTGCAGTAATGGTCCATAGAAGTACTCAGTTCTCTCTCACACATGGTTGATGGTTACATGGTTGCTATACATAGATAAATACTTTATTGATCCCTGGGGGGAAATTCTGGGGTTGCAGCAGCATAACAGTATCACAAGAATGTGCAAAATACAAAGGCAATACAAAACTATACGCTGCTGTACACTTTCTTCACCCCCAAAGAGGAATAGTAAGGTTAAGCTTACAGCACCAATACAGAGGGGTGGGGGGTCCACAGTGACTACCACTGCATACTCACAAAGTAAACTTTTTAATGCCAAGAATCTCCAAATAGACATTAAATGGTGCTGGTGCTGTTCTAGATCAAACTGGTTTACAGCACTCGAGAAAACCGATATCTACAATCCTCTTATCGCATTCAGAATGAACTATATGGCATCGCCACAAATGTGGAAATTAACAGAATGTGTAGTTGTTTCTTGCCATTTTAAGGTTAGAGTGATGGGAGATAAAGGGACTGATGTGAAACTAAACATGCATATACTGAGACACTAGGATGCCAAATACTAGGAAGGACTTTTTATATTAATCTTTCACTTTCCCCACCAACATTCTCTCAGCCGGTCCGAGGGTTCAAATCGCTGACCCTTTAGAGCCACCGCTGCTCTGTTTATGTTGACATATGAAATAGGAGCACCCAGTTATCTGCACTGGTCAATATTTATTCAGAGTCAGGCATGTTTCTCTTCCCCAGTATTTGAATATATATGTTTGTCTAAGCACGGTTCCAGCAAACCACTGCTTCACACTCACTTCACACCTCAGTTACACAAAACCCATTCTGTTCATCACTCTCAGTAATAGCAATTATCATTATCGTGACGAAGCACTGCCACTGATGCAAACCACTCCTTTCATCAATGTTCACAAATGTACAACAATAACCTGGCGGACTGGACAGAAAGAGGAGGGATCGTACCAGATCATAACATCCCTCAACATCCCACAACAAAGGACCACAATGGGAATGAACCTCAGGCTTTTACTGTGTCGTCCCTGAAACTTTTGATTCATTGATCCATGATTCAATTGTGTATTTAATAAAAAATGGCATGTTGCTGCTTTTACCTGAAACTTCACTCCTGAAGTTTTTCTTTTTCTTTTTACTTGAATTGAAAGTTTACAAATGTTGCGTAATTCTTGTTGTGTTGTCATCACCAGTGAAACCCACTCACAATCCACTGCTGATTTTCAAAAATGCATGTGGGTCAGTATGAAAATAAGGCTGCTTTTGAATCAGCAGTAGAGTGGAACAGGACTGTATGCAACAACAACCAAAAAAAGCTATTATTGACTAGAGTGGCTAGAGGGCAGCGGTCCACACTCACCTCCCTGCGCTGTACTAAGGGGATTTAGAGTGAACAAAAGGGCAATGGAAAGGAGAGGGACAATGGTGGGTTCTAACTTTAGCAAAGCCCAGGGATTTGGGAGGGAGGTGTGTTTGTGTTGAGCCTGGTACGAGCAAGTTTACAGATTTACCACAGCCTTCCACAGTTAATTATTTTCTCATCCCTCTCACGATTTCAGAAAATCTAATTATTTCACAGCTAGTTATTATTGCATTTTGGTGTTATTGAATTACGTCAACAGCACATTACTACATCGATGGTGCTGTGCTTTGTCACAATGTTCAATCTCATTATTTCTATTTCACAAGTTTTTTCTCTCATTATTTCACCATCCTTGCAGGCTCATTGATTTGAGATGTGACGTCTTTCTGTGTGTGTGTGTGTGTGTGTGTGTGTGTGTGTGTGCGCGCGCGTACATGGAGTAGAGCACCTTCTTTTGCGAGTGTGAGGATGGCTACACAGGAATCTTCTGTGAGGAATTTGATGCCTGTCACCGCAGACCATGTCGCAACAACGGCACCTGCTCTGATGTTAGACAGGGGGATGAAGGGCGCAACTTCACATGCACCTGCCCTACAGGTATGTATATGTATGTGTGTGTATGTGTGTGTGTGTCATGTCATGCGAATGCAGGTCTGTGAGTGTGTTTATGTCGCGGCTGTGTGTGCCTGACTGTTTGGTCTCCACTGGTTTGATTAGAGCTGTGGAGACGTAAAGAATAAAAGCCTCTCTCCTGTCTCTTTGTTTGAGATAATCTCTAAATGAGAGAGAGAGGGAGTGAACTCAACTTTTGATCTTGTCAGTTAAAAGTTATTTCGGGACGGAGACTTAGTGAAGTTCAGCTTGGAGGAAGGTGAATTTCCTCAAAGAGTCAGAGGAGACAACTGATTGCCAGCCACTTCCCATTAGGGCATGCTGCTAACAGGCTGTGTGTGAGTGGTTGGTGAGACAGTATTGTCACATCAGCCAAAATTGGTGGCACAGATGTGAGAGAATTTTGCACAATTTGATCTCTTTTGAACATGCTACTGTGTGCACGTCGTACTCATGTGTCTGGGCTTGTGTGATGTCCCTTGATCATACTGTCCACTCCTCTGTTGCTGCTGTAGACAATTAAGGGCATCTCAAGTACTGCATCCCAACAGCCCTACCCACTGAGTGATTGATGTTAATTGGCTTGCTGGGCTTTGATGTATTACTTGATTTGTGAACTGGCTCAAACAAGAAAATAGGGTGCTGTGTTTTATTGAACTCTTGTGGGTGAGAAGGGCTATCATGGCTCAACCTCCACCTACAGTATGGCAGCATGATATTCACTGTACATTTTTTTTATTGATGAATATTGTAGTAGTGTTATTTTACTGCATCATTTCTTTTTCAGACCTCAAAGAAAATGTTCCATTTTGCTGGCAGAAAATTAGTTGCTAATGGTTATGATGTTTCCATCCATGTACCCAATTGTTTGGCAAATGTCTTCAGAGTTCCTATGGTCATGGAAAACCTGGAAAAATTGAATTAAAATGGTGTTTTCCTATGGAGTCAGTTAACTCTCAATAGTCACAAATGAATACAACACGATTCACAAATATATTTTGCGATTTATATATAAATGTCTCTGTTCACAAATATATTTTTCAATGCACACACAAATGTGTATCGTTTCATATAAATGTAAAAAAAATATATATATAAATGACAGAAGGTTCACAAATAAATTAGTGTTCACAAATGTCTGTTTCCGATGCACACACAAATACGTCTCGTTTTATATAAATGTAAAACAAATCCACAAATATACTTAATTAAAAACAGCTGCAGTGTTCATCTAAAATATATTTAAATGTTGTTACATTTATATACAGATTGTCGAATCTGCGTTTAGAAACCTCCAGACGAGTTGTGAACCTTGTTACATTTGTGTGTGGATTTTTGAGAGTTACCTGACGTGGTTAGATTCACAAATGCATTTTTTCTAAAGGGCCTTTCTCTGTAGCCTATCAGACGTCTCTTTCAAGTTCAGCCAATCACACCAGCGTGTGATTTCAATGCTGCGTTCAACGTCCCTAATCCCGACGATTTTGGCGTCCGGTAGCAGTACTCCAAGTGTAAATTAAACATAACACGTTTAGCCAATAATTCCCTTGTCGTTCGTGATTGAATACATTTGAATTATGATCGTCTGATTTTGCTAACAATGTGTTATTTACACAGCTAGAAAAGTTAGCTAGGTAATATTTGAACCATGTTAGGCCATTTCGCACTAGCACCCCAAGACAATCTCGATCCGAAACACAGAGCAGTAGTCTATTTGAGTTGCGTCAGGATTGTCCACTATTGCCTGCTATTTGAGGAGCAAGAGGATGAGGAGAGAGAAGATGAAGAGATCAAACCGAAAACTAAGGCCGAATCCCTATTCACCCCTTCGCCCTTCCCCTCCGTTTTGCGTGTTCGCGTGTAGGGGTAGGGTGTCCCGATTCTTGTTGGGATCGAGGGGTAGGGCGAAGTGCTAGGGCTACATGGCCCTCCAAACGGAGATTTTTCAGGGGCACACTACAAACCGAGGGTTAGGAGAAATTTCCGACAATCATCGGCAAGATGGGGGGGGGGGACGCTGCACAAGCAACAAAAGGAAACCACAAATGTAGTATTTTCTTCGTTAATAAAGATTTAAAAAATATTCTAACCGTGGTATTATCTTAGTTTAATGTCATTTCAATGTATTATAGACCTTTTCTTTATAACAAGCATAACAAAAAATCGCTAGTATGCCGATGTCTCTACTTCGCTAGTTAACGTTACAACATTGTTTTTAGGCTGATTTGTGCATGACAGTCCCGCATTTTGACATATTTCCATGTCATTTCCCCCCTTTGATGGCATATGACGCCGAAATATAACTAAAGTCCAGCAGCGAAGTTGCTGCACTTGTTACAGCTCCTCTAACACCAGTGCAGACTGGCAGGGTAACGGTAGGAGCACGGCTTGCTAGCCTACAGAGCACCGCTAACGCTATTCTGTCAAGAAGTGGTCTGGTAATGAAGCAGTGGTCTTTTTTATTTGATGACTTGTTTGATCGATTAGTAGCGTGAAACGTATAAATTGTGAACGAATCGCGAGCGTCCATGCTTTTCTATCGCCATCAGATGAATGGCAAATGTCACTGTGATAATACCATTATTGCCATTATTGTAATGTCCGATAACAAACTTGTCACGTCTGTTTACGTAAACGTCATCGATGACGTATCAGAGTCTTGAAGGGTTGTCCCATTTCATAGGGAGAGATTTCAACCACTAACCCTTGTAACTCTGTTCCGAGGGCCAAGCCGAAGGGCGAGGGGCACTCGAAAACGAGTCGTAGGGGTGAAAATGAGAAATGGGATTCGACCTAAATGTAGAGACTTTGGCATTGTTTCATGAACTGGGTGAAGGGGAATCTGTTGGTGGATGTTGCAGTACATGTTTCCCAGTGGGACCTTTGAGGGAGTAACACAGGGGGCGGAGTCCAGTCAAAGACTGTCGCGGAAGTCATAGAGCTGTACTGCCCTTGATATGTTTGATATCAGTCAGGTGTTTGAAGATACGTCCTTGTTTGTACTTATTGCTATAATCAAACACTTATTGAAACAGTGGAGACGTCTCAGACTTGAGCGATGTGGACTGGAGCGAGGAGGAGTGTTCGTCTGATTCCGGCTATGAGCCAGAGGGACCGTAGTCCCCGTTATACCTGGTAGGCATAGGTTATTATTTTTTCACGTAGGCCTAATTTATGTTATTTCGGGTTTAGGGCTAGGTTGAATTAGTTCGCTGTCAAACGGATCGCGCCTCTGTAGATTAGATCAGATTGCTCTTTATTGTAGTATAGGTCCTATACATTCATGGAAGCACAGCTGCTTCAAAGTGCAACGTTGTGCAAAGTTTAAAAAAGAAGTTGTAAAAAGCGGAACAATGTAATCTAATGTAATGTAATCTATACAGAGGCGCGATCCGATTGACGGTGAACTAATTCAACCTATCCCTAAACCCGAAATAACATAAATTAGGCCTACGTGAAAAAATGTCTACCAGGTATAACGGGGACTACGGTCCCTCTGGCTCATAGCCGGAATCAGACGAACACTCCTCCTCGCTCCAGTCCACATCGCTCAAGTCTGAGACTTCTCCACTGTTTCAATAAGTGTTTAATTATAGCAATAAGTACAAACAACAACGTATCTTCAAACACCTGACTGATATCAAACATATCTCGGGCAGTACAACTGTATCACTCACACGAGTCTTTGACTGGACTCCGCCCCCTGTGTTACTCCCTCAAAGGTCCCACTGGGAAACACGTACTGCAACGTCCACCAAACAGATTCCCCTTCACCCAGTTCATGAAACAATGCCAAAGTCTCTTCTACATTTAGTCTTCGGTTTGATCTCTTCATCTTCTCTCTCCTCATCCTCTTGCTCCTCAAATAGCTTGAACTTGAACTTGAACAATAGTGGACAATCCTGACGCAACTCAAATAGACTACTGCTCTGTGTTTCGGATTGAGATTGTTTTGGGGTGCTAGTGCGAAATGGCCTACTTCCTATTTTGGAGTGGAAATATAACTTTGAAGCATAAAAGCAAGATATGGTATTTGGCGAAGTTGATGGCGGAAGCGGCATTTAGCGACTAGCCAGCTGCATCCGCACCTGTTGGTTGTCAAGTTAGCAAGCTAGTATCGTAATCATCAAGACTTTCAATGGCGTCTCAGAAATAAGAAGAAATCGCTCGGCAATCCAGTGTTGTCTGTGGATTCCGGCGATCGGTGGCGAGAGCTTATTGACGACTATTTCTTGGCACCGAGATCTGACCGAGAGACGGCTGAGGAGAGCGGCTCGGACGACACGGGAACGGACAACAGTGAAACCTCCGGCGACACTTCGGACTCTGACAGGCCCATTTCAGACACCGACAACGATGAAGATGTTGACATCGAGCCACTTGTTTTAACAGACTGGTTGGCTATAAAAGGGTAGCCCCAACAAATATGTCACTTCAGTAGAGACAGGCGCTATGTTCAATCTGAACAGAAAATCTGTATTTTTTTTAAATTTTTTTTAACCAGAGGCTCGCTGGCGTTTCTTTCCCTCTTTTATAGTAATTCAACAATTCCACAGAATGTGACGTGCTAGTGTGACGCTTCTGGTCCCGTCCTCTGAACCAACCAGTCTGGAGACGCACTACTTGTTGGATGTGGAAGTTTATTGGCGCGGCTGCAGTAACGGGAATATACATGTACAGAAGGGTGTGACTGCTCTGAAGTCAAACATGCAATTCCCAGCCGATCTCCATAAATGCAGTCTACAAAATAATAAACAATACAATAAACAAAGAGCTTATTCTTCATAATGACCGTATAGTGGATTTCTTTTAAGCTTTTATATATATAATGCAATAATGTATAATAATAATAGTATATATAATAATAATAACAACTAATATTTATATTTCTAATTACAAAAACCTATAGAATAGAAAGAAACTACCATCATCCATTTTATATTATTAGAGGAACGCTTATAAATGGAACCAATTATACCACGACACTCTAGTGGCGAAAAATGGTATAACACTGAATTAACAAGCTGGCTGGCTAGCCATGTGCAACTGGTGTAATCAAAATCATTTACCTGCAGTAACAGGGGAATATACATGTACAGAAGGGTGTGACTGCTCTGAAGTCAAACATGCAATTCCTAAAGAGGATACGATATCGTTAGTTGGCTAGCCATACTAGCCAGGCAAACCCACGTGGAAACTGAGACAAATAACATATTTACAGTGGCTTATTTGACGCCAGGCGGAACAAAACAATATCTAATAGTGTAACACAAAACAATATTATGGTCTAATAACTTAAAATGTGGATTTGACACTCTTTTTGTACATTTCATCCTCACATATTGCATCAGTCAGCCTACCCAGCAGATCTCCATAAATGCAGTGAAATACCCATGATTCCGTGCTTTCCTATAAAGTATTCCACCAGGAAATGGCAGTATTCCCAACTTTTAACAGGATTTACTCAACTTATTTACACCGTTACACTAGTGACGTGCTCTCACAGAATCAGTCGGAGGTCGCAATGGCTGATTTACGTAGAAACGCCTTTTAATGTCAAAAGTCTATTTTTGACCATTTTGGTATTTTGACTAATTTTAATAAAACAAAATCTTGGCTTTCATAATCTGTATGAATTACTTCCTATTTTGGAGTGGAAATATAACTTTGAAGCATAAAAGCAAGATATGGTATTTGGCGAAGTTGATCGCGGCAGCGGCATTTACCGATATCTAGCCAGCTGCATCCGCACCTGTTGGTTGTCAAGTTAGCAAGCTAGTATCGTAATCAAGACTTTAAATGGCGTCTCGGAAAGAAGAAGAAATCGCTCGCCAATCCAGTGTTGTCTGTGGATTCCGGCGATCGGTGGCGAGAGCCAATCCTGGCACCGAGATCTGACCGAGAGACGGCTGAGGAGAGCGGCTCGGACGACACGGGAACGGACAACAACAGTGAAACCTCCGGCGACACTTCGGACTCTGACAGGCCCATTTCAGACACCGACAACGATGAAGATGTTGACATGGAGCCACTTTTTTGAACAGACCCAATATCTGCCGTCCTTGAGTCGGATGAATGGGATGAATATGTGAGCTACGGATCTGGAGGGGATATCGAGAAGGCTCGTAGCTTCAAGTGTGGCTGCAAATGTCATCAGGGAAAGTCTTTCTACATCCTCTTCTCTATGGTGGAAAAACGAGAGAGATGAGATGTGACTGCTGGTAAGCACTTTTCCACTTATCCTATAGAGCTAGCCAACATTAGTAAACACAAGTGTGTTTATCTTATCTTCTTTAAACCTTGTTCTCAGTAATAATGAACACTGTAGGTAATGTTTTGAGTAGTTCTAGCTAGCTAGCTGGTCAACAGGACCCTGTAGTTGTATTTAACTACAGATGAGTGGTCTCACACTGAAATTATAAAATTTGTTCTGTTAATTTATTTTGTCACAAATTGAATGTAGATGTTTTTTTGTTTCCTAGGTGAGAAACACATGTTCCTGTCAGCAGCACTATGAACTGATCCAAAGAAACGGCTTGTTCCAAAAGGAAGCAGCAAAAAGAAAGGATGCACCAGAGGACCTCTTACTTTATTGATGGTGATCACATATGCAGAGATGATGAATGTCTAGATGAATTATTGAATCATTTAAGGATTTAATTAGTGATATGTGTAATATGGTTATATCTTTTCTTGCAATATTACTTTGGGGTTTAAATCAAATCACATCACATGTATCTGTACAGCCCTTAATCACCGTTACAGTCTCTAAGGCTTCACAGTGCCCAACATGTGAAACAATAAATGGTTAGTACACAACATCCCCCAGCCTTAGACCCTCAACAGAGGACAAGGACAAACTCCCCAAAAAAAAACCTTTTAGAGAAAATTGTAAGAAACCTCTGGAGGGGCTACTCAGAGAGGGATCCCCCTACCAGGACGGTTGGGCGTGCAATAGATTTGAGATTTGATAGAGTTTGGGCAAGCAGCGTATACACAATAAAAGTTTATTATGGTGGGAACGTCCGGATCTGAAGTTTATTATGGTGGGACATCCGGATCTGATGTGTTTAATATTTTGGCACTTGGCATTTATACCAATCTATAGATTTATACCAATCTATAGCAATGTCTAGGTCAAAGGGACACTTTGACCTAGACATTGCTATAGATTGGTATAAATCTTCTACACTGTATAGGCTACTGTATACATTAAGCATATTTTTACAAATAAAGAATGCGTTTACATAAACACTTTAATGTATATCAGTATGTTTGTCTTTCTTTTTACACAATTGAATTATGTGTAACCATAATTGTGGGGGGTTGGGGAGGGGAGTCACAGATTTTTCACAACGTCTTCAAGGTGCTTTTGAAAGATTAATTAATAGTGGATAAATAGTGTAAGTGTACTGTGTGTAATATAACCTTAAAGAGCAATTTCTCCTCATTACATAGATGCCTAAATGTTATATCTGCTATTTAAAATAATCACTCAAGCAGCATTTGTTTGTGAGATGTCAAAGCGGCAGCCCCCCACAAATGGAATGGAAAGGTTTTTTAAAGGCCTTTTTCTCAAAACCACACTTTTGTGTCTTTCGTTATATAATGCCACACAACTTTATCATTTCTTGGAGGAGTGACATGGTTTTGGTCTCATTGGAAAGCCTACATTCTCCTCTTTCAAGTAATATGAAAACCCCAAAATGTGTTTTGGGGTCAATGTGACTCATTTTGTGAGAGCAGGTCACAATGTATTCAATCACGAACGACAAGGGAATTATTGGCTAAACGTGTTATGTTTAATTACACTTGGAGTACTGCTACCGGACGCCAAAATCGTCGGGATTAGGGACATTGAACGCAGCATTGAAATCACACGCTGGTGTGATTGGCTGAACTTGAAAGAGACGTCTGATAGGCTACAGAGAAAGGCCCTTTAGAAAAAATGCATTTGTGAATCTAACCAAGTCAGGTAACTCTCAAAAACCCACACACAAATGTAACGAGGTTCACAACTCGTCTGGAGGTTTCTAAACGCAGATTCGACAATCTGTATATAAATGTAACAACATTTAAATATGTTTTAGATGAACACTGCAGCTGTTTTTAACTAAGTATATTTGTGGATTTGTTTTACATTTATATAAAACAAGACGTATTTGTGTGTGCATCGGACACAGACATTTGTGAACACTAATTTATTTGTGAACCTTCTGTCATTTATATATATATATTTTTTACATTCATATGAAACGATACACATTTGTGTGTGCATTGAAAAATATATTTGTGAACAGAGACAATTATATATAAATCGCAAAATATATTTGTGAATCGTGTTGTATTCATTTGTGACTATTGAGAGTTAACTGACTCCATATGTTCCAGGCCTGGAAAAGTTATATATAAATAAATATATAAAGTTATATATATAATATATAATATATAATAAATATAAATATGCATATAGTTTCAGAAATGTCATGGAAATTTGTTGATTATCTTTTTTCCATTGTTTAATGTCAAGCGTTGATCCACTTCCCTTTTGAGGAATAAAAACCCAATTCAGAATCCTGATCATATCGGTCCTAAATGATAGTTAGATTCACATCAGATATTCAACGTAAAAATATAATGTAATATTTGTAACAAAGGCTCTGACAAATATTGGTCATGGAAACTGTGAATTGTGCTGCATGTCATGGAAGAGCCTTGGAAGAGCAAAATTATCAAAAAGGTGTAGGAACTCTGTGTCTTTGTCCTTTTTCTTTTTCTTTTCTTCTGCTTTTCTTTTTTATACTGCATGCTGCAATGTGAATACATGTCTGTGACAGTATTGCTCCTCTGTGACTGGATCTACACAGACGACAACTAGTTGCTTGAGCGATGCAAGAGACCGTTTTGTGCCACCATACGCCTCTTCAGAGCTTAACTATATTGGCAAAAAGAACGGGCTGCAGCAATCTCTACCGCACTAATGCAGTATTGATGCAGGATAGAAGCACGATGGGGGGGGGGGGGACAGGAGAGGCAGAGTTGATTACATCGTCTTTGATTGTGATTGTGATTGATTGTGATTCTCAGGTTATGAAGGGGAACGTTGCCAGTTGCTGGTAGACCACTGTGTGTCCCGACCCTGCAAGAATGGAGCCACTTGCTTCAGTACCCTGGCTGGGCCCCGGTGCTACTGCCCTGAAGGTAGGAATCCCACCACTGCGTGCTGTCATTTATTTGCGTCGGTGTGTGTTTGTTGCGAGTGAAAGAGAGAAAGAACGAGTGAGAGAGGGCCATAAAAGAGTGGTTTGTGTTCTTACTATATTGTTTTGTAAGATTTGTTTTCTATCGTAGGGCATTATCTATTTATCATTTTCAAGGGACGTAAACAAAAACAGCTATACACACATAAATACACAGAAACCCTCCACCAGCCTCTGATGTGTGTGTGTGTGTGTGTGTGTGTATTTGTGAAAGAAAAACAGGAAGAGAGGGAGCTATAGACTGAAAAAGAGGATTGTGTATACAGTATGTCTGTGCAGAGTGTGTGTATTGTGCTCATTCAGTTCCTGGGATCCTGGTCCTAGCATACTTTGTGTGTCGACTGCGTGTTTATCAGTATCTGTGCCACTGAGATGCTTAATTTAAATCTTCCTCCTCCGTTCTAATTAGTCTTCGAAGGCTCGGCGACCTGCATCGGCCTCTCCCGGGAAATCTCTGACCGCATAACTTCTGCCGAAGCAGCACGCTAGTTTGCGATGAAACACAAGGCACACACGTACAGACAACCACGCACCCAGACACACACACACACACACACGTATACAAAATGAGGCAAAAACGTTATGTAGCGGTCCTCCCTGCCACATCAATAAAAGAACAACAGACTGGCAGAAAGACTTGTTTCTTGTTTCCAGGTACAGTTCCCAGCGGTCAGTTCGTTCTGATCCGGAGGAGGCCTTGCATCGCAACACCTGGCTGAATTATTAATCTGCAGCTGCTGGAGAACAAGGTCTCCAGCGAGGACAGGAATTCGTAATCCCCCCACAAATCAAATGTGTATTTGTTTTCACAGAGGAAGGGCAACGGTGGTGAGCATGGCTGTGAGAACCGTGGCAGCACTTAATTAGTGTGAGGAGGTTTTGTGGGGAGCGCCTTTAAATATTTAATGGGCTTATTAGGTAATTCTGTGTCTGAAGCAACTGTGGGTTTTGGAACAATTACCTCTCCCTTTGTTTAACTTTGGAAAGTAACTGGAGGCTGAATCAATTGGGGGCATCGCCTCGGCTCAGAGTTTGCTTGCTGTTTAATTAAGTTTAGGTTAGTGAACTTACTTAAAAAAGTGACCCTTAGAGCATGCACAACCATATTTACAGCGCTGGCAGCGTTCACAGGTACAACAGTTAGATACAAACAATCAGACCCTGCACACACTCCATACAGGGCTAGGAGGGGTTAGTACAGCCAGGCGATGCCACAGGGCCACCAAGTTATTAACTATCAGCACACTTCCCCTGTACAAGAGCTGAGAAAGCAGCCACTTCCATTTTGCCAGCCTGTCCTCTATTGCCTGAACTACATCCTCCCATTTCCTTGACACCCCTCTGAACCAAGGTACACCCCCAGCAGCTTGAGTCCTGTCTCTGTCCATTGGAGACAACCTGGTAGCTGTGGAGGAGAACCTCGCCACCAAGTCCCTCGCTTCAGAGCCTCACTCTTCCCCCAGTAGAAGAAGAAATAACAAAGTGAATGTAGCCATATGATGGTCAGAAAAGCTAACCGGACAAAACCAGCTTTCACTAGTTTCTATGAGGATAGAGCCAGCTCAAAACTGGAATAATGGAACAGGAATAATGACCAACTTGTGTGTGTGTGTGTGTGTGTGTGTGTGTGTGTGTGTGAGAGAGAGATTTACATCCAGTACTGATGGACATAGCAGTAGAGGATGAGAGAGAGATGAGAGAGATGTTGCTTTAAATACGAGGCCTCTAGGCAAATATTCACAAGTGAGAATTATTTTTCATCTGGAATGTATTCCTGCTTCCATTTCCCTCAGGACAGTCCTGGTGTCTTTGTTTGTGTTTGGGTAAAAAAAAAGTCTCTTCCCTCCACGCTTCACTCTTTTAGTGCTCAGGTGTCTGTGGAACAGCATGAAGTGAAATGCTTTAAAAGATCATTTGGGCTCCTTTTTGGTATCTCCTCCTTGTGTGCATGGGCAGAGAAACCGTAGGCACACACACACGTTGACACAAATACACAAACACATACACAACTACAAACAGTTATGCGCTCACATGCACGCAGCCAGAAGAGCATGCACGGAGGTTCAGACAGATAAGCATTTCTGCCTGCTGCTTAGCGCTCCGGCTCCATCTACCCTCGCGCTCACATCAATCACCTCCCGTTTTTCTAGCAGCTCCCCTTCAGCAGAAGTCATCACAGCACAGAGACCTGCCTTAAACAAAATGATGGATGACACCAAACTCACCAAAGAAGAATCAGCTTCTCATCACCAGACACCAACTATGAGAACAAAACAACTGCACTTTTATCCACTTCATCGCAAGGCAGGGACATTCGGAGAGTTTTGCCCCGGAGCCACAGTTGGGCCAGTTGTTGTTGTTTGTTTGTTTCTACTGTCAGGCTTCCAGTGCTTGGAGCTGTCACTCATCTCTGCAGGAAACAGGGAAATCAGTTAAAGGTGAAGACGTTCAGAAATCTAACGGAATATGAAGTATACAAATAGTAGGAATATAATGTGAGTAAGTAGGGCAACAGAGACTACCACACACACACACACAGAAAGGGAATGTGTGAATGTCTGTCAGTAGTGTGACTACCTCCAGTCAGAACCGGTGGGGCGGGGGAGGAAGCAGGCCAGCTATATTTAAACTGTTAACCCCTTTTAGTGTTGGCAGGTTCATATGCCAACAGCAGGAATGAACAGTCTCCTCTATGCTCTATGTCAGACAGCTCCTGAGGCTCAGCTGCAGTGTGCAGTCATGACATAGTATGTGTGTGTGTATGTAGTTGGGTGGGGTTGGGGGGGCGGGTGATGTGTGTGTGTGTGTGTCACCCTCAGACAGTGTCACTGACACAGTGTCAGAATGACTTATAGCCTTGGGAAGTTTGTCAGCCTGATCACAGATACAGCGCTGACTGGGGCATGTGTGTGTGTGTGTGTGTGTGGGGGGGGGATGAGAGAGAGAAAGAGAGAGAGAGAGAGAGAGAGAGAGAGAGAGAAATAAATAAATGTAAAGTGCATGGCGCTGCCCCTGTGCGTCACAGAAATAGAAGTGATTGATTCATAGATTGAGGGACTTAGCATGCCCTGCTGGTGGGGCAGCGCCGTCAACACCTTCTGCTCACACACAGCACACTGGTAGCCTGGAGGAGAAAGGGGGCAGAGAGAGGGCAAGAGAGTGACGATAGATAGATGCTTACATACATGGATAATGACAAGGAGAGGAAGAAGAGGAAGAAGAAACACACGGAGGAGGGGAGGGGGGAGGAAGAACGTGGGCAGTATAGAGGTTGAAAGAGTCAAGTCAAGTCAAATTCAGTCACACAGCGCCTCTGACAAACAGGCTTGTCACCGGGAGCAAAATGAGCTACATGCAGATAGAAACAAGATAAAACCGAGAAAGAACAAATACAAGTGACGCAGCCCGGGAGGGTAGAGATGAGGGAGGGAGGGAGGGAGGGAGGGGGGAGGGAGGAGCAGGCAGAGGCGTGAAAGAGAGACCAGAGTTTCCCCTGACTGCTGCAGATTATTCCTCCCTATCTGCCGGCAGATGATGAATGACCATCTCAGACAGTGAAGTAAGGTCCTGCAGATCAATGGACCTGCTGGAGACCTCGCTTCATTAGCCCAATGGAACGAACACGCCGGTGCAATCAGCAGAGCGGTTCACACACACACACACACACACACACACACCCACACACATTGAACATAGCAGGCTTTCTCCACTCTGAGCTATGATGGCAGCTGCCTAGGGAGGTAAAGATTGAGATGGAGGGAAGATGGGAGGAGGAGGTTCAGACCATGGAGGCTTCGACTCACAGTGGGTCTCCCACCAAAGAGCAATGGGGCTGCAGACAGACAGGTGAATAGATGAGCTCACAGACAGATAGACAGGCAGACGCGCATTCACGCTGCTGCATATCGACGTAATGATGCACGTTAGTTAGCGCATGCCTGTCATGCTGCGCTGCTGCAGATGCCATGTGTGCAAACAAGCTTCCCTTCTCTCTTTGAATCTCTCTCTCTTCACTCCTTTTGTCTCTCGCTCTCTGAAGACACAGAGAAAGGGATAAAGGGAAGAAAATAAGAATTGCTCCAGAATGGGAATCTGAGTGGTGGATAATGATGGACCCAAACCTCACGCTCAGCATGATGCGTAGAGAGGGAGAGACTTTATTGGGAGAATGTCTTGGTATCTTGCTGATCACTGGTGTCACTTTCCTCCTCAACTAGGCGGCAACGGGCCGAAGCCTGTGTTTCATAAACTATGGCCTCAACTACGCCTCAGTCTTGTGGATTTCCAAATGACAATGACATGTAGTAAATAATAAACTGAAACGATGAAGTAAATGAAATAATAAAGACCATTTGGTGTTAATCTTTTATTCATCTTAGAATCAGAAATCTAATCTTCATCAAGTGTGTCTAGCGTCTATGTTCTAACACATGGACACTAGACACACATGCTTTCTTCGTCATCCCTGTGTATTGTTATTAATTTGTGAATTGTTGATGCAACAAATGTGCTCTTGTGTTATTGCTTGTGAATTAAAGCTATATGGGGCATGAATTGTATGTAAAAATTCATCCATTTTATCAAAGTGGGGCTACAAAAGTGTCCCATCCCCCCTAATTGATACCCCACAGATTCACCCTATTTGCCCTATTTTTCAGGTATGTACACTTCTCCGCCCACAGGAAGTGTTAAATCAAAACATAAGAGCGAAATCCAAACTGTCTCCTAATCAGCAGAGCGAGTGCTCAGACCGGAGAAAGCTGAACCTTAGATCTTTTGCCCCTCTCGTCTCTTTGGTGTGGTTTGATATAAAGCATCACAGACCAGTCGGTAAACATGAGTGCTGATGTCACGTTACAGGATTTCTGGGTATTGGAGTCCAAATTTGATACTGGCACCTTAGGGGGAGTGGTCTTGTAATCCATATATTTATCTCTCTATATCCGTCTCATTCTGTCTGTTTTCCTTTCTCTTGCTGTCTCCCCTACCTCTTTCCCCACACAACCCCCCTCCCACAGGCTACCAGGGCACTATGTGTGAACAGAAGGTGGACCCGTGTGCCTCCAGCCCCTGCCACAGAAACGGGACATGCTATGCCCAGGGCCCCGGCCCCCTGGGGTTCGGCTGTAGCTGCACAGCGGGCTTCACCGGCCCCACGTGTGCCCAGCCGGTGGACTTCTGTGCCATGAACCCCTGCGCCCACGGGATCTGCCGCAGCGTGGGCAACAGCTACAGGTGTCTGTGTGTCCCAGGTGAGCGGCGCCAGCGGGTTTTCATAAAGTTTCATTTCTTTCAGCCATTCAGGGCGCTGTTTTTCCCCCCGGCACTAAAGATACATCAAGAGCCACGTTCAGTTACAGGGGACAGACACTGTTTATTGGGCAGTTCTGACAGGAAATTAGTAGAATGAAGTACCAGCTGAATTATTATGACAATTTTACTTATTACTTACTAATTTTACTCAAGGTTTTTCACCTCATCTAGTTCTTATCTATATATTTGTTTTTCACCTCATCTAGTTCTTGTCTCTTCTATTGTTAAGTGCCTTGGGTACCTTGAAAGGCGCTCTAAAAATTAAAGTTATTAATATTATTATTATTATAAATATTCAGATCTTAGCTGGGAGCATCTGTACTTATTTACGTCTTATTTTCTCCATTTTGTTCGTCTGGTATATTTCCCATAGAGCTTTTTATGTCTTAAATTCTCTTTCTGTTGATCTCACTCTGTCCATCTGTCTGTCTGTCTGTCTGTCTGTCTGTCTGTCTGTCTGTCTCTCATATCTCATATCATCTCCCATCTCTCTCTTTTACAACAAGCCTGTAACATTTAATGCTACGTATAAAGAATGGTGGCTTGTGGCATTGGCTCCGATTCAGACAGCGAGGCAGTAAATATCGTTCAGCTGAATGATGACTTATTTTTAGATGGCATGATCGTGGCACTTGTGCTGATGGCTCTGTGCTCAAATCAATTGAGTGGAATGATGACTAATCATTATCCATTCTCTTGCAATTACCCTCTGGTGAGAGGGTAGGGGGAAAACTTTCCCAGTGGCCCATAGACATCATTTGACAGACTGCCCCTCCTCCTTTCTTTCTGTTTATACCGTCTGACAGTCCAATCTATGAGTCAATAACTTGCTGTCTCTTATTTGATGGTCCCAATCATCCTTCATCAGCCTCTCTGCTTCTGTTACTGTCGCTTTGGCATCTGGTTTAAGGTTTGGGCCAGGAAAATTAAATTAAATTCAAGTTGATTTTTTAAAATGTTTTATAAATACTTGAACTACAAGGCAACTCAAGCTGAGCTGTACTTTTCTTTAATTTTTTTTTTTTTTTTTTTACCTATTATTGAAAAATAAATAATGGAATGAAAATTGTAAAATAGGTGCATCATTTAAAAGACATAAACAACACCCTGATGATCCCAGCATGCATCACATTTATTCAACTATTTGAATGATCTTCAAAGCCAGACTGCTTCTTTTGAACGGAGAAGGCAGTTTCCATGGATTCAGATATCATACCCTTTCTTCACCACAATCTCTTACGTCTTATTTTCTCCATTTTGTTCTTCTGGTATATTTCTTGCCCTCTTTGTTCTTCCTAGTCTTTATCTTTTTGTCCATTTTCCTCACCTCATTTTCCTTTCATCCTCTGTTGTCTGGTTGGCATGGTGAAACAGTACAGTTGCTTTACAAGTGTGTGTATGTGTGTATGTGTGTGTGTGTGTGTGTATGGCTCCAAGCCATTGTCTGTGGCCGTGAGCTGAGCAGATGCTGCCGTCCAATCAAATGTCTCAGCTCAGACAGCCCTGTCTAATGGGAGTGGTGAGATTGTTGATTTGTAATTAGCATCCCAGACATTACATTACAGTGTACACGTGAACGCGCACACGCACGCACACACACACACACACACACACACACACACACACACACACACACACACACACGTGTTTAGGGCCATAACTGACCTTTTCTCCACCTCATCAGTATGCCAGCTGGTGTCTGTGTGTGTTTGTGTATATTTGTTTGTATGTGTATAAGTGTGTGTGTGTGTGTGTGTGTGTGTGTGTGTGTTGTGTATTTGTGTTTGTGTGTCTACATATGCATAAATGCATGCCTTGTGTGTATAAGCGTGTGTGTGTGTGTGTGTGTGTGTGTGTGTTCGTATGTGCCTGTTGGTATTGTGACAGAAGGCTGCTGGTTAGCTGATATGTAGAGGGATCCTATCCTCCTGCTTACCGTAACCCAGCTCAGAGGAGAGCCAGCCAGCCCAGAAAGCAGACAGAGTCTTCTAGGAAAAGCACTTGACATTTCACTGGCATTTTACTGAGAAGACCCTGGAGGCTCTCGCCAGGCTCCTCATTAAGTCCCCCACTTTCCCTCCCTAAACACACGTTAGTTGTGGCCTAGCGAGGGGCTGTTGAAACTTTTTCAGTGTGGGACCCAAGTGAGACAGGTAGTCTGTCAAACTGGGAGAGGAATTAATGAAACCAGATTGCTACACTTGTCATGTAGGAACCCAAGAGACATCGCCCCCCAAGCCGTTTGGGGTCCTCAACCCTAGCTGGTGACACATTCCTGTGAATACCAGTACAGTGGTTTAGTACGAGCAGGTATGAAAGTACATCCAGGTTCATATCGGGGCATATACAAACATTACAACTATTACTATTGATTTAAATATCCAATGGGTCCTGACTACCACAACACTATTTTATTATAGGACACGCAGTCCACTAACTCACCAAACGTATGCTGCTACTCAGTATCTCAGTCTCTTCCTAGGTTCTTGCAGATGTATCTGCATACCAACATAACAATAAAAGCCAACAGGTATATATACAACCAACATTTTCGTTGACGTATGCTTTGCATTTTTTTGTTCAATTGCTGCAGCCTGTTACTACTGAAGAGGAAACAGAGGCGCTGAGCGTCTGTCAGTGTCTGTGTGCTGACCTTGCAGACGTTACAGGCTTCCTCTGTCTCAGTACACAGCTGCCATCCTATGGAAAACTCTGTGCACTGCATGCATTTCGACCTTATGCCCAATATCATGGAAATCAATGGCAAGATGCTGGCCTTACAAACGGCCCAGACACTTCCTGGAAAATGAATGATTATTTAATTTATTTGTTATCTATAGTTTATGTTTTTGTCCAAAATATTACGTTTACATCCTTAAGCATTAGTGCAAGACTTTCCAAACAGTTATTTAGGGTGGATCAATGGTGCTGCAACAGTACAGTAAACATGTAAAAAGTGGGACCTCCTGATGACAACATATCTGTGAGTCCTATATAATTCCTCTTGGGGGTGAAGCAACAGAAGTACAGCACAAATGTAAAGTGTGGGACTTGTATAATGGCAACAGCTAAGATGGTGGTAGTTAGAGAAGCTTGTGACTGAAAGGTTTCTGCTTCAAATCCCTGACCCATCTAGAGAAAATATCCCCAACCTCAGCAACTACCAGTGAGGTGAGTTTGAATAAGGCACGTAACCCTCCACCCCCAGCTAGTGGCCAACAGCAGAAAAGCTGTGGCTGTACTGGGTAGCTTCCAGGTGTGAACATTAACACGTTTTACTGTGATTATGAAGCACGGCATTGCTAAAGAAAAGCATGCATTTTCAGCAGAGCCCTTCACAATAAAGGTTAAAACATCCTCCTAGGGTGTGTTAGCAGTGCAGCAGAAATCCAACATGTTTTTAATGATTCCAACGTTTCTATATGTGTATTTGTGTGTCCCATTTAGGCTACCATGGCTTGTACTGTGAGGAGGAGTACAATGAGTGTCTGTCTGCCCCCTGCCAGAACTACGCCACCTGTAGGGATCTCATCAATGCCTATGAGTGTGTCTGCAGACCACAGTTTGAAGGTATGTATGTATGTGTGTGTATGTGTGTGTGAAAGTGTGTGTTTTTAAACGTATGTACACATCTGTAAATAAGCTTGTTTTTACATGCTACTGTATGCGTTGGTGTCACAGGATTGAGTGTGCAAGCTAGATGCTGTAAATGATTACACGTGTGTGTGTGTGTGTCCGTCCATGTGCCATGCAGGTAGACACTGTGAAATCTACAAGGACCCATGTCTGAAGGTCCACTGCCAGAACGGAGGCCGCTGTGAGAGTGCAGGACTCAACACTTCCTGCGCCTGCCCGCCTGGATACCTGGGTGAGCATTTATACCATGGATCAGCCTGACTACCATGCCTATTAAAAATTGGTGATAGGGCTGAATGTCATCTGAGAACCAGATGGGATTCAAACTCAGGTTTCTCACTATTTTTGTTAGACAGAAAGGCTCAGAGAATGAAAACTATGATCAGAGTTATACAATTTCTCATTGCGATAACATTAAGTCAATGAAATGATGGTGAAACTTGAGATTTTGCTGACCCTTGATGGGGTGGTCCTGTGTCAGGACACTGGGACTCTCCAACCTGTCGCTATTGTTATTATTAGAGGCTAATGACACTTTGTCTGTCCAATCAGGGGAGAGCTGTGAGGTCGACATCAATGAGTGTGAGAGCAACCCCTGTCACCACGGAGGCACCTGCATTGACCAATCAAATGGCTTCACCTGTCACTGTCCGCCAGGGTGGGTGGGGCCCAGCTGTGAGATCCGTAAGTCAACCTGCCAGAAACCCTGTGTTCAGCTATTATTCTGAAATGAGACATGCTTACATCCTTACCTTTTCCACTGTGTGTGTGTGTGTGTTTGAACTCTCCCAGACCTGCAGTGGAAGCCAGCGCACCCCGACGACACCCTGACCAACATGCCCCGCCACTCCCTCTACATCATCATCGGAGCTCTGTGCGTGGCCTTCGTCCTCATGCTCATCATCCTCATCGTGGGTATCTGCCGCATCAGCCGCATCGAGTACCAGGGCTCGTCGCGCCACGCCTACCAGGAGTTCTACAACTGCCGCAGCATCGACAGCGAGTTCAGCAACGCCATCGCCTCCATCCGCCACGCCAGGTCAGTCACATTGTCTTTTATAAAGCCCCTATTTAAAGATACAGTAGGAGGAGGAGAGGAGAGGAGAGGGAGGGTTACACATGCACAGTCACACCTGAGAGCAATCATTGTTTTGAATTGTTTGCCTCCATTTGAGCAGGTAGGAGTTGGCACTTTGGTCATATTGGATCACATACAGCTACATTGCAAACAAATTATTAGCTGATGTAAATAATAATGTGCAATTGATGAATTTCCTGTTAGATTTGGGAAGAAGTCCAGGCCTGCCATGTACGACGCCACTCCCATCACCTACGAAGACTACAGCCCCGATGACAAGCCTCTGGTTACCCTCATCAAAACTAAGGATTTGTAAAACACAACCATCCCAACACATCACGACCTGATCCACGCACACAACTGCACATGTATAGATGTGCATGAATACACACAGGTACAGAAAGTCAGTATAAATCTTACAGTATTTCTTTAGAGGAAAAAAAAAATAACAGCAAAACAAAATTGAATGTAAAGTGGAGAAAAAGAAAAAAAAAATCTAAATACACTATGTAGTTTAAAAAGAACAAATATGGAATTTGATACATCTATTTTCCTGTTAAAGTCCATGATAAGGCTATATTGTAGCATAAGAGTATACTTTGCATTACTTTAGTTGTTGATGATGGGTGACACTACCAGTAACCTCTGCTGTACAATAGAATGATGATTTTTAGTCTGCACCAGACTGTCTGTCTGTAGGTGGGGCCAGCAACCCATGAACCCAATTTCTAAGTGTAGACTCGGCAGACAGTGCTGATAGCTGTCCTTACAGGTGTGGTAGAGCTAGGTGCACTCCCCATAGTGCATACACTGTATCTCTTTCTATATTTAAAAGATCTGCAGTAGGTTGCCTTACTCGGTGCATGGGTAGATTTGATGTTTTCTCTGCGTTATTTTGAAACCCTTTGTACTTGGTTGTTGGTATTTTCTTTCAGCGTACTTGTATTTCTCTATGTCAAGTTCGTGCCAAACTTTTCTTTGGGTAATTTTGTGGTGGGTAGATCAAATGAAATGTGTAACAAAACCACTCGTCAAGTGGGAGCCGATGGCGCAACGCTTTTCTTTTCAAATACATATAGTCCTGTTCTTTACATGCAAGTTTCTCAATGGTGTACTAATAGTAGAGAAAGTGGGAGAGATTGGTATAATGTGACCCTACCACCCTACGTATTTCAGTGATAACTAGGTAAATAGGTGGGTATAATCTAAATGCACAGAAAAATAGTTGGTTGTACCTCACTGTACCTGTTTATGCCATTGACTACACTACTGAAGTTTCTGTACAAATAAATTGTTAGTATTGACAGTGTTGAATAGTTTCATTATGAGAGTTTCTTTGCAGGACTGGCCTTTCGCTGGCTTTAGGGATGGGGAAGCTTAAGGGTGGAGAAGAAAGAGGAGGAGGAGGAAAAAGAGGAGGGAGAGGAAGAGGGTGATGATGATGATGATGATGATGGCTAGCCCAGTCTACTCCAGTATATGTGTGCTTCTGTGTCCTGCCTATGGACCTCTCTGTCTGTGCAGCTGTGTTGTTCCTCTCAAGGTCAAGCCTGAGCGATGTTTTACCAATAGGGTCAGCTAATCCTCCTCCTTTTCTTTTTCACACACAGCAACCACATGATTATCTATGTTGAATGATGTAACAATAAAGATTCAAGTGAACACAATCTACTCACCTGGCGTTCTGTGTGAAATCTGTCTTTATTGTTGTCATGACCTAAAATCAAATGTATTGGTTGTTATTCATTCTAGAAACAAAATGGTCATGACTATTTTTGAAAATCAAAAAAACTGTTTATTATGTTTTTCAACCATGATCTACTATGCACCAGCCTATCATCAATCAACAACCAATCAATCACCCACAGACAAGATGACACGTTTTTGTCAACCTAAGCCTGATTCAGGGTCAACAAACTATCTACTTCTGTGTCTCTTCTCACTTTCAGTGAGGCCAATTTGGTGTTGCTATTATGCAATATTGGCATTGATTTAAACCTCCATTTTAAAATAGACAAATATCAGGGAATATCAGAAATGTTCTAGTCACCATTCTACTCCATCTTCACAGTGGTAGCGTGATCACTTACCATCATGAAGCATGTGCAGCTGCCATAAACTTTAGTAGATTAGTAGTTCCATTAATTTTGCATCATCCCAAATTACCTAACACAATGCCACGAGAAGAAAAGAAGAAATTATAACACGCCGCCTGATAAAAACATATTTGCAAAGAACCTTTCTGCAACATCTGTTTCTCTCCAAAGGCCTGTCCCAATGTCATACCCACCAGACTGAAATTCAGCCGTGGGAAAGACCATATATGGAGTGTTGGTCCTGTGAACGGCCTCAGTGACCTCTGGCTTAATCCAGATGTTCCCCAAGTAAACATCTCTAAATACAGACTGTGGAGTCATGTCACTCACCACACCTACATACATGCCTGCGTGCACACACACACACACACACACACACACACCAGAGGTTATTGATGACTTGATGGCTCTCACCATTCTATATGGTCTGAGTTGGAGGCCAAGTGTTTGACCTTTGCCCTCTGTATGCCCTGGAGGGCCAGGGCGGTCTCTGTTTGGCCTTCACATGGGTCACATCTTCAATAACAGTCTCTTTCATCTCACGGCCCCCGTGTTGATCAACTGAGATTCTCTCATTAGGCCAAGTACAGTTGAGGGATTAATAATTACATTTTTATCACTTTTCAGAAAAAAATAATCACCCAAATATGGATGATTCCATCGTTTTTTTGTGGGCAAAGGCCTTGAAATGGTAAATAACTCCACTGTTTTCCTGAAATTAGTTAATTTTAATTTTGTTGTTGTTTATTTGTTGTTTGTTTAGTTGTCACTATTTTTCAAATGGTGGATAACTCTTTTTCCACTATCCATTTTGTGTGTGTACACCAAATGTAGACCATGGGAGTGTGCAAAGTGTGCAGACTCTACTTTTTCATTTTAGCACTTGTAAAAAAAAATTACAGTAAAATTTAAATTTGAACATTATCCAGTGGAGCACTTTGATTATGAGTCATTTGGGTCTCCAGAGCTCATTTTGAGAATAACAAGGTCTTACCAGCCCAGTCTCAACACAGCCAGGCAGATGGAATGTTTTTGTTCCAACATGGTTTTGAGAAGCTTAAGAAGATCAAAAATCTGTGGCCACATCATTGCGCAGCAGTTCACCATAAACTGTGTTTAGCAGTCTTTGTGAAACTTGGGAATTATGGTGATGTGAGATTGAAGTTAACCAAGTTTTACTGCCACTAACCACTAAAATAATACCGTGCCATTTATGTTAGGCTTTCATATTATCAATTGTATTTTCACACAGCAGTCGTGCATTGGCTGGCTGCTCTGTTCTGACTCACTGTTGTGCTGGTTTTAAGTGCTCCTCGTAAACTCCTTCTTCCAAAATCGGATAACATAAATATGACTTGTTGTGCACTCAGATGCTTTTGGTCTCAAATAAAGTTTTTTTTTTACAACTGTTGTTTTATTTCACAGCTGGATCACATCGTGTATCGTAGACAATTCCCCCTTTCCCAGTCGTCTTTGCCACTTTACAGGGTCGTTCTTGTGCGCTGTGGTCGTGATTGCAGTATTTCCGACAGCACTTGGAGGCAGCATTAGCAGGACTGACACCAGAATCAGAGACCTGGTACCGCCACCTGCAGGCCAGTCTGGTAACTACAGGCAGGCGGAGCAACTCAGCCTCATAACCAACCGTTGGTATCCACTATCCGCTAGTCAGTCCAGATTGAAGGAGGAAAGAGAGGTACACCGTGGAAGCGAGCAGATGTGAACTGGACTACAAAAAGAGAACAAGCTGTAGTAAAGACGGAAGACCTCTGATTCTCCTAATATGTGGCAGCCCGCGTCGGACCGATTGCAGGTAGGCTACGGGTGTATTGAACGTTCATTACTGACAGAGCAGCGGTGAATAAATGGTTCAACCGTGTTAACAGCTATTGCGACCAACCGTGCTGTGTGCGGTTCCAGCCTAGGAGAGACTTGCTACGATTTCTGCACAATTGAGAGCAGCTACAGATGTTTTGCACCCCCAATCTTTCACTTCCGTTGTTACAATCGTTGCTTAAACGTTAGGAATCAAACGTTATCTGTTTTAAAACCTTCCGTTGGTGCTGCTCGCTCCGTCCACTTGCTATCCCCATTTTGCCTAGTGCTACGTTTTAACGCACTTAAACACGTTACGCAAACCGGGGCAACAATACATCAATTTATCTGCAAATCTACCACTGGAAATATTCCTACATTTTCAAAGACATGCATTCCAGTAGTCTGTAAAATGGCAATGTTGGCCTACAGGCCTGGTTTATCTGCTCCTCCTTTTACACTCTACCTTTACACTATAACCTACTAAGTGCAACGGTAGGCCTACTTCTGTTGTCAAATCTGTTGTTTTTTGCAGTTGGCATAATGCTACTTGGCCTATTATGAGATTAGGATGCTTAATCTCCTTTTTTCTCCGCAATTCTGTTGTGAAATTGCCGAAAAGCAGGTTCTAGCCAATAACCTGGCGTACCCGACCTGTTTGGAAATGGAAAAAACATCGTTAATGACACGTAGTTTGATATCCAGGGGCGAGGGGGCAAGCCGTGCACCGAGCCTGGCTTCAAGTCTCCTGCAGACGTAATGCTCTCCAGATGTCGGGGTACGGACTGCCTGCCAAGTGAACTTGCACAATCCCCTCTCTTGCCCAGGCGTCAAGAAGATGGAATCACATATTATTAAAACGGATAGTTCCGGTCCGCTCTGATTGGCGGAGTCGCGCTCGAGTCCGTTGTAAATCATCCTATAAACGCACACCTGTGACCCGTAACATACCAGTTAATTGATTAAAGCGCTGACCGAAAATCACTCATATCGCTGCTTATGTGTCGCTTAGCAACCGCGTGGCTACCGTTTGAGAACTATATTGCTTGGCGGAAGAATAACATTCAACAATCAACAGTTATTGTCGATTAAAAATAAAATATTTATTAAACACTGTACTTTACAGTGATTTTAGACAATCTGGGAGGGTTTTAAACACTGGGCTTCGTATCATGTCTCACAAATTATCTAAGATGACTGCAAATCACAGTCTATCCGTAAGTAAACTTCTAGAGTCGGTGTTTTAAGTGATTGTATCGAGGCTTACATTTTACCAACAATACTGCGTGAAATATAACAGTTTTACCCCTTTTTAGGCTGACATAAAACTTTGATGTAACGTTATTGTACTCATCACTGTAATTCATAATTTTATGAAAGTACAATTGATATATAGTTGTCTTTATATTGATGGCTGGTTGCTTGGAGGTCATAATTTACGCACCTACATATTTATAACCACATCACTGAGCATGAATAGTTAGGATTCCTTTAACTGGAATAAGTCCCGGACCAATAAGTTCAGTAATATGTTCTGAAATGGAAACTGACATCACCCAACATCTGCAGCCCAGCACTTCCACTTTTTCACCATGCTTACCAGGGTGAAAGAACTGTACAGAACCAGTTCTGTGTGTGTGTGTGTGTGTGTGTGTGTGTTGTGTGTGTGTGTGTGTGTGTGTGTGTGTGTGTGTGTGTGTGTGTGTGTGTGTGTCTGCTTTGGGTCTTCGGGTACCATGTCTGTTTCAGAGCCATGGCCCTACTGCCCTAGCCATGGTTTCCCCAAAACATTTCACCATTAGGAGATCACCCTGCTTATATCCTGCATCAGCACTCTTGGGGTTCATGCAGAACATGTGACTTTCGCAATTGGTAGCCAGATCTGTAATCATACATCCTTTGTATGTGAATGAACAAACGGGACTTTAGTGCATTAATACTAAGGGAACTTGGCCAAGCAGTGCAGAGCTATAGCAGCTCAACTAATCATACATCATTAGGCTTAACCTGTTCTTAATGCATATGGATTCTGGGCTCATGTGTATCAAGCTTCAGGTATGGCCAAAGGGAAAAGGTAGGTTTAGTTACTACTAGTCTAGTTACTAACTAGACTTACTTACTACTTGGACACAATCTCTGGTCCAAATGAATTTAGCATTTAGCAATGGCCTTGGAGCAGAATTTGGATCCACAAGGTCTGCCAAGGTTTTAACTTCTCTTCTTGGGGTCCACATAACAGCAGAATCCCTCTTGGTTTCCCCAGTACCTAACAGCCCATGCACCAGAGGGGCAACTTTCACTCTTAGGGGTTATTTTGGAAAGGAATTTTAATATTGTTTTTCATAATTGACCTATGACTGTGGATAATGCACTAACATGGTAACGGGATGCACAGGAGCTTTTGGATGAGTGAAGAAGAGGCCCTGTTAAAATCAACAGTACAGAAGAGAGCAAACATTGCAATAAAAAAAGCCTAGAAAGACTGTGTTATGGAACCATAGCGATGCCTGGCCATTCCCTGCTCTGTAACCATGACGACGGTCATCCTTTTGACTGATATTGTCGTCCTTCACCTCTTTGAGCCAGGAATGGTGGTGTTCTGGAGAGCTGAAGCCATGAGGTAGCAAAACCATGTCCTACCGCTTATTTATTATGTTGTGTTTTGTTGTTTTCTTTCACCATGGCATCCATCCACATTATTCTCACTTGCACTGTCCTCTGTTGCCATAGTAACATCTGATGTCTTGCTGCATTTTCGTCTCATGCTTGAGTGGGAAGAGGAGAGTAGAGAGGGAGAGAGACCAGAGAAACCACATTCTGTTTTATTAAAGGAAGAGAGTGAGAGATCGGTTGCTGGCCTAATGTTAGGTCAGCACCATGGCGTGAGTTACGGGGTACCTATGGCTTATAGCTTCTTTATACAGACACTCATAAGTGTCTTGGAACAGAATCCAGTGTCGCAACAGTATGTGTTGGTGCTGCATTGTCTGTCTCTCTCTCTCTTTGCCTCTCTGTTTCTCTCTCCGTCTGTCTGTCTCGCTCTCTCTCTTTCTCCCCCAATCCTCCTACCTCTCTCTGACCACATCCCTCAATCAGTTTCAGGGGCCCTTCCTCCCAGGCACAGACCATCCATGTTAGTTCAACAACAGATTGCGCAATATGCACTGGTCTTCACACAAATGTGCACACACACACACACACACACACACACACACTGATACACATACAAGCTGGCAGGCAGGCAAATATGCATGCGCACACACACAGCAGCACAACAACATCCTTCCCTCTTGACCATTTCTGGGGCTACCAAACCGGGGCTACTTTTTTCCGTCTGTCAGCAGCTCCTTTCTTTAGCCACGGTTATCGTTTTCGACATTTTCATGTCTGTGACACTGACAAACAGGGCTGAGCAGACAGAAAGGTCTGGTCGTG
Organism: Hoplostethus atlanticus; assembly: GCA_034670405.1. Classification (NCBI taxonomy): domain Eukaryota; kingdom Metazoa; phylum Chordata; class Actinopteri; order Trachichthyiformes; family Trachichthyidae; genus Hoplostethus; species Hoplostethus atlanticus. Next base: position 3,601,287 of record JAXDDX010000003.1, on the reverse strand, counting down.
ACAGTGCAGAAATAGCTGGTTGAGGTCAAACATGGCCAGAACCAACCGCTGTTCTGGCTCTGTCTGCACGTCGCCATCTCTGCCTGCCTTTATTTGTCTGTATGTCTCTCTTTCTCTCTCTCCGTCTGTCGGGGGCAGCTTTGTGGTCAGTCACAGCTATGTTGGTGAGACTGTGGCCTCGCTGGCAGAAAGAATCCATGAGAAGAGCTGGCACAACATTCTCATGGTTCCCTTCACTGGATGGTTCTTTCTAGCAGCACACATCTGCTCCATGTGAACGAAAGGCCTTGGTATGCTGTAGCAGAAGGCGGGTTTGGCTCTCACTACACAGCGAATGGGCATAATCTCCTGTGTGAGCAGGTTGTGAATTTTCAAGGTTTTTCAAAGATTCAATTTTGAAAGGGAGTTTAATCCTACCCACTGATCAAGAAGGAATTTATTTTTCTTCTTCAGGTTTTCTGTGGGTTTTTTTTCACACTGTCATCATTTTTACTGTCATTTTCCTGCCTTTCTGTCTGTCTCCTGTCCCTTTGGATGGTAGTTACTTTGACCTCATGAGTGTTTTATTTTGCCTTCAAAATTTTACTGTAACTGAAGGATTACAAGGTCCTGGTTGAGAAGACTTTCAGTTTGGGATTATGAATGCACCCATTATATTATAAAGTATCAAATAAAGAAAAAAGATAGTAAAGAAAATGTGATCATATCACACGCGACACATGGATGAAAAAACAATGTAGCGCCCCCCCCCTTGAGCTAATCTGTGTTACTTTGAAATTGCCCAGAGCCAATGGTGAGATGCATCATTCCCCCATCAAAATCTGATTAGCACTGTCAGAGATATTGCATGTGACAGTTGGATAGACAAACAGACAATTAAGCTGTTATCCTCAATACTGAATTGATCATTTTGGAGACAGCAGCAGTTAACTTGTATATAAATGGAGCACATTGTATGGACCATGTGTTTTGTGTCATTTGCAGGTCTTGTTAATGTTTGGTGCTGTGTGGGCTCTATAAGCTGTGGGGGTGGGTTAACTGTTTGCGTCAAAGAGTTGATGATGTTTTCATTGCCAGCCGGAGATTGCCACCCCCAGGGTCTGAGGTTTGGGTCCATTAATACCTACTTCCTCCTACAGAACTAACCCACCAATCACAACATCCGATCATCGACCTTCCCCCCCTCCTACACCTTCAGCCCTCCAATCATGGTGTGTAGAAGTAGGTCTTCCTCCACTTAGGGGCCAGGCATGGACCTCCCACGGCCCTCTCTGGGTTGAGCCCATTCAGACTTATTTTCCTCTCATAAACTGTCCCAGGATCAGAGGAGGAGGCTGTAAACACATAGAGGGACAGCCTCAGAGTGTTATGGTGCCCGGGTCCTACCATGCAGGGGATGGCTGGTGCATCCTACTTGTGGTTTTAGGAAACAACCGCCACCATATGCTGTGTGTGTGGACAAGACCCCCTGCTCTACCTGTGAGCCACAGCTTCTATTGTAGAAGTATTGCTTTAGTCACGTGACAGTATGTGTAGAGGATATGTTTAGTTTGTGTAAATGGAGTCCAAGGACAGGGTGCCAGGCCGCAATGAAAGCAGGTTTCTTATGTTTCCCAGCAAAGTTATTGCTCCAAAAGGCAGGGTCTGTTGTAGTCTATAAGATGTGTGACTTTGGCGAACACGTTTGTCCAATCACTTGAAATGGGTGTAACTGAAGGATAGAATGACCCTTCCTCCACGCAACTGAATGGGCAGACTCGTGTAGATGTGAATGGGAAGTGTGAAGTGGCCAATCACTGAAAACAGTTGTTGCAAGGAGGTAGGCAAACAAGTTGCATGAAAGTTCTTGTGCTACATACACCAAGAAAATAACAGTAACAGTAATAAAAGTAGCAGATTTGTTTTCATCCAAATGGGCCACATCTTTTTGAAACATGGATGAGATGAGCTAATGATGACAGGGTTTCCTGTGGCTCTTTCTTCTCATGTGAATACCACATAATACATGGCTTCAGATCTTCTTCATGCTAAACTATTACATCTCTCACTGTTCATGTTTGTGCCTGTCTTCACTTTTAACTATGGGAAACAGACTAATAATATACAGCTCAGATGTACCTGACTGCTTAGTTTTCTGCCAGTATTTTTTACTACTGTGCATTATAGAAGCTGCCAGTTCTCCAAACTTGTAAAATAATAGCATTTATTAACATAGTGAGAATTGGTTATTAGGGTTTCAGCCTCAGATTAGAAACAGGCTTTTTGATGTCGCAAGCCAGTTCACACAACATTGCAACTTTTTGTACGTTCTTGGAGATGCACAGTAAAATTCTTCATCGTCTAATGAAAACTATAGCCCTAAAGAGAAAACCACCGGACCCTAAGAGAGTGAAGCACGTCTGAGCTGTATATTTGAATGTTGGACTGAAAAGATGAGCCAGAGCAGACGAGCTGATAACAGTCCAAGGCAGTCTGTGATGGCCTACAGTCTCGCTCTCCGCCAACACCCCAGACAGACCCTACAACATCTGGTGCAGAGCTCCTTTTCATCTTCAGGCCCTTTACATCTGGGTCCGGGTTTGTGTGTGAATGTGTGTGTGTGTGTGTGTGTGTGTCTAGAGTAATGTAAGATTGTGTATGCATGTGTGTGTGTGTGTGTGTGTGTGCATGTATTGGAGCCAATCCAATGTTGTTTACAAGTGGTTGTGTTCTGGCCTAGAGGTCTATGTTAAGCTTGGAACTAACCTTTACATCACAAATCACCTTATGAGCGTCAGGCTAGTGTGTAACCCAGCGGTGTCATTTTTTCGTGATTTCACACTTTTTGGACACACAACATCTATCCATGTTGCTTTTGCTGGTTCCTTACCATTACTTCCAGCTGGTTCGTGCTGTCCCGATCACATCCCTGTAACCCCTGTTTTGTTCGTCTCAGTAGGAGTGGCAGTGACTTGTTTTACCCTGTCACATGATTCGACCTGAGAGCCTGTCTCCTGTAGGAATGCTCCCTTAGGGGGCTAAAAGTTTAACTTACCATCTGTGACCTGTTAAACTCATCACCGCAGGAGACAAACTCTGCAGCATCGCTGACACACTCCAAAGCCAGCCTGCTTGATTTGTGATGTGATTTTTCAAGTATTTTCAGGATTGTTTTTTGCATGCCCAATTCCCAATCACTTCTAATAGAGATTGTTTGGCTTTTGCATGTTACTTGTCTTGATGACAACCTAGTATTTTGAGAAATATTTGGAGCAGTGGTTCTGAATTGAAATGCAAATTAGACCTTGTCCATGAAATGGCCACCCAATGTTAAATAGTAATAGTTCCTTGGTTTGGCATTACAGGTTTTGCGGCAATTAAATCCTTTTAAAAAAAACAACTTTATGTCAGAAAGGTTTGGAAATCCCAAACTACCAGTTGAAAGGCATTGTTGTAAAGAACAAAGAAAAAGTCAAAGGTCACAGTGTAGGAGTTGTGGAAATGTTATCGGAACTTCTTTGCACTATAAATACACATGAACCACACAGGTACTGGCAGTGTACCTCCCCCTCTAACATCCCACAACATTCAGCTGTTACCCTGCACATGTCACTGAGGGAAAATACATGTAATTCACTGTTTTGAAATGGCCCCTCTTAACCCATCAGATGTGGGCACCAGTTTTTGGGGAGAAGTCATGCAGTTCACTCAAGCAGTGAAATGCATACCAGCACTGACAAGGGAATCCTGAGCAGTTCCTGTAGACAGTGGTATACCTTTCAGAAACACGTGTCACATTAAAGTATGAAATCCATCACCATCCAGGATGATGGTGAATGGCCCAGATGTGAACCAGACAACAAAGTGCATGGCTTTCAGGACTCAGAGAACACAATGGGTGTTGGGTGTCACTGACAATACAACATCGATGTCTTGTGTAAATCAGATTTTGAATTGTTTAAAAACTGAAATATAACCGTTACATGATCCTCTACTATATGTGTGGAAAAACTTTCACAAATCTGAGGCCTGTGAAACTAATTCAGATTGCCTTGTGTAATTAAAAAAAACACCTAGGCGTCAATCTCAAACAAGGCTGTTTTTCATAATTCCTGAAAAGGGGACTTTATTTGGAGACTTGAGGTTTTCTCCTGACAGCAGCCATTGTCTAGCATTTAGATCTGGAGGGCAGACTCAACACTTGTCCTTTTACCTCCCCAAAACCCAGCCTAGGCCACACTCCTCTGCTGGTGAAAGAAATGCTCCCTGGCTCCGAGTTAAAGTCAGAAATAGAACCAATAACAGCAGTAACTTGATATGGGTGCTTTTGGGGCTAGAGAAATAAAAAAAGATAAATGCAGTGAAAATGTTATGAATAGAATTCCAGCGTTATTCCGCAAGCGTCCCTCCGCTCAAGCCTTCTCTGCTCCTGCCCCACAAGGAGCAATAGGCTCCCCCCCTCCGCCCCTTACCCCCTCTCTGCGCCGGGGCCAACCACAGGAATGTGAGCCGCTGTCAGGAAGCCGTAAAGTGCTGACGCGGAGGTCAGCGAGCGTTTACACACATGTGGCTTTACTTTCACAACTCCTTCACCTCGCTTTTTCTCTTTTTCTCCTTCATCTCCTTCTTGTTTTATCCTCTCCTCGCTCTTTCTCTTCCTCTTTCCTGACCCTCCCCTGCTTTTTGTTCCCATCTCAACATCAAGGTCCGCTATGGTGAGTGTGCCTGTGGTCCCAGTGGTGCAAGGAATGGCACTATCTCTATCTTTGGGACATCCTCTGCACCATCAGGATGGAAGTGGGTGTGGTTATAGGCCGTCATCGTAGGATTGGGTCTATTCTAGAGAGCCAAATCGGAAGTTGTCATTTTGTCTGCCATAGATTAGCATCTCCCCCATTTGGTCATATGTACTTGAGAATAACATTTCTTATTTTGAGAAAAGTCATGAAAGAATCCAAACCCTCCAAATTCATATTACATTTTTTGTGTAGATGATTTAATGTGATCTGTACTTGTGAAGTGTATATAGTCGAGAGATAAAAAACAAATACAAAAGGAGAGAAATGACAAAAAAAAGCTCAGAAGCCAGACACAAAACACAATTTTCCAACATGACGTGCCGCAGTCCCCTACGGCTTTCCAGTCAGATTTATTCTATTGGCTTGTCACACAAAACAAGTTAAAACAGGGCTGGTGACTCGTCCTCATCAGGGAAAGGTCATCCAGAAAAGTTGCAGAGAAAGAGACAAGTTACAAATTGATAGAAATATCACATATAACACTCTTGCAGGTGCAGCTGACATCAAAAAGGTTTTTTTTGTCCGTTTAAAAGAATTTCTCAACACAGACATGAGAAATGTCAGGACTCCATTGCCCATTATGTGCAGTAGCCAGTGCTATATGATCTCTAATAACAGAGTAGGCCGCAGACACACGGCCCAGGCAGAAATACCACAGGCCGTTCATTCTGCTGAAGTTGTGAGACGTCCTGGTTTCATTAGCCGCGCAGTTCTGTCTTGACTATTTAGAGGAAGCCCAGAAATTCCACAGGGCAGAACTCACAAGGCCAGAACGAACATGTGGTTCTGTTCGGCCTCATGAAACCCCGGCCATGGATTCTAGTATGAGAGCAGGCGTCCAGGCGGGCTCTCATCTCCTGTTTTGACGGAGGCTTCACACGCAGACGGGGAAGAGCTCCCCTCATCTGCTCTCCACATTCAGTCGACGCATCCTCCTCCACCATCTACAGGGTCCATCTCCAGTTCTCACTAATACCACCACCTATTCGCTAAATGCTCCACATGATTCGACTCTTTGTTGCTGTGTGTGGGGGGTGTTCTAGAAGTGGCTCCAAATATAGTTTTTATTTGGATGCCTGTATTTTATTTCTTTCAGTGGAGTAAATGTGAGGCTGCGGCTAAGTTAATGCAATGAAACCAACCAACAGACAACTTGTTTAGTTAATAAAGTACAGTTAAAAACACAGTTTCTGTCTCCTTCCCCCCCAGCACTTCCAGACCATGCTGAAGACCAAGCTAAATGTGCTGACACTGAGGAAGGAGCCGTTGCCCACGGTGATCTTCCATGAGCCCGAGGCCATTGAGCTCTGCTCCACCACGCCGCTTACAAAGAGCAGGACCCATGCTGGATATAAGGTAGGATCATAGAAACCCTAACCACTAATCCAAACCCCAACCTAAACCCTAAATCTATAACAGCACAATAACATTGTTTTTTGGACTCAACTTCTATTCATTTCCACTGTGTATTTTTTGTTTCCTGTTATTTTGAGGCTTTTTGTATTGTCCGAATCACATCCTTGAATAATTATACTGAATGTGTGTGTGAGGGCACGTGCACGTGTGTGTGCGCGTGTGTTTTGGCATGGATGTGTTTGTTTTCCTCCCTTCCCTGGCTCTGGTAAGTGTCAGATGTAGAGTTTGATCCAATGAGCTGTGTGACTCACAGCCTATTCTCTGTCCTCAAAACTAAAACAAACAGGGCTACAGATTAAAATAGCAGGCATGCTCTGTTATTACAGATAACACTTCCCACCAAGTGTGTGTGTGTGTGTGTGTGCGCGTGCTTGCAATAGCACAATAGCAGTGTACACATCACAACACCAACCCAGAAGACTGTGGGCACGTGTGAGACAACTTCCTACGGGTTGTGGTCATTTTGTTTTGCAGTTTAGTAGTTATTGTAGTTTCGTATTACATTAACAAGCATGTCTGAAAAGGAACTGAAGCCTTTCCAACTGTCTACAGCGACCAAAAACAGGCTCAAACTTTCTATAGTTGGCAGTTGTCTTAGAATGTTAAGAAAAAATGATTCCCTCTAGAAATGATTGCCAAGAAACACAGACATGTGGCACACACAGACTCAGTGCTGTTGGTTGTTGATGTTTGTTTGTGTTTGTTGGATCACTGTACAAAGGGCCTTATGGATACACACATACACACGTGTGTGTGAACGCACACTCAAAGGACATGTCCCAGCCAACTAAGAGACCAGAAGTGCTGAGACATCAGCAGCACTTCCCAACAGTTCCAGCAGTCCACCTGTGAAAATGAAGTGAAACTCTATCAGGCAGTCTTTACTGGCAGAGCAGAGGGGTTCGGTCTGGCTTGGAGAGAGAGACACACACACAAACCTAGAGAAAAACAAGTTGATATAGCCGAGCCAGGCTTGTGGGCATGGAGAGAGACAGCGCACTACATTGCTCCATATAAAGTAGAGGACAGACAGGCAGTATCTGGGGTCTTGCCATATTTCTGGACGAAGACAGAGTGAGACAGACAGGCTTGAGCAAGTCTTTGGCCTGACTCAATTACAGGCCCATGGAGAGAGAGAGACTGGAAGATGGAGCCTTTGGTTAGAGTGTATGTTACCCGGTTGCCCTCAGTGTTTGTGCATGCCGGTACATTTCCCAGACTGCTGGCGCTGGTGGGCTGAGTTGGGCTGGACTCAGTGGCCTTCTCTGTCAAGTGTGAATACCCCTATCCACTCACTGCCTCCCCCCTCCCCACCGCCCTCCATACCTCTGTACACACTGCTCCTTCCAACGTAACGGAGAGAGCCAAGCCACGTTGCCATGGATACCACTACAGCCATTTATCAGAAGAAAAAAATGTAATTTCCCCTGTCTGTCTGCTCCCCTCTTGTCTGTCTGTCTGCAGCTTAGTCAGGATGCCAACAGATGCTCATCCGTCTGCCCACCTGCTTGAGCACCTCTGTTTTCTGCCTCCACTGTGAGGCCTCAAACTGCCATTGTTCACCCTTGCTGCTGTTTTGAAAAAGAGGGGACAGAGAAAACTGAGAGAAAAGTTTAATGGTCTTTTTGTGCTCCCTCCCTTCTTCCTCCTCCTCCTCTTCTATATGCTATACTACAACACTATCCCATTTATTGTCCCCAAGGACCTGTTTTATATTCTCCATCTCCCCCTTTCTCCCTCCCTTCTTCCCCTCCTCCCTCTCTCCGTCCTTTCCCAGCCCCCAGTTGCGCCTCCAGTTGAGAGGCAGGAAGGCTGACTGAGGGCTGCTGTCCCTCTGCCAAAGCTAACAGCTAGCAAGGATGAAAGGCCACCTCTCACTGCCCCGCCTGGCCGGCTGCTGTCACGGCCCTCCACTCCACATCCATTGAGAAAAATTCTTCCTCGCAGTTTTTTCAGCCATGTTAGCGCCGCAGCTATTTCTGCATTCATTTAGATTCTGCTCAAAACACTGCTCACCTCACGCTTTGTTGTGTTTACGCCTCTGTTCTGTTCTCTGGTGGTTGCGGTTTCAATTTTGGTGCCCAGAGTTTTCAGGTTAGAACCCTGATTAGCCAAGTTAAGGTTGTGTGTGTTTTCATGTGTAGTTGTGTGTGCCCTTGGCTGTGAGTGTGCACTGTATATAAAGAAACACATCTCACTGTCTGACTCAGGTCCACCTCTCCTCGATAACAGCAGGGTAGTGATGCGGTCCGTAGCCAAGTGTCACATGGACACGAATTAGAGGTCAGGAATGAACGTGCTCTCTGGCTGGGACGGTCGCTCGCTTTCAGAGCGGTTGTATGTTGGTTTTATCACAGCAGTCAACTAATTTTCACTTATCTTCAATGCCCTAGTACATGCTGGCGAGGTTCCTTCGCTCAGAGGAGATTTGGCATTATTGGGCACACACATTGATTGTGGGGATCAAATCAGCAACTCTTCAGTTAACGGGCAGATTCCCTAGCAAAGATGTTGCCATCTTGCCAACAGATATTTGTGTTGTGGTCTTAAATAAGTGAATGGCACATTCATCCTCAAACATTTTGAGTTGGCTCGCTGACATTTTTGAATTGGCGTTGGCTCTGAAAAGCATTTTGGCCCCTGCATAGTGGAACCCAAACTGGTGATAGTGTGTGTCTCTCTCAGCCTGACGTCATTCACACTAGCAGGCCGGTCCAGGCCGGGCCTTCCACTGGCTTTATCTAATCGCTCAGGCAGAGAAGCTTTTTGTCTCCGTCTGTACTTTGTATTCTGACGTCAGTGTGCTGGACGAACTGTCACGTCTTCAGTGAACTACAGGAGAACAGTACAGACAGTGGTGATGTTTAGATAATCAGGAAACCCTGGCTTGAGGCAACCAGGGTCTGAATGTGTGTGTCTGTTTTTGTGTGAAGGCGCCTTTTTTACCACTGTTATTTGTGTCTGTGTATGGAAACTGGAACAGAGAGGTGTTGAAAGTCAGTCTGGAATCTGGTTTAGGTTAACTTGTGTCTCCTCCCTCCTGCCACTGATACTCATCAGTAGGAGGAGTCAGGCTGGGTTGGAGTTTAGGGCTTCCCTCGGATCCACTGATTGACCCACACTGCTTTTCTGCTTGGCTCTTCCCAACTAAAGGGCAGTTCTTCCTGGCTAGTCAGACCAAATACTCTCTCTCTATCAAGTCGCCGTCTCTTTCTGTCTTTCTGTCTCTCTCTCTCTCACTCACTCTGTCTGCTATGGACATGAAAGCAAAGCCCTTCAGTGGCAGCTCATGATTAAAAAGGTTTTTAAATGGGAGAGAAACAGAAAGAGCCAGAAAGTGACTGAGAAAATGATTGAATGGCAATGAAAAATAGCTGACTCATTGGTTTCCATCAACATTGGTTCAAGAGTTCGTCATTCAAACAAATAAACACGTCTGGAGAGAGGGAGGCCATGAGCTGCACCATAGGCTGTGAGGCAGGACTCAAACTCTTTAGCTCACTGAACCACCAGAATGACCTACATTGAACTTTCATAAAGTTTAGTACTAGTACCATCACTGGTTGCCAGTTTACTACACTGACTAGTAATGGTGGAGAAGGGTGAATGTTTCTTGTATATACACTAAGGTGCTTCTATCTTGACTCAAATTGAAACACTCAGACTCTGTTTTATACTCTCACACTCACACACTCACACACACACACGTGCACACACACACACACACACCGTGCCTTCTTCTTCTCCTCACAACACAAACAAGCAAACCTGCGCAGCACTTTTAAAAAAAACCTCACAAACGATAGCATGCTGTGGCACGGGGAGCCAGCTGTACTTTGCTGATTCAATAAGTGCACAGGAATGTTAACAACCTCCTCAGGAATGCTGCATTCCCAAGCAGTGGATTCTCAGTAATGTTAGGAGATCCAGGCTCAGGGGCCGACTGAGAGGGAGCCTCACCCTGAGAGCGCCAGGATAAGGTAGCCTCCCCCTCTGACAGACAGTGATCAGAACATGCTGGATGCCAGTAGCTTAGGATTTATTTTTACCTTTTCCAATAGATTCTACTAAAATATAGTTTGTGCGTTGTATCTCCTGTTCCACATTTGAAGAACCTTTAGATTCCCAACATGGACTGCATTTGTTAGTTGTTTTTTTTACTTGTTTCCATTCATACAGATTGCAATTATAAAATGTGTAAATTTGTGACTCTCAATAGGACAGTAACCTAGTTTTAGTCGTTAACAGAAAAGTTGACTATTTGGAAGTTAATAGGTCTCTTTAGGACACTGACGTATTTTCGCCAATCACACAGATGCCGATCTAAGACGTTTTGGGAACAGGCTGAGATGTTTTTGAGGAATTAACAAAAGCAGCTATATTTTCAGATTGACCCCTCAAGCCATTTGGAATGAAACACAACATACCACATTTCACAGAACAGAAACAAAATGTGAGTGAAAAAACACAGAGGGAGATAGAGCATGTGTTTTGTCTTCAGTACCTGTCTGTCCTTGGACCAGTGTCTGGGAAAGAGCCTGGTCCTGGAACAACCAGTCCCAGCAGTGTTCCTGTGTGTACCTACACACTGCAGCCTGTTTCCACTGCAGCTCCTTTTCCTGACCAACCGCCTCCTCTTAATCTCCTTTCATCCCTCCTCCTCTCATCCCTCCTCTTCTCCTTTCTCCATGTTCCCAAAACCTCTCCATAGGGATATGCATCTTTTCATTGCCTCCTCCATGTCTTCCTCCTCTTTTTTTTCTCTTTCTCTTTCTCCTCCTACTCCTTCTTTTCCCATGCCTCCTCCTCTTTTCTTCTCATCCGTCTGTTCTTTTCTCTGCTGATAGCTGAACCAGCTGTGGGTCTAGCAGCAGCTGCCCTAGCTCTACACCTCTCCAACACCAACACACACACAAACACTCATGTGCACCTGCATGCTCGCGCACACACACACACACACACACACACACACACACACACACACACACACACACACTCCTCCCCTCAGCGTGAGTTGTGCATCAGTAGGCCAGGATGTTCCTATCAGTGTTTCTCTCTGAATTTCCGTCCACGTATCACTCTCTCTGTCTTCCCTCTCTCTGTCTTCTCTCTCTCTCTTCTCTCTCTTTTCTTTCCCTTACTTTTCTATCAGCTTTTCTTACTTTCTTTCTCCCCATCTATTCTGTTTCTTTGTGGTAACCCTGTCGCTTCTGCTCTTCTCCCACTGTCTCTCGCTCCCTCTCCAAGTCTGTCTGTCTCTTGGCATGTATCAAAACAAAAATAGTTTTCAGGAATTATTTGGGTCGTGTCCAGTAATTCATTTAAAACAGCACATTTGTTAAAAACATTTGGTTTGCCTCATTTATCAAGATATACAGAAATGTGCATGGGAAGCATTATAAAAACAGCGTTGACAGAGTGACAGTGCAGATTCTTTGGCATGCATGTTCTACACTGTGTTTGTAATAAATTGTTGCTAAATCTTTCAGCGCTTTTCTAATGTCGTAAACATGTGGAGACACAGCTCAATACGTACATAGTTGTGTCCATGTCTCATTGCCAGAGAATGAAAAGGCCATATCCTCATGGCAGCACTGTGTGTGTGTGAGTGTGTGTATGTGTGTGTGTGTGTCTTAAGTGTGAATATGTCTATCTTCTTGTGAATATGTATACAAGATTGTATCTCTGATTGAGCAGAGAGGGACCCCATGCTACAACAAGAGAGGGATCATAGAAAAAGAGAAGAACCCAAGAGCTGGTAATGGTGGCCACATGTTTCCCTACACATGCAAATGCTTAACCATTCTCTCTCTCTCTCTCTCTCTCTCTCTCTCTCTCTCTCTCTCTCGCTCAAACTCATTTAGCTGTCATAAATCTAAAGCACATTGTTGCCGTATTGCCGTATCTACCTGTAAAAACACACACACACACACACACACACACACACACACACACACACACACACACACACACTCGTTTTCTTGCCAAAACCTTGATTTTCCTTCTCCCATGAAGGTTCACTCAGCCTGCTTGCCTGTCTGGCTCTCTGTTTTGCTGTCAGTGAGTAAGTGCTCCATTTGGCTCTCCATAGCATTCCTTCTCTGCAGGCCCCAAGACCTTCATTCCTCACACTGATCTTTATTTCTGTCTCTGCATTGCTTCACATGGAATCAATATTTTCTGTTCATCAGGATCAGAGTTTAGCACTGTTAACAATTAGCCATAGAAGGAATGGGAAGGGGGGGGGGGGGGGGAGAAAAGGAGGAGGGGAAAGGGAAGGGAGGAGAGTGCAGCACAGTCGAGGGGATGTGAGGATACTAAGGGGAGAGAAAGAAAGATGATGGGAGTGCAGGAGAGGAAAGGGTAAAGGAGAGGAGGAGGAGAGAGGGGAGGGGAGGAGAGGCTACAGAATAAGAGGGGAGAAACACATGGAAAGTTGAAACAAAAGAGAGGAGTCTGTAGATCTCTGGAATGATTTAAGTTCCCTGGCCCGCTTGCCAGCATTGAGACTGCAGGCCTCCTGCGGATGGCTGCCAGAGCGGAGAGATGGATGGATTGATGTATCATTTTCACCCGGAGCATGATGTGTAGAAACGGACTCCAATGCTACAAGTGGTTTGCTTCATGTACTGCACAAATACTGACAGCGTCCCTCACGCAGGACCACAAGCCTCTATACTTTCATTGTAAGAGTCAGAAATCAGCTTGTTTCCGTGCTGTCAATGAGTCAAACCCCGGTCATCTGTTTCTCTCTGCAAGCTCTTGTCAGCCATAATTTTGCATAGTCGAGAGTTTACTGTCTAATATTAGTCACAGTTGGGTTATGTTCCAGTCATAACCCATGATTCTTCTACTTCTCTCTCTCTCTTCTTCTACACACACACACACACACACACACACACACACACACACACACACACACACACACACAAACACAGTAGCCATGAAAAGTCACCGACTGACGTTGCTAAAACAAACCGCTTACTCAGACGTACCTTCACACACAGATTGTCCACAGAACTATTTCTGCTCCTTTTGCTGAACAGATCCTCCTCTTCTTTATTTTTCACATGACAGCTGTCTGCAATTTCCGGTGCCTTCCTTGAGCCCGATAACTGGTTATGTCTTTTCAATTATATTTTCCTAGATTCAACAATGTTCAGCCGAGGCCGTAATGAAAAACAATTCAAGACTATGGTATGCACATGATACCCTCGTTGTTGCGTTGTTGTTGCAGTAGCATGACAACTGTTGTACTTTGGATTGAATTTTTCTTTTTCAATATTCTTCCGTCAAAGAGAGTCATGTTCCTTACATATTGGGAGCTGGAAAACAATTTTGTAGAAGTAGAAGTAGAAGAAACTACTAAAGTTACTAAAAAAAGAAAAACAGAACATGACAACACGTATACAATAACTGTTATTTTGCCTCCTTAACTTCAGTTTGATATGAAGTCACAGAATGAAATGAAATTAGAATAATTTAAAGGGAAGTAGTGCAGGTGCAAAAATAAGTGACCCTCCTCTTGCATTAGTTAATTCAAGCAGGTGAGTAGAATCAGGTGGGTAAATAATTGGGTATGAAATTAACCAGCCAAGTTAACCAGGAGTTTGTTGTGGCGCTGCCATAAATCCAGGTGAGAAACCAGAGGGGTGTTCCACAAAGTGAGCTTAGCCAGGTTTATTTCACTTAGTCTGGCTCATTTTCAGCTTTATTCAGTTCCACAAAGCAAGCTCAACATAGTTCAAGCTAAGTTGCTGTGGCAACTTATACTTTGAAACAGGCTAAACCACAGTCGAAGCTTAATCGGTACTCCCGTAACACTGATCTGACTGGAACACAATGTTTTCAAGCAAGGTTCGATCCTAATGTTCAACACTATTACCCTATACCCTACACTATCAGACAAAGTGTAACGTTAATAGAACATAAACAATATATAATGATGTAGGCTGTATCGGGAATACACGGTTGAGAGCGTTGTTAGGCAAAATTCTGACCCACTGGAATTCTGATATTGTGAATTTCAAGTGAAATAAATCTGTCTCTGATCAACCGTGAGAAAATTACTTTTATTCTGGACAAAGTAGATATCCTAACTGACTTGCCAAAAAGACATGAAGTAACATGAAGTCTCTGGACTGGTGATTCTTTTAGCTTTAATGTCTTCAACTGTCAACTGTCATCCAACCTCCTCTTTCTGCTGGAGTAAATTATAGAGCAGTGCAGGAATTTCCTCCGAGGCTTCATCCTTAGTTTGGACTTGAAAAGAAGAAACTACGGTTTGCTCTGTCTGGTTTCCTCCTCACCTCCACTCCCCTCACTTCACACACACATACCTGTTGTCTCATTGTTGTTCCTCTGGTCTGTGCTTCATCTGTGTTTGTCTGGGTCACAGCAGACATGCAGGAAGGCTGTAAACTATTTGCCCTCTGATATGACCCCTTTCTACACCCACTTACTTGAAGAGAGCCAGCACTGTCAGACCTCCGTATTTCAACCAGCTTGGTCGCTCTCTCCGTCGATGTTTTTAAGCATTATTTAAGCTGGAGGAGAGTCGAAACCCAGAGGGGAGTTCAGACAAAATAGCCAGACACACAGGCCCCGACAGACTGGTCACTGCTACATTGCATCCTCATTTATCCAGGTTGTTTTTCAGTTTTGTGTTTCAGGATTTCAATTTTTTTGGACTCAACTAATTTATTTCTAATAAAGATTCTTTTTTTCTACCCATTACTTCCAAACTATCTTGCTGCCTACTGTCCACATTCCTCCTTTTGCCTTTCCTTGAACTCTCTTCTATGCTCTCCTCTTCTTTCTCCTCTGCCCTTCCTCGCATCCTCTTCAGGGTGACCAGAGAAAGCATGTTTAGTCTGTGTGACATTGCAAAGTCCAAAGCCAACCAGCTGTCAATGGGGGGGCTTGGAGACGGAAATACCACAGGGTCTGATGACTGGAGAGAAAGCAAGAGAGGGGGGCAGACAGGCAAAACATTATAACAGCAGCAGAACCGAGCGACATAGCGACGTAGAGAAAGACAGAGCGAGAAATATACAGATAGAGATAAAATAAACTGACTTTTTGTGTTCTTGCCTACATCCAGTTGCTCCCAGAGAGCCAAACATGGCAACGCAGTCTGCCTCCGTTCCACTAGGAAGCATGTAATCAGGAGAAATTATGAAAAATGTAAACAACAATTCAATATCAAAATAGGAGAGAACATCGAGAAAATAAGTCAAATGAGTCCATAATGACTCCTTATGCTGTTTGACACACACACACACAGTACACTGGATGGTTGATGTGTCTTGGCCGCAGCCTTTGGATTGGCTGACTGACTGACTGCCTTTTGGCTGCAAGAGGGTGTCAGTGCGGTTGACGAGCTAACCGCCCTGCCTCTAGGCTGCTCCTGCAGACCTGTGGTACTCGGGTGAATGATGGATCTGGTGCAGAGGATGTATGTCCCACCCAGCGGTCGCCGCTGATGAAAACCAGGCACGAGGAGGCAAACCAGGCATGCTTTCACTGACTGGGGGCTGTATTTACTAAGTGTTTGAGATGACGCTAATAGAGTTGCATCCCTAAAAAGTGCAGAGTCTGACCTGTTAACCCGTTTGCACAAGCGTTGTGCGCCTGGAGTCGGGGTAGTTACCTGGCAGGACACTTTTTGCGTGTTTGACTCTTGACTCAAATATCAAAGGATGAGATTAAAATAAATTATAGATTGCCAAGTCCTATTATATTATCACCGCTTGATGAAATAAAAAAAACTGAACTGGAACCTCGGACCGTACCCGCATTGACGAACCATGGCGACCCTTCACCGCCTGGCCTCTGGCTCAGCTACAGCTCCAGTCTCTCACCTGGCTGACTCGTGTTGCGAGCGGCGCTGCAGCGTGTGAGACTGTGGTTTCACCTCAGGTGTTCTAATTGGATAATTGCGAGTGACTTGATTTGTATAAGTGGTCTTAATAAATCAGACGCTAAACTGGAGAAAGCTGTACCCGTTAAATGTTTGCGCGCGGTAGTAATTAGTGTGCCTCTCTTAGTAAATACAGCCCTGGGTGATTTTCTCTTCCCCGCACTATCGTTCTCTTAGCTGTTTTCACGGAACTTAGGGGGAATGACACATTTTTGTTGAATTTCTTTAAAATCATTTTTAGGCTTTTTGTTTTTTTATGAACTGGGTACATAACCTAAGAAGACTGAGATACTATATGACACATGTACACATATAGGAGTGGGTGGCTCCTATATGTCATTTGCGGGAGACGACATCAGGAGGATTCGCCCCTTCCTCACTGACAAGGCAGCGCAGGTGCTCATCCAGGCTCTTGTCATCTCCCGCCTGGACTACTGCAACTCCCTCCTTGCTGGTGCCCCGGCGTTTGCCATCAGACCTCTGGAGCTTGTTCAGAAAGCTGCAGCTCGTCTGGTGTTCAACCGCCCCAAGTTCTCCCATACAACTACCCTTCTCCGTTCTCTACACTGGCTCCCTGTAGCGGCTCGCATCCAGTTCAAGACCCTGGTGCTAGCCTATAGGGCAGTGAAAGGAACAGCTCCTTCTTACCTCCAGGCTATGGTCAAGCCTTACACCCCCGCCCGACCACTTCGCTCTGCTGCCTCGAGGCGACTGGTTGTCCCGTCGCTCAGAGGGCCCTGCGGCCGATCTACACGGTCACGGCTCTTCTCTGTTCTGGCCCCGCAGTGGTGGAATGAACTCCCCACTGATGTCAGGACAGCAGAGTCGCTGCCCATCTTTCGCCGCAGGCTGAAAACCCACCTCTTCAGGAAACACTACCCTGACTCTTCCTCTTAGCCTTGCCTATTTGTCGTCAATTATGTGTCTGAGCTCTTGTTTATTGGCTCTTGTTCATTTGATACACTTATTTGTCTTAGCTCTTGTTATTTGATTCTCTTATTTGTCTCATTTGTCTCATTTGTTTAAGAGATAGTAGGTTGCTAACTTATTGCACTCTTACCTTAACACTAGTTATGCTCTTAGTTGCTTGTTTAGGAAGGAAATGCACTTACGATTTCTGGTGACTAGTAGTTTTCTTGCCTACCTATGTTGAATGCACTTATTGTAAGTCGCTTTGGATAAAAGCGTCTGCTAAATGACTGTAATGTAATGTAATGTAATGTAACGACATGTCTACAGTTGCCTTGTTTCTGTTTCTCGCTATGTCGCTATGTCGCTATGTCACTATGTCTTGCTTGACCCCCCCTGTTGTTTCATTTCCCATTTCTTCACCATTTTCATTTCCTTATTTTATTATTTTTGTAATATCCTCTCTCTTTTTGTGTGTGTGTGTGTGTGTGTGTGTGTGTGTGTGTGTGTGTATAGATGGAAAGGACTGTTTGAGGGCTCCCCTTGTTTCGGACTATGTGGAGAGGAGGATTGTACAGTATAATTTATCACTGAGTTACATACCACTGAGTTACGTTGAAGGCTGGATCATGCCTCAACCTGCCACAGAAGACAGTATGGAAATCTCTCCAACCAGTCCAACCAGAATCCACCACTCTGACATGACTGCATCCATATGCTTATAAGCAAGGTGCTCTATCGGAGGCCTGCTCCAGTGCGTAGGCTTGTGTAGCACAGTCGGGGACGTATCTGCTTCTGGTAAATGCCTCACGAATCCTACACACGGCCGACTGCCCGCCTGGCTGAGGGGGTGGCAGACTAAGGGACTGAGTGACTGGCCGATTGTTCTCTATGCTGACTCTCAAAGATCCCATTCAGTCAAAAGCATGGCCGAGAAAGAGGGCAGGTAGACTTGATGGTTGCAGACTAAACAAGACTTCTGGAAGGAGAGACGCAGTCAGACCACGTGATGGATAAAACAGGAGAAAGAGTTCTGCTTTCTTTCATTTTCCAGTGTTTTCCTTACTGGTCACTTCCGTCGTTGATGGTGTCTGTGATCTGCCGGGTGGACTTCTATCATCGTCAGAATAATAAAATATGAGAACTGAAAAGACTTAATCCTCAGGATACTGCAGATCACTTAAATCTCTGTAGGGAATCGTTTTATAGAGACCACAAACTGGCTTGGTATTTGGCAGATGTGCACTGGGTTCGCTGCTCAATGAAATATGAGACACCATGAATGCATCCCACAGCTGTATGGATGTTCTAGACGGTGATACCCATCTCCTCTAGTATTCACACCAGTATTCACACTTAGCATTACACTTACAGTATATGCAGCCATGAGTGAAGTAAGTGGTGCGTGTAAGCCAGCTGTAAAGAAGAGAGAGGAGAGTATTCCCCTGCCTCACTGTAAACACAGACTGGAGTAAAAGGTCTTTGAGTGCTTGACTCCTAGCAGGCTCCTCCCCTGTGTATTTTTATAAAGCCATAAAGAACACCATGTGGGGAAACTCGCACAAGTCGGCCATTATTCCTGGACCGGTCTTGAGCTGGCCACATTCCCGTAGAGAACTAAGCTTTGTTCACTTCCTATCTCTCTCTCTCTGTCTCTCTCTCTCTCTCTCTCTCTCTGTCCCTCTCTCTCTCTGTCTCTCCCTCTTCTCTATCTTGCTCCTGGTATGCAGTGTGTGTATGTGTCATTACTATGGTATTCTATGGTGCTCGGTGCAGCCACAGCTTAACATAGTGTTTTCTCTCTTTGGGAAATAACACACACACAGAGCCTTCAGCATGTCAGCACGGCTACCACATGGAGTTAGAGAAACCTCTCATCACCACCGCTGGAGCAGATCTGTCTCGATACTCAGAGAGACGCTTTACTGCACACCCGTTTTGGGACTTATTAATTAACTTCAAAATGTAAACTGAAAATGCAGTTAATTAGTTCATGATGGAACATTAATTTCCAATTTCTCTCTACACTGATTGGATCCAAGAACCATTTATTAAATAATATTTGAAATACGGGAAAGAATCCACCGCCTGAGGTGATCAAATTGAAAAGTTGAGTCCAAGTCTGCTTTTCACAGTTAAAGTTTTCACTCTGTTGCACCTCGGGTACAAATTGTCAGACATTGGCCGTATGTCTAAGCAGGCTTATGATCTTTCAGCTTTTCTTTAAGATTTCAGGTTTTTGGGCCAGACAAACTCCCGTCCATTTCTAACAAGAGATGAGCTTTTTGTGCCTTTTGTGTTTCAGTTATCGTGTATCTCTGGTACGTGTCATATCCAGCTCATGATTTTGCCACACGCTATCCGTCTCTCTGCTGTATACACTAATCAGAGCAAAACTTCCATAATAACCTGCATATTAAAGTTGTTCTTGTGGTTCTTGTGGAGAAAAAGAAACCTCTTAAAGTCCAGCAGCCTGTATTTGTGTGTATGTGAGTCTAATAGCCTGTGTGTGTGTGTGTGTCCTTTCCTGCAGGTGGCCTACCTGGGCAAGGTGACTATCTCGGGGACCCAGTTCCTGTCTGGCTGTACGGAGTCGGCAGTGGTTGGTCTGGTGGAGCGTCGGGCCCAGCAGCAGGGCACCTGCACCACGGCCAACTCCCTGCTGGAGATCCGGCCCTTCCAGGTGCGCCTTCACCACCTGGACGAGCACGGCGAGGCCTCGGTAACCATGGACACCTACCAGGTGGCACGGATCGCCTATTGCACTGCCGACCACAGCGTCAGCCCCAACGTGTTTGCCTGGATCTACCGGGAGATCAACGACGACCTGTCCTTCCAGATGGACTGCCATGCCGTGGAGTGTGAGAGCAAGCTGGAGGCCAAGAAGCTGGCCCACTCCATGATGGAGGCTTTCCGCAAGACTTTCCGCAGCATGCGCAGCGACGGGCGCATCCACAAGAGCGGCTCATCCGACGACTTTGCTGAGGACTCCTCCATCCCTGAAGATTCCACCCCAGACGACGGTTGAACGACTCACACCCACCTAAACTCCTGACCCCCACCCCCGACAAAGGGTGGGGCGACTGGAAGGATGGACCGATTACCTGCTCGCTCTCATTCTCCCCTATTATCGCTCTTTCTGGTATCAATATGGAACAAAATTAACTGCCCCCTGCGGACCAACACATCAAGGATAATGAAGTAGCTTTTAACTAAAGGGAAAGTAGAGGGAAAAGGAACAACAAGAGACCTACCTTTACATACAGGGAAAGCAAAGTGCTGCCTCTTCGAATCAATGGCCCTCAAACACTTCCAGGGGCCTTTCAAGCACCTCCATAAATGCCCCTAAGAGATTGACGAGACATTTCCATTTCCATTCTCCACCACTGTTACTCCGGTGCCCAGCAGTGACACTATTCATGGTTCTTAAGCTTTTTTCAGCCTGGGGCCAGCAAAATTTAGTCTCTTTTCCTTGGACCCAGGCTCATGAAAACCTATTGCTACTCTTGCCACGTGGGGACCCACCAAAAGTAGGCCTGCGACCCATTTTGGGCCCCAACCCAGAGTTTATGAAAGCAGACTGTTGAGCACGTAACATCTTTTAGTGTTTAATTATGTGTCTCTCCATTACAATGCCTTTTATCTTGGTAATAGCAAATGAGGATGTGAAAAATACTAAGCCTTTCAACCTTCGACTCGAATCACTACGGTACCTTAGTCCAAGTTGAACCCCAAAATTACTTGCCAATGTCTTTACACATGTGGACCCCGGAGCCAGGGGTTCTGCCAGTATCTCTGTTTAATAGGTACTCAAAAAAGAAAAGTGATTCTGAACACAGAGTGTATGTGGACGGTACCCGGGAGGAGATAGGTGCTGATATTTGAGATAGATTTGACATTTTCCAGGTTCTCACTAGGCTATAGGACCGGGCCTGTCTGCACGATAACAGTGACACCTTAATCATCCACATCTGATTTCTGTTTTGAGAATACCAAAAGTCAGGCTGTATTTTGCCTGTCAAATTATGTGCCTCACTTTCCTCTCACATTAGGTTGGTCTCTTACCCATGTCCCAATCCGCCGTGTGGGTGTGTATGTGTGTACGTGTGTGTGTGTGCATATGTGCCAACATTTTTTTTTAAATGTCTCTAAGTGGAATAGCTTAGTTCTGTACTTGGTGTGTATGAATGTACACGTGAGTGCTTGCCTTTCTGAGGGTGTAAGAGAGGTGAGGGAGGGAGAGAGAAGGGGGTGACCTGATATGGTCTTATAATTAGCTAGAAGTGAAGACTTCTCACTGCCCCGCAGCATCCATTTTTGATGCTTAGGGAGGTGTTTTTAAATCAGACATGGTACTGTGACCATTTGCCAAGTTTATTACTTTCTCTTGTATGAAATAGAAAAGGGTACGTGAATATGAGAGTCTGAATGTGACTGTCACAGGGACTGAGGTTGTAGGACCCTAAAACACAGCCGTCCGAGAGAATGCCTGACGCCTCCTGGCCTCTGCTGAATGTATGATCAGTCCAACGTGCTGCAAGCTCCTCCCCCTCTCCAGTCACCTCAGCCTCCCATATCTCCTCATGCTGTTAGCAATGGCAGTTCTCCACAGTGGCCATGGCTCTGCACCCACAGAGAGACAAGCGCAAGGGAATTGACTCTTGTCATCTAGGCTCTTCGAGTGGGCCTGTGAGCAGTTTCACACCAGCTCCACTGTCTCTCTGAGCGACTGAGGGGCCATTCTGGGGCAACTGGAGACGCCCATCAGAGCCCCATGCCACCGTCTTTTACCTAACTAGACTATTGAACAGACTGGACACTCAGTGGGAACGGTCTTTGGTCTGTGACTCAAGCAGAATGGTCAGATGGTTCCGGTCAGCACACACACACACACACACACACACACACACACATTGTATTTGAATCTCGCTCAATAAGCTTATGTAAATACAAATGTATCACTTTCCAAATATTACAGCATAAATGTTGATAGCTATTTTAAATAATAAAAAATGTTGAGAACAAACCATCATACAATACAGAAAGTGTTATAAAGCCTACTGTGAATAATATGTGGAGAGCCCGATAGCGCTGGCTGTGTGTGTGCGCGTGCATGAGTGCGTGCATGTGTGTGCGTGTGTGTGTGGAAGGGTATGTATGTGGTGGGATGTGTGTGTAGAGGGGTGTGTATATCTGGCCTATACCTGGTAGGAGGCCAGAGGGGGAGAATGTTTATAAAGCTGTAGATTACTGTGTCATGTCTGTCTGAGAGCTCAGACACGCTTTAAATGTTTGAAATGTTACCATAAGTGTTTTCTATACAGTGTTTGCAAAGATCAAGAAACAATTACATATAAACTATTTACCAAGACCAAATTGTGATGGTGTGGTCTCTTTTCTCTCCAATCTACATCAAATCTCCTCGTTCATTCCAATGTCACCAGACCAGGGGAAAAGTATTTGAGTACATTTATAATACTTTAATGTTGACAACATGTATCTAGATCAGATTCAGATGCTCCATACTGGAATGTGATTTCCCCAAACTGTCCGTATCGATACACAATCTATGCATTTCCTGCGTGCATAGCAGCATAGATGCCAAGTGTAGATGGGGTTGACATTTTTGAAACTATTTCAGACTGGATTTTGCCCAGTGTTACACAACTCCAGTGTTTGTGTCCATAATCATTGTTCCATTGTGTGCGGTTACAGTGTTACAAACAACTCATAAACGTTGTTTTATGGTATTTCCAAGTATGTTTCAGGTTTAAGTGTGACGCAGCCAGAGCTTTGTTCATCTTTTACAGCAGACTTTACTCTCCCATTCCTTGCATTCCACCGTCCTCTCAGATCTTTCTTTTATTGTGTTGTTGTCCTCTATCCTCTCCTATACCATAATGTGGCAGCCATTTCACCTCATGGAGCCCACATCAGTAACAAGGTAACTAACTGGTTACTGCTTCTACGGCTGGCTATCATTTTGCAGCTTAAGAGCTGCAGAGAAGCAAAATGGATGCTGTGGAGAATGTTGGTGTGTTGAATGAGAACAGCGCCTCCCTCTGGCAGGTAGAGCACAGCCTCTGCTTTCAACAACTTCTCAAAGAGCCTATTTCATGTGGTCAAGCTGTCTGTACTGCGCTGGTGATGATGATCTCTATTTTGTATGGCAGGGAAGGAAACAGATTCTTTGTTTTGCTGTTTCTCTGATGGTTCATACTGAGGATAACCTGTTCTGAGTTTTAGCATGCTGATGAATTTCATGCAGGCAAATTCCAAAATTGAGAAGGTTTTATTTCCAATTTTCAGTAATGGTTGACATACAGACACATTATGGTTATCCAATTAATTTGACTATGCTATTGCCTCACAAGAATTGTATGTCTTGCAACACGATCACAATAAACAGTTGACCAAAAGCTATTTTAGTCACAAGTCTAAATGTGAACATCTCTGTGTGCACTAGAAGTTTTAAACACTGTGTCACCAAAGCCTCCCTGTCTCCTTCAGCTCACTGTACACTAAATTCACTGTTTAGATGCCTCTTTGTCTTGGAGCTGTGCTGAGCGTACGCTCTCCTTTTGCTCTCCACTGTGCTCTTGTGTCTGTCTGACCCACTTCCAGCAGTGCATCAGTACAGAGGGGCCCTGTGGGCCCCAGAAAGAGGCCACCCCATCCGCCCGCCTCCCTGATCCACTGAAGCGTCAGTCAGTCAGTCAGCCAGTCAGCTCACAATACCACTCTGTTACTGCTCCAGCTGGCGGGCCTCCCTCCTCTGAGTCCCAGGACCGCCTGTCTATCCACCCGCCAAGGGCCCAGACGCTTGAGGTCCGGTCGGGGGGGGGAATGGTGCCAGAACTGGCCTCTGATCAGCTTCCACTCATGCGCTCACTATCTCTCTCCTGCTCTCTTTCTTTCTCGTTCCTTCTCTCAGCTCCCCTCTCCCCAAGCCGGGGGCCCGGAGAGAGAAAGAGAGAGGGTGTAGAGGAGTACTATATATACAGAGCAACATATGTGTGACATGGACCAGAAACTGAAGAGTGCACATTCATACTCCCTTAGGCTTGACTGACAAGGCTTACATCTCAGCACACACTGATGCAAACAGTTCATATGTTCATTTCAAAGGGGCATCAGCAATTTTTCATGTCATGTTGAAAAACTTGACATTACAGTGATATATATTTTTACCATTACAATTGAACTGGAAAGAGAACTTTTCACAAGAGAACTTGTGAAAAGGAGAGACAAGGACATTATTAGTGGAAAAAGGAAAAGGATTGTGCAAGAAGATGAAAAGGAAGCTGGTTTAAAATCAAAGGTACTGCAGGAGATAAATCATGGAAGAGTGAGCAGTGAAAGCTTAGCAGAGCTGATGTATTTTCCAGAACTGAGGGTGGATGGTAAGGTCATAACCGAAGTCTTTTACTCTCCGACACACAAAGCATTTCCTGTGATCATGGCCGGATCCCCGACCCGCACTCATCCCTCCCGTTGGATTGGTCCATAAAGCCTTCATATGATTTAAGACTCCTGTCATAATGAAATATGGACTCCTGGAATGAAGAGGAGGCCTGTGCCTGCCTATCACAAGCTAAGACTCCAGACTCTCTCTTCGGTAAGCCTAAGCCCTGGGGATTCAGTGCACATCGCTATTCTAATGCACTTACAGTGTCAGACAAATCAGATGCTGCCCTGTATCCCTGGGGGACAGGAAATGCTTGGACTCTGATCCGGAGGGAGGATCTGAGAGAACCACCAGCCAGAGAAGATCCTACAAGAATGTCTGTGCGTAAGGTCACATACCAGTGTGTCGGCATTTTAAGTATACTACCATAGACCATGTCCGTTTGAAATTGTATTATTTAGGAAATTTTGCTAGAACACAAGATACTTGACTACAGGTGGTGACGTTGTATTATGTTCTCCGATTGTAATAGTGACAGTATTTCTGTACTCCCGTGGAACTATGCGATTTCAAAACAGTTCAATAGTCAGACAAAAACAGATTTGGACAGTTCACTGCAAAAGGAGGAGCAGAGGAGGGGGGAAGAAAAGCAATGAGGAGCAGCAAAGGACAGGGAGTGGAAACTGCACAGGAATGGAACAGAAAGGAGAGCTAACGTAGGTAGGAGGAGAGAGAGAAGGGGAGGATGAGAGGAGAGGAGAGGAAAAGAAAAGAAGTAGGTGACAAGAGTGAAGACATGGCTAGTCTGGCTGGGCATCTTGCACCCAGATGTTGAGACGAGAGTTGGGTAATCCAGTTCTGTCACACCCTGCTGGCGAGGCCACAGTCACAGCTCGGAAAATAAACAACTAGCAGCCGACCCTAACTCTCTCTCAGCGACTGGCTACGTGAGTAAGCACACGGACACAAATAGATAGACAGAGAGACAGGCAGGCAGACAGACACACACACATTCAACATTGCTCCTGTTATTGTCCATTGCAGAAGGCCCCGTCTTGCACCTATCCTGTGTTAGTGATGAATCAGTCAATTCGTTCTATTCATTCTCAAATGTTGTAAAGTAAAACTAAATAGCACAAACCATGTGTTTCAAAATTAAACGGGAACCAGATTATCTTATTGTACCTTATGTTGGCTTGCGGCTTCATGCCTGTGTGAGTCTGGTCAGCAGAAGACTGAGTACAGCAGTTACCTGGTTTATCCACTGGGTGTCACCGTAGCTCAGCATTTAGAAGCAGAATAACAGGTCTTCAAACTATTTGGACCAGGGTTTAAATGTAACAGTACAATAATGTAAATGCAAAAGTGGTGATTATAATCCATTATTGGTTACTGAAAAAAAACAGTGCTAAGACATTTGTATAGCATTTTGATTCTTAGATTTTTAGATTTTTTAGATGCAAGCATTTACAAAACTTGAAATAATTGGTAGAATAATTGTGGCTGCAGTCTTTAAATGTTAATAAACACATTTGTCAAACTTAATTTCTTCAGATTTTGGAGGCAAAGCAGTGTAAAAGTAATAACATTTCATTATGGACATCACAGATTATATTTTTTAGCAAGTAACTAGCAATCTTAGACAAATGAACCTAGCCTGTATTTTAAACAAAGGTCTTGACTCACTGTCCCAATTATTACTTATCAATCTATTACTTCTATATAAGAGTGAGAAAGAATGAGAAATCAGACTAAGAAAGCATATTTCCCTATGTTCTCCTCTATGTGTGGGTCCAGGTCATCATTACAATGTGACCTCTTGGTGCTTCCTCAAGTTTGTAAGGTTAGATTGTTTAGTATGTGAACTAAACAGAGGAAACATGGCCGGTCTGAACAGAATTCCTTGGGCGCACACAAACAAAACAAACAAAATGTTAATCAATCTTCCAAAGAAATAGACACAGAGGTAATAACATATCCCTCTCCAATTAAGAAAACTAACCGCTACACAACTTCAGCAGAGGAGCTGCCAAGGGAAGATTCAATCTGTTCCCATCTATTACAGGAAAACCGTTATAGTTTATAGTGCATCAAGTATTTAGATAAACTATTATAGGCTAATCTGTGATTATGAATTATTCATTGAGTATGGGGCTTTATATGCAATTATGTGTGCAGCGTTTCCTGCAGTTATATGACGGTTAAACCAAATTCCCTACTAAACTATGAGCCTGCTTGGATCAGCATTCAGTATATAGCTCTGAATGGAATATATAACTGAAGTAGAAACAGGGTTACTTATGGGCACATTTACTCAGAAAATACATACTGAAGTTCTTAGTTACTCTTGAAAGAAAATAATGACATCCCAACATTTACTTGTTTTGTCGAGATCCATGCAAATAATCTGACAATGATATTGGTAAGTGATGTATTTTGTCGCTTCAGTATGTAGGCCACTGTGCCAACCTTGGGCCACATAGCCTAACAGTTAAAGGCATAGACTTCTTTCTCAGCAGGAATCTGCAGAGTGACTCAGTAGCGATGCTGGACTCTATAGGTACCTAAACTGAAGGAACAGCTTCTCAGCCATGACATTTAGCTTTGCCTTCTGAAGTAGCAGGTTACCTGTGTGGCTCAGCAGGTTTGATCCTGGCACTACTGGTTTCACATGGAAGCCCAGAAGCTGTGCAGGTGATAGGGTAGGAGGGAGGTGGAACCTCCAGCACATCTCAAAACATCTCTGTGTTATCGTTGCATCTGATAGTGAATGGCTGCCTTCTCTCTCTCTGCGTGTGTGTGTGTGTGTGTGTGTGTGTGTGTGTGTGTGTGTGTGCTAGTTGTTTGTCTGTGTGAAAGG
Source organism: Hoplostethus atlanticus (assembly GCA_034670405.1). Lineage (NCBI taxonomy): Eukaryota > Metazoa > Chordata > Actinopteri > Trachichthyiformes > Trachichthyidae > Hoplostethus > Hoplostethus atlanticus. The sequence continues at coordinate 3,573,994 of JAXDDX010000003.1, read as the reverse complement.
GCTTCATAACCTTAATCCTCGACTGGAAATGGATTGCATGTTTCTCATCAATGATAGGATCGTCTTACTTAATCCATAGATTTGAAGCGCTGCTTGACACTCCCGCTTTAAAGAAAGCAAGTCTTAGAGGAGAGCTCACCATATTGACTGTGAGATGATGTTGTGGCTTTATGTTTTCTTCATGGTATATGGTGACTTCAAATCACCTTCATGCCCAGCTGCAAAGTAAATGAAAAAATCGAAAGAAAGAAAAGAGTGCACTGATACTAATTCACTTCCACTATTATTTATTGATGTTCAACCAAAGATGAAGCTGCAGCAAGGAATCCCCCTTAAGCAATTACATTCAGCTCTATGGCATCATTAAGAATAAAAATGTGTTTTTAGTTAACTTGCCTGGTTAAATGAGATAAAGAACAAATGTCACAGGTACAATTGATTCTATAATCATCTGGATGCCAAGGTAAGGTGTCTCTGGAGTTGACAACCTGACATACGTTCTAGTGCTGGTTCCTCCAAGGTCTGCTGCATTCTTAATTAGTTACAGACATAGACATTCACAGTTGAGGCAAGAATCTATGAATGGACATATAACAATCCATACAAGATTAAATAAAGGCATAAACACCTTACTCAAAGTTAAAAAAGGATAGAATAACTAGCAGAAATCAGACTAGCAGAAACAAATATTTCAAAATTACTGACAGTCAATCAGTTGCCAGTTGTTAAGATTTGCAATGAATTTTAAATGTTGCATACCACAACCTCAGAGTTAGCATTACAAATAAGGTTTTGATGCATTTAACATTTAATGTCTGATTTTCAGTCTTTTGTTCACTGGGTTCAATTGATATCAGCATAGCAAAGAGATATTATGTAAACAAATATGTTAACTAAACAGCATCTTGAAGATCTTGAGGAGCATATAGAGAACAAAACAGGACCCAGGATAGATTCTTGAGGTGCTCCACAACTAAATAGTTCAGAGGGGAACATAGAATTGCATAAGAGAACTTAAAGATGCAGTGGCTGCACCTCCCACAAAACCTAAGATGATCATTTTAGATGTTGTAAGGCTAAGAAGAACTAGGCTAGAGCATTCGTCACCATCTACTGCTAAAATATCTTTTGCTGTTCACTTTCTTATGTTTTTAAAGAGCCATCAAAATATCAGGCAAAGAGAAAAGCAAAGGTGCATTCTGTACTAATTACTCCTACTTACTATTTTGTAACAACAACAAATACCTGCAAATAAATGTATAATACTGACTTAAAGGTCACCCATAATTATGGTTCCTGTAACTATCTGGTGTTATTCTAAAAAAACGGATCTCATTCTAAATATATTACATATAAAAATGCTTGCATGTTCCCAGCTCTGTAACATGATGAAGACCTGTCACTTGAATACATTGTCTTAATCCTAGAGTGTATTTTTCTCAGTAACCTTTCATTGTCAGGCAGTGCGTTCTCCTGGGCAGCAGTTGGCGTGTTGAATGAGGTCCTGCAGGCCTTTTTTGAACATCGAGTGTAGAACAATTAGGTATGTTAGTGAGAGAGAACACAAAAATCATATTTGACTTTAGTGTGAAAATACCTGACTGGTTACACATCTTTGATTTGATGATAACATTAGCAATGTAAAAAAAAAGACAGATCCAGTGATTTTGTGAATTTCTTTTCAGTGCCAAAATGCCAAAATGCCTGCCAAAGCCCATTGCAAACAGACTTGTGTCTCTTTATCATTATGCAGAGCCTTTGGGGTGGCTTCAAGTGGCTCACTGTCAGTAGTGGCACTTAATACTATAATTATCTTCTGAGAGAGACAATTTATCATGTCATTGATTTTCACTCTGGACCCTGGTGCTTGAATGGAGGTACTTATTTGACTTAGCGGCCTCACAGGCAATACAGTGACGATGTAGCTGTACTGCTACTGTCTCTGATGACTGAGAGGAACCCTTGTTTGTCTTGGAAACAACTGATTCAATGGTGGTGCCAGGCTCTGTGTGACTAGGCTGACCAGCTGAACTCTGTCTTAAGTATTGTCATTCATTGAGACTGATGATTGTTTGACCATGAGCCTCGTTCTCTGAAAGTGGCTTATTCTCTCCTCTGATTGGTTCTTTGACATTGCAAACAAGTCACGGTATGATTGTGGCCGTCAGGGGCCACAAGGAGTCCTGTGTGGAACTGCCATTCATTGTACAGCCATCTGGTCCTGGTGAGCCCAAGGACAACAACATGCTGCAAAAAATGCTTTACTGACTCCTCTGTGACCAGGTCGAGTATGTCACATGGCAGACCCCACAAAGTGGCATCCCTGTTTTCCTATCCATACAAATAGGAGTCAGGAAGACTCTTTCTAGCCAGCACAATGCAAAAGTCTTGAAAGTCTTGTCCACATTTGACAAGCTCAAATGTATTATCAGTGAGGTCCTTTGCAGTTCACCACTGGAGATGAGATTGAACACCCTCTTGTGCACAGATGTTAGACACCTGTCTCTGTGTGTTCCCTGCTTGTGTGCTGATATTTTGGACGACAAGGTTCTCAGTGGTCTTGTGAATTCACAATGTGTAAATCTGCAACTAGAAGCACTCAGAGAGCGTAAACCTCCGCCAATGCTAAACAATTCTCCAACTTGCAGTTACAAACATCACTCTTTTCATTTAAATAAGATAAATCGTTTTCTTGTACCCTGTAAACATACACTTAGGATTTGGAATCAAGTCTCTATCTCTGTTGGCTTCATAGTTATGGCTAAAAAAACGATAATTGTCAAATGGCAGAAATCCCAGATCCAGATAACCACCAAAATGTAATCAATTGTTCCTTGTCAGGTTCCAATTCTTCTCTCTGATGGCAAAGAATGTTGCTGTACATCCTTAAGACTAAAAAAAAGAGACATTTGGCTATGCTGATACCTACCTATCCACATAGGCATGCACACACATACACACATATAAAATGTATTTTCTCTGAGGTCACTTGTTTGAGGAAGTTGAGCCAGTGGCTTTTTCACGTTTTAGATCCTTGTTTACATCCTTGCTTACATTGACCACACACACAGAGCATCCAAGACTCTTGTCTTAAAAAAAAAAGAGTTAATCCCAATGAGTTGAAGTTTCAATTCATACTTTAAATTGACTGAAATGAAAGTGAGTTGACCCTCATACTCCAGAACCCTCCTTGTAAGCTTTGAATAAATGTATCACAGTGGACAATTACACATGTATGTTGCCGTAAATTACAAACCCTTGTGGGAATGAAGGAATAAGAGAAAATCTCACGTTTTATTTCCATCTTAGACTGGTTGCCTTGGTATGCATACACCATATATTTTTATGCCCACCTGTCACCTGCTTTCCTGCAGCCTGACTGGGGATTTGATTAGGATCAAGGTACAACACTGGTGACCTATAGCTCTTCCCCCCTAAGCCTCTCGACTCATGCCTCTCCGCAATAGATTGGCTTATGATATAATTTCCTGAGTGTAATAACTGACTATCACCTTCATCGTGACATTCATCATAGAGCAAGACAGAGGGGCCAGGGATATGTGAATGCGTTTATTAAAACGTAGAATGATAGGGTGACACATATTGAGGTGTTGGACCCAGCTTATCACACTGAATTATGCTTGTGGAGGAATGGAAGACTAAGGTTTAGACTTGTACAGTAGTGGCTGTCATATGTAATATAACCCTGGGGAGAACTGCGACTCTTGCTCGAGGTATTAGGAAAATCTTCCCAAGGTTATATGACAGGACATTTCAACCTTCAAGGCCTTTATTGGAATTAATGTAAACTGTAAGCTGGCTAAGCAAGTGGGAGATCAGGAGAGCTCGTCCCAGCTCCCATGTACTGGGATGGTCTGCTGGTCTGTAACCTGACACCTTGTCAATTGTCTTTATCTTTTAGCTTCAAGGACATCTGTGTGTGTGTGTGTGTGTGTGTGTGTGTGTGTGTGTGTGTGTGTGTCTGAACCACCCTCTCTGCAGGATAGCCAGCCTTGCCTGTCAACATGTCACATCCCACCACACTGCTGCTCTTGGAGAGGCAGGGCTGGAGACTGGCGCTGAGGGACAAGCTTTAAGAGGTGCATGTGTGTGTATGTGTGTGTGCAGTCTACAGATCAAGAGTGTTTACAAACCACATACATACTGTATATATAGCCTGTATTGAGGCACTGTGCTATGTCGATATATAACTACAAACAAATGTATTTTTACACATACTAATACACACTGCCTATGCAATCACACTTCCGCAGTAGTGCAGCAGATTGTATTGTTAGGCTCTCGCTCCGAACGGCTGGTGCCACTTGATGAGTTACATTTGTTTCCCTTGACATAAATATGCCTTATTAATGAGACAATTGTCCTTGGACTCGTCTTCAGATGTCACCGCTTGCTCAACACATTAATAAGTAAGCCATGAAAACTCTGCTTTGGGGGAGTAGACAATGACAGGGACATACAGAGGTAGCACTTGAAGCAAATGGACTTTTCTCATGAATAATAATATGCCTTTGTGGATAATTTAAGACATACAGACGAAGACAAATCACCCATCGTACGAACCAGCCTTTTTCACCTCTGGTGATAATGAGAGGCTTCAAGGCAGGCTAGTCCAGTGACCTAGATTGGTGGAGTTTGGCCACTGCAATGTTTCTGTCAATAATTTGTCTTACTTTAAAATGAGTATGAGATATGACAAGCAAAATGGGCTGCTTAAAATCAAATCTAATAATGTTTGGTTGCTTCAAATCTTAAAAGTAAATTAAATTTTGTTCTTTAAAATCGAATCATTAAAAGCTCATTAAATACATTTTTCATTAATTGCTATTGTACAAATTAAATACATGCCCCAGGATTCTGATATTAACTTTACTAAGTTAGATATACAAATACAAATACATTTCTATACAAATATATTTCATAGGAAATGATAATATTAATCAGAACTTAACAGATAGCTAAATGAGCCTAGGGCTAGTTCAGATGAGCCTGTCTTTATGGATGTACAGTTCTGGCCCAGATTATTAGCACCCTTGCATTTTATTCTATTATTTATTGTTGTAAAAAACAAGTTGTTTTGATTTCCAATACTTTCAGAAGATATTTTACACTATCTGCATAAAATGTGCCACAGATGCCAATAATCTTGGCCAGACCAGCACCTGCCTGTTGCCTGTCACCTGTTAATATTTACCATTCTACAGCTTCTGACAGCGGAGACAGGAAGAATATAGTTTTGGTAGATATGTGGTTTCCATTACAGTGTTACGTTCAAACGTGGGTGAACAGGTTGGAGCGCTACTCATATATACCACATAACCTTTAACCACAATACCTGTCTGATTCCCCTCTTGTTTCTTCAGTAGACAGACAATCTCCACTCCTCAATCTTACTATACTTATCTAATGGTATTGGATTCTCTTCCTCTTCCCTCCTCCTTGCATCCCTCCCTCCTCCTGACCTTTCTCTGCGATTACATCACTATCCCCCATCAGCATGCTGACATTTCCCTGCCAAACCTCTGTGTTCATTACAGGCCTCGTGGGAGCAAACAACCAGACGAGGAGGTTCGCAGGCCAAAGCAAGCAGTTGGCCTGAGTTTGCACAGTTGGTGGCGTTGGTGAAGGAAAGAGCATCCGTTTGACTGCGTGGCTCAGGGGCTCCACTCTGATCCCGACAGCTTCAGGAGATTGGAGAACAGAGGATGACAGCAATGTTAGAGAGAGGCCGGCGATTTAGAAGAAACAGGTTGATGCCAGTAACCTTTTTCTCTCAACAGGATTTAGCCAAAACAACTAAAACATGTATGGAGATGTTTGTTTACAGAGTAATAAGGGATTGCAGCGGGGTGTCACTGTTGGCTGCCATGTGGAACAAGGATTGGCTGGGCTTGAGGCCTCCTGGAGGACAAAATAGCCCCAGGAAACTGAGGAGGCTGCTTACAGACACTGACTCTCTCTCACATTAAACTCCATGCATGTTGGAGGAGGCCATTTTTCAAGGAGTGCACATATGTATCAAATCAACGGAGGACATTGATGAAAGATCCTAAGATGCAAGAGTTCAAGATCAAGGGCCTGACAGGGAACATGAGGGAGCAACATATATCAAGAATAATCAATGCAGTATAATGAGACTGTTGTGCGAGTAAACATGTATGGAAAGCAGAAGTTGAACAGGTGACAGGAAGAGTGATAGTTTTACCTCAGCCAACATGTGTGCTGTCTCAGCCAGAGTAGAGGGGCAGCTGGGGTGAATCGTAAGGAAACAGGAGGCGCGGGGCCTCCAGGCAGACTGGGCAAGGTTAATGACAAGATGAGAGGAGAGTGAGCAACACTGCAGTACTTTGAGCACGCAGGGCATGACAAATAAAAATAAAATGTATCTCATACTGTGAACAGATAAGGGCTAGTGAGTCAGGAAGAGCTAGAGTGGTAGTAGAGAGAAAGGGTATCGAGAGCAAACCGTGAAGTAGTTGAGAGGACATCATCTTTTATCGATCTTCTTCAATAGAGCTGTTCTGGATTCCCACCTTTCAGTTATTTGTTCTCTTTCTTTACTTCATTCTGGTTACAGTGTTTCTTGAATACACCTAAATAAGCAGTTATACAATTTTTGAGTTCAAAGTTGTCTCTCGTGGTTTGTCAATTTATTAATTGACCTCCTCACATTGAACTAAGGTGCCTGATGGATTGAAGTTGGCTACCTAAAGTGGTGTTGTTTCTGCAGGCTGGGTGTAGTGGGTGCATACCTATGTGTGTTATTACCCATCTGGGGTAGCCTCAACAAGACTAGTCTGGCAGGTTGTAACTCACTTTACAGCAAGCTATTAAGTTAGTGAGGACTCACACACCGCACAACATCCAGACACTCAAGGTCACACTGACCTACTGATCGGAATACCATGAGGTTGGCAGAGGGAGTGAAGGAGTGACGATATAAAAACCAAGTTGATTACAGATTTGTAATATGTTGGGAAAGGGCATCGTACTTTCCAGCTAAATTATAATACTTTAATACAGGGGAATGGTATTTTATTTTGAGATTATAGACGTTTTACACTCCTGAAAAGAATGGTTGTAGCTGATACTCATGATAGTATGAAAATGACTGCCTCTTAATGTGAATAAACTTTCCATTTAACTACAATAAACAGCCTAAAATGTAAGTGAATCTGTAAATATTTAATTATTTTCTTTAAAATTCCCTTTTATCATACAACTTATTATTGGTCTGATGCTACTAACTTTATTTGATTTTACCTTTATTTTTCAAGGGAAGGTTTGATGAGCATGCATACTCTCTGCAAGAGTTTCATTCATACAGTTGCACACATTCACAGCTAGGAGCTTCCCAGTCCAACCACAGTCCTCTGCTGTTGGCCACTGAGGAGCTCCACTGGCCGAGTGGAGCTCCTCAGTGGCCACAGTATGTCCTCAGGTTTTCATTTCCCTCATATGCACTTTGATTCTACATCAAAGAAAGTCCCAGTGTTTATTTCTGATGCTTAGTGGATTTTGTTTTGAGACAGAGTACCAAAGCCAGGCTTATATTTTATGCCCTATGTGATCCGGATAACAGAGAGGACTGGGAGAGCTGATGGGATGTGAGGCAAACATGAGCTCCAAAAATATAACTCTCTTTCTCCCTCCCTATCTCTCTCTCTCTCTCTCTGTCTCGCACACATGCACACACACACACACAAACAAACATATGCACAGTCACACAATCGTGAAAAAGTTGGACTTTAAAGCATCTGATTCCCCTCATTCATCAATGTCTTGGTGTCAAGGGTCATTCACGTCTCCTCATTGACATACCAGAATGAAAACACGCTCAGCCATGATGGAAGGATAGCTAGGCTTATAGAGGTGATAAGGAGGAGAGTAAAGCTACGTGGAATGAAAGCACAAGGTCCCTATTCATAAAGCCATACAATTGGAGAGCTGTTCCATTGCTGAGACTAGTTGGACTAACTACTAAAAGTATACAAAATACTAACACAATGTTTCCAAGAAATAGACTCACCAGGTGAATCCAGATATCATTTCACTAAATCCCTGTTACTCATGAAGTGGAGACGAGATCACCGGACAGATCCAGAGATCCAGTGATCCAGAGCCAGTGTGTTACTAGCTGCAGCGAACACACCAGAGGAAAACCCATTCATTTTTCCAGCTCAGTGGTACAGTCATCCACGTTTAGACAGAGGCAGAGAGATAGAAAGGCTGTGAGATGGAGGGACAGAAGAAGAGAGAGAGACAGAAAAGTGAGAGAGAGAGAGAAAGCGCAAAAGAAAGAGCAAAAGAGAGACCTCAGCTGGAGGGTTAATAAAGTCCAGCCATCCTTGAGGGCAGATTACTCATCTCCTAACGAGCTTTCTCCATCACCCTCTCCACCCCTCCTTCACCATCCGCCTCTCCTGTTGTCTCTCGCTGGCCCCAGTCACATCCTATTACTGTTCCTGAGCGTATAGCCTGGGGTACCCAGTCTAATTGCATTTTGTCAAACTCATGGCCAGATTAACCCACCTGGGGGCCCCGGGGCCAGCACGTCCACGTCCACTGTGCTTCTCAAACACAAACTTCTTAGTTTGAGATGCATATATTCTGCGCAGGAGTATAGTTAGGTTAAATGCCTAAGTGATTATTGTGTCTGGGGCTCCTGTCATTTGGGATTGTGGCTGAGCACATTTTGCAATTGAAATTAGTTTTGCAAACATATTTATACGCGAATACCGGTACCCCGTAAAAAACAACAAAAATAAAAAACCTGATATCCCCAACCTTTTGCCCAACTTGCCCAACTTGCCTGGTCTGTAATCCAGCCTTGGGTCCAGTAAAAGCCATAGAGCATTTTGGGGAGAATATTGGGAAAAGCAACGTGACAACACGTCCTCTAGGCCTGGGGGAGCTCTGAGTAGCGCTGTCACCTACCAAGGTGAAGACCATCTAGCGGCACAAGCAGCAGTGGCTCTGACACAGCACCATCACACACCAGCTAGAGGGGAGAAAATCCTGCTGTCGCCTTCATGTTGTGTCCCTGATTATTCTGACAATTGTCTAATTTATTATCACAGTTTTTTTTTTTAAAGTTGCACTAGGTGATTTCACATGCTGGAGGCAGCAAGTGGCAACAAGAGATAACTGAAATGTGAGACTTCAATACCCAGAAGACATGTAACATAACATCAGTAAACTGCACACTCCTTGGACAAAAATATTTTGGCAGCAGGTTAGCTGCACTAGGCACGACGATTTTTAAGTAAAAATACACGTCTTACCAGTCTAAGGCCGGGGGGCCTAGTGGCGCCTTGATCAGGAGTTTACAGATTCAATCTTAACCACAGCGATCGCCTCGCAGACTGATCTGAGCTGCCCTGATAGTCATATATATACATTTTGTGATACGCACCTCCAGCTTTGCAAAGTGTACAGCCCACATTGACCACCTCTCTTCAGTCACGGCTTGACCCTAATTCTCTTTTCCTGGGAGATCAGAGGTCTTGACGTCAGTGATGTATCAACAAGAAGGCATTTATTCTAACTCCCACTAGCCACTTTCTCTGGATGGAGCACTTGCTTGCTACTGTTTAGGAGACAGCTTTGGAAGTTTCATTTCTTCACTTCCTGTGTGTAGAGAAGATTTCCCACCAGTGACCATACCTAACAACAGAATTTAATTTAAGCAAATTGGGCAAATTCATTTTGGCGTCTTAATTAGAGGGTTGGGATGCGCTTCTCTGTTGCAGCCCCACTTCATGGTTTAGGTTGTTAAGATGGATTTATCTTTAGATAAAAAACCTGCCCAGTGCAGCTTTGAAGGAGAATAAAGGGAAAAAGGAAAGGTGTAATGCTGCATGGATCTGTATTTATATGAACAAACAAACAGCTGCTCTTCATGGTGGGTTCAAGGTTGTTCTTTTGTTGCTATAAATGTGCACAAAAAATCCAAAGTACTCCATTGTAAGGAAAATATTAAAATGCATCCTGACACTTAAGGGGAATAAAGGGGAATTTGATTTGGAATTTGGAAGAAATGCTTGGTGACTTGGAGAGAAAGCTCACTCTTCTGTTAAAACAAACAGACAGACAGACAGACAGACAGACAGGCTGACAGATAGATAGATAGATAGATAGATAGATAGATAGATAGATAGATAGATAGATAGATAACTACAACCATTATTCTGATTTGACAGAGGGTCACCTTTCCACTGCATGACCCAAGGCTTACTCATTTGCCTCAAAGCAGAATTTCTGTGTTTCTGCATGTTGCTGCACACAGAAAAGGTTTGTCTGTAGAACGACAGTTTGAAATAAACAAATACTGCGTCTGACCCCATGCTGTAAAACATTATTGAGCTGGCTTTGGCCCTAGAGAGCCCTATGTGAAACCTCTGAAATCTCTTGTGAAACCTTGACCTGAAGCCTCCCAGGGCCAGTTAGCAGGGGCCTGCAAGGACCAGGGCCATTTCAACATGGTTATTACAGCACACTGAAAGCTACACCCAGACAGCCGATCTGACAAATCATCTCTGTTGTTAAAAAAAATCCAAATGTATCACGTGTTTGTGTTTTTTGGGGAATTTAGTAACATAAATAATAAGTAACCCTTGGCTAGCTTGTTTGTCCCATGATGGAGCTACACTACACATCTAGTGTGACCTCCACGGCCCCCCCATTATCATGCTGCTATATCACTTTCCTCAAGGGTGTGACACATTGCTGCACTGTGGAGGCCTCAACTAGACATGCATGAAAACACTGAGGGCCATGGCCAAGGTCAACCACTACCGTATGCTCTGCTGTCACTTACTTTTTTTTTCTCTGTCTCATTATGTGGGTGAGTGTGTCTGTGTAAGCAAGAGGGGTTTAGGAGTCTGTGCAGATGTGTATAGTACCTTATTCGGAGCGTGGTAATCATGTTTGTGTCCTTTTCATCTCCTTACTGTGTCCTTTCATCCTTTCTGTGTTTTTTGAGAACTTCTGAATTTCGAGTTTACATGTCTGTATCTGGTGTGTGCATACATCTGTGAAGAACCTTGCAGCAGTAAAAGGCAGGAGCCTTTAGCTGTCTGGCCTAGCTCCAGACAGGGTCTTATCAACAGCCACTCAGAGAGCCAATGGCCTCATGGATGGATGGCACCTTACACCTACTCCTAAAACTGTCCCCAGACGAATGGCCCCAATTATGGTTGAGGCCTGTCCCTTTCTTCCTCTGCCTGTCCTTCTCTCCCTCCTTCTTTTCAGATACTTTTTTGTTGGCCTGTTTCCCTTCCTGTCTCTCCCTCTCTTTCAGACACATCCTACCTCTTTGAGTCTCTCTTTTTCTCTCCTTCTCTCTGCCGTTCGCTGTCCCTCCCTCTCCCTTGCTCTTTCAGTCTCTCCATCCCCTCAGTCTCTCTCTCTCACCTTCCATCTCTGTCAGTCTCTCTCACTTTCTTCATCTTGTATTCATCAAAACAGTGACATTAAAGTAATAATCCACGACGTTTTCAGTGCAGTGCAAAAACATCACGACAAGAACCGTTTTTGTTTTGAGTGTGTGTGTGTGTGTGTGTGTGTGTGTGCCTATGTGTGTGTTGGTGTGCTTTTTCCACTACCTCAGCCCCTGGGTCTCTCTCTCTCGCTCTCTCCTCGTCCCCCTGCTGCTACTCTCTCTAGCTCTCTCCTTGTGTGTGTGTGTGTGTGTGTGTGTGTGTGTGTTAACCCTCCAGGCAGAAGAGGATTCTAAACAGAAAACGACTGCTTGTGAGGTCTGCATCAAATGGAATTGGATGATGGGGTCAAGAGTAATGTTTAGCTTTTTTTTTAACAATTCCCCTCCGCAAATTGACAAAGTTGTGGTTATTTGACAAAAAGGGAAGATGAAGATGAAGATGAACTCTCTCTGGTGTGAAAGGATCAATTAGATATAGAAAACATAATAATTGATCAGCCTGTTTAAATAAAGGTTCAGTCTCATTATCCCTCATCAATAACCAATCATTTTTAAAGATGAAGGCCCAGTAAGAGTCTAAGACATTAGCATTAACATATAGATTCAGAATGACTGGAAAAAGCACATCCTGCTGCTTCGTGGAGATCTCCTCAGAGCAATACCATTCCTTGCCATTCGAATTCTGTGGTCAAGCCCCAAACAAGTCTGAATTGATCGCAATGTTTGATCCTTCTGGCGAGCGCGGTGGGGGGTTGAGAGGTGGAGAGAGCCAGGAGCGGTCCATTGACAAGGTGCACTTACGCCCAATTAACCTCCTCCTCTGCGTTTCAGTAGACGCAGGGGAGATTAGCCTCTGGACTGAGACTAGGAAAACACACATCCTTATCCTTCCCGGCAAGGAAGCCAGCCTGAAAGCTACTCGTATGTACTCTGTTGGACTCGTATCACATTTTGGCTACACTGAATGTGTGTTTGTGTCAAAATGAAACCCTGACTGAACAGCTTATCTGTAGTGTTCTTCCAGACGTAGACAGCGTACAGTGTTTACAATGATCCTCCCTCAGTGTATTCATGCCTGATCGTTGGAAGCCATACTCACATTACAAACAACAAGAACAACTGCATTCATTTTGTTCCTTGCCTGTGGCTATGATATCTGTTGGTGGTGATAGTTTGTCTGTGTGTGTGTGTGTGCACATGAATAAATCTGTCTGTATAGAGTATGAATACCTGTATAGCACTATGATTATGAAAAATAGAGAGCCTATTCTTCAACACGAGTAGAAATATAGCTGTAAGCAGCCACTAGCAGGGTCCAAACAGATGCTTGAGATATCGCAATTTGCAAAATGTGCAAAAGATTTTCCCTCACAGCAACGTTATAGAGCATGATTCAACACACTTTGCAGATATGTATGTAACGTTTGATTGCTCTATCATCAAATATTTAGGTTTGTGCATCTTCACTGTCAACTAAATTGATGTGTCTGGCCGCATGGTTACACGTATCAAAATTCTCTGGAATAGCCGTGATGTCGGCAGTTGAAATATGCTGTACGGAAAAAAATGGTGGAGATTGAGTCAACTTTGCATGAGTAATTAAAAAAAAGTCTTTAATATATAGGAAAATAATTATACGCCATATCTTTCATTGGCTAAAATGTAAGGTTTCTTGTTATAGCACCACCACCTGGCTGATCGGTGTCATTTTGTTGGGTTGAGTAATGGGGGAAACTTAAAAACCCATTCACCAAATTTGGTTGCTCTGTGCGGTCTCTGAGCTCCAGATCGTTTTATGGCAGTAAAAGACAGAAAAATCCTCACAAAGTCAACATGGTTCCAGTACCAGTGGTACTTAACCCCTAATAAATAAGTATTCCAACTCTATACTCTGGTGTTTGGTTATTGCTAGCAGTTGTACAACATACTCTTCTTGGACTGACTGAGTAGTTAGCATTAGCAATAGCCGCCTCTTGTGTGAGATCATGTCCACTATTCTGAGATGGTGTGATGAGCAATTATTTGAGCAATTGTGGGATGGTATGACTGGAGATTGGGGGAGAATTGTGCAAGATGCTATGCTTTTGGCGGTGTTTGCAAAGTCTAGCCAAGTATGGCAGGCTTTTGGGCAGCAGCTGCTCATGAGTCAATCATATGAGACTGTGGTAGCCCTGGGCAGCTCCCGGGTATTAGTGTGTGTATGTGTTTAACCCACCTTCGCTCTGCAACTGCTCCCACAGGCTGTCGCAGTAAATACGAATGCGCTCCTAGTCAACTGGCCTGGATGAATAAGGATTGCAGCGCCTGGCTTCACTCTCTTGGTAAATTTAAAAGATAAATATCACAGCGCCTCTCAGGTCTACATATCCACCCGCAAAGGGACAACAAACATCTGAAATATATGACAGAAGAAACTAGCAGGCAAACAATCCAGATGATTATATCGTTATAGAGGTGATATTTCAGTTAGAACACATTTTAAAGACACAGTTAGATGCCATGTTTATATCACAGATTCTTCTTTCAAATTTGTTTTGAAACATTTATTTTCCTGTACATGCATCATTTTCAGCAGTTTTTGACATTGACACCTTGGACCCCCCCGTACAGCCGCAGTCTGTTCCACTGACCAGCACTGAATTAGAGGACTTGAACAGGTAACAAGCCCGCTTCTGTAACCAGTTGGTTACCGGCACCCCTGAAAGCATCAGATGGCTTTGGCAACCCTCCAATGTTTGGGCCTGTTGTCCCTTTCTCATTTGGCTTCTGTGTCAAGGACTATTCCTGTTAAGAGCTCATCATACTGCCCTCTAATCTACTTAGTGCGTGTGCGTGTGCGTGTGTGTGATTTTGTGTGTGTGACAAAGCATTCATTGGCAACGGCTTGATCCCGAGAGCTGTACAACAAGTGTGTAACCTCTCCTGTGACGTTCCTAGAGGTTTCTGACATTTCTTCATGGCGATTCACCTTTGTGGAGGATGAAAGTGGGTTGTTACTGGCACTCCTTGTTAGGAAAAAACATTGAACGCATGTCATCTGTGGCATCCTGGTGGCTCAATGGTCTAAGTTACAGTACCGTGTAGCTCCGACGTCCGGCCCGGGAACTTTGTTGTTATGTCATCCCTCCTCGCTTTAATCTTCCCCTGTCTCGCTCTACTGTCAACTGTCGTGACACACAAAATGGTATAATGGTATAATAAAGTATAATGGTGCAATCCATTGTACTCGGAACTCTGGAAAAACAACCTCCGACACGAAAAAGTGCAATAGAACTCATTCAAGTCGGAATTCCCAGTCGGAAACTCGGGCAAGATCCAACTGGCCCGAGTTCGCCAATATAAACACACCTGACGTCACAGCAATATAGCGGTAAACACAATTCCCTTGCCATCAATTTTTACTTCATATGTGGTTTTTGTTATGAAAACATGTTGAAACAACTTTGTAGTTTACATTTGTAACGTAATTCGGTTGATTTGTGCTCAACGTTATGACATAGAAGTCGTTACTAGCGTGTGGTACTACTAATGTTAACATTATTGGTTCACTGATATGTGACGTTTCTCTTCACTAATGGCGCTGTAGTAGTTGATGTAGGTCTTCTTTAGATGCTTGTGAAATTCAGAGACTTGCCATTCAAACAAACATGCGGGCGTCCATGTTTTCCCGAGCAGATGCACTGGAACACATTTAGATTGGAAGTCGGGAATACCGACTCGAAACGATCGACTTCCGACTTGCAATGGATTGCGGCATAACACCAAAGGATGTGACAGGGAAATAAATGGCAGGCTATTTCACTTGACCAATCACTGGAGAAAACCAATAGAGTTCAGCATGAGCTCAGGTGTGCTTTGAAATCTTCAACTGCACACAAAATTGACATCAGCAGCTCTTTGTATTTGCTACTTCATCTTGACTTGACATTTACAAACAATTGATAATGTCATACTGTGGATTTTTGTCTCTCGTTCTAGTGTGCCACACCAATCGTCAATTAGCACGATTGCAGTTAGATTCATGTGTGTGTGTGTGTGTGTGTGTGTGTGTGTGTATGCAGTGCAGTGCAGCAGGAGTTTCTTATTCTCTAGTGAGCCTTTGCTGCCTAGCACCCGCTCTACTCAGCAGGGATTAGGTACACTAAGACATACACACATACACAAACACACACACCAAATACCCTCTCTCCTGAGCCCCAGTGAGAGCTTGTAGCGATAGAGGCAGCAGGAGAACAGGGGCTGATAAAAAGTACCATTTACAGAAAGAGAGAGAGAGCGAGAGAGAGAGAGAGAGAGGGGAGTCCAACCTCTTCAAAGGGGATGTGATCGACCCTCATCAGTGTGGTGAGTGCTATTGGCTGTCTTGCATTTTACTTGTTGCTGTTTGATGTGCCACTGTGAATGTAAACAACACTATGGATGGTGTGTACATGCCTTTTACGCGTGTGTCTTGTGCGCGTGCGTTTTGGTGTGTATCAAAGGTTTTGGTGTGTACAATGCTGCAATCACTTCTTTCTTGTTGCAACAGCGTCTCTTCTGACTTTGGTTGTTCTATTTGAAATATTCATGCGAACGCTATTATGTTCCGCTTGGTTTCATTGATATTATATTTCATTATTCCAATATTTCATATTGCATGGCGTACGTATAGATTTACATGGTTGCATGGTCACATAAATTTGTGTTGTGTTGAGTTGTGTTTTGGTGCATCCTGCCTCATCGTGCATAAAAAAAAACAGCCTAGGAAACTTTCCAGTTCTGCAACTATGCCACCATGTACCTTACTGTACTTCTCATTTGTTTGAGAGAAATCCTATTTTGTTCTATTTGTTAGCTTGTAATGCTCTGTAGCCATGGTGCAGTACAGAGGCTTCCATGAAAGGGTGCAGCGTAGCGTAGCGCCAGGCTCAGTTTGCTGACTCAGAGCCTGGCAGAAAGTGGAGCAGCTATCAGTCACCCTGAGGACCCTCTCTCTCTCTCTCTATCTATCTTTCTCTCTCTTTCTCTCGCCTGGCAGCAACCAAAACATGGCACTGCGCTCATACCCTAAGAGACTATTGCACTCTTCATTTTACCGACTTGAGCCATCAGCACTCTGTATTTAGTGGTTAGTGTCACTCATGTGCATGTGTTTCAATACTGAATTAAACACAGGTTGTAAAATCAGCCATTGGCTAGCCTAATAGTACAACGCTGCAAGGGAGAGGCAGAGAGAGCCGTCAGCATCTTTACCTCACAACTTCAGTACCCACATCTAGTACATTAGATCATCCATGGTAGCACAGATTGGTGTTTCTCCAGAAATCTTTCTTGGTGGAGTATAAACTCCCTTGAAACAGCCTTTAGACCACATGACCCTAGGTCAACTCTCAAGGTATGGTGTCCCAATGAAAAGCGAAAACTTGCACAGATGCCACCAGACATCACATTTAGGGATTTGTAAAAGTAAACAATCCTCTGCTTCTTTTAAAATCAAGCCAAATTTTGGAAATATTAGAAAAACGTGGATGAGAACTATACTGGATGTGACTTTAGCCCCCTGTGCTGGGTGTTGGGGGGACAAATGACATGTTGGCTCATTTTCAGTCCATTGGATCATCCTTATGCCCCACGGTTCAGGGCTTGGTATGTGTGTGTTTATGTGTGTGTTGAGGTGGGTGAGGGTTTGCTGGCTGCTGTGGATGTGTTTGTGTGTATGTGCTTCCCAACATAGTGCCCTTCAGGGGGTCCCTGCTGGTGATGTGAATTTACGTTTTGATTGCATAATGTCTGTTTACGGGGGCCTTAACTGTATGGATGTATGAACTGAGAGAGTGGTTTCACTGGTTTGAATGTTTGTATGGCTGATGGCTGCTGCGACTGTTTAGCACAAAGAGGAATTATGGGGAAGCTAACTGGATTAGTGTAAAGCGGTTTAGCTATCTTAGCAGCTTCAGAGAGAGAGACACTGACACTGGCCTCTTTAACTCCAAAAAACAATTTTGCTGTAACGGTTGAGGGATAATTTGTATTAATCTCCTATAGGCCTATTTTAAATAATATGCTATACTTTAACACTGAAATCAATGAATGAGACAATCATTTTTTCTGTATAGCAGATTTCATACAATGTAATGTAGGGTGCTTCACAGAGTGATTGGAAAAAAACTTGCATAAAATAGACCATAGCAGCAAGAAAATAAAAGTTATACATCCAAAAATAATGCAACATATTAGTGGATTTGAACTCATCATCCAAGACACAATGCTTTCAAAGTGTTGGATGCATTTTCAAGTATTTTCCTGGCCTTAAAGCTGCACGATGTAACTTTTTTAATGTAAACAGCTCTGAAACAGCAGTGAGCGAGCTAGCGCCTCAGCTATCGCTACAGAAAGCTAAGGGTAGTGAAGTCTTCAAAAATACAAACAGTTACCTCTTGCTGCCACTGGGGGCCGCCAATTACTAAAATACAGAAAGTTACATCGTGCAGGTTTAACCCTGATATAGTCTCCACAACAGTTGCTTACTAGATGACTATCAAACTATACACAGGCCATATAGAGTAAATATTTTACTACAAGTATAAATATATAGACCCGAGTGAGTGTCCAGAGAAAACTGGACCCTGAATCAACTTCTAGCTCACTGAGTCAATAGCAAGGCCAAAAAGAGAGGAGTTGTTGGAAAAAGAAAGAGAAAGAGAGATCGTGACCGCCCTTTACTCAAGTTACTCTACCACCCACAACACAACATGAACACGAGAAACAAAGTGGCAGGAGTTCTTTTAATTGAAGCCTCCAAAGGCCAGGAGTGCACCTTGTTCACTTCAGATTGCCAATATTGTTCCTTTGATCTTTATCCAAGGGAAGATTGCTTAATTTGCTGCCTCACTGCTGCTTTTGCAAGACTTTGATGCTGCAGACCCCCCCCCGATGCTGCCAACAATAAAGACAAGCACACACCACACACACACACACACACACACACACACACACAAGCAGTCTCATACACAAACAGAGAGGGATAAATTGAGCTCTTAGACTGATTCATTTTTATTTCTTAAATTAAATGGAGCCCAGGGATTTAACTCTTGGCATGATATTGTAGATGAGATGGTAGATATTGTTTGAACTGCCATAGTCCCTAGGAATATAATGTGAATTTATGTGAATGTGGATTTTGGAAGAGTATATGTATACTTATGCTATTGAATGTCAGCTTTCATCAAGCTTGGTGAGTTACCGCATTGCCCAGTGATCCCTTCTCAGAAAGACTGAGGTTGTTAACAAACAACAAATATATATAGAACAACTTAAACTACAAGAAAAAAAAATTCTGCTGTGACAATTTGAGCTCTGTCATGAATGCTCTGTCTCTATGTTGGTTTTTTTTGTTTTTCTGTGATGGAGCTTCACTTTTGTTTGTGTTTGGATTAAGGATTGAGTTTTTAGACATCATATTTCGTTGTGAAGATGAGGGGAGGTGGAGCGCCCCTGGGGTTGAGTGGGTTAGAGCACTAGTAGGGGAAGCCATCAATGCACAATGTCACATGGCTTCAACTCTGGTTTATGTTATGCTGTCACACTTCTCTCTCTCGCTTGAAAGAAAGCAATGAAATAATAAAAGAGTTTGGATTTCACACAGGCAGCATCTTGTTGTTTGTACAGCAAGAGTTGAAGGCAAGAGCACATGTGTTGAGTTTATCTGAACCTCTGTTGAACCATAAGAGAACACGCACAGGCCCATACACATGGCTGGACATGCAAGACACACATCAGGCTCGAGGCCCGATGCCTACACTGACCACATTAGTCCTCGTTATCAGCCGCCAGGTTGGAATCATGTTGGTGGTCAAGTGAAATTCACATAGTCAACCCCCAGGTTGTTTACACCGTACTGATCTTTCCTGTCTATTGAAAATGTATATGGATTTGTATTTTTATTTATATGATTTCCCGTGTTAATTGTTAATATGCACTGACGCACACACACGCACACACACACACACACACACACACACACACACACACACACACACACACACATACAAGCACTACAATGCAATATATACTTAGTCATTCTCCATAATTCCCATATTCTTTCAACTCTCTCTCTCTCTCTCTCTCTCTCTCTCTCTCTGTCTGTAACCAGTTGTTGCCCTAATCTTCACAGGAAGCTCTAATGCGTGAGCAGCGTAACGAACACAAAGCAGAATTACAGAGTAGGGAAATTACTGGCTGGGCCAATAACATGCTACATGGTAATATAATGGTCTAGCAGATCGCAGGAACAAGGAGCTAATAATAGTTAGGAAACAATGACAGCTACATCACCGGTCCAGCCTCTCTGCTCTCTGCTGCAGCAGTCTCTTATTGTTTTCAACACCAGAGGATAATGGCACGACTCCCCCTCTGACTGTCCCTCTTTCTTTCTCTTGTTGTCTTGGTGTCTGTCTGTCTGTCACTCTCCAACACTTGCTCACTGATGCTCTGCCTTGAGCTCACTTCTCTCTTGCCTCTTTTTTTTATTTACTCTCTCTCTCTCTCCCTCTCTCTCTCCCTCTCTCTCTCACACACACACACATACTCACAAACTCTGGGCAGGAAGGGGAACTTGGGGGGTATTAAATTATTCAAACCCTTGGTAGAAAGTGTCACCATCAATGAACACAAACATCCGAGCCTCCATTCACAACTGTTTATTCATAGTCTTTACCAGCTCAGTACTCGTATCGCTTCCACTCCATTCCCAGGCTGTAAATAAGCAGTTCTGGTGTAGACCAAGCTCCACAAAACTCCTAAAAACATTTGCCCATGCAGAGGGTCCCTTGGAGGAAGCATTTAAAAAGATGAAGACCAACTGTGAATCGTTGATCGGCGACTGCCAGAAGCAAGGCCTTAGGGCCAGGTGTAGCGCTGTTCCCCCCTGGATTCACCCCTGTTACACGTTACTCCCATTTCCCAATGTTTAATCATTTCCATTTAAGTGAAAGTACATGGACATTCTGGTTAGAATGCAGCAGCAGAACAGCAACTTTTCTTTGAAATCCACTAATCTTTCAGACAATTTCAGTAAATTGTCAGTAAAGTCCTGCACAGCCCTCAAGAAAAGGGCAGAGGCCATCTGCAGACTGGACAGGGCATCCTATGACTAAAAATGACAATGACTGAAAATGGAAAGGCATTTTTTAAAGATAAGAAATTGCAAAGAAAAAACCTTCTCTTTTAGCTTCGGCCTATCTGTGAAGAACCTGGCATGCCGGTGTGGCTAGACCTTTCACTAACTGGGAGTGGGGGATTCAACATTGGCCCTGCGGTGATCACCTATGTGCGAGTGCAGCTTGTGTGGCTTGCCTGGCGATGCACCTCAGTGCAACTCAATAAAACTCCTGTCTCCCCACCTCTCCGCTGACTGCTTGTGTTGCCCACACAAGTATCCCCTACAACAGTGATCACGATTGTATTGAACCAGATAATCTATGATGAATGTCATTTGGCTTCATCGATATGGAGTGCTTCAGCATATCAAGGGTATCGAGGAAAATCAGGGAGGTGGAAAGAATGAAAGAGGGAATGAAATGAGACGATAAAATACTGCAGGCTAGCATTGTGTTAAATGTTGAAGACAAACTGGCTAAAATATCCTTGTTTACATGCTTGGAGCTACTACAAGAGGAAAGCCCATACACCCACAAATGTATCTTGGGTCACAGATCACAAAATGGAGTATTTATGGAATAGTAAATCATACATTGTCAGTAAATTAGTTGCTGTTCAGTATAACCATAGAAACTGCAGTGGCTGTTCTGCAGAGGGAGACAATACAGCCAATACAGAGTGCTAATGCCACTAGGGCATTAGTAGGCAGCATGGTGGCCTAGTGGTTTGACAGACGGCCCGGTAACCAAAAGGTCACAAGTGTGATCCCCTCAATACCCTGTCAAAATGTCCTTCAGAAAGACACGGAACCCCACACGTCCTACTCATTGTAAGTTGTTCTGGTAAATGGCAAGATGCCTGCTGAATGACACCGAGTATGCTGTATCCTGGATGAAGCATCCAAAACACTGGCCGCAGTCCTAATGCATGGCAAGCTAAGCAGCTGCTCTGAAATCTCCCCTAAATCCTCATAGGATCATGCAAGAGGAGAAAGCGAAATGTAAATACCTACCGACCAATCAAGCCAATAATATTCTATGTTCGTTCAACTCTTTGAATTGGAACAAGATACTGGCTCTATAAATGATGTGTAAGGAAATTGGTATTAATGTCAACTTCCTTGGCTGAGAAAGAAGAATCCTCTATCTGTCTCCTGAGGGTGGGTGATTTTAACCCGCTACCACTACCTCTCCTGCATGTGCACTGTATCCTGGCAACAGGGGAAAGAAAGGGTGGGTTCAGAGGTGAAACGGTCCCTTGCCGTGCCATCCATCATATACCCAACTACAGATGTGAGAGCAGTGTGTGTGTGTGTGAGTGCTTTTGAGTGTGAGCATAATGTACGTTGGCATATGTACGTGTGTTTTAGTTGTGAATTATGTGTGTGTGTGTGTGTGTGTGCACCTCTTGGGGATGCTACAATGTGTGGGGTGATGAAGGTTGTGCGACATGCTGTCAGGATATTGATGAGGACCCAATAAAATGAGCAGTGGTTTGACAGCTGGCATTCTCCAGAGTGCACCAGGCTGGACAGGCAGGAATAAACAAGACACCCGTCCAGTCATGCTCATGAGGCATCAATCAATCAATCAAAATTATATAGTGATATAGCAGATTTCATACATTAAGATGCAATGCAATGTGCTTCATATCAAATAAAAACTGCACAGATACAAAAGTGGAGAAAGATAAAAGATTAAAACTAATAATAAAAGATGAAAAGAAGAGATATAAGAAAAATAAAATAAAATAAAATAAAATAAAATAAAGTCACTTGTATTTGTATAGCCCTTAACCACGGTTATAGTCTGTAGGAAGCCTGTAACTTAAATGTGGCCATCTAAAGAGGCAGGGCACAACTAACTGCTGCTACGGGTCTCAGAGATATTAACTCTTACCATTGTTTAGTCAACACAAATACACAAGAGGTGCCAGTTTGCCTATGATGTGAAAATAGATGTAAAATAATAAAATAGATGTATTTAGATGTATGCCCTTACATATATTTGTCCTGTATCCTGCTTAGCCTCACTTTTCTGTGTATCTGCAGGGTTGGCTACATCACCGTTCCCCAAAGTAACCCGTCGCTCCCTCTGTGGCCTCCTTCGTTATAGAAAATGTAGTCACTCTGTCGTTTTCCTCTCCGGTTCATTTGTGTTGCATAAACAGGAGCCATGCGTCCTGGGTCACTGCTCCCGTCCCTTTGTCTGCCTCTGACTTCATATCAGCTCTCAGGAGGTGATGGGAGAGACATGTTGACAAGAGTGAAAGTGTGTCAGACTGAGCGAGACAGGGAGAGTGGGGTTAGAGACGGAAGGAGAGCGGGAAGAAAAAAGGGAGGTCATCTGAGAGAGAGGGGTGATAAGAGAGGAGAATGTAAAGGCTAAGAAAGCGAGCGAGAGACGTGTAAGCGTGAAGAATGGGAAGCATAGCGGAAAAGAAGCAGGGAGCGGGAGGGAGAGAGGTGTCCCTGTGGTAATCCTGTTAGCGAGAGGGAAATCAGGTTGGCGTTTTGGTGCTGTCTTTCTGAAGAGATTTTCCTCTCTGGACCTTGAACGACGCTGCAACATGCCATAGATTTCCTTTAATTGAATCCCTCTGAAGTGTCACTATTAGTCTGCGGCCCTGGAAGCATGTGTTTCTGAGCTAATCTCTCTGTATCAGAGGCCAGCCGATATAGTATATGTGCCTGCATGCTCTGTTCTTATAGGGCAGGTAGGCTAAATACATACAGTGCATGGGAAACTTTTTGGGGAAATATGCCGATATTTGGGTAATATTGCTTTTTATGGGGATTGAATAACATAAAGAAGGAATAAAAGTATGATGAACACCAGCCTGTGTATCACGGCTTTAAAAAAGCTTCTCAGATGCTGAACTCCAACACTCCAAGGCATAACACAGCACCGGTGTAAAGTTCACGGCACGGTGCTCAAACACTTCTAAGGTTTCTTTAGAGCTGTGACTTTGTGTGACATTACAGTAAATGGATGTCATACTTTTGTTGTACAAATGAGTGTCCAGTCCCCACGTCTCCCCCTCTTTCTCCCACTCTCTCTCTCTTTCTCTCTCTCTGTCTTTCTGTGTGCATGGGTGAAAGGGTAGCGTTCCGCGGAGAGGAATATGTCTGTGGAAACAATAACTTTGTGAGTTGGCTATCTCCTTCAGTGGGGATACAAATGTAATTTCAGATGGCACCTAGAGAAAGGGGAGAGCCTGAGGACAGTAACGGGTGTGTTGTGGGATGAGAGTGGCCTTATCAGGGCCAGCCAAGGAGCCCCTGGATCCCCTGGCTCATCACCCAGCAGCCGATTACCCTCCACTCAAATCTCTTCATTGCTTTCTATTATACACAGAGGGGCCTGCACTGATAAAAGTGATGGAAATGCTAACCTCACTTAAAAAACTCTTTATCAGTCTTGTTCCAACATGATGTATTATGTGAACCCTAACATGCGTCTGCACAAGGCAGTGCGTAATGAACTGGGAGACCACTCTTCAACTGAAGGACCCAGGTTGAAGCCCTCGTATTGGCAAGCATCCGCTCTGCTGAAGCGTTCTTGAGCAACAAACTGAATCCCTCCCAGCTCCAGGGTGCTGACCCCGACCTCTGACCTCCCTGTGGAGCGGGGCAAGCAAAAAGGCAATTTCCTTACGGGGGTTGAATAAAAGATCACACATTATTAGTGTGGTTATTACTTAATAAACTGTACTCATGTGGTGGACGCAGTGTGGGCTGCGTGGCCTGTGCAGGGTTATGGCTTCTGCACTCTGCTCCTGGTGATTAGCTGCGTTTGTCATGAGACAGTGAGGGAGAGACGTGGACGAGGCACTCACAAGTGTCCCAGATTATTGGATTATAGACGAACAGCCTTTTTTCCACTTGGATGTGATAAATGGAGCACTTTGTTCCCTCGTTCCACTACTCTCTCTCTCTCTTTCTTTCTCTCTCCTCACCAAACAGTATGGAATTGGATTTTTAATCTCGTTCTATGACGTGTGTGCTGTCTGCTCATGGTTGGCTGCATCCAATCACATGAATAAAGGTCGTGGCCTCTGGGTTGACACCGCAGCGTCGTCGGTTTGAGCCCTCTCTGGTCACAGCTCTTCTCTTCTATCGCTACCTGACTCTCTCGATCACTCGCTCTCCGTCACTGTGTCTCTCTCAATCGCCCTTCCCTCCTCGGTACCTTGGAGACGCCTGTCTGTCTGAGAGAAATACTGTTCAATTGCTAATGACACATCTGTGCCCTTGCCATGTTTACCTTATATTGCCTTTGTCTTCGGCTCAGTGTTAATTCAAACAGCCAGCTGTACCTTAATCTATCAACGTGAATGAGGAGGGAGGAGGACTGTATTTACTAACGAGATCAGCTTCAAGCGTGCAGGGAAAGCCAACTTGCTTCCGTTAAATCCTTTTCCTGTCCAGGATCCTGTGCACACTGGTCACTTGATCTAAACATGGCATGACCACAACTAGGCAACTAACAGCACACATACTGTATTGGAGCCTCTTTCTTATCATTTGTATTATTTCTTGTGCTGTCTTTCTTAACCTCTTTCTCTCCCACACACATCTTCAAACCTGTAAAAGCAATTATAATTCATAATTGCTCTGCCTCCAATCCAGTCTCGTAAACATAACACACAGATTCAATATCAGATTAAACATGATGTTACATGCAATTAACACATGCTGACAGTTGACATGCATTTTAGCATGCCCACCACTGCACGGTCTGTAGCGAAAAACCTGCGCTGGATAGCTCTGGCCATGTATTTAGACTGTATTGGGCAGCTGGTGGGTTAGGAAGGCCACCTACTGGACCAATAACGATCCCTGGTACTGCCACTGTCCAGTGCCCAAATCTGCTGAAGTGCCTCAGAGCTAAGACACCTTCAGTAACCCCCATATTTGTAACAACCTGCTCCATGGGTTTGTACTGAACAAAGCATTAATACCAGAGGGTATTCTTTACTGAGATTATAGTTATGTCAGGGACCAAGCAGTGAGGAAATGAGGAAACAGGAGTTATAAATGAAAAGCTCGGTTTTTATTTATCCCAAAAGTATTATAAACCAAACATTCAATAACTAGGCCTATAAAAGAGGTCAACAAAATATAACGATACTCCATATCACACCTAAACAAGGCATTAACAGAACAAAACTGACCTAACACAATGACCGATAAGGGAACATATATAGTGATTTGGTCAAACCAAATAAACACACAAGGGGTAAACAAGATGGACACTGACTACAACTAAATACAAAGCAAACAAACTAAACCCAAATCCCCCCCATGACATGGCAGCACATTGTTTGGCCCAACGAGCTGGCTCCAGGATTTAAGAGTCCTCAGCCCTCAGCCACGCCTTTTGCTCCACCAGGAAGGGACCTCCCCCAACAACCAAGGTAATGTGTGGCTGCGGCCATCACACACTCCCCCCCCCTTCAGGACCCTCGCTGGAACAGCGAGAGAGGTAGTCGGCAGTGAGGTTGTCCTTGCCTGGGATGTGCTGAATGCCGAAGCGGAACGGTTGCAGTGCCAGGTACCACCTGGTGATCCTTCCATTGGTATCCTTCATCCTTCCCATCCACTGAAGCGCTTTGTGATCCGTCTCTAGGGTGAATTCTCTACCCAGGAGGTAGTACCGGAAGGAGTCGAGGGCCCACTTGATGGCCAGTGCCTCCTTTTTCAGTGAGGCCAGCAGGCGTTCAGGAATTCTGTAACTAAGTCGTCTCACAGAAGCACCTTCTCTAACAACAATGTCATGTTGAACAATATTTGTCCTCCCAGGATTCTCCTGAAATACTATCGACTTACAGATTGATCTCACCTGAAGCCGTTTGTCTTCTGAGAGGTGGCTGAGGTCATGGTCCACTGGGGCACCAGCAGGTGGCAAGTATTGCTCGTCCACTTCCTCTAGCACACCTCTGATGAGCATCACTTCTGCTTTTCTTTCAGGTCGCTGCACCCACTCTTTCAGGAGATTTATATACAATACCCTACTGGTGCGTGGCTGCCCTGGGGTTGATATCTGGTAGGTGGTGGGCCCAAGTTTCCTCAGGATCTCAAACGGTCCTTGCCACTTTGCCAACAGCTTGTGGTCATCACTGGGGAGAAGCACTAGCACTTTTCGACCCGGGTTGAAGGACCTCTGCCGGGCTGACTGATCGTACCAGGACTTCTGCTGTTGCTGGGCCTCGGCCATGTGTGATTGGGCAAGCTCACTCATTTTCTCCAATCGGTCTCTCATCTGGACCACATGGGATATAATGTTAACGGATCCGCCCCTCCCCTTGTCTCCCTCCCAAATCTCTCTCAACAGTGAGAGAGGCCCTCGTACTTCGTGCCCGTACAAAAGTTCAAATGGAGAGAAACCAGTGGAGGCTTGGGGTACTTCCCTGTATGCGAAGAGGAGGTATGGCAGCCACTGATCCCAGTCCGTGCCACTGTTATTCACAAACTTCCGAAGCATCTGCTTCAGGGTCTGGTTGAAGCGCTCCGTCAGTCCATCAGTTTGGGGGTGATACGGCGTGGTCCTCAGGGCTCCTGATACCAAGTAACTGATACACCTGTTTCAGCAGAGTGGACATAAAGTTAGTCCCCTGATCAGTCAATATTTCATGAGGGAAGCCTACTCTGACAAAGAACTGCACCAAACAGAAAGCGACTGATTTTGCCTTTATGGATTTCAAGGGGAAAACCTCTGGGTACTTTGTAGCATAATCTGTTATAACCAGCATATAACGGTTCCCTGCCTTGCTCCTCTCAACAGGACCCACAATGTCCATCCCAAGGCGCTCAAATGGGGTGCCAATGATGGGTAATGGCTGGAGTGGAGCTCTGGAGGGAGTTTTAGCAGATGTCATTTGGCACTGAGGGCAGCTTCTGCAAAATTGGGCAACATCTCTGCGCAGGCCAGGCCAGTGGAAGTAATGTTTGATACGAGCGATGGTTTTATGCTTACCTAGGTGGCCAGCCCAGGGAACAGAGTGCCCCAAGGCGAGTATGGCGTCTCTAGCTACTTGGGGAACCACTAGCTGCAACACTGACCCCTGTTGACGGTAGAGTATGCCATTTTGCAGAATATACTCCTCCTCGTTGAAGTCAAGCTCAGCTCCTGGCTCCATCTCCTCCGCTCTCTGAAAAAGAGACACTAAAGATGGATCAGTTTTCTGCATCTCAATGATATTGGCTGGCATTTGGAACCCTAAAGGCAACTCTGGCTCAGTGTTGGTTGTTGGTTTCACAACTGTGTGTTGAAATTTCTCCTGCCTTCTCTGTCTGCGGGTTTTCCGAGCCTTCACGGATGTAGTCTCCAACTCGTCATTGAAAAAGGGCAGGGCACTAAGAGTCAGAGTGCTCGTTAGATTTTTTTGCTTGCGCTCTGGTAACAGCAGCATTACATTTTCGGCTTTGGTCTAGCTCCAAAAGATCAAAGAGTACTGGAAGGTCTCGTCCTAGCACAGCAGGATAAGGTTATCAAGTTACCAGCAACCACAATGTTCATGAGGTACGTTTGCCCCTCTACTTTTATGTACATGTCAGCTGTCGAATAGCTCTTCTCATCTCCATGTACACAACAGATAGGGATGGTGTCTCTGGTGCTGATAATGTTGGGTGGTACAAATTTCTTGTGCACAAGAGTCTGATCACTCCCAGAATCAAGTAGGGCCTTGAGAGTGGTACCATTAACTTCAATGTGTGTCATTTTAATAGACTGGTCATTCTTAAGCTCAGGTTCAACATGAGGGCGTGGCACACAGCACATTTGTGTCATCTTAGCTGAATTTTTAGGGCACATGGGTTTTGTATGGCCTTCTAGTCCACAAAGATAACAAACTGGCTTTTTCCCAGAGGGTTTCAATGACCTGCTAGCTGGCTGGTCCTCCCACCTGGGATGCTTACCCACACCGGTCGCTGGCTTCTGATGGTATGGTTGGGCTGGTTTGCGGCTGTCCTTTGTTGTTCTCCATGAGTTGTAGCTCCATGGTTGTCCATTCCATGCCACAAAAACGTCAGCCAACTTAGCAGCCTCCATTGCTGAACCTGGATCACGCTCTCGGATCCAGACCTGAAGCTCGGGGGACAGCATTCTCGAATATTGCTCTAACATGATCATTTCCCCAATTTCCTGGATAGTTTTACCTTTTGGCTGGATCCACTTCCCATAAAGCTCCTTGAGCCTTGCATACAACTCCTTGGGGCTCTCATCTGGGTTGACCTCTAGGGAGCGGAGTCTTTGCCTGTAGGTCTCAGGGTTAATGTCATATTTAGAGAGAATGGCAGATTTTACCTGGTCATAGTCAAGGGAGTCATCAATGTCCATATACACATAAGCACCTCTAGCTTTGCCAGTTAGCAATGGTATTAAGTGAAAAACCCAATCTGATTTCTGCCACCGACATGCTACAGCAATGCGTTCAAACGTAATGAGAAAATGTTCAATGTCATCATTATCAGTTAATTTTTCCAATCTGGGCTCATAGTGTGAGCGAAACTGACCTGCCGAGGCCATGGTTGAATTGGAAGTCATGGTAATGATACACGGCAGATGGCGGAGCCCCCAAATCCGATGGACCAGAGTCCGCTGACAGAGGATCTGGTAGTGGAGATGTTCGGGCCTGAACTTCTAACTGCAACAGCTGAAACTGATGTTGAAGTGCTTTAAAACGTTGTTCCTGTCTTGCAGTTTCCTCGCTCTGCCTTGCCTCAGCCATGCCTTTTGCTCCACCAGGAAGGGACCTCCCCCAACAACCAAGGTAATGTGTGGCTGCGGCCATCACAAGTTACAATGGTGATGCAAAGGCAAGGCAGTGCAGTTGAGCATCGTCGGCAGCATCAAAATACCCATAATCACAGAGAAGAACATCCTTAAGGTCTATCACCAGCGTGTGTGTACTGACTCATACACTCATACTATTCTCACACATAAGAATCGAAACAAGAAAGATTGCTAACGAGCTCCCTGGTTGCTACAACAGTTGGCAGAGCAACCAATAAAGCACGGCTAACCATGCATCATGGGAATTATCAACACAGTTCAACGTGTCTTTGACCAATCAGACTGCTTTGCTGAAACTACCTAAAAGTAATCTTCCAATATGCTTCAGGGCCTGCTGTCCACACTGAGACATACTGTACATAGCACACACACACACACACACACACACACACAGACACACGCAAGCATGCACGCACATACCCACACACACATACCCACACACACACACATACATTGTGTATATGCATGAGTGTGTGTATGTATCTGTGTGTGTGAGAGAGAGAGAGCAATTGCTATTCTCTGGCTACAATAAGGTCAACAGCATTGAAGCTCCCATGGAACTGAGAAATTGCTGTATTTAGCTGACAGGGCGGCGGGAAAGATTGCCCAGAATGACAGACAGATGAGAGGACAAACTTATGCTCATTGTTATTCCACAGGGAGAGGCAAATCTCTCTCACAGGGACAGTTAGCTGCACGAAAGGGTTTCTTTCTTTCTTTCTTTCTTGACAAGCTACAATTATGACAGGCTAACAAAAGTACAAAACACGTGTCTAGATTTAGTTGACCAATCATCTAAAAATAGATGGTTTGGATGGGAATCTACAATCAGGGGGCAAGTGTAAATCCTGCTTGCATGTTTTCAAGGTTTTTTCTTTTTTTCTGCTCATCCTTGGCGCCCCATGTGTATCTGTTGGCTTCAGCAGAGACAAACAAACAACCTCTACAAGGCAGTCAGGGACAACGATATGCTCCTCACTTGTTTGTCTCACAGGACACTGAGGACTTTAGAGAGGTAGGGTCTGTCAATGTGTTGACATTTGCGGTTCCCTTATGCTTCAGTACCGCTGCCTCTGCACTGTGGCATTGAGAGGCAGAGATAATATCGTTCTCATATTTCACACTGAGGTTTACAGTAATTTGTGCTTTCTCTCTTCTTTCATTTTTTTCTCTCTCTCTTGATTTGCCAACTCTTTCTTGCTTGTTTTCTTAGCTCTCTCTCTCCCTCTCTCTGGTGTGCTTCCAGTGTGGAGCAGTGGAGCATTAGGAATGAATGCAGAGCGAAATAATGTTCATCTATCCTCCCATGCTTGCTTCTAGCAGAGAGGGACTTGGCTCACGGTGGTGATTTATTTCAGATCTGCGATACATTATTTTCTTAGCCTCTCATCCAAAACCATAGCCCTGTGGACGACTCTAGCTAATAAGATGCCAGAGCCTTAGATCCTGTGAGAGGAGTAAGAAAATGGGAACATCGTAAACAAAAAGACTGTCTGATAAAGCAACACAATCAATTATAGGGAAATTGTGTTCCAGTCTTCTTCGTCATTGGGTAGATGCAATTTATATCATGTGAGGTCGATAGTGGAGGAATTGTGACCACAAGAAACCAGTTTGTCTTGGGGAACAAAACATTTTAGAAAACATTAATGGTTTGAATGCATATATGCATGTATTCTGGTTTATGCATCCTACAATTTGATCATGTTTCAGATTAATTTGCTGAGAAAAACTGGGAAAAGCATTAGCATAACTCAAGCCTTGCTGGGTGCTATGTTTGTTTACATCCGTCAACTATGATGAATTCACACAACACGGTAATGTTGTGGATCTTTCTTTCCAAAGTTTGCAGAGGTCATGCTCTTAGGAAGCACTTTTGGCGAGGGAGATAATGATCTTTCACCATTTGTTCACGCTTTGTCACTGCAGCGAATTTAACGTAACACATCAGCTTGCTTTGAGTGTACTTCCAAATCTTTGACAAATTGCCATGACATGATGAAATATGCACAATAATCAAATTGCATGCTATCTAGTGTTGTGATTGTTGGCAGAGTGCACAATTGTGAGCCATATTAGTCTTAAAATGACATGCACTCCCTCCACAATGCATGCCAGGTTTTCTGATCTGGATATTTGGCAGAACATTTTGTACATTTTGCAGCTTTTTCCATCATATAAGAAATCATTTTATGATCCTTTCTCTTTAATGTGTTGGTATTGACTTTTTCAGTAAAGTTGTCGAGAGTTGAAAAGAGAGACAGAGAGAGAGAGAGAGAGAGAGAGAGAGAAAGAGTTTTCTCAGCACAACAGTTTATTGCATAGAATGGAGCATAAAGAATTGTATTGCATTACGCTGACTACAGTTAAAACAGCAACAACAACAATACCTACATAGCTTAAAACATAATATCCGACAAATACATTTGCACAGCACTTTTCTTGAAAAAGTTACAAATAACTGTGAACTAAAAGCAACGAAGCAATCACTTCTGGCTCTATTACAGTTTTTTTCGATTGCTTTGACTCAATTTGCACAACAGATTTTCAATGTACAAAACTCTAAATGCAAAGTGCCAAACTGACTTTCAAAATTCATACTCTAAGACACTACATCCTATGCTGACATACAAAATGCAAAACTCTAAATCATCTGCTCCATCCTCAGAGTACAGCCACCTAACATTACAACAATGTTCAAATGCTTATTACTACAAACGCAGGTCACTAAATCAGTTCATGAGGTGTTTGTAGTCATGTCTCATTACTTCCAGCAACCTTGCCCAGGTCAGTAGCATTGCAACACAATTGATAATCTCATCACCACTACATAAAAGGCTGCTTAGAAACTGAATGGCAGTTTCTGACAACATGGAGCCGATGAGGCCGATTCTGTGGCCAAATGCAGCAGAGAGGCAAAATGCTGCTTAAGCACTGAAATGCATTTGTTTTGTTTTTTGTTACTGTAATCTTTGCTTTTACTGTTGTTTTTGCTTTTACTGTTGTTTTTGTTTTTACTGTAAAATAGTTGAGTTTACTGCATTACTGTATGATTTCTTTCATATACAGTAATCTACTGTATAATATTTTGTTTGTCTTACATAAAAACACAAGCTATATATATATATACCTCCGTCTATCACAGGGGATCACAGGGGATGCTTGCTATACTTCATTTGAATTACTTATGAGGAAATGACCCTTGCATAGTCTTTTTTGATGACAATTATTTAACCATTATTATTTGATAATGGCCGTTGTATTTCAAAATGCACCAATAATTAAACTTCAACGATGAACATATCCAATGTTCTGGTGCTATGATAAACTTTTGCATATAATATTCTCTCATTTGACACCGGTATTTATATTTTGCATGCTATATTAGATTTTGAACCCAAAATGAGCAGTATAGCATTCGGTGTTAAGAGTTTTGCACATTGAAACTCTGTTGTGCAAATTGAGTCAAAGCAATCGAAAAAAACTGTAATGCACAGCAGAAGAGAATTAGGACAAGACTACTAAGAAAACAAAAGGGAAGGAGACGGCGAAGAGAGACCGACAGACAACACAACAACAAACAGAGAAAGTGAATGTGAGGAGAAGCAGATTGGGCTTGTTGCATCTTTGTGTGGATCCTGCGACTCAGTGCTATATACCACGTGCCACTGATCATTAATATGCACTGTGGAGCTACGTGACAAAAGGCCAGAGCCAAGGCAATTTCATTTCCCAAGCAGGGCCTCTGAGGAGTTCATTTCAAATGCCCTCCAACCACGACTCAGCCTCCAATTGCATTTGGAGGGAGAGCAGCATGCTCGAGAGAAAACATCTCTGACTGGCCCGCAGTTAAAAGCAGAAATGACACGGCAACACTGAGTATGTGAAATGTCATGAATACCTGATTCCCCCTCCAATGTGTTCTCAATCTTCGTAAACCATAGCTCAATCTTTCCCTTCGACGGAGGGGATTGTCCTGCCTCTGTCATCAGTCATGGGGCAACACTTCACAACACTCCCCTCTATCTCCGCTCGTTACATTTTGACTGAGCAGACATGCTGCAGCTCTTAGACTTAGACTCACGTATCATATTGACACAATCTTTTAGAGTGAAATTAAATTGGTGTTTTGCTTGTGGGGCATAGCTGAGGGATTAGATATTTTGGAATTATTGACAAAACAGAGGAAGACCTTGATTCCTCTCTGGCAATCAATGTTCCACTGTTGATGCTGCTAGGTTAATCCCTCATGAAGTAGCGCAAACATCCGAGACTGCATTCAGATACTGGAAAGGTTTGAACTACCTGAGGTGCGCTGGATTTATCAAATATTCATCATGTACTTTATGATACTTCTCTTCAGCTCAGCAGAGTAAAGGGGATACAGTAAGGCTCAGCTAGAGGCCATGGAGTGCTTTCACATTGCACCATTATTAGCTCAAGACCAATTTACTTAACATACTAAGTGTGATGTAAAATGAGTAGTGTCTGTGGATTTTGAGTATACGAAAAGTGCCTGGGTGTATACTACATTGGCAAGAATTGTGCTGCCCGATGTTACTAGATGCCCCACAATGCATTGCTGCTGTGTAACCTCCGTGGCTGTGCGTCACTTTCATCGGCGGATGAGAAAATTATTAGTGCCGGTGGTTGTAGGACGACAAATGTAACTAACATAAACCACTAACATGGTTTCAGAGTGTTTTCAGAAGTATTTTGTCTGTGAAAATGCCTTTCTTGTCTTAAAGTAGCTCATATCAACTGCTAACGTTGCTAAGAAATATTTCAGAATACATACAGATGCATCGTTAGCTGTACAACATTAAAGCCTTAGAACATCCAAGGCCCTCGCCTCCCCCGGGGAGAATTGCTCCGTTGTTTATTTTTATTCATTTCAACATCGCATTGAAATGTATGGTGGCTCATTGAGCTCAGGAGAATTTCCTGTCCATTGGTGATTTCATTTCATATCCTCTCCCTTCCCTGATTGGCATTCTTAGTTTCTTTGGATCATCTATATCTATTGATCCCCAGGTCGCATTTAGATCAGTGATAGCTTGTCGGACTCAAGAGAGAGTTTCCTATTGATTGGTGAAGAAATTCATTAATGAAAGAATTCTAAATCTAGCATCTGCCTCAGGGAATTGAACTCCTTTGGGAAAGGATGACCTTCATATTCACGCTACAACTAAGCCTCTCAACCTTCGCCAGCTTGTCCAACACCAAAGTTCCAAGCATCAATCAATTCATCACAACGTTCATACTGTAAGACATTAAAACACCATTTAACACATTAACTCAATCCATTGCCAACTATCACACATTTATAGTGTGATAGTTGGCAAATTAAATACAAGCACACAGCACATTGTTAACTTAGATATAGAAAAGTGAAATGAACAATTACAATTACAAAAACAATTAGGCATATGAAGCATTTTAAAACAAGGACACGTTTTTAAAAAGTTTGAAGAAATGCAATTAGCTAAATCCCAAAAACGCAAAACATGCCAACAGTGCATTGTTAGAATAACAGAATTATAATCCGTATTTAAAAGTCGAATCAAGTCAACACACGGACGGACAGTGGTCACAGATGCAGACGATTTGATCGCCATAGTGGGTGGGATTGGAGATGGACGCGGTGATGTATAGGCCAGCCTGGGCGCCGTAAAACAGAGTCGGCAACGTCGCTCTGAAGGAGGAGAGAGAGAGGAGGAGAGAACGCGAGAGAAAGAGAGGGGACGTTATTATGCAGGCCTGCAGAATGGTCCACAATCGCGTATAGGCTATGTGGACAAGCGGGAAATGTCGGATAGACGTGTTAAAAATAGATTACAACAAATGCAAAACACCAAAGCAAGACAGGGTGTTATACTGACCCTTAAAGAAACTCCACAAAGGGTCGGGCTCGTCGTTGGGGGCAGCAGCTGCCTCTTGTCCTGGGGTCTTCGGCTGAATGATGGGACCGGAGCCAAGTCGTGACGTATCGCGTTGGATCCCATTGGGATAAAGGGGGTCCGTGAAGTCTGATTAGCATCAGAGCAGATACTCGTTTCATGAGTATTTTTGTTCGAGTTGGTGAAATGATTAGATTCATGTGGCTAAACCCGCGCTCGCATTCTGCAGAGCTGCACGTAATTCGTTTCGTGCAGTTGACTAAAGGCCTAAGCTCGCTGGGAACACGCTGGCCAGCGCAATCAAGGAAATCTCAGTAAGCGTTAATCGCGGACGTGCGCGGAAGCCTAAATCGTCGGCAGAGATTGTCGATTTCCCGTTCTCCGAATCCTGGAGGGATAGTGTCTGGCCAGTTCTCGCTCTCTATAACTTTCATGTCGCTGATCAAAGCAGTATAGTTGGACACCGACTGCGCTTGATTTACTGAGCGTTTAAGAGACCTGACCAACTGCAGCAACCCCAGATCATAACACTGCCCCCACAGGCTTGTACGGTAGGCACTAGGCATGATGGGTGCATCACTTCATCCGCCTCTCTTCTTACCCTGATGCGCCCATCACTCTGGAACAGGGTAAATCTGGACTCATCAGACCACATGACCTTCTTCCATTGCTCCAGAGTCCAATCTTTATGCTCCCTAGCAAATTGAAGCCTTTTTTTCCGATTAGCCTCACTGATCAGTGGTTTTCTTAGGGCTACACAGCTGTTTAGTCCCAATCCCTTGAGTTCCCTTCGCATTGTGCGTGTGGAAATGCTCTTACTTTCACTATTAAACATAGCCGTGAGTTCTACTGTTGATTTCTTACGATATGATTTCACCAAACGTTTAAGTGATCTCCGATCACGATCATCCAAGAGTTTGTTCCGACCACATTTCTTCCTCGAAGATGATGGTTCACCACTATCCTTCCAGGTTTTAATAATGCGTTGGACGGTTCTTAACCCGATTTTAGTAGTTTCAGCAATCTCCTTAGTTGTTTTCTTTGCTTGATGCAGGCCAATAATTTGACCCTTCTGAAACAGATTAACATCCTTTCCACGACCACAGAATATGTCTTCCGACATGGTTGTTTAAGAAATGAGAAGCTACTCACTGCATCAGCTAGGGTTAAATAAGTTGTTGCCAGCTGAAACATATTCATCACTGCAGTAATTATCCAATGGAAGGCTCTTACCTATTTGCTTAGTTAAATCCAGGTGGCGACTTTTTTTTTGGACGGGCAGTGTAGTTGTAAACATCCGATTTTTCAGATTATTTACCAGACTTGCAAGGAACTGCTGGTGATGAATGCTGACAACTTTGGCATTATAGGTTAACAAAACCTGTTCCTAATTTCCCATTAGCAGCTGCAATTTCAGCTTCCAGCGTTTTTGTCCCAGGCCGTTCTTTGAGACATTCAAGGACGCGTATGCTGCGGTGAATCAGTTTGTCTGCATACACAACTGATGTTGTGCGTTTCTGTAAACATTCAGGACAGAAGTGTGAGTTCGTTTAAAGTGTCATGCATTAGAGCCAAGTCTAAAGGAACTGCTTGGATGATAGACGTTTATAAAGGCCTTCGTATGACTTTCTGTCTGAAGCTGTCCTCGTTTCGTCATGCATGGCTGAACTGAAGTGTGCGCAAAGAGATTCAAAATTGTTCCACACTGCAGACACGGTCCTGAAAGAACTGGCAACCCAGCGCGTACTTAACACACGCCCGATCTTTGAAACCTGCTGCTGCAGCTCAGATGCGCAGTCTGCAAGCTGTCTCTGGTTAAGGGCAGACCTACTGTAAACGGAGTACAGTTTATCCATAAAAGACTGAAAATGATTAACCCCTGAAACATCCGCCACGGAATCACCCACCGCCAGCTCCAACCTGTGATTAAGGCAGTGCCAAATCAAGATGTTGGGGTACTGCTCTAAAAGTCTCTGAGCTACCCCTGCCTTCTTTCCGAGCATGACACTGGCCCCGTCACTAGCAAAGGCTACCAGATGCTCTCGCAAGTAATTGTCGTCAAAACCATGCGTGGCCAGGCACTGCAGGAGGTGCTCTACAATCGCCTCGGCCTTTTGATTCGGAAGCTCGATCAGATCAAGGAAGACAAAATGCGGGTCACAGGGTTTTATTGGTCTCGCACTTCAGGTAGACAATTAAAGCAGTTTTGCTGCTCAGGCTAGTGGACTCATCAATTAGCACAGAAATGTTACCATTAATTTGCTGGATGTGCTTGCAAATGTTTTTGCGCATCGCCGAACCAATGTGGTCGATTATTTGCGTTGCACTGTATCTGGAGTGCAGCCCGTGTCCTATGTCTACACCATTCTCATTCTGTAGCTCTAGCAACTCGTAGTGGTCACTGAATGGTCTGTCATTTTGAGCCAAGTAATACGCTGAACAAAAGACTGCCTTTAAGTAAGATGCGTTCATGCTATCGCACAAGAGGTTTCCTCTTTAGCGTTGTCGATAGTGTGCTGCGCTGCTATGTGTGCTCTAGATTGTTTGTGTTCAAAAATTTTCTTTCTCAGAGACTTCAGATGGGCTACGCGGTTCGATCCGGAATATGTTACTGTTGTGACAGGCTGAGGGGAAAGGAGGAGACACTGTCCGTTTTGAGAAGCGTGTTTCTTTATTTGAGAGAGTTGGGGGAGGGAGTGAAGGGGGGTGGTGATCCGGCCTTGGGGTAGCTGCCTTGCCGGTTCGGGGAGTCGGGGATCTGGGGAGCCTGGGTGGGCAGAGAGAGAGGAGAGGGGGTGAGAGTTAGAGGGAGGGTCCAGGTTAGGATGTTGCTACCTTGTCCGTTATCCAATTCTCGTGGTCGTTTGCCGTTTGCTTGGGGACGGGTTGCCGGGGTTCGGGAGTCCGCCTTGGTCCAGTCGTTCTGGGGGTCACACACAGAATAATTAGTCACAGCTCTTCGTTCACTCCACTCCTTACCCTCTGTAGAGATTCGGTTTGCCTTCCTTCTTGCAACCACCTTCCTCTCTGTCTCCTGAGGCGTGCTGTGGGTTTTTGAAGGCCTGCTCCCTTGCCTGATTACTGATGGGGAGCAGCTGTGTGTTCCCCAGTCTCCCAGGATCTCCCTGTGGTAATAGACGTGGTCCACCACTACTCCCAGGTGGCGCTGCTGGGGCCGTGGGTGCTGTGGGACCGGTCTATCACACTGTGAACGACCGCCATTCGTTAGACAGCTTCATGCCTTGTGTTTTAAAAACAGACAGATCAGTAATGCTCGCACATACCTTACAGCCTATCTTACCTCCTTTTCCCGCAATCCATGGGTATACATCTTGTTTATTTTTCCACATTTCCTCCGTTCATACACCAGCGCATGGTACGCTAACCCTAGCACTCATGGCCAAATCTGCACTAGCTCCCGGTCCCGGAGCGCTAGCCTGATGAGTCCCTGCCGCTGGGGTTTGCATGATCTGATCATCACCATCATCCTGATTTTCTAATACTTGTTGTGGATCTGATGTGTTTGAAGATGAGGAAGCGGTTTCGTTAGTCTTTTTAAAGAACGAGGAGATTTTGGTTTGTTTAGTTGCCATCTGGACTGCAACCATGCACTGCCGGGACAGACAGACAGACACGCACACCGTCCGCAATTTGACACCTATGCAGGAAATTTAACAGTTAGCTAATGCATGACGATGACGTGGTGGCGGGGGCACGGTCCATACGTCATCATCATGCAGTTAGCCGTCAAATGTCCTGCTGTCAAATCGTGCATCGCGTGGGTGTCTGTCTGTGGAATAAAATAGCCTATAAAATAATTAATGACAATTTATTAGTCGAAAAAAATAGGCCTACAGACTAATATGAATAGAACAGTACATACATAGTCATTGTTTATTCATTTTATTTGGCGCATTGACATGTGTTGATGATTTTAAAAAGAGCATTTTTTTAACCATTAAAAAGAAGTGCCGGGGCGCTCCGGTGCGCTCTTATAGCACTACACCCCTGATTGGACACCTTTGGGAGGAATCAGAACGCTGATTGCGAGCCAGGCCTTCTCGTCCAACATCACTGCCTGACCTCACTAATGGTCTTTTGGCTGAATGGGCACAAATTCCCACAGACACTCCAAAAGCTTGTGGAAAGCCACTGACTTTTGGCCATATAGTGTAGCTCCAGGCCTACTGCATTATTCATCTTAACTAAGCTAAATAGCCTTTATAGAAAATACTGATATTTGCACAACTCAGTATGCAACTGGAATTTCTCTCTAAGATTGTTTGCTTCTAATGTGTTGCACCTGGGAAGTTTTGTGGAGAGGTTAAGAAGTGGGGATTCATCTGTAGCGCTGCTGAGCTGGTAGCTGATAAAAGGGTTAACCAGATGATTTTCCATCCCCAGAGCATTCAAATGTGTGAAATCAAGCACATAGCCTCAAAATAGGAAAAGGTTTAAATACATCACTGATATAGGTAAGTATGCCTATTGTGCACACCTATCAAATGTTAATATATACATATATTATCTACTCTAAAGTAATTCAATACTTAACTAAACTAATTAAACTTCATTTAAGAAACCGGAAAAAACTAGACTATGTAATGGTGCTGAAGAGCATGCCTGTTGGGAGTTGCTGTAGATCTTTTCTGTTCCAAGAGATGGATGACTGGTTCTAAGAGTTGGCCCGACGCTAATTTAGCCATCTTTCACAATGTAGTTACCCTAGAATGGAATCTTGTCATGTCCTGGGTTAAAGTCAAAGTTAGCTCTCTTTTGAGTGCGCCATTGCAAAGCCCTGCAAGAAGTAAATGGCTAAAAGGACAGTTACTCTCTAATGTTCTACGGTGCTACAATGTGCACCGAGATAGGAGTAATGTGAAAAGGGCTGGATCAAATGGGAGCAGAACACAAAGGAGGGCGAGAGAGAAAGCCCGTGGAATCAATGGCATTTAATTAAATTGATATGGTGAGCGAACAATGCCATAGATCAGTGGAGCTGCTCCCGTGCTGTAGATAAGCCTCCTCGCCTGCTACACAGGTCAAAAGCAGAGGGTGACTTCTGTGGTCTTAATCCATCACACACAGGCAGTGAAACGCTCCCTCTCTTTGCCTCTGAAACAATAAGAAAACAGCAGTGTTTTTGTCTTTTAGCGCTATAGAGCAGTGGCTTCATGGCTTGTTGCAGTAAATGGGTATGACACGCTGCACATGGGTTTTCAGTACAAACACACACAGGCACACACAAATCTAAGAGATATTGAGTGACGATATAAAGAGGACAGACAATTTAGGTGATTGCATTGGTGTACATCCTTTGTCATCTCGAGGCTTTGGCGCAGCAGTTGATGGATGATAGGTAATCAGTGCTCTGCGATAGGAATTGTTTCGTCACTTAGGAGAAGTAATTGACTGCACAGAAATACCCTTTTAATCTAAGTCATGACAAAAGTGTCCTTTTACATCCGTTCCCTTTTCCCTTGAGGCATATTTTGCATGTGGGTAAAATAACAGTCCAATCCATTCTTGAATATGTATTTTGTATTTGTGCTACTTGTCCTACCACAGGCTCTTCAGCATTCATGTTTTCCCCTCCTGTCTAATAATAGCACACAGCATCAAAGAGAAATTGCCACCTGTCACAACAGTCCACCAGCAAAAGAACCGCTCTTTCTTTATTGTCTATCATTTCTGAAATATTTTTCTCTAAGGAGAAAAGGGAGGTTGGGGTGTGTTTTGGTCGTGCACCGGAGGGAAAAGCAGACCAAAAGACCAAGCCTTTTTACTAAAAGGTCAGAATGGGCTTTTCTTGGTCCCAGTGGAGCCGCTGTCTCACTCAGGAATAAAGAAAACAACAAACGCAATTCCTGTGGTGACTCACCAGCCTTTAAAAGGAGATTAAATTTCTCTTTTCACCCTCCTCCCTCCCTCTCTCCCACCCTCTCTCCAGTAGACAGGTAATGCTGCCATCTCCCTCCAGAACTGAGCCATTGTCTGCAGTGGCCGCAGACGGGGGCCATCATCTCCTCTGGGTGTAGGGAGCTGTCTGTCTGGCAGTAGTTATATGGAGTGGGTGAGACATTTGATTTTTTTTAAACATTTCTTTGGCAATTTTTGCCTTCACTATATAGTCTACAGTGAGGAAAGACAGGAAAAGAGAGATGGGTGGTTACTGGGGCCACCAGGATGCCGAGATCTGTCCAGATTGAACCACGGGGAAAGACCCTTGTTGTTTTTCCTCGCTTTTTATATGAAGTGTATTCTAAATTGTGTTATAACGGCTGCAGGGGGATCTCTCTTCATCTTTCTTCATTGCCTCTCAAAATGATCCATGTGGGGAGGCTAAGTGGGGAGACGGCAGATGAATTATTGGGAGTGAGGCAGGGGAGACAAAATATAAAAGGACCAGTTATCATCACAGCCCACGTTGGCTTCTGGACCTGAAGACCCCCGTCCCAACACCCAGCGGTCAAACCTCCGTTTGAACTTTCCAAAGATCCCCTGCAGATTGCTTATTTCACAGGCCCATGTGTGTGATTTGACTGAAGCCCCGAGGAGTGGAGGGGGAAATGTTAAATGCAGCTGCCTCCCTCCACCGTTGATGTCTGTGCCCTTCCTCTCTCCCTTCACCAACATAACCCAGAGACACACGCTATTAATAGCTCCGTCAGTTATGGCGCTCGATCGAGCATCAAAACGCATCAGAAGAAATGAAAGGTTCGCACATATTCACATGTATCAAGTTTATACGGCAAAGGGAAGAAGGTGAAAAGTGGGTCTGCGGTTATTTCTGGCCTGTTTTTGCCTGGCCACGTGTAACATAGTGAAGTGTGCAACAGGAGGCTCAAACAATCTGAAAGTGAATTCACAGTTCCATCACACACACGCATGTGACATATCCACATATTTACAACTCTCCCATCTATACGCTGGCGAAAAAAGGTGAGACATTAGACATAGCCAGATTGCCGGCAAAAAGGCCTGTGTGCAACATTGCACCGTGGCCAGACATTTGGCGCACTGTGGCTCCAGTAATAAAATGTGACTGTGTGCTGCATCGACACAGAGGATCTGAATTGAACCTTCAAGGAAATGGTCGGGGAGCCGTCTCTCTCATACCTTTTTGGTTTTATGTACAGCCTGTTCTCAGAGAGAGAGCGAGAAGTGAGAATAAGGTGCTAAAGAGGAACAGAGGAGGTTGTGAGACTTTTCCAGATGGCATTATAATTGGAGAGAGAATCGTTACCCATAGAAAGAGTGTGATTTTGTCTTAGCACTTTTCCAGGTCGCATTTGTTAGTGTGAGTGTGCGTCTATGTTTTTGT
This sequence comes from Hoplostethus atlanticus, assembly GCA_034670405.1. Lineage (NCBI taxonomy): Eukaryota > Metazoa > Chordata > Actinopteri > Trachichthyiformes > Trachichthyidae > Hoplostethus > Hoplostethus atlanticus. The sequence continues at coordinate 3,531,373 of JAXDDX010000003.1, read as the reverse complement.
GTGTGTGTGAGAGAGAGAGAGGAATGCCATCACCCTCGTATGCTGCTCCAAAGCCACCAACCCCCTATTGATAAACACACAAACACTCACAAGAGTTTGCCTGTAAAGAACAAAATACAGAGAATAGCCTGTGATTTATTTAGCTGAGCATGGCGAGGACGCATCGAGGAGGAGAGGACAGGAGGTTAGGAGACCAGAAGTGTGGGAGAGGAGTAAAGATGGGTGAGGAGAGGAAATGTGCCATTTTTTAAGTGATGAATATAAAGGCAAAGTAAAGGAAATGTGATAGAGCGGAGAAAAAAAACTAAATCAGAGCAGACAGGGGAGGAAAGGAGATGAGAAAGGAGAGGAGAGGAATGAAATGAGAGGAGATCAGTGAGAGGAGCAGCTAAAAGGGAATGAAGAGGTGCTGATTAAGAGAGAGGGAGAGAAAATGAGGGGAGGGAGCTGAGTCCGGAGAGGGGGAGAAATACATTACCAGATAGATAAAAAGGCTACCTGATGTTCTCTCGCTTTTCCCTTGAGAACACAAAGCCCCATCACACACACACACACACACACACACACACACACACACCACCTTTCTCTTCCGATTAAGTGATTGCAACACTTCTGTTCTGATGTTTTTTTTTCAACCAGGCAGAGCCACAGGTTTTTATTGAATTGTATTTTGTCTTGTTTTTTATGTCCATTTTATTTTGCTCTTCCTGAAAAAGCGAGCGTGTTATCCACGGTGAGACAAAGGTCGATGTTATTATGCTTGTTTCTCATGCCGTCCCCTTCACAGCACCCGACTCACCATGCCTTCATCAGTAACGGTTTCAAAAACAAAATTGCTCCTGATTGCAATTGTTCTTTATGCTCTTTCAACCTCATTTGGAGTCTAATTGAACAGCTCGTCGTGATAAATTGCAGTGTGATGTGTTAAACGGTCTGTCAAGGAACATGTCCGGTGTGCAACAATGTCCACGCTCCATGACGCCACTGCCAGGCTGCTTTTTTCCACTGTTCCTTGAACGTTCTTTCATAGGGAAACAAATTGTATTTTGAAAGATTTTCTTGTGTGGAATCTTTCATAAAGAAGACCCAAATTGCTGAAGGAAAAGAATAAATAGGTCAGTAGTCAGTCGTCTGTCTTTTCACATACACAAATATTAGGGCCACCTAATAGCAGCCCATTGTGCACAATCCATGTCCTTGATTGATCCTCACCTCACCTTCATCTCCATCTCCCCTTCATCACTGAAGTGGATCTAATAGGTGAAATCAATAAGGAATCGCAGCTTTCACCTGGATTCATCTGATCAGCCTATTTCATGGAGGGTAGGTTGCCCTAATGTTTTGTGCACTCCGCGTATCATTTTACTGAAATGAGAAAATCCTACATGGAGCATATTCTAACCTAAAATAGCTTATCAGGTCCAACTTTGTGTAATCTCCAAGAAGAGACAGCGGGCATATATTAACCATTTACCAATAGACAACACAACAGCATGCTCTTCCCTCCACAGACTGAAACACGGCACAAAATACTAGCACCCTCATGCCTTCCAGTAAATTGGAAGAAAAATAACTTCATCCGTTCCTTCGTTGTGACTTTGGGAGTAACCTATGAAATGTGTGGCTTTGATAATCACACATGGCTTGGAAACACATCTACGAGAACGGCCCTTCTTTGACACAGCTGAATGGATAGGTTCGCATAGATGTGAATGGAAGGGAAGTGGCCAGTCACCAAAAACAATGGCTGATGTGTTTTTTCCATTACATGAATGTCTTTTCATCAATAAAACTACACGGGTAGCCTCTAGATAGTAAATACACAACTCTACCCAACACTTTTAACAGAGACAAAACAAACAAAACAAAATACAAAAATGCTCTAGATGCTCTTCAGTTGAGCTGAATGAAATCCTCTTGCAGCCAGAATGGAAGTCAATGTAATGCAGCCTGCAGGCAGCAACAGTCTTAATTGTTGTGTTTCATAGCTCAATCTCAATTTTAGTAGTTTTTGAGAGAAAATGGGTTAGGGAAGTGACCCACACAGACAGACTGCAGAGTAATGAATTCCCCCCCCTCGTGCCGCTGTCCTCCCTCTCCCATTAAGAATCCAACAGCACTATAATCTGTGTGCATGCGCCGTTTGTAATTGGCTCCTCGTCTCAAATTGAGACGATTGTGATGACAAACTTTTCTTCAGCTGGGAACAAAGTGACCAGATGCTCTCTCGCTCTGTTTCTCTCTGTGCGTCTGTCTTTCTGGCTGTCTGTCTCTCTTGTGCTGTCTCTCTCTCTCTTACTCACTCTCTCACTTCCTGAGCAGATGAAGAAAGGAGCAGACAATAGACAATGCAGGGACCAGTGATGATAATCAAGTCAGCGAGACAAAGCGTGTGAGAAAGTCCATGATCGGGATTTGAATGTTAAGTTGACGCGGTATCTATTGCTTGTCTGTCTTGAGTTTTGGAGAGTTTGGAGCCTTATTCGGTGTGCCCTTTGGTCTTCGGAGGAGTTCAGCACTGTCTGCAGACGCTGAATGCATGAATGTTGATTCTGTATTAATGTTAATCAGAACAACTCAGTGGCAGAGGAAGGCGATACATAGTTATGCCAGAAGCCAGTGTGTCTGTGTGTGTTAATATTGCAAATAAAAATGTCACACGAAAAATGCTGAAAAACAGAGAAACACACTGGTTCTACACACACACACACACACACACACACACACACACACACACACCCCCCCCCCCCCCCTCTCTTTCACATGCTGTTAGACACTTTGCTTTTTGACGCTTTTGCCCTCCCCCCTTTTTTTTCTCACTCTTTTTTTTCTTTCTTCCACACACACATTCACATTCACACCACATTTCAATGCAATCATGTTTTTTCCTCCTCCCTCACCATGCATGTTGCTTCTATATATGTGTGTCACCAGTAGAGGTGAGCGCTCACACAGAGAGTCTGGTTTTGTAGATCAAGCAATTAGCGTCATCACAAAAAAAAAGAAGCAACCCCCCTTTGTGCAGCGCAAACACCCAAAATCTCACTGACAGTTTGCTCCCCAGCTAAATTCTCACATGATGGATGAGTCAGCCACGATACAGAAATAGGGTTTCTTTCACCTCATTTCTTTTCTCTGTGTCACAAATCTTCCCTGTGGGACACACGGCTTGACAAAAGACAAAAGCATAAGCTCCTCCAGCAATAAGCGAGAGAGAATCTGAGCTATTCGTCATCACGATAGAGAACGGTGAGGCTTTATCAACGCTAATACACATTCCACTGTTTGGTTGCACCTCGTCCTGCCGACTTTGTTTTATAGCTTCACTGAGATTCGTAATCAGGCCTCTGAATCTCAGCTGCTTGTAAACACGGTGGAATTTGGTCGTGCCATTATGAATAATGTGTGCAGATAGGCAGGCGCTGATGGACAGAAGAACAATAATTGTAGTCGATGCATAGTAATGTTGCGATATATTACCATAACAATAAAGGGTTAGTGGGTTTCAGTTGGTGGGAGTCACTACAAATTACACATTTCATCCCGTTTAAAGAATTGAATACCTGCATGTTTGCACATTCTTTCCTTCCATACTTTTTGTGACATTTCCAAACCTGCAACAACTTCAAATTTGCAATCAAATTTTGTGTTTTGTGTAGTGATGAGGCCATGAAAAGGAGAAGAACAATTGAGCTGCTGAACCCTGTCATGGCATGGCGTTTGCCAAGATTAGGTATGCATCACGTGTGTGTGACATTACAAGCATGATGGTAATGATGATGACTACACGGCACTCCATCTCCCTCCCTCTTGCTCTCTCTTTCTAATCTCTTTCCTTTTCGTTTCGTTCGTTTTAACAAAGTTATGAGAGGGAAAAATATACATACCAATCAACTGCGCCATCAATCATCAAAGCCGAGCCAGGCAGATAGAGCTAATTGCATTAAGGACCAGATGCATAATTCTCTAAAGGAGCGTGGCAGCTTTTGGATTTTCCATTAGGCTCACTTTTCCCACCCCACATAGCATATATTGATGGGAAGACTCTAGCAAATGAAAGCTGAGAGGGCGAGAGAAGGTCCCAAAAGGGAGACACCTAAACACATTAGTTTTCCAATGTGCCCGTTTTGGTCTGAAAATGCCTGAATTATACATTTCCTATCAATAATAGATGCAGCTTTACATTTTACTACTTATAGCTATACGTATAGTGTTTAGAGGAGCGGGGCAGAAAGGACACGCCACTGTATACAGCAGATGCTACTCTTACTCTGCAGATGTTTTCTCTCCCCCCTGTCTCTCTCTCTTTCTCCCTCTCTTTCTTTCTCACTCTGTCGATCTCTCCTTCTCCCCATACGCCCACTTTGCCCTTCTTCCCCTTCATCTTACAACCTGTCATCTGTGCCGTCCCTAATTACGGCAGTTAATTACACAGTATTTCCAGAGACCAAATGGATTTGACCTGCATTGGCCCCATATTAGTTGCGTCAAAAGACATGAGGAGAAAATCCATTTTCTTCACTGCCTGCTGCCTTTTTCTTTTCTCATGTACGTTGACTCATAAACACAAAACACATATTCTTGCCAGAGATGCACAATGTACAAATATAACCATAGCTATTTGCTATGGTCACTCAACACAGTTGCACACAGCCAGAAACATAGCAGACTACACGGGTTACTGCTATCTACACACACACACACACAGATAGAGGGAATTACGTGAGGCTGGAACATCAATACAGATGCAATCAGCTACCAACCAGATAGAGGAGCCACTTTACAATGTCTCTATATACAGACACCTGCCCAACACACACACACACACACACACACACACACACACACACACACACCCTCTCCTTACCCACACCATCACAGGTGTGTGCCACTGCATCCAGGAGAGATGCCGCTATCAGTACTATCACTAATTCACTCACCTCACTGCAGGACACAAAGGCCTATTGATTTGTGGGTAATGCTAATGTATGGCTGTGGCTGGCCCCTATCTGATTACCCCCCCCCCCCCCCCCCCCCTCCTAGATTCGCTCCATTCACCCAGATGAAGTTTTGGAGTCGGTAGGTACACTGGCAGGGAAAGTCTTCTCCGAGCACAAGAAGTGACGCATCGAAATTTACGACAAACGCACACAGCTCTGAAACCGCAGTGAGCGAGCTAGCGCCTCGGCTATCGCTACAGAAAGGGTTGAAGTCTTCAAAAATACAAACGGTTACATCTTGCTGCCACTGGGGGCCGCCAAAGACTAAATTACAGAAAAGAAAGGAATGCAGGTTAAAAGTTGCAATCAGTAGAATTTGAAATTTGATGACTTTTGCAACCCTTCAGTCTCTTGACACCCTCTTCCTGTTTTGGTTGAGGCCCCTCCTTTGTGCTGAAGGTAAATAAACCAATTTTCTCAGTGGTGTTCTCATTTTTCTGCAGCCATTATACTATGTTGCCAAAATTAATTTGAGAATGATTGAGCTAAATATTCTACATAAAATGAGGGGAACGGCATACTTACCTTACAAGTAGGATAGGTTCAGAATACTTTTTTATTTTTTAATTTACATCGAGCTGTGGCTTCATAGCTTAGGCAGTTAGCAGATTCACTTTTGGCTTACATGGCTGCCACTGAAGACTGTAATAATAAAACAATAACAAGTTATTTTGGATTTTAAAAGGCCATGTGATAACAGGAAAGCGATACACACAACCCATAATCAACTATACAGAGGTGTCTGAGTAACTTCATAAAGACTTAAATGTAGTGCAGAAGAAGAAACACGGGATGAAATTACAATGCATAACTTCCGAGGATAAAAACTTATTTTTCCGCTGTGGTTCTCTAACCTAACCTATGCCTTGTTTTTGGTGATGAGACTAACGCTTTGGCGTGTCTTCATCAGAGTCATTAACTTCAGTCATCAGTCTCTTCAGGTTGACTGGACAATTAGACTGCCATCTGATTAGAGCTAAAGCAATCACTGCTCATTACTCTAGAAAGGTACCTCATTTGGTGCTCTGTCATTATATTCTTCCCACTGAAAAGGATTTCAGCTAGAGCGATGTAAAAGCCCATCATGAAAACTACTTAATTACACTTCACACAGCATCCGCTACTGTAACTATTTGGTTGCCACTTTAATTCAAGTGCGCTATAGTACCATATATTTCAGTATAGGTGACTTGGTGGGAATGAAAACCCAACTGTAGCAGTGTATGGGGTGACTATTCTATATGTAGGAGCTTTAAAAGTGAATGCAGCAACTGATAAAACTGTCTGACCTCCCCTTTGTGACCATTGCATTTTTATGTCCAGTCACCATGGTACATGGTACCTGTCTGTCTGTCTGTCTGTGACACAATAACACTACATGATAGAAACGTCATCCCTACCCCACAGGTTCCCCCTAAACTAATGCTTTAAATTTGCAGTCTGTGATTTGTGCTCGAGTGCACCCTCTTATGCCCTAGAATGTAAATAGTTTGTTTTTAGCAAAAGCTAATCTTGCTGGCTAGCTAGCATGCTGATGCTCTCAAAAGTTCACTTACTAGTGTAGCAAGAATGTAACGTTAGCTGTGACATACAATACATGTATAATGTATTAATTAGCCTAATTAATGACAGCTTGAGTGATTGTGCTTATCATGGTGACTGGGCGGGACATTAGGTAGGATTTGAATGATTTTCATGGGCTCATAGCCATGAAACCTACTCAGCACATAGAGGACCACAGAAACCTTCAATCTGAGTAAAACAAAATCTAACAAAGATACTTAGTTACTGTCCTGAATACTGTCACAAACAAATATAATCAAACTAACTTTATTTGTATTGCACTTTTCAGACCAGAGTTACAAATTGTTTTACAGACACTAAAACAATAATGCCAGACATGAGTTAAAAACAAGGTCAAAGTAAACTAATACTTCAGCCCAGTTCTTTTCTTTCTGACAATTCTTGTTAAGAAAATTCAAATAAAACCACCACCCAACACACAAGCAAGATTTAGTTACTTTCTCTGTGCTGTGCTCCATCCCCTCTGTGTCGGCTGTTTGTAGTGACTGTGAGTGAGTCACAATGTCTGTCTTGCCTGTGTGTTTACACTAGTGTAAGAGCTGTGTTCAATGGTGGCCGCCACTGTCCCCCTCTGTTTCCCACACCCATGTAAGAGGCACTGACTGGCTAATGGGTTTTGACAGGGCAGAAAATGTATCAAGCAGCAGATCAAAAGCTTAAAGCCAGAAGGCTGTAAGTGACAATTTTGGGTGAAAGTGAGTTTGCTATATCAAATTAGAGCTCTATACGAGTCCTAGTGCCAAGACCAAGGCAGTACCAAAAGTATGAAATATAATTAGGGGCAGCAGGGTAGCGTATCGAGGAGGGAGACCACCTTCAACCAGAGGACTCAGGGTTCAAGCCTCCATATGCCCTGCTGAAGTGCCCTGGAGTGTGTGTGTGTGTGTGTGTGTGTGCAGGCGAGCGTGTGTTTTTGTATTGTATGTACACATAATTCAATTGCAAATGTTATTAGATCTATAATCGATGGATTTGGAGTGTTTGTCGCTGTAATTTATTCATTTATGTGGACATTAGTGAATTATTCAAGTTTACAGTGTGTGTGTGTGTGTGCATGCGTGTGTGTGTGCGTATGTGTGAGAGGTCTGCTGATCTCTTCCTGCTGTGTTTAATGAGGGATGTGACGCCTCTGAAGTCTTAATTTAACACTCCTGCTCCCCAGTGCTTTCTCTGGGCTTACAACAGTTGTTAGCGCACACACACACACGCACACGCACACGCACACACACACACACACACATACACATACACATACACACACACACACACCACTTTGAGAAGTGTTTACCCTGTTATTATTTAATGTCTTCCTAATTTGTAGTCCATTTTAGTAATGGATGTACAGTATCCATTACTATGGATGTACAGTATGTTAAACCCTGGCTTTGTTCTCTCATTCAAACTCATAAAGCACTCACACACTAGGACAGAACATAATGACACTACTCTTCCAACAGAGACCGTCAGGCCATCAGCAGCCTCCCTCTCTATCAAGTGGCCAGACCGAGAGCACCATAGAGGAAAGGGTTTTTGGCACTGAGAGGCTCTGAAACTTTTTCAAACCTCCAGGGGTCCAGTTGGTTCTGAAAAGAAAAGTAGGTAGAAACTTAAAGCATAGAAACAGAGTCCAGTGAGCTGCATGATTGAGTCGGTGTAGTAGCACATCACCACAGAGACTGGACAAACAGCGTGATGGAGCAATTAAGGCGGGTCTTAACAAACCTTAACGAGCTCTGTGCTGAGCCCCCCTGCTGCACTGCTCATTAAACTTCACGTGTGGGCGAACAGCCTTCTAATGAGCCACATCTACAGTATGTAATCAATTAATCTCTTTGATGAGGATACAGGAAAGGGGGCACCTTTAGAAAGAGTTAGAAATGATGCCAGGACTAGAGGGATTCTGTTTTCATGTGATGTTCAGATGGACTTTTGACTCTAGCAATCAGACAGAATTCAACAAAATTTAGGACCCCCCTCAGTGATTGGACAGGCTATTTGTTTAATATTACTTTGGCAAACTGCAATAAATTCATGTAAATTAACAGCAGAACTTTTTTCCACAATGATTCTGTCAAAAATGTTAAATATATTGTCTTTACATATATGACTCCATTCGTTTAGCATTAATTAAATAATCAATGAGCTGTAAGGGTACCAACACATTTGTCCACGTCTATGTGGTATGTTTATGTGGTATGTTTATGTGGTGGTGGCCATCATATTCACCTTATGCAGGCTCTGGGGACTTGGAAGAGGTACAGTAGGCCTATATGGCAATCTGGGGGACACAAAGACGTTCTGTTTAATGCAGTAGGAAAAATTGTGGTACAGATTAGAGTTGAGGGCAAACTAGAAATACATTTCAATTCAATCATGGTAGGAAGTGATTTCTCCCCCAGATTTTAGAAAATGAGTTAATAAACTGAGTTTATTAACATGTTGATTAACCCTTACCCTGATACAGATGATCATGTTGCCGAACTGACTAGAATAATACAACGTATGCCTTGGGGGAGTTTTAACCTAAGTGCTATACAGTTACCAAGAGCTCATACATTATTAATGTGGGTGACCAGGTTGGGAATCCAACTCCTAACCTTTCAAGTTCTACCTACTAGGCTATTATGGGTTGCTTTTTTCTGTTTTTTTTCCCCTGTAAAATATAGTATGTATATATAAAGACTTATATTACGTCTTTCTACCTGTCCTCAGTTTAGCTTGGCAACCTTGCTGACACAGAGGACAGCCAGTGATGTAATTGTGTCCTGTTCAAGTGTCCTAGACACTGAACCCTGACTTTGTAAGTTGCTCTAGAGTGTCAGCTAAAATCCTAGATCGTAAAATGGGGGAAAGCATTTTAAGAGAGAATGAGAAGCTTGGAAAAGGATAAATGCACCATGACTGAGAATATAAGGGGGTTAAGAGAGGGTGAAACAGAAAGAGAGAGGGGGGCAGACAGAAGGATTAAATGGATGAGAGCACATGCTATGATGGAGACAGGGCAGAGCTAGCGCTGGCGTCTGGTTCCATGCTTATCCCAAAGGGGCAGACTGCCTTACTAATGGACAGAGTGGGAATTGATCTCTACCATATTACAGGAAGGCATGGCATCAGGCTGCCAGGCACACACACACACACACACACACACACACACACACACACACACACACACATACACACACACACACGTGAGCACACACAGAGATGCACAGTTACATACATACGTAAAGATCCGTATATTCAGGACTCATATACACACATTCACTTACTCTACTCACTCCTCACTCCATAACCCCGCACATCTGTCTGGGAGAAGGACAACATTATGCTTAAATGATGTACTTTCTATTGTTGAACACACACACACACACACACACACACACACACACACACACATACACACATTGTGAGTAAAGCTATCAAACACTTCCTGGCTCATTTAGACACTGTATGTACATAATTGAAGGTGTCTGAAAATAGCCCTGACATCTAAATAATGCAGAAGGCCATTAAAGAGAGCTAAAACAAACACACAGCAGGAGGGAGGGAGGGAGGTAGAGAGACAGAATGGATGGGAGGATGGCGGTGACAGTTGTGGATGAATGAAAATTATGTGTGTAAAGGTTTGTGTGTGTGTGCATACGTGTGTGTGTGTGAGTGTATGTCCATAAGACAGAAAGAGAGAGAAAGAGAGAGAGAGAGAGAGAGAAGCTAGTGAAAAGATCTACAAGTATGATTGAACTCTTGAGCTCCATCCAATCTGTAGGGTGATGGACACTAATGATTTATCAGGGCTGGACTCAATTAACTTTAACTTCAGGTGGTGTAGTATGTAAGGAGACTGACCTTCAGCCGGTGCACCTGGGTTCAAACCCCCATGTTGGCCATCATCCACCCTGCTGATACATCTTTTACCCTAGCCCTGAGTCCCTACCAGCTCCAGGGGTGCTGTTTTGTAGCTGACCCTCTAAATCTGAATTTAAACACTGGTCTTCATTGAGTCCAGGACAGGATGGAGAGAGGCAAACTAGTGAATTACCACGTTTCCCTGCTTCAGGAAACAGTGGTTATATCCATAACCTTAGGCTCCCTTTCAGTCAGTACACTTCGGTACAATACACAGCTAAGGGGACCTAAATTCACACTGGGATGCCCTGTTAAGCAGATATCGATTGAATGGTCTAAGCAGCACCCGACCCTTTATAAGCTAGCAAGACAAAAACAGAGTGTACTACACTATATCCAGACTGTAAACCTCAGAAAGGTGTGGGGAGATGCCCAGTTGGCCGCTACACAAATGCCCTCAACAGAGATGCCTTTGAATAACAGCAATGAAGTTGCCATAACCTGTATTGAGTGGGAGCATTTCCAGTCAATTTAACTCTACATGCCTGGGAAATAGCCTCCATACAATAGCCTCCAATGGGAGAGGCACTGTGGTCTACCCCTAACTGAATTACCAAAGCAAACAGTTGATTGCATGGCCCTGGGTCTGTGCCATGTAAATGCATAACACATGCACAGGACATAGGTGCATGTAGGTGCCCTATGTTCTGTGCCTACTGCTCTGCAGGTGCAAATGGAGGGGGTAAGACTGAGGCTGTCTTCAATGCTAAAGTCCTGTTGGACATACTAGACACCTTGAGTGCATGAGTTGCATTAGAGTGCAAGCCTTGGACCCTTGAGTAAATTAGATACAAGTAGGATGGAAGTACAAAGCACGCAGATCACCCACACATTTAGACAACAGAACAAGAACAGCATAGAGCAGTGTTGGAGGCCATGGATGTGCTTGAGCGTGTGTTGCTAGTGGAGCTTTGTTGTCACTGCATAAGCATTGTCTGTGCATACTAGGACATGGTGGCCTGTCAGCAAGCCTATTTGATGAACATGTAGAGTGCAGAGCTTCAAGCACTGAGTAGAGTTACAGATCATTTCTGTGGAGAGGACTCTGGGCCCATACCCCGTTATTGACCTGCCGTTGTACATGACCCCTATCCTATCCGGGAGGCATCTGTTGTGACCGCTCTCCTGGAGACCACTCTCCACTGGCACCCCTTATCAGCAGTGAGGGATTCCTCCATGTGACAAGGACTTGTAAGCATGATGGGGTTACACGAAATTAGTCTGTGTCTATGTCATGAGGTATCCAGACAGCTGGCTATGAGTCATCTCTGAATGTCCTCATCAATAGCAGACCCAGTGGTGCTGCAGTTTCAGATGCCATGAGTGCATACACTGGTGAAAATGCACTTTGCCATACAGTCAGAATTGAGATAGACATTGTTTGAATGCACTTATCCTCCGAGGTGATAAATATGCCAAATATTCTATTGAGTCTAATTCTATATCCAGGATGGAGACTCTCTGGCATAAGAGAGCTCTTCTTGGATTTATTATAAACCCTAGCAGCTTTGACGTGAGTAATGCTACCTTCTGCTGTGGAGCTAATGAGAGGCCAAAGGGAAGCACTTGTTATTTGTAACCTACGCCCTCGATGGAGAATCTCAGGTATTTCTTGTGGCTGGTGAGAATTGCCACATGAAATTATTGTAAACCAGTCTCCGTTATAGACCGATTGCAGCTCCCAATGTGTTAACATTTTGAACTTTTTGTTTAGGGACGAGGATCTAGTGTTAGACATACTAAGCCCCTATCCTTGTTTTGAACCATAAAATAGAGGCTCTTGAAGCTGCAAATCACCTTTTCCTGTAACAGGGAATGAATTTCCTCTCTCATTATGGGCACTCTCACCTTTTGCACTGTGGACGTGATAACACCACAGAAATATGGGGGACGAACAGCAAATTTAATCCTTTCTCCACAATTTACATAACCCATGGGGAGGCGTGGCAGGCTACCCTCACCTCACCACCTCCTGCAACCTATTGTGGGCATTTGAGGTGTCCTCCTGCAGACAAATAGGGAGCACTTTGCTGTTTATTTTTGCAGATGATGGCATTATGAACTGAGGGCAAAACAGCCTTTATTGTGTGAACATGAGGTGAACTCAACTATTGCATATGGAACATGGTGGTTTACACACTTGCCTTGGTTCACTGAATTTGAAGAGGGGACAAGAACTGACTGGGGCATTTTGTGGTGAACATTGTGCTTGTACGCAACTGGTCACCTACCTGTGGCCTCTTGGCCACCAGAGCTAACACAGTATGTGACATAGTGCGGTTTTGCGTCTTTGTCCGAGACACTTTGGTCACTTAGAAGTGTCCCTTGCTTGTTTCCCTGACACCAGGAGACAGTTTTTTCAGAGCTAGATGGAGGACTGCTTAGTGTGCGTCTTTGCTGCTGGGTGAGAGTGAAACTGCTGCAGAGCCAAAATTGCAGGCTGGACAACCCGCCTGGGCAGACTGAGATGTAGCAACTCATCTTGTTTCCTCCTTGCATCAAAGCACACTTGTATTCTCTTCCACGCCTGACCAAACAAGGCATTGTTCTTAATAGACTGATAATCCTAACGTTGGTTCTCAGGGAGGACCGATAGGGTTAGTTAGAGATGACGCTGGGCGGCAACCACTTGTACCAAAGTGTACTGACTAAAAGGGAACTGCCATTCGTTTGCTCATGCTAGAGCATTCATTCTCACTTCCTAACTAGACTGAATATTGCATCCCTCATATGTCAAATGTTTTCCAAAAGACTGGCCTGAGCTGGACTGGACTGGACTGGATCAGGTAAAGCTAAATTCAACTAAACTGAATTGGATGTACCTGGGCTACATTGACTGAATTGAACTGGGTGCTGGAGTACACTGGGCTGAATATACTCCAGATTGGACTGTGTAAGTAACTAACTGAAGGTCACTTTGCTCTGAGTACAATTTACACTGCAATTTCCTTCCATTGATCCTGCACGCTTTCTGCAAGAGGAGGAATTGGCAGGGAAAAAAAGGTCCCTCCAACGTTTATTTTGCTTTCGATTTCCCCCTGATTGGAGCATGGTGCTGAGGCATTGTTAGTTCCTAAGTGCCTGGTGGAGCGCAACCTCCCCGCCCCCACCCCCACTTCCACAGACGTGTACTGCCTGAGCCCCATCACCATCACCAGCAGATGGATACATCATCAGCCTGTGCTAAAAATAGACACACCGCTGCCTTCAGACACACACATACAGGGTCTCACATATGCATGCACGATCACAGTCCCACACACCCAGACACACTTAGACGCAGTCATACACTGGGAAAAGCAAACTCACTCTTTGCACATATTACATAAACCTCTGAAGCACAAAACACATATAATCATAATTACAGTCACGTCTCTAAGGTACAGAAAGGACTCTAATGCCAAACATAGAGTTACCTTTCCTATTTCCCCATCCACCAGAATACCCACAGCAAACAGCCCCGGCCCCAGTGTCATGCACATTTGTATTAGTGTGGACAGTAGAGGTCAATGGCCAAAATAATTCTCTGCTGAGAGTCGACGTGTTGTTGGACGTCCTCAGGTTTTTCATGCACACACACACACACACACACACACACACACTCCATTTGCTCTCAATCCATCTGTCTCTCATGCCCCCCACCCCCACAGCTGTGTCCATCTGTGAGTCACCTGAGTTCTCTCCCACTGGGCACTGCATGGTCACACCTGACAGGCCACATCAGACAGGAAATATACCCGCCCCCCCCCTCCCTCTCTGACAGGGCCAAGTGAGTTACCAGAGCCAGGGCCAACTCAATATATTTGAAAAATTTAAAACACAGGATGAAAATCATAATTTGTGTATTTGGAATTATATTCTATCTGGGTAGAGTACAGTTCTACTTATCCAGTTTCAATGGGAAACTGGATAATTATAATTTAATGGTAAAATTCAATTATCAAGTCAATTTTGAATCGCATTAAGACTAAATTACATCAAATGAAATCAATTTTGGTTTAGTGTTTTATATCTGAATGAGTCCAAAAAGATACCATTATGTAAATTTGCATTTAGTCTTTATTAGTATTTTTCATGTCTTTGCAAACTAATTTTAATTAGCTATGATGAAGTTATTTTCATGTTGATTTAACAATTTTCCCTAGACATTTCATTTCCCCCACCTGTCCTACAAACCTTAAAACCCCTAACCTGTAAATTCAATCACGAGTCAGTCTAATCAGATGCATGTCAATTTCCAAACAAGAAATTTCACTTTAAAACCCAATTTCATCACAGCACATTGTTTTGAATACTAAAATATCAAAACAATAAAACAAACAACAGTGTGTCCACAAACAAACACATTTCTATCAGTACACTGTAGTACTGACCAGCCTGTCATTGTATCGTATGTTACTGTAAGTAAGATAATCTAATTTTCTACATATTTTTCTAGTTTCTCCTAGTCCACTGTTGTTTGAATCTTACATCTTACATCTTAGTGACATGCCACGACTTATGTGCATTGACACCTCTAGGTGCTTGGGGGAGGTGCTGGTCGTACAGTAGCTTCTGCTGTTGCTAAGCGAGTTTTGAAAACCCATTTGAAGTGTAGCACTATTTTCCCAAAAGTTGTAATGTTGTTTAGTGTGCAACATGTCCTTTTTGTTGAATATAAGAAAATGGAAGTCAGTGCTGTAAAGACAGATCCAAGGGTCGGCATACAGCCGAAGCCCTGTTTAGCCCTTCTTGACCATGAGGTCGAAATTGAACATTTAATGTCCTGAAAGCTCTTTTAGAAGGCTAAATAGTACTGCAAAGGTCAGAGTCCCACAGAGAGGGGAAATGTGTGGAAGGGCACACTGGTGTGAAGGGTGCCGACTTCAAGTGGTGACAAGGGGTTTCATAAGACGGACGAAGGTGATTGACAGTCTGATACGCACAGTAGATGCTGCATGTAGACATGTGCACATAAACACACAGTAAATGCATACTACACACAGATACACATTTAATCACACATACAGTAGATGCACTGCATACACACACATATGCACACACTTAAGTCACTGCCCCATGTTACTCTTTTCACACACTGTGGCAAAATGTCAGACATGGTCAGGAGTGCAAGTACAGTTCAAGTGTTACATGACATAGACATGTGTGGACAGCGAACAGAGAAAAACTTTTACCCTAACACCGCTGGGATATGAAGGACGAATGGATGGATATGAAGTAACATTTTCCATCTCTTAATCCATTTGGTGGATGCTTGTATCCAAAGCAGAGTGCATACATCTTTAGCATGGGTGTCCCCAGTGTGATATGAACCCCTAACCCTGGTAGTTTTAGAGCTACATTGAGAGGGGTCAAATGTATTTTTAATAAAACTAATCCAGCATCTGGAATTTGGAGGAGAGCCCCTTGTTCAGCACTGTAGCAAAGGTCAGAATTATATGTCTTTGATAATCTTGTGTGAGAGCGGTGGGATAAGGGGACCTGACAGAGTGGACAGTTACAATTTGATTGGCTTTGAGTTTGAGGAAGGTTTCTAGTTTTTCTGACAAGTTTTCAATGGTTACAATGGTTACCTAGCCTGCTAAATTACACCTACTAGAAGAAGAAGATTACTTTATTTGCAACTTTGGGTGCACACACGCACCAACACACACAACACATGCAAGGGGGGAAGTGGCCGCCGAACACAACACACACACGATGAGGTCTCTGCATTTCCCCATCCCCGCCGACCTTCCTCCAGGGACAGCCAGGGAGCAGTCTCCAATACCAGCGCCCGGGGACCAATTCCAGGTGTACGTCCTCATCTTGGTCAGGGACAGGACAGGATGTTGCATGTTTTTAGATGGGTTCTTTTACAGGAGGAGACCCATGTGAGCACGGGGAGAACATGCAAACTCCACACAGAAAGGCCCGGGAGATAACCCACCTGGGCACCCCAGAGTCAACAGCGCCCCAGGCGGGAATCGAACCCAGGACCTTCTTGCTGTGAGGCAGCAGTGCAAGCACTGCGCCACCGTGCCACATAAGAAATTATGCGGTCGAGATTCCCACATTTGAGGAATTCGCAGGGGTCAGCACAGCCGGAGTGCAATGGCTGAGCCTCGCCCTGGGTGAACCACCTTCTTGATCATGGTATCTCCCCTACTACTTATGGTATCTCCCCTACTACTTATCACTAATAGGACAAGTAAATAAAATGTCTTTACCATTGATTGCACCATTTCTCATCTTTAAGAAAACATTTTTTTTTGTTAGTTTGCTAACTGTAACCACCTGTTTAGAACTTCTCAAGTTCTCCAGACGTCTTGGTGTGAGCCAGAGATGTGGCACCATTTTTCACTTTCATAAAGGCCATTTGTCAGTTGACTCACAGTTAAAAGAGTTATAAATTACAGTAAAACTAGCACTGAGCCAGCGGGAGCACTAGCTAAGCTACGTCTGTCCCTCTTCCCCACTGAGAGAGTGGGATGGGAGAGTGAGAAACAAAGAAGTGGGAGATAAAGAAGCAGAGGAAGATAGAAAGAATAGAGAAAGAACAAAACACAGGGCTTCAGAATCAGAATCAAATTTATTGGACAAGTACATTTGCAAATACAAGGAATTTGACTCGGTGACATTGGTGCAGGCACAGCAATCAAATAAAGAAACTCAAACAATCAAACAATATATACATATATACAATGAAAGAAAGAAAGAATTAAGTGTGTGTGTGTCTGGGACTTGCTTTCCCAGCTTTACGTGCTGCCTCCTGTCTGTCAGGAAATCAGTGATCCACCCGCAGATGGAGTCAGGCACATGCAGCTGAGAGAGTTTGTCCTGGAGGAGGGCTGGTAGGATGGTGTTGAACGCAGAGTCCACGAATAGGATCCTGGCATAGTTGCCAGGGGAGTCCAGGTGCTGGAGGATGAAGTGGAGGGCCATGTTGACTGCATCGTCTACAGATCTGTTGGCTCTGTAGGCAAACTGCAGCGGGTCCAGGAGGGGGTCTGTAATGGATTTCAGGTGTGAAAGCACAAGGCCCTCAAAGGTCTTCATGACCACAGAGGTCAGGGCGACAGGTCTGTAGTCATTGAGGCCTGTGATCCTTGGCTTTTTGGGGACAGGGATGATGGTGGATTCCTTGAAGCATGCAGGAACTCTGCTTACTGCCAGTAAATGGTTGAAGGTGTCTGTGAGGACTGGAGACAGGTGTACAGTGTTTCAGTGTGGAGGGAGAAACAGAGTCCGGCTGCCTTGCGGGGGTTCTGTCTCTTGAGTAGTTTGTTAGACGGTGTGGTGGGAGGGGGGCTGTTAGGTCCAGAAGTGTGAAGTGGGGTGTTGATGAGTCTGGTGTGGGGGGGCTGGTGCAGGGGAATGGAGTCAGGACCGTTCCATTGTCTTTCAAGTCTGCAGGAGAACTCATTCAGGTCGTTTGCCAGGTGAAGGTCATTCATAGAGTGGGGGAGCTTTGGGTTATAGTTGGTGATCTCCTGTAGGCCCTTCCAGACTGACTGAGTTGTTGGCAGTGAAGTGATGTTTCAGCTTCTCTGAGTACCAGCGCTTGGCCTCCTGTATCGCCTTGCCAAACGAGTACTTGGCCAGCTTAAACCGGTCCCTATCACCATTCTTGTAGGCCTTCTCCTTTTCCAAACGTAGCTGTTTGAGTCTAGCAGAGAACCAGGGTTTGTCATTGTTATAACTCACCCTGGTACGTGTTGGTATGCAGCAGTGCTCACAGAAGCTGATGCAAGATGTCACAGCATCTGTGTAATCATCCAGACTGTTGGAGGTAGTCCTGAAAACATCCCAGTCAGTACAGTCTAGGCAATCACGCAGCTCCTCCACCGCTTCACTGCTCCACTTCTTTGATCTCCTCACTACAGGTTTGCAGAGTTTGAGTCTCTGCCTGTATGAGGGGATCAGATGGATCAGTGAGTGGTCAGATTGTCCCAGTGGAGCGCGGGGTGGTAGGCGTGTTGACTGTAGTGTAACAGTGGTCCAAGGTGTTCCCCTCTCTGGTCGGGCATTTGATAAATTGTTTATATTTGGGAAGTTTGTGAGTTAAATTACATTTGTTGAAATCACCCAGAACGATGACCAATGAGTCCGGGTTCCCTCTCTACACACCCAGTATTTGGTTGGTGAGTTGCCGCTGAGCCTCCTGCACATTGGCTTGCGGGGGTAAACACCAACCAGAAAACAGGATGTGAATTCCCGAGGGGAATAGAACGGCTTGCAGCAAATGAATAAAGTTTCTAGATCCGGGGAACCACTGTTACGTTGTTGCACCAGCGGTTGTTGATATAGAAGCAGATCCCTCCACCTCTGGTTTTGCACGAGAGCTCCTTTTCGCGGTCCGCTCGTAAGAGTTGGAAGCTGGGCAGCTGTAGGGCTGAGTCCGCCATCGATCTACACAACCAAGTCTCTGTGATGCACAAAACCGAAGAGAGAGAAAAGTCTCTGTTATTCCTTGTCATGAGAGAAGGTGCTCTGGCCCTCTGGCACCTTTCACTATAATGTCCACTAAATCCACGGACGAAGGCGAGAAAAGTGAGATATAAATCTGATGGAGTAGAATCCCCTATGTTTAGGATCTCCTCTCTTGTGAAAGTGATGCGTGTGGGTTCGCAGAAAACAACATTAAAACACAAAAACGTAGAAAACAGTGTGCAGCAACACCCCGTGGCAACCATACCTGTCGGCGCCATTTTCCATTACATTAAGTGAGTCAGAGTGGTGAAAGAATGATGATTTGTCATCAGCGAACCCGGCATGCATGGCTTTCCTGGTCAGTGATTTGGCCTGCAGCTGTGGCCTGTGATGAAGGCGCAGCATAAAACAACAAGTAGCCAATCGAGAAATCAGCTGTCAGCAGAGTTGAACAGAGGCAATCTGGGCTGGGGGTAATTGGTGAAAACGCCATGGATCAGTGTATAGCAACGAGATTGGTATGTTAAGCTTGCTACCAAAAGTGCTGCTGAAAGTGTGAATGCAGCAGGTGTCAGGTGACAGCGAGTCAAAATGCACAGTCAGAAGAAAAGGTGTAAAGAGTAAAGAAACCCTTGAAGAGAAGGTGTACAAATGCTTCAAAATATCAAATATGCTTTGAACCACCATCGAACATCCAGCCATACTTGTTGTATACTAGAAATGAATAGTACACTTTTGCCATGTTTGGTGCTGTGAGTCATTTGTAAGAGTCAATAGGAATTCATAGAGTTTCTATTGATTCACTGTAATGTATTCAGTGGTGAATGCTTTCAACGTCTCCATTGCTGGCACGTAGGCAAGGTGGCCTAGATGCTTGTAGGACTCCTGGCCTGAATTATTGTCTCTGTTCATGAAATTCCAGTAACCAATAACATTTGTTCCCAACACGGTCGACCTCATGGCTACGTTGTTGGTAGAGGATTCTGACATATGGTAGCAACTACAAGTCTGGCATCCTTGATCCATACTGCATTCATTCAACAAACAAAAGACACAAAAACAATGTCTCTGAAATGACTGGATGCCTGATCATTCCTTCTGACAGCTAGAAAGAAAACATTTCCAGACATCCAAATGCACCTTAGCACAAGGATCATTTTGTCCTCTGCCCTACGAAGGGATCAAATGATCATCATACAGCCACCAAATATGTACCTTAAATATGGATGAAAAAGTAGCGGACAAATATGTACCATCCTCCAATACAATTTAAAGGACCATTGATGAAAGTTAGAGGGTACATTTTTTGAACTGGAATGACACGATGCTGCTTGAAAGCTTGTGGTCTTAGTTCCAACTGATGCCTTAGATCCAGCCTGCAGCTCTATACTGCATCTGGCCCATTATTCCCCTTTTTCTTTCATCTTTCTTCACACTCTCTCCTCCTCCTCCTCCTCCTCCTCCATCTCCTTACTTAATATACAAATATTTCAAATGCACACGCATATACAAACATCTCCAAGTTGTGTTTCTAGTGTTGGAAATAAAATAACACACATCGTGGGTATATAATAAAAAAAACAAATGTTCAGGAAATATTTCATTTCTTTAGAAAAACTGAAAGCATACACATAGTTCTTCAAGGCAGACGCAAAATCAATAGCCCAATTTAGAAATCTCTTTCATCAATACAGTACAGTCACTGCAACAGAGGGGAGGGCCGAGCATGTGGAATCAAAAACACACTGGGTTATCAAATATGCAGCGTGTATACAGCAGGGGAGGAGAAGAAAGCGAGAGAGATGGCACTGAAGAGGGTGGAAACAGAGAGAGAGAGATGTTGGGATAAGGAGACACTACTGATAAAAACTTGAGCTTGAGCTTGGGGAGGAAATTGGACGACAGTCAGACAAGGAACCGTGACGTAGTAATCATTCTCAACTTGCTAGCACAGAGAAGCTGGCCACAGCAGTTTCTCCCTTCAGGAGCCAATCACATGTTGCTGCTAATACAAGAGCCACCTGTAGCCATACCACCAGTTGTGCTACAGGTAGCAAACTTTATTTAACCAGGGAAGTTGACGCAATGTTATTTACAGAAAGTGCTTTGAGGGAATAGTTACAAGGGAAGGGAGTGATAGGGTTACATTTACACATTCACATGAAGGAGCGGCCTTTTGTGCTGTTGGCCACTGAGCAGCTCAGTAGGAGCAGCTGGGGGTCAGTGCCCTGCTCACGGGCACTTAGACAGGAATACTTGAGAGAGGGGTAAAGTGTTCTCATTCATTTCCCTCGCCCAGACTTTGCAGCCATTTTGGGGATTTGAACTGTTGACCTTCCACACTAAGGCCCACTTCTCTAAGGCTACGTTCATACCGCAGCTGAAAGTGTCTGAACACAAATGATACAAATCTGATGATTTCAAATAAATGTGAACAGCAAAAACGTCATGGACCGCATTGATATGTGGTACTACATCTGATTCGAGGCATTTCTTTTTTAAGATTATTTTTTACGTTTTAAATTTGATATGAATAGTCACCAAGTCATCATTACCCACAATTGAGTGAATTGAGCATAACTGCCTTCAGTATGAACGTAGCCTAATGTTCGACTACCGCTGCCCCCAGTTAGCTCAGGTTTTCCAGTGCGGAGTGGGTGATGTGGTTGCTGGTTATATGTTATGCATGTTCACAACCATGCCCGGCTCTGACTGTTGTTTGGGATGCTGCTGTGCCGCCCTTCCTCTCACCTACATTTTACTCTTGTATTATTATGCCAAAAACATCAGCAGGACTCCCGGACATCTTCTCACACAGTCACTTTTCATGTTTTGTGTTTGTTCTCCTACCAACCTGTCACCAAGAATACTCATATGTCTATAAGCCAAACTGTTTTAAACTCTTCAAGTAACAGTAACAACCACAACAGCAGAATAAAAACTTTAGAAAACTAGGAATATTAGGGGTTAGACTTGAGCACTGAAAGAGAGGGTGAGGGAATCAAAAGTTTTTTTTTGTTCTCCATTTACAATACTCTGATTATTATTTCTTGTCTAATAAACACATTGTTGTACTGTAATTGAAAATGTAATTGAAATGCATTCCAATTATATTTTGCTATTATAGTTTTCAGATATACTGGGTTATTAACAGCATGCTGAAAAGTGTCTATTCTGTTACTATTCACTACTACTATCTCTTATCACTACACCCAGGTGAAAAAACAGTTTTTAACAGTTGAATAATCTTAGCTGACATATCCTATTCTTAACTAAAAGTAGAAACACCATTACATAATCTTACTTGGCTACAGATAAATAAGTCTTCCACCGGAGCTTTCAGTTGAAGGTGCATTAACCTGAAAGCTTGAAATTGCTTGAAATCATTTTATGTAACTGCAGTAATTAGATAAAGAAGGGTATGTTCTAACAAGTATAAAAGTGGATGAAATTAGATTAAAGTAGATTGATTTGAGAGTAAACGAAAAGTAGTAGAGGGAAGAAAAGAGACATGATGCATCAGTCACTACCCTCGCTTTTCGATTTTTAAGAAAAACACATTGGAGTGGTTGATTTTGCACTCATGCTTGTTTCTCTTTCTGAGGCAGTTTAAGTGTCTGTAAAGTAAAGGAAAAATACATGAAGTACTTAATTTCTAACTACTTCCAAATGTTTTCCCCCAAGGACTGCTTAACTGCTAGAGACTAAAACAAAGTGAAACAAAATAAGGAGTAAAGCCTGACTACTCAGAGACCAATAACAATCTTACTGCAATGGATTACATGGTCAAATGACTATTACCCACTAATTAAGTGGAAAGGAGAGGTTCAATGCACATCCAAAATCCATCCATAGAAAGTTAGGAGTGTCTGCTGCTCTCCATTTTATGTAATGAACTGGTGATAGTAATGTAGAGCTTGGGATCAAATATTGTCACCACTTTACAAACTAAAATACACTTTAGGAGCAATAAGACAGAGAGCGGACACGCCTTTCTTGTTCTTGTACCTGAGGTTCATCCCACTGAGGGCTGAACCTGCAAAGACGGACATTTTACCTACCACTTAAATGTTGTTATTATTATTATTGTTGTTGTTGCTGCTGCTGCTTGTGTTATTGATGTTATTGTGATCGAAATGATGTCAGGACTACCTGTAGTCATACTGTGAGAAATAGTGAATGACATCAGATGCAAAGCCTCTCCCCATCTAGATTTTAAGTTCTGAAAACAAGTTAGTATATTGGTGAA
The DNA here is from genome assembly GCA_034670405.1 of Hoplostethus atlanticus. NCBI lineage: Eukaryota > Metazoa > Chordata > Actinopteri > Trachichthyiformes > Trachichthyidae > Hoplostethus > Hoplostethus atlanticus. The sequence continues at coordinate 3,508,222 of JAXDDX010000003.1, read as the reverse complement.
GAAACACATCCCTAAATTGAGTACACTTTAAATATGAGACACCATTTACTTTTACTTGAATACATTTTTACACCAGTAATTTAAATAGCAGTATTGCTGCTTGAGTGGGACATTTCCGTGCTCCTTCCACTCCTGGTAAATGATGCATGCTGATGGAGAGATTTGCCAGCCACTATAATCAACAGTATTTTTCCATGGAGCGTTTCGACCTGAAAGCACACAATGTCATCCGATTTGCTGTCAGTTACCAGTTCTATTCCCTGCTTCAGGCAATAATCCCATCTACATATCTTCAAAAAGTTGCCCATGTCTTGTCACCTTACGTTGCTGTATAAATATGTGGCCATTTACAGCATGTCTACACCACTGCACACACAAATCAGTAGCAGCAGAGTCCTTGGGCAGACCAAGGACGCATTCTGTGAACCATGGTAATAGGTGGGAAATGTCAGTGCATCTGTTTGTGCCCTCCACCCATCCTTCCCCCCGGCAACATCCTTCCTCCTGTCCTTTTCCCTTGCTGACTGTAGGAGCCACTCACCCTCACTAAGATCGAAGCACAGACCCAGACGGTGTGTGTTCCAGCTCAGGAAAAAATGTCCCCTGACCTTTTACTGACCTGACCATTTACGTGTTTCCTCCTTTTTGGCTTCTATGGACTTTCAACCAGTTTTTCTCACATGTTCTGTGTTGCATGTTTTATTCACCTGACATATTTATTGGCTCGCTGGAAAAGAAACCACGAGGGTGAAGAATGATTGGCGATGTACACAAAACTCTGGTGGTGGCAGCGGTGTGGTGGGGGACACACTGCAAAAGAGGGAAAATTGATGGTCAGTGTTTTCCTTGTGCATTGTGTTCACATACTGTTTCAATAAAAAAAGAATGACTAGGAGAGTCCTGGACCAAACTGTAGTTCAGCCAGTGTCTCTCTCTGATAAGACTTCCAGATTCACAATTTAGAGCCTCTAATGAGCTTTCACCACGAGGTCAGCTGGAGTCACGCCCCAGGCGCCCAAGTCTGAGGAGCAGAGAGAATTCGGCAGCTTTTCACGGTATAAACAAGACAGACAGACACTCGTCCTCTATTTCTCTATGTGTGTGTGTCTCACTCACACTTCACATGCATGCAACCAAATGTGAAATCACACACACACACACACACACACACACACACACACACACACACACACACACACACACACACACAGAGAGAGGCATACGATTCCAAAGCGTGACAGGCTCCAAGACTCCCTGTGAGATTTTCCTCTTGATGACTCATTGGCCCCTCCTGATCCCCCATCCCCCTGCACTCCATCCCTCCATCGTGAAGCCACTTTGTCACTGACGCACAACGTGAGCAGACATGAAGGATCGTCCTTTACTGAACAGGTTCCTAAAATAAAATTGATCCCGTCCCACCCGTCCATGAAGTGGACATTCCTTATTGACTGACCTGAATAATCTAGGCAAAGTGATGAGAAAGTGAATGAGTAACTCTCTCCCTTCTTGGACAGCGACTGTCAAGGAGCCTTTGAGCAAGGCACTGAACCCTTATTGTACCAGTGAAGCAGCTCGGCGGCTAACAGTAGAAAACTGTGTGAATGTGTGTGACTGTATGAAAGTAAAGCAGGGCAGTGCTGAAATAGAGCAGGTATGCTCAACAAAACCATTCCCTGGATGAGAAAGAAGGTTAAAATTGGCTTAATATATCATCTTAAAATCTCCCTGTTGTTGTACTAGCGATATAAAAGTGAGATAAGCTGTGAGTCACTAACCCACGTTCCCTGAGAAAACAATGGAAGAATATAATACAAGGTGACAGAATGAAAAAGAGCAGATGGCAAGGAAGCACTTTCTCGGTCTGTCTCATCAGTGAAACTAAAATCATTATTGCTATATAGAAACACTACTGATCCTTCAAGTAGCAGTAATTACTACAAATCATACCGAGCCCACAAGGGACCTTTGAACGATCGTCTTTTCTCTAAGTGTACATGCGCTGTTTGAAGAGGCGTCAGGTAAACTCAATGAATCAGCCAAGGAGGGAAGTAGAGAACATGGAGGAGACTTTAATAGTGAATGCTGATGCCCCTGTATTGATAGTGAGGTCTCATTGAAGACAATAGAATAGAAGCTCAGCTGATACGTGTTACGCTATGCCATTTCCATTTGTCCTACATGGAGTGGAGTGATGAATGAACGAGTCTGACAGCTCGCAGGTGGATGCACACGTGGAAATATGGACAAGGCAAAGGAAGGAAGGAAGGACGGAAGGAAGGAAGATGGAGTTCTCAAATTTAATCAAGATGGAGTGGATGAGTCAGGAGAGGTGACAGAGGAAGTTCACCACTACTGTTGATGTACTGCCAGCCTTTCCTTTCCCATTCTCTTCTCTTATCCTCTTTCACATTATTCACTCCAGCAAGGGACGAAGGAGTGAAAATGAGAGGAGAGGAGAGGAGAGGAGAGGAGAGGAGAGGAGGTTGTCTGGCACCATACTGTGGACCAGCCAGCATACTCAAACTGCCAGCAGGCCTGCCTCGCTAATTTGATTTAACCAAGCTGCCATCCTGATTTCTGAGTGCTTAATGAAGGAGCAGAACAACTGGTGCTTTGCACATGTCACTTCCACAAGCCTTCTCCCTTGTCCTCCTCAGACCTGGCTGAAAGAGCACTTGGAAATGACTCATCTTACAATATCCTACAAGACGGATGGAGCTCGCCGCATCAGGATAAATCAGATCAATCACAGCAGCGTCTAGTAGATTGACTTTCAAATAGTCTAGACTTTCTCATGGTATTGCCCTATGTGGCGAATTCCAGCCATATGGTACTCCAAGCATAAAACAAGTGCCGAGTGTTATTTGCAATTCCCATTTGAGCCTGGCATGGTCCAGAGGTCCTGTGCTGCCGCTGGAACATAACAACACCTGAGACACACTGTGAAGTTGTCACGGCTGTGATGTGTGAAAGCTCATGACGCGAATAAGAACTCGATATCGTGGAAGTCAGCGCTTCAGTCAGAAAAGAAGTGTCCGTCGCACTCACAGTGATGCTGTTCCAGATAGCCCTGCTGTGAAGACACATCTATTCATTCGTTTGTGTGTTTGCTTGTTTTCTATTTTTGAATGTGTCGTAGTTTGTCGAGCATTCTTCAATATTTTGTGCAATTCTTTCACGTTTTCGTTCTCCAACATTTTTCACCCTTTATTTATCCAGGGATTTTTCACTAAGCACACTTCAATTCTCTGCTCCACACTATTTTTACCAAAATGCCCCCAAATGTCTGGGTCACAACTGTTGGCTGTTGAGCAGCTCCACTGGAGTGGCGACCTTCAGGTTACAAGCTGTTCTACCTCTGCCCTTATCAGCTGAATATTCAGTTTCTGTCGTCTGGATGTTGAGTGCTTGTAAAATACAGCTTCTGTCACAATATGACCTTTTTTTTTCCCATCATAAATTATTCATGCAAGTCAAGCTGTCAGTCATGTTTAGTGGCAGGTGTGTGGATATTCACTTGCTGTCAGTGTGTTATTTGGGCCCCGCTGACCCCCCCAGCCTTTCTACCTCTAACGATCCCCTCAGAGAGATGAAGAGGAAGGGCTTCAAACAAGAGCCTCGGTGAAACACACAATCACACACACACATACACACACGCTTACACAAACACACGGTTAGTCTGTGCTTAATAGAGGCCCTGGAGTGAACGTGTTCTGACAGTAGAAATCATGTTACCGGAGTGTGTCCCGTATGACGCACTCTTCTGTCACACTCTATGTTTGTTTGCTTGGGGTTTTTTTTAACCTCTGTTGACTGCCAGCCCCAGTCTGGAATGACTGACAGGGCAGGAGAGAACATGAGAATATGCTCATCCCCCCCTCCCCCCCCCCCGCCCCTTCCTTTACTTTTCTCTCATAACCTTTTAAGTGGTCCTGGAAACTGGATGAGGTTGAAGTAGGGCCATCAAAGTAAGATCTCTGCTATTTTGACATTTATCTCCACCTTTATGCTGAGCATTTCTAATTAACCATAAGCCTCTGCTTTGGCATCTTGTGGACCTCTTATGTGAAAAAGTATGTGCTAAAATATGCCTGAACAAGGTATGATCCACTTGCCCTATTGGAGTGTGTGTGTGTGTGTGTGTGTGTGTGTGTAGCTCTGACTCATTTCGGGTCCCGTTTGAAGCTTGTCTCTCCATCTCTATCTGTGTGATGGGACCATTAGAGGAAGAAAAGTTGGGGTCAGGGGGGCTACGTCAGGCCGAGAGGGAGAACTCATAGCTTTGGGTTGTTGAGGAAAGCCATGGATGCTGCTGACTGAGGTGGTGGATTTAATCTATGTAATCAATAAGAGATCAAAGCTGCTTAGATTATTCCATGCATGTCACCGTAACAGCTGCATTATTTCTACTTTTTACTCTGTGTAATTTTGTGGTCAAGATAAAGTGCAGAGGAATAATGGGTAGATTGAGTGGGTGTTGACTTCCAATTCGGAGACTGATTACACTGACACACACTGACGCAATAGCGGCTGATTTTTCTTCAAAACGATAAAGATCATGTAGAGGTCACAAAATGTCAGCAAGCAACCGCCCTGCTGAAGTGTCCTTGAGCAAGTCAGTGAATCCCTACCTGCTCCAGCTCCCAGAAGTAAAGTATCACAAATGAGATCTTTATTTTCTTGCTAGCGATACATGGATATACCAATCAAATCTGGGTCCACATAGGGTTAAAATATGATTCTTCGTCTGTGCAGCAGATTGGGCCGAGGAGATTGGCTGAAGAGGCCAATCAAGTCTCTCTGATCCCACCACGGTGCGACTGAGAGCGCTACAGGAAGTCTTTCCTGCCAGCTGCCATCAGACTTTTTAACGCCTCCCCTCCCCCTCTGCAGCTCAACTGAGGACCACTTATAACCTAGCACCCTGCACTTTCTGTAGTGATCGAGTACAGGTGGACATAGCAGCAGACACAGGCTGGAGGCAGAGGTTCTCAAAATGGCAAGACTTTACTCGAGAGTAAGGAGATGCGATACAGATAAATACAGGAACTTACTAGACTGGGAAAAGCTAGAACGGCAACAGGCACACTAGGGTAGACATACTAGACAAGCAAGCAGTGAGCGTGTATGAGGGCAGAGCTGATGTACACAGGGCAAGATGTGGGATTGGAATCAGCTGTGCAGACAGGAGCCCTCAGGGACACGCCCACCAACCTGCAGGGGAGAGAGAGAGACAGACAGACACGACAACAAATTCAATTCATGGCTGTTGGAAATATATGAACGCCTAAAATGTAAAATGTGAGTGAGCGGCAAGCGGAAATTGTCTAGACTTAAACCTGCACTATGTAACTTTCTGTAATTCAGTCGCTGGTGGCCCCAAGTGGCAGCGAGAGATAGCTTTCTGTAGCGATAGCCGAGGCGCTAGCTCGCTCACTGCTGTTTCAGAGCTGTGTTGGCTCATGAATTTTTGATTCGTCACTTCCTGTGCTTGGGGAAAACTTTCTCACCGACTCCAAAACTTCATTGAGGTGAATGGAGCGAACCGGCTCAGTGAAGGGGGAGGGGCCAGTCTTCTCCGTCACAGCTTCACTTCATGAACTAGACTGATAAGGCGCTTGTATTTTTACGTTTAAAAGTTACATAATAAAAGTTACATAAGTCAGACTGATGCTATCACTTATATCTGTCAGATGACAGTTAATCAATTTTGGATCCATCTTTTTCAGTGCTCATCAAGAGGATGTGGCCTCATCATTGTTAGGGGAAGCTATTAGTGTGTGTATGTAAGATTAACTTAAGCATCAACACAATGTCTAATGACCTCATCATTGTGCGCTCTGACCTCATTAAAATGCCCAATAACTTCATTACTGTGTGCGCCAACCTCATTACAATGAGCCACGACCTCATCATAGCACTGTGACAGCCATGCCATATGACTGCATCATTTGCAATGTTTTGGCAGTGGTCACAGTGACAAGGTTTCAGAACATAAACAACGCACCACACTAGTGTTCAGAACTTGGTCCACTTTGCAACCATGGCAAGGCATTCTGCTTGCTAGCTCGTACCTTGCCTACCTGTGTCCATTTTGTTGTTTGGTGTTGTATTTGTTTTCCTCCTGTGGATAAGTGGTCGAACACAGATGATGTGACGGAGCTACAGTGTAACTTAATAGGACGAAAAGTTTCAGCGATCTTAAACATCATGTCAGGTTTTGGTGTCAGTCCCTCAGAATCAAAGAGCAAGGGTATCATACAGGGAGGAATCAGAGGAAGAGGAAGAGATACCAATTTCTCCAGACAGTATCCTCAATAGACCAGAAAGCAACGCAGAGACATGTTGCATAAAGATCGCGACTCTCAGATCCTGGGACGTTTTGTTTTTGAGAGGGATGTTTCCTTACTCTACCTTGCAGGCATCAGAGCATGATGCATCATCACGCAGCATCGTGTTGTCTGAGGCACAGGAAGATGCCTCGAAGCTCACAACCCAGCCCCTGTAATGATGACTCCTGTAGTCATTTATAGGAGTGTGTGATTCAGAGGGTGGGATGATGGGCTTAGCAACATGCACACAGGAACATTTGGGAAACGATATGGCTTCTGGCGTCACTGTGACAGGAACATTTGGGAAACGATATGGCTTCTGGCGTCACTGTGACAAAGGTACCGGTCAGGTATTTGCGAGAGATGGGTTGGAATTTTATGTGAAGTAGCACATTAAGCTTTATGTGTGTGTGTCTGTGCACATACTCACTTTCTGTGCATGTACTGTGTGTGTGTGTGTGTGTGTGTGTGTGTGTGTGTGTGTGTGTGAGAGGGAGGGAGGGAGGGAGAGACATACTGCTGGGCTTTAAATTGCTTACACCCACGATACCACAGCAAAACACCTGCCACATGACGCAGGGGAAAACCACTGGCCAGAGAAAGAGTTTCATAGAAAGGCTCCCATCTGTTACCGCCTTCTGACACTGACACATTTTGTGTGTGTGTGTGTGTGTGTGTGTGCGTGTGTTCTTTTGTCCATTAATTATATTGTACATTGCAGGAATAAAAAGAATCTGGACTGATAAATTAAGGACGTGGACGGGAGAGTCGGACTGAAGATGCTGTCATCACTGTTCGCTGTGCTACGGGCCTTCACCGAGATGTAAGAAAAACACTTTCTGTTACTCTTATTTTGTACATATTGAGTTATAGTGATCAGATACCACAACGTGTGATTGTTATATTTAGTTAAGCCTCAACTCCCAGTTGCATGTTTATATAAACTTAATTTGCTATATTCTTATTTCTGTTCTATGTTTGCTGGATTGGCTGTATCCCAGTACTGTTTGCTGCTGCAATGACCCAATTGATACGTTTCATCTTGTACTGTCTTACCTTATCTTGATAAAATATCCATGCCTGGCTGCATTGAAGCATTTTCCCTCCCCTCCACATGGGGGCACATGTTGTTGCTCCACCCCATTAACATCTGTCTTCAGTCCAGTGGTGATTACAACATTAAATTGCTACAATTCATCATCAGGACCCAAGCTGGGGTCCCCCAGGGACTCAGAGTAGAGACAGTAGAGAGAGAGAGAGAGAGAGAGAGAGAGAGAGAGAGAGATGAAAAGGCCAGCACTTCTGCATGCACTGGGACTGCTGAGGCAGAGAGAGCCCCATAAAGCACTAATGGCTGCCAGGCTGCTGAGTGAGCACAGGCCTCTGGGAGACACGTCATCATCACCACCAGCACCAACATCGCAGCAGCAGGGCCCATATCACTGGTGTCAGAGCCCTGGACTCACACAGAAAAATAGATGGGACAGACTAAATTAAAAAAAAGAGGAGGAATGGTGGGTTGGTATGTGGTGATAGGGGAGAGGTAGAGGAGCAGGGACTGATGTCTTGATTTGTTGTTGGTAACTGAACATTGGCAGCAGAGAGGTTTTTATTTGATGAAATACAGAATGGGCTCCAATCCCTGAAATTCTCCTCAAATTGTCACTTTGTATAAATGAGAAAAAGCTGGAGTGAGTTAAAAAGGAGTAAAGATAGTTAGAATGTGATCATTGGATCAAATGCCAAATCCATTATCAAACAATAATCAACAATGCATTTATGTAGGTGACATGATAAGATAACTATATAACTACATGTGTATAACTACATTAGTACTGGGGTATGTTTGGATCAGAGGAAGGGACTGACAGGGATTTGACAGGATATGAGAGGATTTAGAACAGATTATCCAATGCATTACCCTTGTAAAATATAATTCATGTAAAGAATGAAGGTAATAGCGAGGAAAAGCATCACTTGACCTCTCCACAATCCCCCTTGGCAAGTATGACAGCCAAACATCAGTAGGACACGAAAGTAATAGATCAAGCTTCAGGGGGAAGGCTCTGAAGGACAGAGGTGATGGATGGGGAAGGGCAACAGAAACACCTGCTTCCAAAGGGTTGGGGTTATTCTGGATGAATCTGTTGGGACAAACGTAAGTAGAGCAGATAATTGTAGGTCAAAACGTTCTTTGAGAGAAGAAGAGCTTGTTTGAGTGGGTGCGCAAGTGCATGAATATGGGTCTATCTGTCTATCTGTATCCATGTGTCTCCATTAGTGTAGGCATGCATGTATGCACCGCAAGCACTGAATGCACATGAGTATGTAATCAACAGATTTAAAGTAAGCAGGGAAACAAGTTGTTCTCTCTACTGTGGCCTTTATTTTGGGCTACGAAAGTATCTTCTGCAATTAAGTTTCTGCAATTTCTCCCCCCCAAAAAACATTATATGATAGAAAATGAGATTAAAGAGACAGGATGAAGCTTGTCAACGATGTATGAGTGACTTCCTAGCCCCCTGAGCCACAAAATCACCCTCAACTGCACTAATGTGTCATGGATGTTGATATTGTTGATGTTGATGATGGTAATGTGATGTAACTTCTGGACTTTACATGTTTTTTGAACATATGGACGTGGGAACATGTGATCAGTGGGGAAGCAGGGGTGGGAGGTTGGCTTCGCTGGGTGGGTTCGGAGCAGACACGTGTTTTTGAAAATGGCAAATACAAATATTAAAGGAGAGGTGCTTGATTTGCCTTGTGAGAAACATGAAGCAGGCTCAAATCAAGTGCTCTTCATGAAGTCTGGTCAGCAGGGTGATAGACAGCCGTAGCCGTGGCTTGGTGTGCAGGTGTTTGGTGCTCTAAGCATGTAATCAGTGCCCTGGGAGCTATATCTGAAGCTAACTAATCAGAGGGAAGATGGGGCTTCTAACAGCAGGTGTAAATCAGCAATGATTTTCTTTCTGTCTCTCTTTCTTTCCCCTTGGCGAACAATACTAATGGACGAATGCCTTTCAACCTTGGTCCTATCACAGGGTTCCTCCTCTATCTGGCTGCTCTACTCTCCTCCTCTCTCCTCCTGTTCTTTCCTTCTTCCTGTCCATTCGTCTGTCTCACTCTTTCTCTGCTCTATCTAGTCTCACTCTCATCTTCCTTCCTCTCCTCTTTCTATTTCTGTCCCCTTCCCTCTCTCTATCTCCTTCTCTTTCTTTCCTTTTTATACATTCTCACCATCACAGATAACTACCAGGGAACTGGAAGGCATTGTTTTTAGGCCTGTCTAGACTAGTTTAATGTCTCTGTAATAATGTTTTATTGGGATGCTAGGCTCTGATGGTAATAAAGAGTGTTGCAAGCTATATAGGTAGCACTGCTGAGCCGGTTTTGGGGGGGTGGTTTCCTCAGGAGAGCTGAGAGGTTCATAGGCAGGCATATTACACACATCAACACACTGTGCGCTCATGTACAAGCACACATAAAGACACATGGAACAACACAACACAGGAACACACACATAAACACACACACCAAAATCCCTTAGCAGATTGTAGGGATCAGATGGAGACGGTTGTATCTGTATCGAAGGAGACAGTGTTGTGGTTGTCAGTGGGATGCCTGGGTAGCTCTGGCTTTAGCCATCTGTCCCAGTCTCTCTGCACACAGATCGGCTCCGTCTGATGGACCATGCTGCACACTATTAAGAAATCATTTTGACTATCAGAGCTAAGAGCACTCTGAAGTGCAATGTACAAAGATTTTTTTTAAGTTACTTTGAAAAGCTTTAGGCTGATCAAGCAAAGACACCAGCTTCACTACAACTGATTGTAATTCTAGGCTGTAAAACCCTGTAAAAAGACTGAAGTCTTGAACACCTGGGGAGATGACACATCTATGCCAGCCCCACTGCACACAGGCAGGTCATGAATGAAAACCCATGATTGCCCATTGTTTTGGAAAATAGGATCCAGGCACCCAGGGTCCTAGAGGGTGTTCCAGAGGGCCCCCAGTAAAAGAGGCATTTAAAGCGGCAAGCTGCGAAGTCCTCATTTTGGTGCTAAGCGGTCATTGCTGTGGTGTTTTTTGCAGAGATCACTTCACAGGTAAACAGCGTGGGCAGCACCGTGACGTCTTTTCTGTTAATTCTGTTTACGTTTCTGTAGCTTCCCCTCTTTCCTTTGTCTGTTCAGCCATGGTGGCTATTGCTGCTCATGCTAACTATTTAGTTCTTCTTCTATTTATTGCAAACAAACCGCTGTTGCTGCTGCCAAAACCATAAAACACATCACTCCCTGTGTACCAGAGGATTCTAGCAGACCTAGAACCTAGCTTCATAGCAGTCAAACACACACACAGACAACACACACAGAGACATACACCACATGGTGTGGGTATAGTCAATGTGGTTCTTTTCATGCTGTTGCACTCCTGTATTATATATCTTTTAACTTCACTCATGCATGCACACACACAGACACATACCGTATGCACAAACCAGTAAAACTAAAAAAAGCAACGTGAAAACTCACAGGTTCATTGATTTGGGTGCATGATCACAGGTGAAATGTGTTGTTGGAACAATATAAAAATACTAACTGTTGCTTTTGTATTTGTAGGAAATAAAGAAGACCAAATTAAAGGTGTCTTTATTTGACTGCTCGGGGTGGTGGTAGCTTAATCCGTGAACTGTAAACGGCATATTTTATCTCGGACAGCTCTTCCATCCTGGACATAGAACATCTAATCGGGGTCTCAAAATCCTCTCCCGACGTGAGGCTATGCGAATTACTTCCGCTTGAATATCGATCGGGTTACCGAGGAAAGGACACGCCATGTCCTGACAGCTGCTTCAGGTTCAGCAGAGGGGAGGAGACAGGGAGAAAGTCAGGGTTTGTTCAAGAAAACCTGCCAGCGAGCAGGTTAGGTTCACAGAGTCAGTTACCATGGTAACTGAATCAGAGTTTGAGTTACCTCTCTTTCTGGAACGGAAAACCCAGAGTTTCCCTCATCTCAGGGTTAACAAACTCAGAGTTTTCACTAAACCCGCTTCTTGGAACAGGCCCCAGTGGTGTCCAACAGTGTGCCATGGAGGGCCAACCAAACACTGCACCAGGTGATTTCAATGATTAGTTCCTCCTCTCTGCTTGAAGGAGTGCTAATCAGTGAAATCAGCTACTCTAGTAGGCTGTAGGAAGGGAAACCTGCTGAATCCTGGTCCTCCATGCCACGTGATTGGACACCATTGGTATCGACAGTGTTCCATTTCTGTCATTCAACAACAAGCTGGAGATCTTTCACATGGGGGTTCATCTATTTAGGGGTCCCTAACATGAAACCGTTTGGGACTGCTGATGTTTCGGAACACCATAGTCATTGCACATAGGTAGAAATAGTATCTCTAGCTAAGGACTTGTAGAGGTCTTGATTGTAGCACCCAAATAGATTCAGAGTTATTAACACAGTTTTCCTCCTAGAGGGCACTGGTCATGCTGGGAGAACAGGAAGTGACAGAGTCATGAAAAAGTCAGGGACAGCACAGTGTGAGGAGGGACTCAAACCAATTTAGATGAACTACATGGTGCTGCTAGCTCAGTGCACCAATTGACTGAGACATATGTTTAACACTATTAGCTTACAGCCTGCAGCTTATCACCCATAGGCTCTCCATTCCTGACCTTTCATATCATTACTGATTACCCTCCAGCAAGGGAGGAGAGGAGAGGAGAGGAGAGGAGAGGAGAGGAGAGCAGAGCAGAGGAGAGAGGGCTGTAATTCAGTGCTGACAGTCTTTTGACAGGGCTGAACAAACTCTGTTGGTTGGAGCTGTTAAAACATACAAGACCCAGACTAACTGTTGCTTCTATATTGACAAACATTTTCATTGTATGACTTTTTCACCTTCAGGATTTTCACATTGCTATGTTATTAAAAATGAACTATCACAAATATGTTTCCTGTTGCTATTAAACATTGTATTAAGGTTAGACGTGGCCTTCAGTTAGGGATGAGGTAATGGTCACGACTTGTGTTCAGCTTTTAAATTGAAAAGTAAGTGTAAGTGTAAGTGAAAAGTGTGTATCAACTATTCTCTTTTTAAATCAAGAGTTCTTTAAAAAAAAAATCATATCATAATGCATATAATTTAACAAATTGTAAGACATTTCAGAGTTGTTTTAGAGATGTGGATCATGGATGTCATGGATAACCTTTGTCTGGCCTTTGTAGCCGATGTGAAAGTAAAACCTGAGTGAAACATAAAACTCAGTTTATCGCTGGTATTGAATTCTTTATGAATGTCAAGTGATGATTATTATGGATAATATTTTTACTGATGGACATGTTATTGCCCTCTCTCTCTCTCTCTCTCTCTCTCTCTCTCTAAGCTATAACTGTACAAACGACATTAAAAAAACAAACAGGTCTCCAAGCTTTATTCACTTTCCCGTCCCACTTGCCTGCCAGGGAAGTAGAATATTGTACACCTAATAGCTGTTTACTGAAATACGAAAGCATATTTCCGGGGCTGTATCAGATGGCAACAAAAAACACAACCAAACAAAGGGACGCCCCGTAAACAAAGGTCGCAGAGGAAAGGGTGGATGGGTAATGAAGCGTTGAGGAGGGGGGGCCGAGGGAGGGAATGAGTCAGCAGCAGCTCTCTCTCTCTCTCTCTCTCCGGACAGATGTTTCCCTAAGATTAATATTCCACTCAGAGTTTATTCATCTGTGTTATCCCCACCCTCACCAGGTGATTTCATGCCTCCTGAGCGGCCAGAAAGGCCCCTTCTCCCGCAGCCGTGATGTCCGCCCCGTCACAGATTTTAATAAATGATACAGATAAACCAAAACACCAGGCTTGGTGGACGGAATGCAAGGCAGGGCCAGGCAGGGATAAATTTAGCTCGCTGCATAGCAAGCATTGATCACACTGTTTACGGCCGCCCCGCGCCATTCATGGCTTTTCCATTTCTTCATGAATTTTTAACCTGCGGAAATCTTTGCCACTAACGTCTCTACCAGGCCGATCATAACTCACCCATAACCAGCTGCCTGGCTGCTGTTTGGTGCTCAAGGAAACAACTTGTGTCCAGGGGGACTGTGCGAGCGAGAACAGCCTGTTTTGTACCAATCATTACAGCCGCCCCATTCACTGTGGTCTTAATTGATCACAGATTTGATAGGTGGTAATAAATTATGGATCATTGTTTCCACTGAAGTCTTGGGAGTCTGCAGGTGGAATACATTTTCCTCAGTCCTCAGGTCATTGACCGCCCTTTAGAAATAAGGTATGGGCCTGTGATATTGATCTGCCTCGGGTAGAGTCAGCTCCTATCTTGAGAATGCTTGATCAAATTTCAGACGTGTGAGTGTGTGCATGTGTACGCACATGTATGTGCTTTGCACGTCTACTTCTATGTGTGTGTGTGTGTTTGTGTGTGTGTGTGTGTGCGTACTTGTGTATGTTCATGGAAAAACGAGACACAGCAGAGATCACAGTTTAATCTCTGACCGTTGTCCTGTGAAACTGGACCATGAAGTCTTTAGATATTAATGGACTAACAATGTAGTAATCAGTGTGTAAATCAAACCCCAGTTCTTGCTCTTACCTCCACCCTTACCTACCTTACCTAAACCCTTTGCTCCGTTACTCTACAGTCTAATGCTCAGTTAAAATTCCTCGACTTCCAAACTTTACGTTCTGTCTTCTGACTTCAGCTCTCTCCAGGGTCGGGGTTAACTCACTTTCACTTAATGTAAAGAACAGAAACTGTGATGTAACATTTCTGGACACTGGCATCATCCAAAGGCACATATTTAGGTTTTAGAGATAAGATCTAATAATATCTGGGAGGAGTATGGAGAGACATACCTCCTGATAAGGTGTGTATCTGATCTGATCATTCTCTCAAGCAAAGAAAACACTTTCAGGCACAAAAATATTTTGAGAGTCCTATTGATCGGTTAACTACGAATCAATGTCTTTGTATTAGATAAAGTACAAAAAGCGATGACAACAGCAGTGGGGAAATGTAATAGCTGTGACGCAAATGCTTGGACCACAGTTGTTTTTGCCGGAGCCAGCGAAACTATTTTTATTCCGGTGTTGAAGCGGTGGAGCTGTATGAAAACATGATCAGCAAATTGAATTGGTACCATTACAGCCCCCTCAGTGGTTTACTTCCTCAAAACATGAATCAACCCTGTGACACCTCACCTTAAGAGCTGCTGGAAATAGGTCAGCATTGCAGGCAACGGATGTCTCCTCTCACTACACGACACGTTGACACATCCCATTTATTGCTTTTCTTCAAAAGGATCCTAAAAAAAGAGAGTGTGACATGCAGTATCTTGCAGATGGGATCACAAGGACTGTTGTTTTCCACATTGTTAGCTCGGAGACGTCCAGTACGCCACAGTAATTATCTCCTTCAGCGGCACATTTCCCTCATGTTTAGCAGGGCTGACGCTTCACAGCTGGTGAATTAGATGAAGGCTGTCTTCTTTGCTGTGTCTATGAACCACTACAACAGTAAAGAGAGCCATTTGTCTCTCAGTAATCCTTAGCACTGTTACATAGCCCTCCATAATTACAACACAGCCTTAACCTTCACTATCGGGGGTTGAGTCTGTCGCGACCATAAGAAGCAATAATTGAATTGGGGAGTCAAAGCACCTGGTAGACCATTTGTTCTCCATGTTAATTGTGAACGTTAATTAAGTTCTCTCTAGACGTAGGCAGTGTTTCCTCCTCCGTCTGTATCCGTGCGGCAATTGGCTGGCGACGCGGTGATTCAGACCCATAATGACTGTACAGCTTTGTACCCTCAGTGGACGCCATCTCACGCTGGCTGGGGAAAAAAAATGAACAGAGAAATCAATGGACCTGTGAGTTTTCACGTTGCTTTTTTTAGTTTTACTGGTTTGTGCATACAGGTATGTGTCTGTGTGTGTGCATGCATGAGTGAAGTTAAAAGATATATAATGCAGGAGTGCAACAGCATGAAAAGAACCACATTGACTATACCCACACCATGTGGTGTATGTCTCTGTGTGTGTTGTGTGTGGGTGTGTGTTTGACTGCTATGAAGCTTGGAAGGCCAATAACAATATTTTTGAAGTGAAGCGATGTTTTGTTTTGATATTCAATCTTTACATTTTTCTATTTTCAGTATTCAGTGTTTCCCCCCCGAAATGGGTTGCAGCTCATAAAAGGTCACATATTATTCAGTTTTCATGATTTGGTTTTCAGATGTACTATGGCTCAGGATAAAAATCATGTTCTTCAAGATGTTTTGCAAATAAATGTTGCTTAGGCCGACAACACCAGTTCGTCTTACTCAAATGCGGTGAACCTGCTGAGTGGAGGCTTTCCAGTTTAAATGTTTCAAACTGCCCTGATTGGAATAAAGGACCGTATTAATTTAGTCAATATCTGGGATCAAACACCAAAACAATTCTCACTGTGTGTTAGAAGCATACATGTGTTGGTATTTGAATGAATTATGGTGTGACAACAATCAAAAACTTTACCAAATAGTGTGCAAACAAGATATTTAGATATATTTCGATTCCATACGAGCATTTCTCAAAGATCTGCAAATGTTGATCAGTTCTAAATAAAGTGTTCTTGAATAAGAAGTAGCAGCTGAGTAAATTGTTTTTATTAGTTTTGGATAAATTATGAAAACATACTCAATGGCAGGGAATGCATGGGACACATTACTGCCTTTAAATGAAGAATAATATACTGTATATATATATAAAAAAACATTATTAAACAATTAAATGTTTAATTAAATATATAAAATGTGCAAAGAAAACAAAATTTCATTGCAGGTTTTATAGCCATTTTGATGTGACTGTATCGACAGTGGACTGAATGAAGGGGTGATATCCAATATTTAATAAAATGCCAATATCGGCCCTATTTATTGGTCTAATCCTAGTGTGTGTGTGTGTGTGTGTGTGTGTGTGTGTACATCTTTGTCTGTGTCTATTTTTCTGTCTTTTGCATTGTGCAGGGAAACACTCCTCTGATTGTAAGATGAACAATCCTTTTAGATCCTGAAAAGCTCATAACTCCATTTCACTGCCATCTGGGGAAGATTAGGGTGGACAGGCGCTAATCAGAGTGCCAAGGGGACACTAAATGATGGATAGACAGCAAGAATGAACGAGAGGTTTAGATAGAGTGCAAGAAAGAGAGGCCGATAGAGAGAGGGTACACATAGAGCGACAGAGATATACAGATAGAGAGAGAAAGATTATACTGGCTCTGCAGGAAAATCAATTCAACCAGCTGCTCAGGTTTGAAATGAGCTTCTAAGCTTAGTGGTCTGACAGTGAAGTCTCGACTCAGACTATGGTGTTGTAGTAGTCAAATACACCAAATAAAAACATGGGAAACACTTGTATCTTATCTTAACATTGCTATTCTGTATATCGTGTAGAAGTGTCCACATTCAGGCTGTATCTTGCACAATTGTGTCCACCCAGGTTCTCTGGCAGGCTAAATCAAGGTCAGCTGAAGGAGTTCAAATGTGTGTGCATCATTTTTCATAGATTACACACATTTTCATATACTTACTTATACATGTACTCATATATTTCCATGTAC
This sequence comes from Hoplostethus atlanticus, assembly GCA_034670405.1. Classification (NCBI taxonomy): domain Eukaryota; kingdom Metazoa; phylum Chordata; class Actinopteri; order Trachichthyiformes; family Trachichthyidae; genus Hoplostethus; species Hoplostethus atlanticus. The sequence continues at coordinate 3,491,263 of JAXDDX010000003.1, read as the reverse complement.
ATTAAATACATTTTGGTATATTACTACCCAGCTGGTTTTTCACTGATTTGGCTGGAGCACGGCCCCTGGCTGTGTCTGGCCGCAACCTGCAGGCGTCATCACAGCATAAGACCGGAACCACAATCTGTCACCACCGGCAACACCTACTGTAGTACAGTACAGCTCTGTGCCACTACCACCACCACTCCCGCCGTTTGCTGCACCACCTCCATTATCCCCCACCATTCAACCCTCTCTCTGTCCTGATCCTCCCATCCCCCCAATCCTTTCTACTGGATTGTACTGTGTGATGATGCAGCTTGGTAACGCTCTACTTCCACCATCCTTTTCCCCATCATCCTCATCATGCTCATCCATTCCCTTTTCTCCTATTCACCACAATGTATATTACACCATATCCATTCCTACATTGATTTTTATCATTTAGGCATTTAACTGACACTCTTATCTACTCTTAGTAGAATAAGCTTCAGTTCCTATACAACCAAAAACAAAGGGCCAGATGTATAAAGCTCAGTATAGTGTGCATGTATTTTTGTCGCCTTACATCGTTCATTCATCGTTCCTTTTTCTAAATTTCAATCATGTGAAACTGTGCACATGTGCACAAGCCTAATACCCACTCCCACAGTTAGCCATGAATGGATGTCGACACCCCTCTATTTAACCTGGTCATCACCCTTGTCCAGAAAATCATCACAGTCTCTAAAGACTCGTTCTTGCCTCAGTCTTGCGTTGGCAACATTCCCTAACAGTGTATTGTTACATACAGCCATTACGCACCACTATGTATTGTTAGCCATAAGAGCCCATGAAAGTGTAATTTAACATACAAAATGGGCATTATTCCTATTCTATAAAACTGTATAATTTGAGTGATGTCAACCTATTTACTCTCGCTAGAATAAAAGTAAGGCTGTTAGAAAATGAAGGATGGATGTTTATCACAAGCTATACACTATTGAGACCTAACAGGCTTCTAGTTGAACATGGTGGACTGAAAAGATCAAAGCTCCAAATAATTTGTCACCCAAATTCCCTCTTTGAATTTATCCTTCTTTGTCACTTGGCCATATCACAGTCACCTCAGCTGGCTCTTATGAGTCTGTGTGCACATGTTGCAAAGCATGTGTGGAGGTACACGCATTCTCACTGCACGTTGTTTTTTATCAATACATTTGTGCATATGCATTGCTTAAACATCTGACCCCAGGAGGCCTTAGTGCCCTTATAATATTCCTGTGACCACAAGAGTAAGAGTAAGTAAGTGCTAGGAAAAGAGAGACCTAAGGAGAGAGGTAGAAGAGATGTTGTGCAAGTAGAGTGAGTACAGAGAGGGATACCATTCAGTGGGGAGATGCTGATGTGAGGCAAGATTCGTTTTGAGCCTCAACTCTCTCCCGTCTTACTGTGCCACAGCTCAGTACTACCATCCTTAATGTGTGTTTTACCCATTCACACCTGATATTGAAATCCCACAGCAGATTGAAAATGACACTAGATTCTATCTAGATCTGCATGCATGCCACATTTAAACAGGAAGGATTCAAGAAGCATTGAAATAACTGATACAACAGTAACCCACTCCTTGGATCTATTCACACCTTTGATTTTAGGTGTTAATTGGTTATGGGTGGAGATGAGGGGTTAGGGGGTGTGGGTGAAGCAACACCAATGGCTTAAGGCCACATATGGTTATAATCAGACATAGTAACTGGATTTATATTTGAATGCTAAATATGGTTCAAAGACTAAAGACAGTGCAGTGAAGGAGAGCAGAGACATAGCTGATCCCTCTGAGCCATTAGACTCGCCTTCCCCCAGCGAAATAACTGACTCACTTTATCAGATGATGTTTGAGATTGGGAATGCACAGAGGGCCCACATCCCTGGACAGAAAAAAAAAAAAAACACGGCAATCTTCTAAAGCTCATGCTGTTCTCAGTTATTATCTAAGGGGGATGAGTTGAACGTGATTGGTTAATCATGTGCTAGAGTAAAACAAACAAGGTGTATTGCTTTGCATGTGGACACAAGATGTACAAAATTGTATATCATAAAGGGAAAATCCACACTAAAAGAGATTGCTCACACTGACACTTGGCCAAGTCTCTCCCAAAGCTAGAAAGAGAGAGAGAGCCAAGACTCTAATCAGTGATGCTCCACAATGAGTCTGTCCATCATTAACCGCTTCATATGATTGCAATAATCAGGTCCCGTAATCATAACTTTCAGAATGATGAGCGCCCAGGTGGAAGGGGAGAGATAGAAAGGACAAATAAAAATAAATCTGAAAAAATAACTGTGGTGAGAGGCGGCTGTGATTAGACGCATTAACGAGGTCATGAGCTCTAATTGCATCAGTATCAACGGGCTGACCGTCCGCTAGTAAAAACACTGTTCCCTCTTAGATACAGTACCTGTCCAATACAGCCGTGTGTGTGTGTGTGTGTGTGTGTGTGTGTGTGTGTGTGTGTGTGTGTGTGTAATATCTCCTGTCAACCATAAAGTGCCTGTTTTTTTTTTGTTTTTTTTCTCTCCATTTAAAACTGGAAGAATTGCAGTATTTTGACTATCAAAGGCATTTTCATCATCAGCAGGATTCCGGCTACATTGTTCTCTTCTCTCTGCCTTACATGCCGGGACGGTACATTTAAACAATATCTGATACAAAGCATGTGACTCTCATTCACATCATCGTGTTATGTAGGATGTATTAGCGAAAGGGAGGGTAATAAAATGCATGAAAATGTATTTGGCTAGAGTGAGATTGTTATTTACAGTTCAAACATTACTGTGACTTTCCCTTAGTGAACACTTCCAACTTCCAACATAACAAATTAGTCTGGTAAGCATAGGTAAAGTGTAGCCTATCAATAGCTGGGTTTCCATCCAAGTATTTCTATGTCAATGAAGAACATTAATTGTGAGTTGAGTGCTGGTTTCAAACCTATTGAGTTATTTACATTTCCAAGAATGTGACAACACGTATCGTTTGCAATGTTTGACAAGGCTTCTGCTGTGAACCCGCAGGCCCCCGGAGGGCAAGGTTGAACCACTTGTACTCTTGATACTCCATAAATAGTTTTGCGCGCATCACAACTGCTCAGATTCATCATCATCATCATCAACTCCATCTTCTCTCTCTCTCTCTCTCTCTCTCTCTCCCTTCCCTGTTCCCATGCAGCGTGTTACTGTTTTGTACCGAGTTGCTAAAATAAAAATAGCCCCACTATGACAGGGCTTTGACAGTGAGAGCCCATACTCCAGCTGATTCCTTCTTAGTTGGCTTTCACTCCCAGCTCCCTCAGATGTCTCCTCTCTGCTGATGAGAACGGTCTGTGCTTTCATCTCCACATTTCTTCTCCTTCCATCTTTTATTTTAAGAAAGTGCGCTATGGATTCGTTCCCCCCTTTAAAAAAAAAAAAAAAAAAAAAAAAGAAGAAAAGCTTTTGGATTAAGATGTACTGAGGGTGACAGAGAGGATGTTGGAAAAAAGAAGAAAAAGAAGGAGGAGGAGAAGAAGAGGGACAAGAAGAAAGTGGGTAAGAGGAAGGGGCGGCGAGAAAGAAAAGGGAGGGGAGAAGAAGACAGAAGGGAGAAAGGCGGAGGAGGGAGTAGTAGGAGGATAAGAGTACATCATATACAGTGTGTGTGTCTGTCAGACTAGACCCAAAATATCAGTGGTAATGTGACCTCTCAGTCGCATTGGGGATTCTAACAAGCCTGTCTGCGTGGCTTCGTGCATGCGAACACTACGCAACACTTTATATTGTATTTCTTCTTCATTACCAGCTACTGGCTGTTATTTTAACTAGCTGTTTTTAGCTACCCATCAGTTACTTCGGGAAACACTAATGCTGACTCGCGCTGTTGCTATGCGACTGTTGAAAACCAGTTTGAAGCTCTTGCGCTCTTTTGCTGAAATGTTTCAATGTTGCAATCTTTGAGTCTGTCCGGGTCTAAACGCATGATTGCGACTCGGTAATCATCAGCTGTCACCAGCCTGTACTTTCCATTTAACCGAAGAACAAAAGAAGCCGGCGCTGTAAAGAGAGCTCGCTGATGAACTTGTACTACAACTTGTGTCGTTCCCACCTGACATTGCATAGTTACTCAAATGTTAAGGGCTGTTAATTCCATGTGAAAAGGCCTGGCTGCAAACAAATCATACACCTCTCATCTAGTATTGTGTGTGTGTGTGTGTTTGCATTTGCCACCTCCATACTTAATATCCCCAAGCCAAACTCTCTCTGTCTCTCTCAATCTCTTCCTGTCACATACACACACATTCATGCACAAATGTGTACACAGCGCACACTCGTATGCAATAATTCAATGGAAAGTCACATCCCATTAGTGCTGCTACATGTAAGATGATTCTAGTGTGTACACTCATCACATACAGTATCACACATCTACATTCAGTCAATGCAGGTGATACAGGGGAGGGACAATCAATTCAGTTTATCTAAAGTTAGTGATTCCCTGCATTTCCCGGAATGACATTCGATGACCCCTAGAGAATGGGTGTGAACTTGTTGCCTTCAGTTGTGGGATATACGTGTAGGTGAAGAGAGAGAGCAAGAGTGATGGCAAAAAACGACAGCGGAGCGAAAGGTTTTCCAGTCGAGAAAAAGCTAAATGGTGAGTCTAGAAAGAAGCCCCTACTTCTTTGATTGACGTTTAGCGTTGATGTTTAAAATGTCTGAAAATGTTTCTCCTATCAAACTTCATAGTAGCTGAATTGAAAATATCTCTAGCCGGTTATCCATGGGAATAAGAAAAACACACCACCAAAAAATAAAATGGTTAAATGGTAAATCGCCAATATCTGGATTTTCTTTTAACAACATTAAAGTGTTTTAGGGTGGATCTTACTGCAGAAGTACACTTGCAGTCCACTGTATTCTTCTAGACAGCTTTCTCTCTCTCCTTGCGTCTCTCTCTCTCTCAAACACATGTAAGAACAGGCATGCCCTACACACACACACACACACACACACACACACACACACATACATAACCATCTCATCAGAACCCCTGCTTCGTCAATCACCTCTCTTGGATATGGTGCATTTTCTCCATTTGCAGCCTCAATGGGATAATAGAGAACAGAAGGTCAAGATTCCTTTTACCCCCCTCCGACCAGGCCTCCCTTTTTTTGTACTTACCATCACACAGCGAGAGCTTCGATATTACTCTCTCGGCTCACTTGCCACTGCTAAGGTGATCAAGGTGGAGGGCTGTCTAAAGTGCCAATTGTGATTCTGGGATCATGTGTTATTCTTCATATCCCACTGATCATCACAGCTCAGGGGAGTGCAGGTGATGGGTTGAATGAAATGGTGCTTGTTTCTTTTAAGACACCACAACAAGAATGTAATAGCTGTCATTTCCATGCACTGATAGATAGATGATGTCAATAGACAAACAGCAGGAGTAGCAGGTGTGGATGCGAGAGAGAGAGCTCATTTTTTGGGCGTCTTTGCCGTTGTCAGACATTTGAGAGTAAAGAAAGAGTGGGAGCAAGACAGGGATGACATGTGACAAAGGTCCTGGCCAGAAGTTCCAATTACATGGTATGCACCTTAGCTAGATGAGCCACCAAGACACCTTGACACTGAGACTCATTTTCCATCCTAAAAACACTGTTCAAAAACAGCTGTTGGTAATGTACCTTGCATTTCGGGATGATTAGCCAAACATCAACTTTTGGTGTCAGTCCTTCAAAATCAATTATTGTTGCACCGATGTTCTACAGTCATACCGGAGAAATCCATTATAGAACAGGAAGAGACACCAATTTCTCCCCTGACAGTAACCTCAATAGACCATAATGCACTGCAGCCGCAAGACATGTTGAGTTTTGAGTAAGAGCCGCAACTTTGCTTTGTCGCGACTGGAAAAATTTGCTCTTTTACTATCGCTATTGCTATTGCTCTCCACCTACACGTAAAACCTACAGCTGGATGCAACGGGTTCAGGCAAGTTGTCTGGGGTTGTTGAGAGGCATTTTAGGAAATAGAGGAAACCACTAACTAAAGTAGAAGGAGACAAAGCAGGTTGTGGGAAAGTAGATACACCAAAAAAGACACATCACAAAATAACTCCTGGATGCATTGAACAGATTGGTGACATATAACAGCGTAATTTTCCATTAAGATACAAGTTGATTATTGGGGCTAAGGTTTTTTTTTGGAGTTGGGGGTATTGTTCATTATCTATGTGCTGTGTATGTGTGTGTGTATTGAGGGTCAGGGAGCATATGATCGGTCAACCATAAAATGTATTGCTAGACTCACTGACCTTGCGTTGTAACAAGCAGCAGACCACCTGTCTGAACAACATAGCTGTCTATAACAGTAATGGAATGAACCATAAAAATGACTTTCACATGCAACTGAAATTTAGAAAGGGCTCAGTTTTGCAATTAAAGCTAGAAGTGTGGTTTTATGAGACAATTTATCCCAAAAAATAAATGATAAACTTGATAAACTCCATCCAACTACAACCACTACTACTACTAAAACTACTACCACTACTACTACTACTACTACTACTGCTACTACTACTACTACAACTACTACTACTTCTTTCCAGGACCAATTTCCCCATGAAAAGTGTCAGATAATGTCAGCTGTGAACAATATAATATTTGCGATTGCAATAGATTAGTTATTATACACCAAATTATTACGTTGGATATGCAGTGTATTTGTGGCAAAGAAACTGTGTGTGTGTGTGTGTGTGTGTGTGTGTGTGTGTCTGTGTGTGTACGTGCGTTTGTCACCGTATCCGTGCGCGCTTGTCCATGCCCATGCCTGCGTCGTGCAGCTCACTCTATTTGGTCCACGCGGGACCAGCGGGCTTGCGCTCGATACTTGGAGTCAGACGGACAGACGTATAGGCAGTCATTCGCTGCTGCTGATGCTGCTGGGCTCAGTTCATCACAGTACTCATCGAGTCGCGGTGAAGCAGCCAGCGCTGGGATTCCTTCAGTCCTCAGTCGGGGATGCGCATCTGGACCCGTCCCGGGGACAATTACGCGTCTAGGCGCTCTACTGTACCTATCCCTACCCCACCGAGGAAATAATCACACCGAGGACAATTTGTCTATTTTGACAGGATGGCTGGCGCAAAGTGCCTTCTGAAAACGCCGAGGTAAGAGGTTACTCATTATCCCAAAACAAGGACAATTTAAAATACGTGAGCATACCATAACGAAAAATATTCCTATAGGGACTTATAGTGTGTCTGTAGTGCCACTAAGTCTATAGGAAATAAAATACCGTTATCTCCTATGGTATCACTGTAATATTCCTACAGTATTCATAAGGGAACATTTTGTAATATTCCTACAGTATTCATAAGGGAACATATTTGATATTTGTATAGTATCCTTCCAAAATGTATCATAGGATTACTATAGTGATTATCGCAACGACACGAATGGAGTGCAAAAATACCAGTGCACCATGTATTTTATACTGCATTTAAAGCGCAAACAAAGTCGGTTATTTCATTGCTTTGTATGTGCCAAGAGTGTATATTTGTGCTTATGTTTTGGCCCCCTTAAGAGTAAACCCGATTTCATAGTGGACTCTCAGTGTGCAGTAAACCAAATGCCTCAGCTTGCATTGTCTGACTGATGGTGTTAAGAAATTTGTGGCATTGAAGAAAGGTGGGCAACAGTACCGTTAAATTTCCCACAATATAGTCTCACAATTTGGCCGTGAATAGGCCATAAATACTTTATTGCCTCTTTTTTCTCATCTGGTAACAACAACCCAAACTCACCACATTGGATGTATTTGTCCAACTGACCCTTTCCAATGCTTCATGATGAAGAGCACACAGGCGGTGATATTACCAAAACTTGTCTGTCTATAACCAATAAACTATGGACCTACAAACCATCTAAAATAATTTACAGTCAAATACAGACTTGGTCTAGGGGCTGTGTTGGTGTGACAGACGTTTCAGGAGTTAATTGTATCCTCACATCGGGTTGGTACCAGGGGCCCCGGGGGCACGAGAGCACACCACACTGTCAATCACCGCGGTCTCGTGATGGAAAGGTCGTCACGCACAAAGATTAGATACGAGGTGGTGCGTGACAAATCCATTCACTTAGTCTTCTCCAACCTTCAGCGAAATTAACTCGCACGGGCTTCTCATTTGAATCGCAGACGCTGCAGACAAGACGGTCTATGTGTTGCCGTTGTTTAGACAGTTTTTTTCTTTGCCTTTCCAATCCTCTGCATGCAGTCCACCACAGAACTGTTTTCAGTGTGTGTGTGTGTGTGTGTGTGTTGGGGGGTGGATGTTGTCAGAGTTTTTGATGTGTGCCTTGGAGAGGTATTTAGAGCACATCATATCCAGTTATCTACATCACCATGTGACTTGTTTTGCAGCTATAGGGACCTGCAGTGTGTCTTATGGCACCAACCATCCACAGCAAGCTCACTCTCTCTTTGATATAATTATTTATAATAATTATCAAATATGTTCATTACCCGCAAATAGATACATTTATGTGATCCCCTCAGGGCTTTCAACATGGATTTGCTTTGAAATATGTGGATTACAGAAAAACAGCTGCTTCTATTTAAATTGCATCCCCAGCCTCTTTATTTTCCAAACTGATACTCATTAATGCAATTCCAGATAAACTGCGATGTGGCTTATCTCAGTGAAAGCATGCACAGATGATAATGAAGTCTTCCTGGGAAATTTGAGTTTTCTGTGTTACCGTCTCACCGTAGTCTGACAGACATTCCCATCACCACAATTTATGTCATTTTGTTTGAGCGTTCATATCTTCTGGAGAAACTGAAGAACAGAATTGTGTTTTTCTCCAAAAACATTAATATCCTGCAAAAATGCTGAATCTCCATTAAGTCAACTTTTCAAAAATTGTCAAAGTGGTTGATTCTCGTATCGATGGCTATGCATTTTGCCATTTTGCATTGCTTTGTCAATTGGGTGTGCAATGTCAGTTCATGTAATAATACAAAAATGGCTAAATTGGAGACACGCTGCAAGGTTTCTGGAGGACATCAATCACCTTCTGTAAAAGGCAGCGAGTCACTAATAGGTGCAGCAGTCGGCTCTGGCTCCACGCCAGAGAGAATGTCATGAGGGTGTTTATGCCATGCATGCAGCAACACACACATCCCCGTAGAAACCTATAAGCAGGAGCTTGACCTAGGCTCAAAACTCTTTCCATAGTTTAATAAATGATGGGAGCATTGACAGCAGTATACAGTGTTGACCTATAGGCTGGGAACAAACTAATGGGCCTTTTGAGGCACAAACTGGGACCTTGGAAGCTTCCCTGATACTATGTGTCCCTGTCCTGGACACAAGCCTGGCAAGGGCACAGTTTGAGGGGGAACTAAGGGGAATGTCATCTCTTACAATTTTAGATTCTAAGGAAAATGTGTGTGAAAACCTCCCCAGCACCCCCCTTGTTAAAAGTAAACAATCATGTACTGGCTTCCTCACAATAGCTACAATAGCTGTCCAGTTTAGTCATCGGCTGGGTGACATAGCCCAACAGTATGAACAAACAGGACCGGGGCATTTGACAGTGACCTGTTCTGACAAAGCCAACTCTCTGCCTCTCTGCCTTGCAGTAACTTCCAGTCGTCTGCCATGTTTGAAGCCTCGGAGTCCACCGAGGCAGAGGGAGGCAGCACAGAGAGCACCATGGCCTCTTCCGTCACCGCCTGTAAGAAGGTAAACACACCCTACTGGGAAGTGTGTGTCTCTGTGTGTGTTCATGTGTTGACGTGGAGGAGGTCTGTATGTATGTCTAAGACAGTCAGACAGTCTGTCTGTCTGTTTTGTCTGTCTGTCTGCTTGTCTATCTGTCGTCCAGTTGTTCTTTGCATCTGTCTGTCCGTCTGCCTGTGCACCTGTCTTCCCGTCACACCTGTCTGTCTATCTGTCTGCACGATGTTTTCATTTTGTCCTGCAGGGTGCCTGTGACACCCAGGGGTTGTATATTAGAGGGGCAGCCAGGCCCTCAGGTCAGGCCATTTGATTTATCATCTCCCAGTGCCAGAGAGACAGGAGGGGAAATAGCACAGATCAGTGGGCTGAGGTGAAGGCTAGATTGAATTTCCTTTCAAATCTGTGTGTGTGTGTGTGTGTGTGTGTGTGTGTGTGTGTGTGTGTGTGTCTTACTGTGTTACTGTATGCGCTGGTTAGGTATGTCTGTGTGTGTATGCAAGTGTGCAAGCGTGTGTGTGTGTGTGTGTGTGTGTGTGTGTGTGTGTGTGTGTGTGCGTGCGCGCGTTACTAATTAGCCTACTGCTCATGATCTTAACTGACTTCCACTCAAGTCTCCTGTAGAGTATAGAGGGACACGGCGTGATGTCGTTCTTGTAATTGGGCCTCTGACCTGTGCCAGGCTTTCATATAATGGCCCTTAGTGAGATCAGCTGAGTCTACGTCACCTCTACCTGGCCAAGGGCCGGCACAGATGGCCCATCCCAGAGGAGGCAAGCATAAGGGGGTGTGGATTATCACTATAAATACACAATGAGAATGACCAATGAACATCCACAATATCCACAATCATTTTTTATGATTTAGTTTTAACTCCTAGCATGACGTGTCAAGCACAATGCACAAAATAATTGTATGAAGAGCTTTGTTGATAGCATGTGATCTAAAATACATTAGTACACAATGTTAGAAAACATTTGGTATTTTTTGCCTATGTTCAGATCTTTTAACATTGCAAACAATAATACAATTTTTTTTCGCAAACAAATCTCTTTTTTAGATGTGCTCTGGTACTGTAATGAGCAACACAGGGATCTTGTTTCATTGCATCCTTGAAAGGAAATTGGGATTATACCTGAGTGGTCATTAAAACCTTTAACTGTACAATATAGAGGCAAGTCTTTGACACTCAGTACATCAATGTGTCAGTCGAATGAGGACACTTGTTTGTCATTAAAAATGGCTTGACTCTTCACCCCAAAGGCTTCATTAAAATGCCTCCCTGGGGGAAGTCAATGGCTGTAGTGTATATAACATGGAGTGTCTGATTAGCTGACAGAATATTGATCCTTTCCCATTGACAATTAACCTGGAATAAATGACCTGGAGAAAGGTCAATTGATCCCATCAACAAGAGGGATTGGTAAAAGATTGGCAGATAGAGATTGGCAGATGAAGGTGAATGGGTGTATGTGTGTGTGTGTGTGTGTTGTGCGTGTGTGCGTGTGTGTGTGCGCGTTCATGTTATAGTATTCCTTAACTGTGAGTTGAGAAGATCACCCGCTTCAAACTTCACCTGCCTGTATGTTTGTTTGTGTGTGAGTTTATGCTCATATGTTTCTGTGTGTGTGTGTGTGTGTGTGTGTATGTGTATGTGTGTGTGTGCATGTAAGGTATACCTCATTTGGTGTGACTTCAGTGCACTGTATGTAAGTGGGGTTTATCTGTATGTTGCAGGTGCTGTGCAGTAACAGTGTGCTGGACTCGTCAGAGTACTGGCTGAGGAATGAGAAAGCCCTGTGCAGATTGGGCCTGCTGGACGATGACACAGAGGGCAGCTGCACAACAGTGAGTACCATCATTAGGGAGGCAATGAACATGGGCTGATTTACCTTTAGTATAGATTCTTAAAGCTGAATTCATGTGAAGAAAGTCCTTAAAAGATTTGCACATTTGAATGTTGATTTATTTAGAGGTTTATAAAACACATTATGAATGTGAAGGCAGTTATCACAATATTGAGCAAAATAATCAGGATTATCATTTTGGCCATAATCTCGCATAATCTTGGCCGCCTACTGCACATCCCCGTCCGTCAAATGCTTACTGGGTTTGGTTATGTTAAGATTTTTGTTAACCTTGTAATGAGAAAGTTAAAAATGAATACTCAAAAATGATGTAACTGCATGAACATACTAAATTAAACACCGTATCGTTCTCTGGAACCCAGAATTTGGTGGAAGGCCAGATTCAGCCCAAGGGTCCGACTGTAGGCAGCCCTGCTTGAAAGTATGACCAAGGTTTTATCTAGATGGTGGTTGAAATACATAATTCATTCTCTCTCATAAGACATTGCTCATCTGATATCTATTTTTCACAAAAATCTAATCCTAAGGGAGCGTCCACCCAGACGCAATAGGAGTAATAATTTGACTCTATGAATTTCATCTCCTCAGATGTAAAATCTATTTTCACACCTTTAACAGCAAAAATACCTCATATCCTATCCGTTTGCCATTTCTTGGTTTTTACTGAAATCATGCTTCTGGACTGCTATCTCTGAGCCAGAGGCCTGACCTACAATCTGCTGATCATAGCCTCAACTCTAGGATTACTTGCATTATCAGCAGGCCAGTTTCACAGACATGGATTAAGCCTAGTCCTATCAAATCATTTCTTCCATCTCAGAGCCATTGAAAGTACGAGCTGTAATCCATTTCTGTGAAACCAGCCCTGCGTGCTTTGCGGCGGCATAGTGTAACTTTTACAGCCGGTCACCGTTTACAATGCAAATATAAAACTGCTGCTTCAATGGAGAGTTGGCACCAAGAACTATAAATAACAAGTGTGTGATTAACCACAACCTGAGATAGGAGGCGTTCCAGGGGCCACATCCAGCCATGCCATCCCACATTTCCTCTAGTCTGTCCTCAGCATAAAACCACATTCTCAAATTCTGACAAACCAGTATGGGAACAACAGGTATATTACTATATAAATGACTTTGATTTGATTGATCTTTATTCCAGTATCATTCACTGTAGGTGCCTAGTTGTTTGCAGTATAAGTCTTTCATAATCACTACCAAAAGGCTGACAGAAACAGCAGTAATTTACCAAGGAACAGAATTCTCACACCTTCATTTCACACTTCATAAGTGTGAGCAGCCCCATACCTGAATTGAATGTTGCTGAAATCCCCGGACACCAGCTGTATTATCTAGGACAAGATGTACACATGACTCATACGACTGTGTGTGTGTGTGTGTGTGTGTGGTATCCTAGATCTTTCAACACAGATCCCAGTGAGCTGCTGAGTGGTCCGATGTGTTCATGTGAAATAGAGCCAATACTTTTACAGGAGTTTTAATTTAGTGCAAAAGAGGCTTATAGCATTTGTCTGTATATCAAACTGACTTGTCACAGTGATCTTCAGTCCTGTAAAAGTCATAGCATTATGCATTGCACCAAGGCTGTTTCCCCTTCCCTTGACTGCTGATGTGATTTGTGCCAACTGCCAACTTGAAAACAAAAACATCACTTTTCTCCACAGAACAGTCCACTTCTGAGGCTCATACCTAGCTTGGGGTTATTGAGACAAACTACTTTCATCTTCATTGTTTTGTCTGCGTACTGTAAATACAAAACAGTTTAATCTTCATGGGTTTTGTGCAAATGAGACAATGGTCGTTTGTTTTCCTTACCCCGTGTCTATATCCCATGAATCACGGGGAACATTTATGTGAGCGGGAACAGATGTGGCCTGTCGTCCTGCAGCATCGCTCTCAGCCTTTGACGTGACAAATTGCTCCATTGTCTCTCAATTCTCTTTTCAGCTTTTCCTGGTTTACACAGCCAATCAATCAGAGAGGAGCTGGTGATGACATTGTGTGACAAATGGATTCTGTGGTTGTGGCCTCAGCAAGGGGAAGAGGGTAGAAGTGGAGCAGTCAGGAGAGGAGTATTGAGTAAAACAGAGAAAAAGACCAAAAAGTACTGATCCAAACAGGCAGAGTACAGAGAATAAGATAGAAGTAGCAGAAGACCATGGACAAGACAAGTGAATGGAGGTGATGGTGATGGTATAGAAAGACTCATGGTGGACCACGAGGTAATGAGGAGGATGAGAGGAAAGGAAAGGAAAGGAAAGGAAAGGAAAGTCAAAGGAAAGTCAAAGGAAAGTCAAAGGAAAGGAAAGGAAAGTCACCCATGTTGTGCATTTTTGTCAAGGACACTTTTTTTGTCATCTTTTTGTTTTTGTCTTGGCCTTACTCAACCTTAATGGGCCACAGCAATTATGGGATTGATTTCAGAGCTTGGGGTATGTTTAAAGGTTACATATACTCTGCTTTTTAAATAGGCTATCTATTTTTAAGAAACCTTGACTACCAAATAAGGCCATCCAGTTGAGTCTCCAGGAACTGGTTGTTTGCGAATGTGACATTTGTGTGAGAATTATATATATATGTATTCAGGAATAGTCCCAACGAGTGAGCTTGAAAAGCCAAAACCTGTGTGCTAAATAAAAGATATAAGCTTTGGATTTTCTGCTTTTGGCTCTATCACCCACCTCTGGCTGCATCATGTTGTCACCTTTGATCACTCACTCATGTTTTAATGCATGAAGTCACAGAGAAGTGTTATGTTGCTGTGATAGTCACACTGAATCCCATCACAGATTTGACAGGGTAAGCACTTTGAGGTGGGAGATGACACCTTACATTTCTCTGTGCAAGGCCAGCAGTTGTTTCCACCTGCCCAATCACCTCATTTCTACGTATCATTTACGTATGCATTCCATTAAACTGCTCCCTTTGTGGATTTGTACATGTAGCGTATGTCAGTATACACTTTTCAATACTTTCTAATAATAAAAATAATAAACTTCTCAATATGGAGTAACAAAGTGCCATATAGAAAATACATTTTTTTTAATGAAAGCCAATAAGATGAACAATATAAAGACATGCATGAATTTGGTTGAAAATTAGTAAAAACATGTTAATACATTAGGAATAAAAAGGGTAAAAACAAAAGTATATACTGATGTCACTTTCTCCATTCCCGCCGGCCATCCATCTTCCTGTTTTGAACTTGTGGTCCCCGGAGGACAGCGATCAATCCATCAACGGAGTCAAACACTTCACACGTGGGTTGTGTCCTGACCTGTCCCATCCAGGCGCAGAGAGAGAGAACAGAATAAATATGCCATCTGCAGCAGGAGAGCTGACTTACAGCAGGATGAGAGCAGGAAGAAAAGTCTTCCTCCTTTTTTATGTCTGTCCATCTGTCATAATGAGAAACTAAAAGCTTACGTGAAGAGGTTTTTCTCCAAAATGAGACATCCACTCTTTTAAAAGTTTGGCCCATGTCTGACTAATGAGCTAATATTAGATGTATTCTGAGTTAGTAAAGATATAGATCCATATTCACATTCATATTCAAGTCAGAAGTGAGGAGAAACGGGACAGGGTCAGCCTTTTCATGTTCTCCTTAGCCTGGGGCTCCAAGCACTCAACTCACAGCCAAACACTAATTGTGGAAAGTGTGTGTGTGTGTGTGTGTGTGTGTGTTTGTGTGTTTGATACTTAGTACTCTTCATTCAGTCCAATATGCAATAGAAACACACTATTTATCAACATGACTGTCGATATGGGTTATTCTATAGAAATGGTTCAAACTGCAGTCTCCACCAAAGAAACATGTTTTAGAAAATAACAAGGTTTTCAGATTTTGAACAGAAAATTACATCATGTAGTGATCTAATTAGGTCACAGGCTCTGTATGAGATAGTTAAATATTCTTTTAAAAATCACCGTTTAAGTGCCACTTTATATTGGAAGGCAGTCATCTCCACTTTAAAGTATTAAATTTATGTTTATCAAGACAATACCAAAAAAAAAAATTGGCAATATTTCACTACAACATTTTTTTTTTTTAATTGGAAAAACGTCAGCTCTCCAATTTTCATGGCATTATCGTAACACTCACTGTTTAGGTCTCCATAATGAGCCTGATTTTAGCCACACCCCTACAATTGCACCCAGGAAACCAGACTGCATCACTGTCCATCATAGCCACAGGGGGAGTAGCTATGAAGGTATTTTCTGTTCCAACATTTTGAAGTAATTGCGTTCCTAAGTCTGATGTGTGACATTAACAGGTGTCATTACCGAGCAGCAGAACCCCTATACAGAGAATCTTGGACAAATAATGGACAACTCTGCTGGTCAGTGATCTGATCTCATTACTCTCTGTTGTTGTTGCTCACCAGTATGGCAGAGGAGTCAACCTGTCTTTAACACTCCTTAGCTGGTGGGTTGCATCCCAAATTGCTATGGCAGGGCCACAGATGTGTGCCCATTAGAATCATGTTTTTTCCCTATAATAAATGGCTAAATTAAACTGTGTTGCAGGCTACTGGGATAAGTCAAAGCACTTCACAGTTTAGTGAGTTCATATATTTTTAGAATGGTGACCCCAGTTTGAGGTGACCCCCACGGCAGCCTTAGCATACTTACTTGGCATACTTTTTTCCATCGAGCTCGACGTGGGCATGGGAATGGGCAGCTTACCTCAGAACTGCTCCTCTAGAGTCAGAGAAGGCAAAGGGCATCAAATAGACTGACAAATAGACAGGACACAAAAAAATGAGCATGCTTAGATGTAGCCATTGAAGCAGAAGTCTCACTTTTTATGTTTGCTGCTCTTCTGCTGCACCGTTGCTCCCTCCCTGAGAGGAAATGTTTGGAAAATATGTCAGTACTAAGGCAGGAAAAAAGTAGGTAGAGGGAACTTGGCTACCATTGTATGGGTGTTGTAACCAGAAATTGGTCCAATAGAAAGAGTAAAACAAATTGCACCAGTTGCTGCCAGTTTTATTTATCATTATATAGTTTTGTATTTTGAATGATACGATAAAAAAACTGTCAGTACATGTTTGGACCTCATTTGTATGTGTGTAAATGTCACAGTGTGATTAAATTGTGTGTGTGTGTCCGTGTGTGTGCATGGGTGCGTGTGTACTTGTAAGTCAAGTCAAGTTTATTTCATATTTGTCTGTGTGTGAGTTTATTTAGCGAAAGAGACATTTGGCTGCAAGACAATCTTGTATCTCTAAGGCCAAATAGCCCGAGACAATTGAACCCCTGTGTGTTTGAGAGTGTGTGTATGTGTGTCTGCGCCCATTATCAGGGTCTGGGTCACACACACTCACTCTGTCATTCTGAATTTGGTCCTTGGGTCCATGGACGAAACCCTCTGCCAAATAAAACAGAGCAGTGACATCATCTCTCCCAGGATTTGGCCAATGCATTTTCAAGTTCATTCAAAGTCTTCAGTGGCAGAATTCATCATCTGGAGCCTGGGAATTGTTGCATGCTTTTACAAAGGAGCAGGTGCAGGTGTCCCTTCACAAGTTTATTTTAGTTTTGGACATAGGCAAAGAGAAAAGAGACACATGCCACAAGGGCAGAAAGAACGTAACTAATGTACATGCTAACCTGCTATATGCTTTAGGCGAAACACTACAAGGTTACTTGCACATTTCTTGAAGTAAATCCTAGGTAAACTTTCTATGTTGCAGTATTGTAAGGAAGCACTATGATGGGAGAGTTTCATATCACATCAATCTTGGCTGCTTCATGTCGATAATGTAGACACACAGTACTGCCAGGACCTGTTTTGCATTCCATCTCAATAAAACAAGTGAAACATGTTGCCTCTACGAAGGATGCAGGCATCGCTTGGGCCAATCAGTTTCATCAAATTTGGACCAGTGGTATAGCAGTTATGGCCTTTTAAAGTTTGAAATGTTAACCTTTAATTATAGCGCCCTCATTAGGCTAATCAGTCTATTTTTCATGCACCAGAACACGGTGCCAAGATGTATCATCCCACCAAGTTTTGTTAAATCAGACCAGTGGTGTAGTAGTTACAGCTTTTAAAAGTTGGAAATTTTGACCTTTAATTATCGCACCCCCATCAGGCCAATCAGTGTAATTTCAGTGTAATTAAACCAGAACACGGTGCCAAAATGCACCATCCCTCCAAGTTTCTTCAAAATCGGACCCATGGTGTCTGAGATATCGTGTCTGAGTTAAAGATTTTGACCTTTATCATTATTTATTTATTTAAATACACTGATTGGCTCTCATTAGGCCAATCAGTGCATTTTTTAGGGGACAATGTGAAAATCAGACCAGTGGTGTCTGAATTATCACCTGAGATATCACACCCAGTGAAAAACAGTCCCCAGGACGCCCTTCACTTTACCTTGCAGAAACATCGATCCAGTTGGACGCGTCGCTGTCCAGCTGATGTCACTGAACATGCAGCACAGGTGATCAGTCAGCTTCCCATTGGTTGGCAGCCGTAGAGTTATCCATGGGTTGAGTCTAGCGAACCGTGGAAGACACCCAGATCTCTTCTTTTTATCACACTTTCCTACACATTAATCAGTGACATCAATCACCGCCTCCCTATGACTCACTATTCCTGTCATGTGTGACGCTGATGTAAGTCCTCGAGTATAACTGGGATTTCGTATTAGTATGAATTTATCCTCACATCATGCTATTACTCTGATTCTCTGTTTCTCTCTCAGTCTTTGTTAATTTGTTCAGATATATTGTGAGTGCATGCGAGCGAGCACCTGCCTGCCAGTATCTGTTTAAAAAATGTATATAATCTGAAGGTGTCTCTGAGCTCGTCTCTCAAATGGCCCTCTGTTTCCTCTTTAGCCCACATTCAGAACATGGGGCCTCATGGGGTTAAAATGCTTCACCCTTCTCAAAGTCAAAATAGTGTATCACTCCTCCCTCTCTCTCAATCATTGCGCGATATCATTCAGGTATCACTGAGCAGATAGAAACAATGCGGTGATTCTTTAATATATACAGTAGATCAGTAGATATCTGCATCCATCCAAGGTATAACAGAATAAAACAAAACAAGACAAAGTGATATTTCTGTTGAAGAGGTGCGTGCATAATTGTGAGCAACAGCAAGAATAGCCTGGAAGTGAATTGCAGAATTATTATTAGGGAAATATTTTTCCACGTTTCTTCTTCTTTTTATGAAAACAGGGTCAATAAGTGGCAAAATCAGATCTTTGTGTTTGGTTTCAGTAGTTGGTTTAGAATAAGCCCAGGTTTTGTGTGTACGGTGTTGACATTTAACATCTATTCCGACGGGAACGTCCTTGTAACACTCACAAACCTGATCTGGACAGTAGACAGAAAATGAGCAAACTGTTCGTAGTTCTCAATGACTAGACGGCTGGCTATTTGAGGGAAAGGTAACAACTGAGCAAACCCGGTTGTATTCGACCCATCACCGGAGGACGGAAAAAATGACTGGTGTCACAGCTACGGTGCCCACCAACACTGCCGAAGTGCCCTTGAGCAAGTCACTTAACCCCAAAAACTGCTCCAGGCGCAGTGTTCAGCGGCTGACGCCTGCGCTCTGTCCGCTGACCTGTATTGCATGTGCATGTGTGTGGGGTGATATGTTGTGTCAGGGGTGTGCGAAAAAAGAATTTCACTGCACATCCTGTATGTGCATGTGATGAATGAAGTTCATTCAAAGTCCACAAAAAGCAGAGAGAAAACACCATACTTAATCAGGAAGAGATAAAGAAGCATTTTGAAACCTTTCCATATTTTCTGTCATTGACTGCACTTTTTTATAGTTGGCTAACTCCATTTTCAAGCAACAATCATCACATTAGACTGTATTACTACTTTAGCCTCATCCGATAAACAGACCTGCTTTCCAAACAGCTTTCTTTGTTCTTTTGTATTGTTGTATCTTTATCCTTGCTTTTACTTTTAGAATTCAAACCTTGACCATCTCATAAAGGTTGAAAAATATACAAAGAGTAACAAAATAACAACCTTGAATGATAAACTGTCAGTATGTTGACCTATTTATTGCAGTTGTGCATTTTGTTTTACTCTTATTCTCAAATATGTCTTCAGCCAGAAAACTGACATGAGTGTCAGAAAGAATAGTGAACAACATAGGCTGTATTGCTGAATATAGAGCACACAGACTGCAGGCAATACAATAGACACACACATTGGCTTTTATACCATGCAAGCCTCTCAAGTTAGTGGAGAGAGTGGAGAGGCTTGGACCAAACACACCTGGTTGAATACAACATGGATAAATGAAAAAAGAGGTGCTCTTGATTCATGTTATCTCACAAGTGGTGCTGTTTAAATGTCTAGCAAGATGAATCAGGCGCATTACTTCAAGATGTGATTGTTTGAAACCAGATATATTTTCCCCAGGTCTGGGATAGAGGTGGCAGGGGAAGATAGCAGCAGCTAGAGTGGATATGGAGAAGGTACAGCTAAAGGAAAGACAGCAGGATTGCACATCAGTGGTTTACATGAAAGTGATAGAGAATGAAGCTCTGGGTAGACTGCCTGACTGGCATATCTTAACAGGACCAGGTGTGAGCAGCTGGACAGCTCCAGACTCCCAGCACTAACATGAGGACTCCATCGCACACCATTAAACCTGGAGGGTGGGAGGTGGGGTGTGTGTGTGTTGGGGTGGGGGGGGAGTGGGGGGAGGGAGAGGGAAGGAGTGGAGACAGAGAGAGAGAGAGTGAGAGAGAGAGAGAGAGAGAGAGAGAGAGAGAGAGAGAGAGAGAGAAGAGAGACCGACAGAAAATCATCTCTGATTTACACCTGCAGTTTGAAGCCCCAGAGAGAGGAGAAGCTCTTAGACAGGGCCCTGCCAATGAGGGACAACGCATAACAGTGGTTATCCAGAGTCTCTGTTGTTGAGTGGCAGACAGCTGTAGTTTCTAACTGGTGAGTCACTTGGGGGAAAGCTGTCATTTTGTCTGGTTTCTAGGATTTGTGACAGAGAGATGGCAGTGGTGCTTTTCCCACTGTCATCTGTCATACAAATCAATGTAAAAAAAAAAACAGCAATGTAGCAACTTTACCATGACGGCACCCTGGAATCTGGAGCACTTTTTACTATAATTCCTTGTAGCTCAGTTTTCGTAGTAGTATTAGCTTCTGGTCATACTATTACTCTAATGCTATTGACTTCTCTCTCTCTTTCAGATCTGTTTTGTGAACCTGGACCATCAGAAAATGGACCGTCATGATGATAAAAGCATCAAGGTGAGCAGAACCTTTCCTCTGTCCCTCCTCTCATCTGTCTCATCTGTCTCGTCTGGTACAGTCCTGCACAGGGAAGCAGCTGAGGTGCTGGCTCAGCCCCGGGGATACAAGAGTGTAGCCCACTTACTGGAGGCCACCCACTCCCTTTTCCTCTCCCTCCCTCCCACCCACCTTTCATCTCCCACTGATATGCCCTTTCTGCTCCTTGTGTTTCACATATATGCCGCAAACATTGGCTCAGTTGCCATGGATTCAGGATAATTAGCCAGAATTGAGGGTTGATTTGTTTTGATAATGTGCAGATTTGTGCTGCCTTTTGCTGCTGCTGGTGGGTAATCAGCAATTATATCACATGATTCAAGACTTCTCACAGGAAGGTTGTTAGAATTATGTATCTCTGTGTTGGCAGCAAAGAGTGGTCGTTTAAAGGGGGGGTATTATACTCATTTTGGGCTATTTAAACTGTTCCTGGGGGTCTTTACAAGACGTTTGTGAAGTCTATATCAAAAAAATCCTAAAACCAGCTTCTGTGGTGTGTGTTTCAGTCTCTCATTTTCTCCATTGTAAAGAACAGGCTGTTTTGAGGGCGTGGAGGTTGTATGTAATGAGCACTGCTCTGATTGGCCGCCTCACGCCGTGAGTGAGGCGTGAGGCGGCCAATCAGCAGAGCGCTCATGCTGCTCAAGGTAAACAAATAAGCTTGATGCAGAAATCTACCATAACCATGGCGGCCGCTCCAGAACCAACACTGAGACCGTACATGTTTGAGCCGGAGTCTGACCCAGAATGGGAAGAGGCAGCTGAGCGGTTCCACTTAGTTTCTCAATGATAACAATTCTGTGTAATATTGTATTGTATGTGTTTGTGTATGTGGATGTGTGAGCAACACTCTCTGCTGTAGCCGGTCTGTTTATGGCTCATGTCCATAAGCTTATTGAATACAACTTGCAGACAAGCTAGGATTGACAATTTTGTTGAGCTAGTTAGCCAATATATTATTGGATGCAATCTATTTGCATCCAAACAGCGCAGCCAAACAACCAAACACGATTGTACTAATGGTGGCTAAAGTTTACCAAGCCTGACACGTTCGACAGACTTATAAAACAGACACTGGTCCCAACAAATAACTTTAAGATGAGTCCTGACTCCAACCAATAACTTTACTTTTACTTTACTTTACTTTTAATGACTCCAGCTTTAGTTTTCTTACTTCTTCCACGCCCAACAAGCCCGTGGCTAGCCCCGCTAGCTCGTTAGCTAACCAGCAGTCGAATATACTAACCAGACTAATTTGGTAAATTAAATCAAAACATGGTGACACTTACAGATTCCAATTTTGCAGATGGGTCACGTACCTTATGAATTGCTCCATCTGTAAGCTTCAATTTAGATGCTAATCCTGCCGTTGCTCAAGCAGTCTGAGGAGTGATCATCACACACAGAACAAATTAGCTACCTGTAGCCATGCTAACTGTAGCCGGGACGTTGCCGTTAAAAATAAAATTAATCCGCTCTGTCCTGGCATTTTCGCGTGTTGGGAGACTGTGCAGGGATCTATGTTGCTGCCTGCATCCTACAAAATAATAACTGGAGAGTTGATATATCGCCGTAGATATGTTGTTGTTTTAGCTTCACTGGTCGGAAAGTAATGGTGCATTCCAGTGTAGTGGAGTTTAGATGCTTGGAACATTCTGAGACTTGCCATACAAACATGAGTTTGCTGCGGGCGATTATGTTTTCCCGAGCAGATGCACTGGAACACATTTAGATTGGAAGTTAGGAATACCGACTCGGAATTATCGATTTCCGAGTACAATGGAATGCACCATAAGCAACGGCTTGCGGCGCTGCCGTGAGCTGCATTTTGAGACGAGGTAAATGGGATTGGTTGTTCACCTAGGGCGTGGGCATGCTCTGAGAGGGGCTGGATTATGTTAAGAAGCGCCCATTATGACGTCCAAAGGGGCTACTTTCTGAAACGGCCTGTTTTTCTCCTATCTTTGGCACCGTTTTTGGAAAAAGGAAAATACAGTAAAACAGGTTGACTTCCAGATTTCAAATTTTCTCAGCTACTTAGGTAAATGATTTCCTGTGGAACATGTATAAGCACCAGGAATAAGCCGTTTTCCATAATATGATCCCTTTAAGGCTTTTAAAAAAAAGTCACTTGAAGAAAAAGCTTTTTTGTTATTGTACCTCTGTGATCGGCATCTCCCCTACAGAAACTGGCATCGGTGTCTCCAGACCTGCCAAAACTGGTTGAATCACTGAGCGTCCACCAGCCCAAGGAGAATGAGATCCTACTGCTTGGTGGCCTAGAAACCGCGGACACTTGCCAAACTCACCCACACTCCCTCTCTCAGGTGAGTTTGCAGTGATGTATCCTCAAAAGTAGTTTCAGTGTTTGATTAAATCGGCCTGGAGTGCAAGCTAGCGAGTTCAAGCTGTTCTTTTGTGCCTATTTTGTGTGGCTGTAATTGGATCTTTTGTGCCAGTCGAGACCAACAAATCCACAGACGAAAGGAAATTCAACTTGTAACACTCCCCACGTCACTCCAATAAAAACGTGCCTGTCCTCAGTCTCCTTACAGAACTTGCTGTACTATGGAAAGCATTCAGATGGCAAACATTCAAGCTAGCATTTATCAAAGTTATGATTGGTATTGAAAACTCGATCGCTTCATTTTTATTTTAGAAAGCCATGAAGCTGGGCCCTTGTTGCAGATTCTAAACTCTGCATGAAAGGGTAACTAGACTTCCTTATCTTAATAGAGCAGACTACAAATTCAGGAAATACTAGTAGCTAATACTAATAATACTTGTGTAACAGGGGCAGAATCCCTGGAAATTACTTCATGCAATGTCAGGCCCAGAGTGGAGAGGGAGCCATTGATGGTGACTGTATCATATATCATTTGTGTTTTCTTTTACTTCTCTGAACCATTAGTTGGTGTAAATCTACTGGGTCCATCCTAACAATAGCTCTTTCTGTTGTTAATGAAAATACAATGTTTTCTTACAGTTACAGTCCATTTCAAAGATTCTTTTTTTTTTCATATTATCAGAGCCGCATGCTAGTTGGGGTGCTTGAAACTGAAACTCCCAATACACAATTGTTATTTAAACCAATGATTTTATGTCTATATGTAAAAGGAAGAAAACAGGCAGGAGAGATACACAAATACAATAAGCCTGCAGGATTGATTATAATGTCTATAATATATGTGTCTCAATGTGTGGGTGTGTATGTGTATGTGTGTATGTATACTAATTGTGTGCCTTTCTGCCTGTTCAGTATGTGTGTATACATGTACAACAATACATGTGTGTGTGTGCATGCATAATATGTATTTATACATGTTCCGGTCAGGGCCAGCAGCAGCAACGAAGTGCAGGCGTTTGCCTGGTTCAGTGTTCGGGGCAGAGACGCGCCACCCAACCCAGCAGCATCATCTTTGAGATCAACAAGTTCCTGATTGGTCTACAGTGGGGAAAGGAGCGGCAGCCACAGCACAGCCGAGCAGCCGGACAGCGCGTCGACGATGACACCAACCGCTCCATCTCGTCCATAGAAGAAGACTTCTTGACCGCCTCAGAACACCTGGGAGACGACAGTGAGGATGATGGCTTCAGAAACGGTGAGCACTTTTTTTTTTTCTAGGCATTTTCCTGCTTTGTTCTTTAAAGTCTTTGAGTGATGTTTAATAGCATTTGCAAAGCCATATTCTTACTGAAAGCGATGCTATGCAACTTATATAACTGATAATGTGCACAGTCATAGTTAAAAAAAAATGTTGGCATGCATCGTAATGAGCAATTTTATGCACTGATGAGTACTGAACTTTCATGAGGATGTTTTTAATACGCAGTAAAGATCAAATCTGACCTAGCAATTAATGGTTGTTGCCTGAGGCCTGGTGCACTTTCTATGGTTTGTGTGGTCCCGTGTACGACTTAATGGGTGGAGTATGATTGAACTATTAGTGCGAAGGTCAGTGATTTCATTCCACCTGGGGCCATGTGCATTGAATATATGTACAGATGGCACTTCATAGAATTAACAGAGTTAAGATGTTGTTGTCATTCATTTGCCTTTATGTGCATCTTGAATCTGAATGCGACCACATACCTTGCAGCAAGAAGTGGCTGTTCCAAAACAGGTTCTGATGCAATGGCTTCCTCCTCGAGCATAATGAGAGATCGAGAGACAGAAAATCTGAACTTAAAAGTTAAATTTTGTTCTTAAAATCATCTTTAAATGTCTCTGAAACGCCATGTCCAAGTCCACTTACTTAAGCTGATCTCTGTTCCACGTGCCTCTAGCACAGACCAAAAGCAGATTAAACACACCTAACAAACCTACTAAATAGCAGTGTATGATACATTACGGCCTCTGCATATCACTCTAAAAATTGCATGTTTGTAGGAATAACATGATAATATGATGTTGTTACTGCAATAGTAAATAA
The DNA here is from genome assembly GCA_034670405.1 of Hoplostethus atlanticus. Taxonomy (NCBI): domain Eukaryota; kingdom Metazoa; phylum Chordata; class Actinopteri; order Trachichthyiformes; family Trachichthyidae; genus Hoplostethus; species Hoplostethus atlanticus. Next base: position 3,465,906 of record JAXDDX010000003.1, on the reverse strand, counting down.
GCAGCATTTGTTTTGCTGTGTCACAGATGGGATTTTTCATTGCCGCTAAAGGCGTGTGGTCTCTGAATACGTGATTTGTTACTATATAATACATATTCTCTCTAAATCTTTAAACGCTGCTCCAACCACTGAGGAGTCTCCTCTTCTATTTCCTAATGGGAAAGAAAACCATTTTGCAGTTAGTACACACGCAGGGAGCTCTATTCAGAAGCGCTTCTCCTTTGTTTCGTGTGAACTGTCATTCCTCATCTGTAAACCCAGTTCTCTTTGTCTGGGTGCACAGTTCAATTCCTTACGATCTGTAATGGTGTGTGTGTGTAGTTGAGAGCAGCTAGGTTAGAACAGATCAATAGCTCGGCAGTGCCACAATGCCGAGGAGCCTACGTTAATCTATAATTAATCTTACATTTTAAATTAGATCCAACACAGCAAAGGTTGCACTCTTATTTGAGTCAATGTTATATTCATAATTAGATCATCACAGATAAGAATGCTCTTTAGTCTCCCGCGAGGGGGGGTGGGGGTGGAGTAACTGGTTGTGTGGGAGAGACAGAGCCACTGAGGCCTGTGGTTGTAGCTGTGTTGCAGCATGACTGGGTCATCAGCAGTTATTTTTCCACAGCAGGGGCAAATTAAACGTTCCAGTGCCAGGGTAAACTGCTTACATTGGGATCCCTAGTAGTCTAAATTGGTCCTGTATAGGCGCTTTAGACTTGTATGGACAACTGAATAGTTTAATTCCAAAATGAGATAACCACTGTTTGAAAAATGGGACTCCTACTCTGACGACATGAAAGTAAAACTCTAATCATGCTTGTTTGGTTTTTTTGTTTTTTTTCAAAAATTGATACAGCAGAATTAAAGCCTTCATTTCCTCTTGAGTTTGTGGCAGCATTACAGAAGCATTAGCATTAGTTATTTTCTATCTTGTTTTGTAATTTTGTTCAGGGGAAATTGAATGTCATAAATAAGAAGTAAGAAAGCTCTGTTAGTCACTGAAGGGTAAAACAGGATAATGTTCTGGGAGGCTGATGGAACTGCTCTCTAACCAGTGTGGAGGTTTTTCACTCTCTGTCTGTCTCTGTCTCTGTATTTCTCTCTGTCTCTCCACAGAGCCAGAGACCGGAGATGCGGCAGAGAGCTTGGTAGAGGTTGCACAGAAGCACTGTGTCAGACTTGCATGTCAGAGGGGACAGCTAGTCCATCATCAGGATAGTGAGAACTTTCAGGTGACTGTCAGTGCCGGCACAAAGAAGGAAGGGCCTCAGAGAGCCAGTCTTCACACCAAGGAGTCAGCTGGCCACTACGCCACAAACCTGGCCGAGTCAGTACTGCAAGACGCCTTCATCCGCCTGTCTCAAGACGAATCCTCCTTCATCCCTGAGGCTGCTGTCAGCGTGTCGCTCTCCAGTCATCCCTCCAACTCCACTGGTGCTTCCCAGACAAAGGAGCCTTCCCGACAGCACACCTGCTCCTTCGAACTCCCCAAGATTGTCATAGTTCAAAGTCCAGACAGTGCTGAGGGGGCTGCAGAGTGGCCAGGGTCCCAGGCCTCTCAGGTGCCTGACCAGGATGTGTCTGCTGAAGCCAGACAGATGCCAGAGGATGGGACACAGCCACACATTCTCCACCACAATGGAGGACACCCATCCAAACATGTAGAGGTGGCCTTGGCCTGTGCTGCCAGTGTCATTGGCACTATTACTACCCCACAGCTGACAGAACAGCTCACCATGGAGTCCACTTCGGAGGAGGACATAGAAGAGGAGCTGCAGGAGCCCGAGGAGGGAGCCGACTACTCCTTCCCATCAGCCATGTGTGGCATGGCTCAGGTGGCTGGGGCTGTAGCAGTAGTGGACCTGACAGAGTCAGGGGAGGGCGGTGACTCAGACGCCGATTCTGCTGAGGTCTACACAGCCTCCCGGGGTCTGATGTCTGCAGCCGAGGCCTCTGCTGCCTTCACGCTCCACTGCAGTGTGGCAGAGGGCACCAGCATTGAGGCCTTCCGTGCCACCATTGCTGAGGTCCTGCACAGGGAAGCAGCTGAGGTGCTGGCTCAGCCCCGGGGATACAAGAGTGTAGCCCACTTACTGGAGGCCACCCATAACAAGATAGTGGATGGCATTACTTGTTCAAAGAAATCCTACGTGGATGAAACAGAGGTGGATGACTTAATCAGTGAGGTGGCAGACAGCCTCTTTAAGCATGCTTTAGAGAAAGCAAAAAAGAAAAAAGAACTGGAGGATCCTGGGAAAGACAGCCCCAACTTCCAGGGCTTTCTGCAGGACAGTGTGAACGATTTACTCTTTGACATCCTTTGCCTGACACAGAAGAAAATCAGTGACATTTCCAGATATAATCAAGGGTCATTTGACACGCAAGAGGGTGATGTTTGTGCCAAGGAGGCTGCTACCACCAAGGAGGGCAGGGATCCATTAAGTCAATTACAACGCTTGGTTGGCTATAGCCAGTCCAATAATAGTGAGAACCACAGTGGCATGCTACATTGCACAGATAAGCTGACTATGGTTGCTGGGCTGGGGGAGGAGAAATATATGCTAGAGGAGAGAGAAAATGATCCCCCTGGCTCTCCCTCCTCAGTACATAGCAAAGAGCAACAGCAGCAGCTATACAAACAGGGTCAGACTAAATCCACTTGCTTGTTTGCTAAAGACTGCTCTGACCACCAGCAGATCCAGCAGGGCAATGGTGCCATCAGAGAACCACTGAGTGAGATCTCAGTGCCCAGCACAGAGAAGAGGGGGCGACTAGGGACAGGCAGTGACAGCAGACAGGCCTCCCTCACCCCCCAGTCCTCCCTCAACTCCTGCAGCTCTCTGATCTCTCTGAGAATGGACTCAGAGTCCAAGACACCTGTTAATTGTTTCGCTGATGACCTGGCCACTACAGTGGTGTCTATGGCCACAGAGCTGGCTGCCATCTGCCTGGAGAACTCTACAGGTAAGCAGCCCTGGTTCTGTGCCCTGAAAGGGACATCTGGAGAGGGGCCTGAAGCCTATTTGCTGCCTGCTTGCCGCACAGTGCTCAGAAGGAAAGAGAGCCAGAGTGGCAGCACTGCCTCTAAGAAGCACCGGGCACCACGCCTTAGTGAGATCAAAAGGAAAACAGAGGAGCAGCCGGAGCTGATGGAGAGGCTGGTGAACCGGGTGGTGGATGAGACAGTCAACCCTGATGAATCCCAGGACCCCTTTGCCCTCTTTGCCTCTGAGGTCACAGCCAGGATCATGAACTGCCCTGAGCTCAATGTGGTTGACACCTCCAAAGCAGGTCAGCCACGCAGCAGATTGCAGTGTGAGAGGTGGAGTCGAGGGAAGGCATCTAGTTATGAGAGCATTCCAGAGGAAGATGCTGACCCCTCGGGCACACCCAACACCCTGGGTCCTGGCAGCCGGCTGGGTCAGAACCTGAGCCGGGGTAGCTCCATCTCCAAGCAGTCAAGCTGTGAGAGCATCACAGACGAGTTCTCACGGTTCATGGTAAACCAGATGGAGACAGAGGGCAGGGGGTTTGACCTTCTGCTGGACTACTACGCAGGGAAGAATGCCAGCAACATCCTGGCTGCAGCCGTGCAGCAGGCTGCCTCCAAGAAGAACGGCCACCTTAATGTCAGGACCTCCTCCTGCCTGTCCAAACAGTCCAGCACTGAGAGCATCACAGAGGAGTTCTACAGATTCATGCTCCGGGACATGGATAAGGAGAACAGAGAGTACAGCATTGCCAAGACTAAAGAGTGGAGCAACAGCCTGCTCCTCCCTTCTCCCAGAACACCCTTCTGCATTCGACAGTCCTCAGTCCCAGACCGCCGCTCCTCAGACTCACGACTGACCGTAAACTCACACATCAAAGCCAACTCTTTCGATGGGTTTGCCCGCAATGTGCACGGAGACACGCTCAATATCTACCCCACCATCTCAGTGTCAGCCACGGGCCTGTGTAAGTCAGACTCCTGCCTCTACCAAAGGGGCCAGACTGACCAGATCACTGATATGCTGATTCATGAGACCTGGTCCAGCTCCATTGAGTCCTTAATGAGGAAGAACAAGATCATCGCTGATCCAGAGGACAGCATCGAGCTGGAGGCTGCAGGAGACTCCCAGCCCCATGTCCAGCAGTTTGCCAATCGCCTGGCAGCTGACATTGTAGAAACTGGGAAGTCTGCACTGGGTTGCCAACAGGATGGAGCGGGGAGTAGTCTTGTGTGGCAGTCACAGTCTCACATGCCTGTAGGGGAAAGAAGGAGGGGTTTCAAACAATCCCGACCAAGCTGTAGTAGGAGCAAGGCCAGCCAGGAGCAGGCTGGCACTGGAGCAGGGGCTGGGGCTAGTGACAACAGTGCACCCCGCATCAGGGGTCCCAGAGATGTGCCACTGATCCACATTGAGGGAGATCAAAAGGATGAGGAGACCCTCCAGAACCCTGAGAGGACAGGGGAACGCTCCCAGGACATGCTCCCAGAAATTTCAGCCCCCAAGCGCACAGAAAGAGTATCAGCCAGCAGCAGGTAAGCTCCACCACCTGCACAGGTCACAATTCCTCTGTGTGACAGTCAGTCCCCTCCTTCGTGCAGAAAGGTTTTCACAGCCCAGCAGCAGAATCATCCTAGATGGGAAGATTACATGATTATCAAAGGATACAGATTTTCAGCAGGCTTTTGATATGTCTGATGGAGTAATAGAGAGAAAGGAATAATGCCATGGTAGTTAGTCTTGGAATCATCTTCTTTTCTGAAAATGAACACAACAAATGATGTCCAGGCCTTACAAATAAAAAACTGTCCATGTGTACCAAAACTATTTATAGTGTTTGATCACAGAGCAGCAGGCACCCAGGGGATCCATTCACTGGGAAAAACAAATCTATTTTAGCAGTGTGTGGGGTTTTTACAGACCCTTGGCCCGACTGTGACTCATATTGGCTGGGTGATGTACTGTGTGCAGAAAGCTTTTAGTGGCTTCATCTTTTATCCACTCTGTGGTGGTTGACCTCACCTCGATCAGTAAAAGATGCACTCACACTTGACACTAACACTGAAACCACATCACACCCATTGGTACGTAGATCACATTCGCATGCAAGCTGTAACTGTATTTTCTGTTCAACCTGAAGGAATTAAGGCTGTTTGAATGCTTGATAAAAGCACAATTGAATTGCAGCAAGTTAAGTGACTCTAGACAGGATAAGGTGTTTACATGAAGTCAGTTATTTTGGAATATGGGTGGCAGGTGGCAAGTTTCACACAGACACTAACAAGAGCCTTTGAGTGGTCTTCCAGTGGAGACGGTAAAGCATGGACACTCCCTGAAGACATTCTGGGTGGACTATCTGGAGGTATTGAAGCCTGGAGCACTTCATTGATTGAGTCTGGAATTAAATGAAGCTGCCGATGTATAAAAGGAAAGAGCTGATAATGTGTAAGAGTGGTATATAGGAAAAAGTAAAAATAGACAATGGGGAATCCGTTGTGACTATTTGTGTCACCTATTTGTACTGACTGCTTTAAAGCTAACATGAAATTCAGATCCTTAAGACAAGACAAGACATATTCAGTAGAAAATGAGAAAAGAAAAGGTGAAAGGCGCCCAGGCCTCGGGAGAATCACAGGGCATGCTACTTTTCACTCAACAATACATTTAATCAGGGAACAAGTGGAGTGCATCTGTCTGTCCCTTGTGTAAGAGTGGAACTCTGACTTGCCTAGTCAATAAAACCTGATTTCCCTCTGGAATCCTTCAAGATGGCAGCCGCAATCATCTGATTATGACTTAATCAGTTTCCTACAAAAAAACACTGACAAAGCAACGGTGCCTGTCAGGAACAGGAGTTTGCAGATGCATTGAAGATCTCAAAATGAATTTACTTTTTGTGTGATGTGTAGTTATTTAAAATTCAAAAGGGCTGCTATTAATATAAAATCAGATTTATCATTTTTAGAATTTAAAACTCTCCCGACACTGCCTTTTAAAATTAATTTCAGGTGCATTTTAACAAAGCTTACAGTTTACATGGATGATGAAATGTATAAAAGATATTTTTTTTTACATTGTTGACAAAATTCAAAAGCAACAAAAGAGGTTTTAAGGAACAATACAGACACAGTGCAGCAGACATTATGCACAACAACAACAACACTTGCCAAACCAACCAGTCGACCAGGTCACTCCCACCATCTTGCGGTTTGCTCTCCCCAGCAGTGAGAGGGACAGGCCAGCTGCGGTGGTGGCGGCAGTAGTCAAGAGGGACAAGCGTTCTTTGAGTGCTAGCAGTGAAGAGAGCACGGGGAGCTGGTCCCATATAACCCCCGAAGATGACCCCCACGAGGAGACCAGTAGTTTTATCCAGCTGAGCGAGGGGTCAGTAACCGCTGCTCCTTGTCCAATCATACTGCTCCAAGTGCTGCTACTCCCACCCTCACCCCACTCTCATTGGCCCATTGCTACTCACACTTGTGCTGTCCTGTGCCAATATGCCAATTTACTCCCTGCTGCTGCAGTATCAAAGCCTGCTGAGGCGGTGTATGGCAGAGATCCCACTCCACAAAGCCGTCTCCATAGCTGGCATAGAGGACTAGACCCTGCCTGCACCCCACTTGCAAAGTCCCGGCTGCAGTATTACAGAGCTGACTCCCACATCAAAAGCCTCCAGTTCAGAACATTTGCTTCACCATTCTTCGCTTCACTAAATCTAAATTCCCATTCCTTTTTAGCCCCCTACACCAACTTTCTCAGCCTTTAGACAAGAGCCTGGAGTCTGTCTCTGCGACTGCTCTGTGCCAGATTGTTGAAATAAGCTACACTAGGATGGGCCTCGCTTTCACTGTGACTATGGTGCAATTAATATTACTAACATCAAAGTAAGCATTGCAAACTACATGTTTTCCATCGTTAAATGCATATGTTTCTGAAAGTATTGATCCTAATGCAGAATGGTCTGTAGTCTGTAGATTACAGGGGTAGGGGGCAGCAGGAGGGCTCTATGGTTTCAGTTTGGCAGCTTGTAGGGTAGCTGTCTGCGCCAGCATGACACCTGCTGCTCCCTGTAACCTCTCCATCCACCTGTTTCCTTTAACTCCACCTCATCCCCTGATTACCTTCATGCTGCAACACAAGGGCATGGCCACACACCCTCCCCGTCCGCTCTACCCGTCTAACGCCTCGTTCACAATTGAATCTGTTGCATTCGACATACGTACGTCATCTCCAACACAATGTTGCTTCCAAGCCGGTCGGAATACCAGACTAGGTAGAAGCACTCTACAAATGTTCAGTCTCATCTTGACTCAAATTCCTCTTTGAGCATTACATGTATTTATGTTGTTTGCAAAACATAAGAATTTTAGAAGTTTAAAATGGTAAATCTATAATTTTTTCTACTATTAAGATATTTTATTGTATTAAAAGAAAAAAATCAGTAATAGCTGATGAATCCAGCCAAGAATACAATAATAATACAATAATAATGATGTATACTGCTGTCTGGAAAATGTACAAATGGTTTCAGCATTTGATGTACGGAAAAATACGGACCAACACTATTATCCATCACCATTTCAGCCCCATAGAGAATACATTGGCTCAATCCATTTGGCAGATCAACCATTTTAAACTCTGAAAAAAAGTACTCAGGTCCCAATCCTCAGGCACAAATGTTGGAATGCTAAGCTAATTATGGCTAGTGATTACAGCTTCAAAACCCATCAGAATCCACCTCAACAAATACAGAAATGCATAATTGAGAACCCTTGAAAGCAAAAAATAGTCAATATTAGCGCGGCACGTAGTCAAAGCCAATTATTTTACACAATTATTTCATTTTCACGTTAGACTGAACGGGGGGCGGGGTCCGAAATCCCTTATTTATTTTTGTCACGCTAGAAAGGACAATTCCAACCGGCTGGGGGCAACATTGCCTTGGAGATGACATACATAGAATGCAACAGATTCAGTTGTGAACAGGACATAACTCCCGCCAAATCTCCTCATCCTCATCTCCGGACAGGCTCGCTGCCAGCCACAAACCACCAGCCTTCCACCGCCAGCGTCCGATTCAGCTGCAGCTGCTATTTATATGTTAATCACCAGCTAATGAACGACATGGCCTGCATCGCTGCGCCTTGTTATTGTTCTCTTCACAAGTCAGTGATCATGTCGGATGTCTCGAGACAAGATGTGAACGATGCTCTCTGTTGTTTTTTAATGGTTCGCAGAAATGGGACCAGCAGTGCATCCAGCCTGGGCCTGGCAGACCTAGATGCTTTTTCTGATGTGCCTACCCAGAGCACAGTAATCAGGTAACTGTCACTGACAAGCCCATGGTACTGACAGTTTTCTCATTATGGTGTCACTCTAATGTCGATAATGACATTTCTTTCCTAAGAAAGACAAAAAGTCGGCACACAGCATATTGCTTTTTCTGATGCTCTCACCCAGAGCACAGCAACCGGGTGACTTGTGATTGACAGGCCGCAAAGCTAACACTCACCCACATGACACTCACCCACATGTTCTCCTAGACAGGAAGAGTATCCACACAAAGGCTGCATTTCCAAAGTGGAAAGCTATTATATAAAATGTATAGATAAATTATATAATTTGTTTCTACTATTTGTTTTCTACTATAATTAGTTTCTTCTTGGTTTCATTTTAACTATATATTTGTATGTTTGTAAATAATTTTGTAACTATATATATATGAATTCAGAATTATGATTATTCAAACTGATCTTTCAGATGTTTCATTTCCTCTAACTAGTTAAATCATTTTTGGGCACAATAGCGCATTAGAAGCTGTATAGGTGTAGTGAGAGTTTGCCTTTATTCATGTTGCTATTTGTTACATCACCAGTTGTAGGATATTTCATTCAGAGATATGTATATACACGTTTCAGATGGTGTATTTTTTCCTCACAGAGAGGAGACGGAGAAAGACCACCTCACGGAGAGCAAGGAGAATGTCTTTGGTAAGTGCAGTGAGGGTCCTTCTGCTTTATGAACAATGAGCGTATCCTTTGTTCAACCTCCTTGTTCAACTTCAACATATCTCTGCCTTGCACACCAAGAGCTCTTGAGTGAGTCAAGCTATGTGCTGTATCTGTGTGATTAATCCCTCAATTGAGGTGCTTGAAAAGTAGCGGTACTCCTTCAAGTGTCTCAACATAAAGATCATCTTTGTTTAATGACACTGGAACAAAGATTGTCTCAAAGCAAAACTGAGTATTGTATGAAGCTGACCTGACATTACAAGTGTTTGTGTCGTTCAGAAGCAGTTCAGTTTATTCACAAAAAATGCAACAATTTCTCTTTTCTGTGACTTCCTGCATGCGTTTGCTAGATATGGCATGAAAAAGGCTACAAGTACAGGAAGGATTTTTGACTATTTGGACACAACCTGGTGTTTCACTGGTTTGCACTGTCGTCTCACAACGGCTCAGGACCCGGGTTCGATTCCCAGTGCCTTTCTGTGTTGAGTTTGCATGTTCTCATGGTTCCCTCCCTCATCCAAAAAAGGTGGATTGGAGACTCTAAATTGCCCATACTTGTGAGTGATTGTCTGAAATTAATGAATGAACACAAGCTGGATGCAATGTGTAATGTATTACAATGAAACAATGATTTGTTATAAATGGTTTTCTCAAGTGCTCTAAACTGTGTCCTGTCTATAAGGATGCCTTGTAATATGTCCCCGTCACCTTTGATCTTCCAGAGAGCAGCTCAGTGAGGACAGCAGGGGGCAGTAGCAACCTCAGGGAGCTGTTGGTGGTGAACTGTGACCTGGAGTCAGAGTGTGTGGACTCGGAGCTGAGAGTGACTTTGCAGTGGATTGCTGCCTCCGAGTTGGGCCTCCCTGCCCTCTGTTTCAGGAAGTCCAAAGTAAAGAGGGTCTCAAAGGTGGGCACAGCTGTTGGCAAATCAAACCAAATAAAGCAGAGTCTCAAACTTTTTCACTCAAATGGTACTCATTTGTATAATTTGATTTGACACAGTTACATAAGTAAGTACGAGACTTTTGAGGGAACAGGCTTGGGTGCAAGGTTGTGTGCTTATAAGTGCAGTTACAGAACTACATTTCCCATGAAATGGCCTCTCTTTTCTGTAAGGAGCGTACCAAAATTATTACTTTTTTTGTAGTTGGTGACAGTGCACACTAGCCAAAGGCCATAACTATCGCTAGCTATAAAGAATTCATGGTGCAACGTTAGCTAGTAGGTTTACTAGCAAGCTAAGTGATGTTAGCTTTGAACATTCCAAACCAGGAAGTTGTGCCTTGTTCCTATCGAACAGATGCTGGATAGTGTAGTGTGGTAAAAACGTTTTCAGAATGGGAACTGTACGGTTCGTAGTTTACTGATATCAAGTAATCTGCAATGTACTGAAAGAGACGACATGAACCAGAGCCAGACGACTTCGACTTCGGCTCCCTATCAGTGTCACTTGGTCTAAATGCTGTTCTGCAGACCTTTCCCCCTTACCAAGGGAAATGTCCGGGGATATTTTTGCCTATGATTTAATGTGCTGCTGCCTTTTTAGATACAACACCCTTTAAAAAGAGATGTGTGACTCCAGCTGGACTAGCATTCTTGTGTGACAGCTGAATGAATAAATTAAATAGATCATGGCTCATATCTGGGGCTTTTTTCATGACCTTGTTGTATACCTGGTGTAGATTGATTGTGCTTTTTGTTTTTTTTCTCAGTTCCAAAGGGTGGTCCATCTGGTGTCTCAGAAGGCATGGCGGATTGCTGACCTGTTCAGCGCTGTGATTCAGTTCTGTAAGCTCCACGAGAAAGAGGAAGAGGGCGGGTCTCTGTCCAGCCTGTTTGATTGGCTTCTGGAGACCCTTTAGGGTGGATCGGCTTCCTTAGTCCGCAAACACACCACACTCCTAACATGTTCCTGTATGCCCCATCCTACCTGAACACACTAGTGTCTCCTAATGCAGACTGAAAGCACAACCCGATCCCTCCTCAGAATACTTGAGAAATGCATACCCCCTCACTGCCTTCTCACCCTTACATTGTCCGTGGAAGTTGTGTCTTTATGTGTCTGCAGCCATGAATGGACAAGTCTCCCTTTAAGATAACCATGATTTGATGCACAGGTCTAGTGAGCAACACACAGAACAAAGTGTTTGGGTTGGACATTCTTAATGGGAATGAACTAACCTTCAAGAGATTATAGTCAGCAGGTTTTAACTGCTTCAGATGATATATATATATATATTGATTCTCACAACCAAATTATGTTTTTATTTATTTATTCCAAATGAACACACAAGAAACAAGGTACCAGTAGAAGAGAGGAAAATCAGGTTCAGTTTTCCCCAGAACACAAGATGAAATACCCAAACCTTTTGTATAGAAACCACTATGTAAAAGAGGCTGTTGAAACGTAAGCCCAGTAAAAGCCATCCCCTGCCCCTGCTAGCCACTTAGGAGTGCACATTTGCTTAAAGTAAGCAAGATGTCCATGTAGTTGTTGTTTTCGTTGGCCATAACGTCCACTTCTGTTGTGACCTTGAAATTCAGTTCTGAGTAAGTAAGTTATCTTGTTGTTCATGTTACTTGAGAACTGTTATTTTGGATAGCTGTATATACTGTAGATTCTGAACTGCTGCACCTTGGAGTAGTGGACTGCTCTCATTAGTTTTTACTATGTCAGGAAGAGCAAGGTTTGTAATGTTGAATTTGTATGTGAATCTGGTCTGTATCTTTCTCTACATAGTGGTACTCTAGTGTTTTATCAGCATTGGGAAAAAAGCACACACTTCAGCTGTCAACTCTGTCACTGTAGAACTGAATGTATTTATCTTTTGACATCAATAAATGTATGTGCTGTGAAATACAAATAGTCTTCTTTAACATAGATACAGTTGAACGTTGACTGTTAACACGTGATCAACATTAGCATCAAACTGCTCAACCCAGAGCCTGGTTTTCCTGAAAGCAATCACAGAGGCAGTGAGACCGTAAAACAACGGACAGATGATTTTTGCACAAAGATGCTTTGGGGAAGGTCAGCCCAGCTGAATTCCAGTTGTCAAACTAAAAGACCTTCATCATTAAATTGTGCTTTTAGAACATACCGCTCAGTACACAACACAAAAACACAAGGCAGTGGGACCTAATTGATCAAAAGATTACCTCTATTGGCTTATGATGGACTTAGGATGAAAGTCCAACCCACAAGCCATTTACAGTTTGTGTAATCAAATTTGTCCTTAAAATGTATGTAGGTAGAAACCCATGTCAAAAACACTAAAATCTGAACTAGACATGTAAAAAAACCTTCCAGCTTTACACCTGCTCCTTACTTTACATGTGCAAGTCTAAAAGAATGAGATGCTCAGGTATGAATATATTGCACTGCAGCATGCTGTATTGCAAAGTAGGAAGTAGGAGTAGGCAGCCTACAGTGCAGAGAGCGAAGTCTTGTTTCTGACACATACAATTCAAACATGGGAAGTCTAAACAGCTCTATTTATATCCTTCTTCGTAAATCAGGTAGACACAATCTGAACAATGCTTTTAAGACTAAGAAATCAAACTACTTTTTTTTATGAACAAAGTTACTGTACAGTAACTCCTTAGCAACTAAAAGTTAGGTTCCATTAGCCAAAGTGAAGGACAGAAGTGAAGCTGACAACTGGTTCAGACACAGGGGGCCTGACAGCAGAGAGAAGAATGATGTCATCAGTGATGATGCTTTGCAGAAAATCAGTTTTTTAACCATGTTTGACGTGACTGCAATTAGAAAGATAGACTCTGGGTCATACAGGGTTAACAATGCAATTCATCTGTCGCTGTGTCTGGCCACCTAGCCGCCTGAGACTCTTCACACACCCGTGGGTCAAGGGACGGGTCAACGCCAGATCCGACACGTGTTATCCTTACTACCTGCAGAGGAGCACAGACAAGAACAGGTGGTTGCACAGAAGGTTGCGCTTCACTAACACATCTGCATGCTTCTCATCTAAAATGTGCAATTAAGCATTTGCGACGGGTAGAGCGGAGCACTTTATTCGCTGCTCTTGGCTACATTTTAACAACGCATGGTTGTCAGATGTGTGGGTGTGTGGACAGCGTGTACCTGTAATGATGGTGTCACCCTCATAGTTGAAGGCAGAGGAGAAGATCTCGTCTGTGTGCCCCTCCAGAACCTGCAGGCAGACTCCAGACTGAACCTCCCATAGACAAGCTGTCTTGTCTGAGCTGGCAGTCAGCACCCTGCTGCCCTGGGGGCTGAAACAGATCTACCAAGAGAGACAGAGTCAGGAGGGTTGGAGTCTTGAGCAGAGAGGAGAGGTGTGTCTATGTGGGAGTGTGATACATAAGGGAGAGAGAGAGAGAGAGTGCTGAATCGGAGATTGTGCCAGAAGTGGTAGTGGTAGACATGACAAAAACTGGGGGGAAATGAGTGAGTTTATAACACTGACGCACCATGTCAGCAGCATTACATTTTCCAGAGAGGTCATCTATGTTTAAGTAGTTCACAGGAGGATAGAGGCACCCGCAGCACTACTTAGTGAAGGCTTTTTTCCTGTGGAGTGTTATGAAAAACATGGCTGAAGCTGATTGCGTTAGAGCCTGGCTGCATCCTTCCCCGGAGGGCTTTTTATCCACACGCTGAGGTAAAGGAAGCGATGATTAAATGAAGCTGGCTCTAGATGGCCATAAAAGTAAAGTGTGTTTCTATTAACGCTCTAAACTGAGCAGCATGGAGTGACCCCAGACAGGAAATGGAAACCGACTCTGGAAGACACTGACAAAGACAGAGAACAGGAGGGAGAAGATGAGAGTGCTCAGACAGGTATAGAAATGGAAAGAAGAAAAAAAAGGGGGGGGGGGGGGCTAAAAGGGAGAAGAGAAAAAAATAAAATCCAGGAAAGAAGTATAATATGAGAAAGTGTGAGTTTGATGTTCATTCCACAGGTACTTTTTATTCCCAATCACTGCCGAGCGCTCAATAAAGTCCATCATTCATAGTCCCCAGAAATAAAAATAAAAAGAGTAGGGGAGGAAATGACTAGGAGAGAGGGAGAGGAGGGACTGAGAGTTAACAGGGGAAATTAAAGTGAAAACAGGGGCGGATAGAGAGAGACAGAAACAGAAATAGAGGGAGAGACTGATGAAAGAAAAGATTGACGGCCGTGGTTAAGAAGCATTGGAGGGGAGGGGGAGAGGTGTCCTGTTAGAGAGAGATTAGTGTCATAATCCTCTGGAATCATCCTCCATCCAGCCTATTTATTACTGGCTGCCTGATGTGTTTCAGTAAACAGAGGCAGCTTCTCAGCTCCTTATACACAGCAACCCTCTGAGCCAGAGCTTGCGAGACACACACACACACAACTGCACGATGCATACACACATGCACTCAGGCATACGCATGCACTGCACGAGCAAGAAAGCTGTAAATGGTAAAGGACTAAAATCACTCCCATTAAAGTACAAGGTCACACACACACACACACACCTTCGGCCATGTTACACAGTGTTACAGGCTCATTCTTGGGATATGTGATTACATGTAATGGCTTGGGTTCAATATTAGGCACCATGGTCACTGATGGTGAGAGATGACCTAGATGGTAGTAAACACTGAAATAAAAAACACAGCGAATAAGAGAAAAAGAGACCGATGTGAGAAAATTAGAAGAGATTTTTCCAAAACAAGGTAAAACATATACCTGTAACCCCTGTTTTGGAATGAAACCCTTCACAATCCAACACATCAGCTTTACTTTCAAATCAGTTGTTTCCTGAAAGCTGTGTCCTGAAGGGGTTCTTCACCGCATTATGGTACATTATGGAAAACAATGAATGGAAAGAGACCTAGTGAATGGGACACACAGTAGCTGTGGCATTATTTATGACACACACACTGTAGACCAACAGACGTAGACCAATGTTTTTTTTTTCTGAAGGGTTCCTGGGGTCTCTTGTCTCTTGTAAGTCACTTTGCACAACAGTAGATTCATGGAATCTAGAAGTGCAAAACAAACCAAATAAACGTGCGAGAGACATCACTACCGTTATAGGAAATAAAAACACATCGAGATATGTTTTCTCTCTTTCTCTCCATCCAGACACTTTGAGCTCAAGGCCAGGACTCCTGTCCGTCCTCTTCACCATTGTGCTATATTATGCTCCATTAACCCTGGCAAGTTGTGACACGTCCTGTTTACAACAATGGCCAAGAGAGTAGTTGCTGGGGATTGAGGGTTACACAAATACACACACTCATTCACACTTGGTAGCTGCCCAGTACATCCACAATCCTGTACTTTTGACCCCCAAGTATCTTGGTCAGGCGCAGATCACCAGTATTAAATGAGGGAGGGGAGGTGACACTTGTTCATATCCCTTGCCCAAATTTCTTGAGCTGATACAGGGATTAAAAAGTGGCAACCTTCCAGTCACAAGCGCAACTCTCTGGCCTGCTAATTATCGCTATACTTACTCCCAAGTACGCTGGGCCATGGTGACATAGAAGAACTATTCACAGGCATTGGCAGAGAAGCAATTTTGGGCCCAGTGACTCACCTTGGAGATCTCTCCCTTGTGGCCCTCCAGCTTCACGAGACACTGGTGTGTGGCTGCACTGTACACTCGGGCTGTACCTAACCGACAGGGACAGACAGGGCTTTAGGGTGCATATCCATGTACTGTGCATTTTCTAGTTGCCAACATTTTGAGTTGGCCCATGGAGAGAGCTAATTTTGTTACTACGTGACCTGAGGAAACATTTCTGTTTCAAGTTTGAATTTTCTAACCCCCTACACAACTATCTTCACACATGTTTAACGGTGTGCTAAGAAGCATGTTCTTTGAAAAGTAATTCAAGAGGCAAGCATACATGGTGCAATAAGATAGCGTATGCACATCCAAAAAAAGTAGGCCAGGTACTTGCCAGGTATTGCAGCATGAATCAATACAAAGAAACAAAATACCTGCTGTTCCCTCAGTGTTTATTCATAGCAGTTGTGGCAGCAACATTTCAACCCTGTTGGTCTTCATCAGGCGTATGCTACAAGTTTGCTGCCACAACTGCCATGAATAAACACTGAGGGAGCATCATTCCAGTGTGCAGGTATTTTACTTCTTTTTATTGAAGCATAGAGGATTCATAGTATTACAGAACATCGCTGTTTGAATAAAACACATTTCAGAGATGTTTTGTCCAGGTTTGGTGACTGCGTTTTGACTGTAGTTGTGAATTCTACAGCGAGTCTCACCATCAGCAGAGGCAGTAGCAATGAGCTGACCAGTTAAATCAAAGCACACATCCAGCACCTCTTCTTTGTGTCCAACTAGGGTGGCCACACACTTCCCACCAACTGCCTCCCACAACTGAAAACACACACAAAAAAACACAATCTCATATCTATACACACAAAGGCAAAAAAATGTTAACAAACACACACACACACAACCTTACAAAACATGCTTGCATGTACCTGTTAGCTGTCTAAGTGGTTTTATTTTATGCGTCTTCCCTAGAGGAACGCAGTGATGTGAATAATTCTGACTTGTGAGCATGACTCATCTTGGCATAATTAAGGAATTAGGATTTGAGGATTTAATTTTCTTCTTTTAAATGATGTAGAGCTTAGAGGCGGGAGGTGGGGAGAGATGGGAAAGAGTGGATGGGGGAGAAGAGCCGTCTATCTCAAATAGTTATACCACTCGTATCCCTGAGGCACCGATAGAAAGGCTTACTGAATGAGAATGTTCAAACCGTTGTTGCCTGGAAACATTTCCAGCATGTAAACAGTCATTTTTGGGTAATATTCCTTTGCAAAAAAATATTCCAGGGAGTTAAATAATATTTCCCATTGTTGCAGCTCTTTTCGATGTAAGGCTTTGGGAGGGCGATGAGCACTCACCTTGCAGGTTTTGTCCATGGAGCCTGTGATTATGAGGGAGCAGTCCCAGTTAAACTGAACATTGGTGATTTCCCCCCGGTGTCCCATCAGAGTGTGAAGACGTCTGAGCAAAACGCAGAGAGAGCAGTGAAGAGTCAGACACATGTACATAGAAACAGATTAGCGCACTTGTGTACATGTATGGGGCAACCACATGTGTTATGTGCATACACAAATGAACACACACACATGCATGCACACAGTGCAGTGATGTTGATAATGTCTGACCTCCCCGAAGCAACATCCCATATAGAAACGGTGTGGTCAAAGGAGCCGGTGACTAGCTGGTTTCCCAATGTGTTAAAGGACAGAGAAATGACCTCTGCAGTGTGACCCTGGACAGAATAAAAGAGAGAAACAACAAAAATGAGATGAGTTAAGGAAAGAAAGAGAGAGAGAGAGAGAGAGAGAGAGGGGGCTAATGAAAATGTGCACATCAAAGAACAGCAATATTCTTTTTTTAAATTAGTATGCAGAGTTCATAAGAGTACAGTCTAAAAAGTAGATTGATCTTAAAAAAAGAAATAAATAAGGAGCACACGCTTAGAATTGTGTGCTTAATTGACAGTTGTCAGCATGACTCATGACTCAAGTAATAAAAGAATAGAGCTGTGAGAGAGTTTGGCCGTCTCTGGAACACATAGCTAGTCAGCCAACCAGTCACACCATGTACCCACGTGCAGCCCCCACATCAAAGAGGACCCTCTATTCCCTATATAGGGTTAAGATTACCTTATTAAAGTATTACAGCTACATTCACCATCAGATCATGGGGGAATAACTGAGCTGGAATAAGAGCTGGGCATACACAAGGCTAACAGCTCCCCATGAAAGAATAGTTACTGTCAGAAGTGAATGAATAAATGACTCAATAAGTCATTAATAGATGGATGTGAGCCCAGTTGGCAGAAATGAAAGAGCAAGAGAGGAGAGACAGAGATAAACAGACAAAGAGGCAGACAGACAGCAACAAAGACAGAAATTTAAGTAGAGAAAAGATAACTCACAGTCAGAGCAGCCACCTCCTCCCCAGTCTCCACATCCCACAGCTTGGCAGTGGTATCCATGCTGCCCGTGGCCACCAGCGTACTCTGGGGGTTGAACGCCAGGCACACCTACACCATACACAGCTTTCTTAAAGTTACTAGCCAGGGGTTCAGATACAGAACCAGATTTGCCAGGGACTTACTTATTATCTATATGCCAAATGTAATTCCAAAGCACCATTATTTATTATTCTTTTTGCATTTTCTTATGAGCAGAGCTTATTTGTGAGTAGGGGTATAGTTTCAAATGAATAAATAGTATGTCCCCAATAGGTCCCCACAAAACCCACTTGGTCTTGCTGTGGAAAAGTGGTTATTCATACTGACAATCTAGCCTTTAGAAAAAAAAAAAAAAAATCATTATGATCATAGAATGTCAAACATACTATTTCTGCCATGTGTCCCCGAAAGGTATGAAAACATTTTCCCGTCTCTGTGCTCCACAGTTTGCAGGTCTTATCGAAAGAACCGGTGGCAATCTTGTCCCTGAGTTTCAGGAGGAGGAAATATAGCAAAGACAGTACATCTTAAAATAGGGTAAAAGCTTTTTTGAACTAAACAATACAGAATTGAGTGGCAAAAGGAGCTTTCTGACACATGTAACTTGTGTTACCCGTAGGGGTTGTTGAATGCAATGGCATACACCACGTTCCTGTGACCCTCTAGCATGTGCAGCTCTGTGCCTGATGCTGTGTCCCATACTTTACACGTCCTGTCATAGCTCCCCGTTATGAAACTGCAGAGTGGGAGAGAGAGTTCGGGGGTGGTACTATACACTTTCACTGAACCCAAGAAACACTTGCGCTTGGTGTTTTCTGAAATCTAGACTGCCAGTGTTTTCTGTGTTGCAGATAAACTTACCTTGACCCGGATTTGTTGAAGGCAACATTTGTCAGTGGAAGTATATGTGCCTGCAGCACCTGCAAATGAGAACAGAGAAAGAAGACTAGGAAATATTAACTCCAAGGCGATACACTTCACTGAATTAAAATCTATAGGATTTTATAATATCTACATGTAATTTATCTGACTCTGATGTGCTGGGAAGACTTGGTACCCTACCCACTGCTGCTCTCTAGTGTCACTTTGAGGTACTAACACTGTATTGCAGTATTCAAATTCCCAAATTGTCACCACTCTAAACAATAGGCACAGAGAGCACAAATCAGAAGGTCCTGGTCAGATTGGGAAACCAAATACACTGTCACCAATAAACTGCTGCAATTAGCTGTTGGAGCCAAAATGTCAACATCCTATGATTAGGCTATTGACCTGCTAAAGCGGCTGATAAAGTAACAAACTTATCTGATAAAGACAATCTACAATAATTTGTTTATCTGATGAAAAATGACTGTGCCCAAGGGCATTTTTGCCTTACAGAGAAGCTGAAGAAACTCCAGTAATTATTTAATTTAACTCCAGTAGTTATTTGTATGAACTAGGAAGGATGTGTCCTGCTGTAGCAGCACTGAGCAAGGTACACACTGTGTACATGGGGCAACCGCAGCTGATTTTTAACAACTATGCATGTACGGTCCAGTTTTAAAACATTTACCATCTTCACTAGGTAGGAGGTATTCTACTGAGTGTTGTGTCGCTATGTGGATTTATCTGCTAAGTAATGTAAATACAGAGCCTGTTTCTGACCTTGAACAGATGGAACCTGTGGTGGTGGTCCTGCTGGCTCTGTTTCTGCTGAAGTCGGAGGATCAGCTGTTTCACCTGGTCAGCTCGGGACTCTGTGATCAGAGGCTCTGACAGCCTGATATCTGCCACCAACTGATCTGGGTTTGTCCTACACGGTGAGAAAATACATGCACAATTCTATAAAAACCGACAGGAACCTGAAAAAAATAGCCTGCACATTTTCAATTTCAATGTATCTCAATGGTCTACATTTTTGAGTACAAACAACATGTATAAAGTGCTACTGGGGTGAAATTCCTAAAATACTTACAGTTACAGTTACTTACAGTTAAGTAAATTAGTGAGTTCAAATACGATAACTTTGCAGAATCGCGAGGTGTATAACTTTACACAAACAGGCAACAGAATAGGTCTACAGTGTTCAGTGTTTTCAGTCTAAGATTATATCCCTAAAGCCAGGTTAGTGTGACTGACTGACGACACTTGGGAGAGACAAGTTATTTATGGTCAATGCACATAGTTTACAAATGTCACATAAGTTAACTACAGTAACGATAATGTTCGTGTAACTTTACAACTCACTCACTCTGGTGACAAATCCAAAAGGTCGATTGATTTGGTCCTCAAATCTCCTCCTTTCTCATATTCCAGGATGATACCTGGAAAGAAGAAGGTACCGAAAGGTAACTAACTTAGACCTTAGAACAACAGCAAGCCGGCTAGCCATGGCTATGCAGCAACGTTACCTTTAACTCGGTTGGAATAGTTAACGTTAGCATAGCACAAGTTTTTGCTAATGTTGGAAACACCTGCACTGCCCTTCAAATGTAGTTATATACTGGAACAACAGTGGTACCAAATAGTATTACTATACTACTAACGCTACTATCTACTACTACTATACTATCTATATTACCTGGTGGATAATATCTGAGCAGGAATCGTTTGAGTTTCATTTTGCCTCGTAGTCAGTAGAATTTACATCCTCTATCAACAAACCGTTGCTATGCCGACACTGGCTCGTGGCTGACATTCTCGTGCACTCACCACGCATGCGTAGTACGGACATAAACACAACCACCTGCCGGAGAAGTTGGGCGGCTAGAAGAGATAAACGGAGAAATATTCGATTTTCAACTTCAAATGAGCTACGAAGAGGAACAAAATTGCATTTCAGTGACACAATGAAAATAGAATCTTACACTCATATAAGAAATGCAAGAATGCATGTCTATGTGCCTCTCGTGTTGATAATTACACCCTTGAATGAAGCCTTCCCTTGTTGTAGCATGAAAAAATTAGGGTCAGTCTCCTATAATGTAACATCATTTGTAGATCTTGCCTGTGTGCCTTTCATCAATGATATAACCTGCTATTTGTATGTGTGGAATGCAACACTGGGAGTATGCTTTAGGGATTAAAAGATTTTAATATTATTAATAATATAGGGTGTTTACTGTCTCAAAGCATTGTTTGTTGTCACACATTAACATCATCAATATTGGATTATATTCAGTATATACAATTGAAAATATATTGTATACTATTTTGAATGTTTAAGCGTCACCAATAAGTTGATTTTGAAAAACAGGTGTGACCTAATATGTACCAACATCCTGTGAAATAGATCTAGAGAATGGTCTTAACTTTGAGAATAATCACTAATATGGCGTTTAACTTCTCAAGTAAAGATTTTAACCTCTCGGGTTTTCTTAATTGTTTCACCGTTTTCTGGAAGACACTAAAATCACTTAAGGAATCCAAAATACCCTGACAACTTGGGTTTGGATTGTACCTTATATAGGCAACAAATGGCGGATAAAGTAAAATTATAGTTTAGTTGTTGGGCTTAAGTGCTAGATTCTTATACCCGTTCATTTAACTGCTATATAACTGACTTGATTAATGAATGATAATTGATTAATTACACCTATCTATAGGGCTAATTTAATGATTATGTTTCCATGATATAGGGAGTGGATCATCTTACTGCAAGGTTCAATTTACCCTACTCTGCACTATACCTTTTCTACCTATTTATGGTAGAAGTCTTGAAATGATAGCTGTTGCTTTATCTATTATCATTTATTTATTGCTTCTCATTATTACTATTATCCCTCAGCGATCCTCCCATTTCCTAAGAGGTCAAAGTCTTTTGCTCATGAAGGCCACGCAGATCATAAAGGTTTTATAAATATACTTATCTGCAAGCTACTGCCGGGGAGCTACTGATGATTAACAGCTTAAAGAAAGGTCGGCACTCAGACGGCACCACGGGAATTCACAACCGAAGACGATCTCCAGGGAATTCTGCTGGGGTAAAAGCATGTGCTGCTGGGCCAAGCTGAGGTCCTCCGGTTGGGTTTATCCCACTGCAGTCCTGTCACTCTATGGTTTTTTTGCTAACTAGAGTAGCAGAGCCCTTCCTCACACCTTACCTCATTGGACCACACAAAAACATCTCTGAAGAAGTGGTAAGATGGACAGACACGTACACATTTGCACGTACACATGCATCATATACATGCATGCACACAGACACACACACACACATGCACAGAGAATTAGGGCCTGCATTCAGCAAGTATTTTTCATTAGAGGTGCTCATCTCAGACCAGCCTGTCTTGACACAGTCTCTGCTACCTCTTGGTGTCTCACTTACTCATGAGCTTTGTCTTTTCCCACAGGTGACTAACTACCTGTTCCCCATCTGGACATACTCCTACCTGGCCATCCTCTTCCCTGTCTTCTTGCTGACTGACTTCCTGAGGTACAAGCCCCTCATCATCCTACAGGGGCTCTTCTTGGTCACCAACTATGTCCTGCTCTGCTTTGCCCCGGGCCTGCCCGCCATGACGTTCCTTCAGGTCCATGAAAACACAAAAAACTATTATTGATCAGAAACAGTTGGATAGTAAATGATGTCCGTTTCTGATGTAATGCTATATTCAGAAACATTCATAATATTGTGTTTTGATTGTAATATCTTGGCTTAAAGGTTTATCAAAAGACATAACCATTATTAAAGCAGTAGATATTACTCTACTGCTGCGTTGTTGCACCACCCCCAAGATGAATTGCTGAGAAAACCCTACAGCCTCTTGCATTATGGATGGGAGGGGCTTTACCATTGGCTACTATCACTAAATTGGTCTATCCTGTCCCGCCAACAGGTCAACTATGCCGTGGTGACTTCCACAGAGGTGGCCTACTTTTCCTACATCTACAGCATGATTCCAGTCGAGAAGTACCAGCGAGCCACCAGTTACTTGCGTAGTGCCATGCTGGCTGGGTACACGTTTGGGGCCACCCTGGGCCAACTGCTCATCTCCCTGGCAGGTAACGTTTTGGATATATACAATCAACGCTGAAGCAATAAAAAGAAACTCCCATTATATTTTGTGTTAAGCCATATCTGAAGACCAGAATACTCCTTCAGAGAGATAATGATAAAAAAATTCTTAACACAATTAGCTGCCAAGAGACCTGTATTGAACCATGCGTCATCGAACCTGGAGCGAGATCTGATGAAGTCTTTACTCCAGCAGGGATGGACTACTTCTACGTCAATGCCATCACTCTGGGGATAGTGAGTGTGGCTTTTCTGATCTCCTTCTGGCTGCCCATGCCGCAAAGTGGCATGTTCTTCAAAGGGAGACGGGCTGCAACTGTGGGCTCCCAGTCCCAGCAGGAGGGGGCAGAGGTGGTGGGTGAGCCTGCGAAAGCAGCGAAGGGCGAGGATGAAGCTGGCTCAGGGACAGAGAAAATGGAGTGCGATGGAAGTGGCGGCTGGTGCAGCAGGGATAATGTGGCCCGTGCTGGCCCGCTACTCTGGAGAAGCTTCAGAGAGTCCTACTCTTCCAGGTAATGATCAATCTTTTGTTTTTTATCGACACGGATCACGATAAGCAACACAGATCTATTCAGCATACACATCTTTCATTTGTCTTTGTGTCTCTGTATGTTGTTAAATTTGTTCTAATATATAATAATAAGTTATAATTTCCATGTATTGAACTGCAGCAAATAAGTCCAATAGGATAATTCATTGGTATAGTTCATGTGATGCTTTATGATCTTCTGCTCTAAATACAACTAATAATATTTTAGTTTTTAGTTATTTTAGCTCAAAACTATTGTTGTTAGGAATAGTAATATTTTTTATACATAGGAGTACTAATCCTCATCATCATCATCCAGGCATTTAATCTACTGGTCCCTGTGGTGGGCTCTGGCCACAGCTGGCTATGGGCAGGTCTTCAACTACAGCCAGCTGATGTGGGACCATATTGAACCATCTGCCACATCATCCGTGTACAATGGAGGGGTAGAGGCTGTCTGCACTCTTGTAGGTAAGACAGGTCATTCTAGTTGTGCTTGAGTGGAAATGAAAGAGAGAGAGAGAGAGAGAGCAAGAGAGAGAGAGAGAGAGAGAGAGAGAGATAATTCTGTTTTCTGATGTGGCCTCATATCCCTAAGGTTAAGGTTATATTTGAGATACATCCGCATATCCTGTTCATGTCACTGTATACATAAATAAATAGAATATTGCAGAAATATCACCACGGAAACAGGAATTCCACAGACCACAAAAACCAGGGCTTTCATAACTGGGATGCAAGCCTATCTGGGTTATCACAAACAGGATGTGGTATTTAGACAAGCCAACTGAAGACTTGAGTGTTCCAAATAACATCAGAATACCAATGTGCACAGAAGAACGCTCAGTAACAGAGAGCAACAGTCTCTTTCAGAGATGGTAATCTCAACAGAGGATTCACAGAAGGCTTCAGGAGCCTGAGTGACACAGAGGAGGAGATAGCACCTAGATAAAATGATTTACAGATAGACCTGTAAAAATCTGCAATTACAAGAAAACAGCCCCGCCCCAATCCTGTTTATATGGGGATAATAACTGATTGAATGGATAATGCTCGGGGGGAAAGGGAATGGATAATGGATAATGCTTGATTGGGAAAGGGAATAGTAGTACCATGGTCCTGTTGGCTTAGGTCCAAGCCGGCTCAGCATGAGAAGGAGAGGAGTAATTGATTCAATTAAGGAGATAGAGTTGGAGGGTAATGGTTTCTCTGATTGTTTCTGGTAGCTGGGTTCTAACAGAGGGGTGAAAGTGGTTCACCGTGATAAACAGGGGCTGTGGAGAGGAGCAAAAAATCAAAGAGCAGCCACGTCCTCCACTCTGATTGTAGAAACACAATTTGTCCCTGGGAAGACAATAAGGATGCACTGGCACACTCGAGGTGTTGTCCACCCTGAACAACAGGTTAATCGCTGCGTTTGCCCCTTCCCCGGGCCAGGTGCCGTAGCGGCCTTCTCTGTAGGTCACGTCAAGGTGGCCTGGGCCGTGTGGGGGGAGCTGGCTCTAGGATTGTTCTCAGCTGTGGGAGCGGGTGCCGTGTTTCTGATGGGGCTCACCGGCAGCATCTGGGCGTGCTATGCGGGCTATGTGATATTCAAAGCCTCCTACATGCTCCTAATCACCATTACAACGTAAGTTTGGCCAGCAGCCATACAGCAGTGGGCACTGTTGAAGACCCCCAACCTGAATCTATCATTCTGCATTGGTACTGCAGGATCTTCCAGACAGTTCCTATGGGCGGAGGAACAGCAGTGCATGAAGAATGTAATAAGATGCACTGCTGTCCCACCATGTCCCCCGTTGTTTGGAAGACCCTGCAGTGATCTGTATAACAAGCTGCTGATAAAGGACGTAAGCTGGTTTCAGATCGCTAATAAGAATCTAAGACACTTGCAGAGGGTCCAGTTCACATGAATGAGTATTTGGAACAAGGTGACTAAAAATGTGTCTCAAAAATGATATGTCGTTTGCCCTTTTTAGATTTCAGATCGCATCCAATCTCTCCATGGAATGCTACGCTTTGACATTTGGAATCAACACTTTTGCGGCACTTTTACTGCAGACCGTTTTAACAGCCATTGTTGTTGATGAAACTGCACTAGGACTGGACATTGTGACACAGGTATGTAATACTGAGTAGTGCTTTCTAGTGATCCAGAGGATGTACACAAAAAACTATCAGCATATTCATGTAGAATCCAACAATGAGCTTTGATGGGAAACTCTGAGTGGGAGGTTTGATTTACTTGTATGTAACATTGCACACTCGGTACGTTTCGAGCTTGAAGATGAAAATTATTATTATTTGTTTTTTCACCCAGCACTAACATTCTATAAATGTATTGTTTTAATGGCATGTCACTGAGATTCAACACTAAAATGCTCACTTAGCTGCAAAAATATAAGCAGTATGGACTACCAACATCGAAGCACAAGGACAAAGAGTGACACCTGGTGGTGGACAGTTACTTTTGCATGTGGACACGTCTGATGTAGACTGATCAACATAATCTAAATCATACTGCAGTTACAGAGGGTGACAGAAGGCTCTCTCTTTGCAGTTCATCATCTATGGCAGCTACTATGCCGCCATTTCGGTGCTCTTCCTGATTCGAGGGATGTACACAGTCTGTGTGCATCGTTGCTACCCCGAGCAGACAGAGGCCAAGGACCGAGAGCACGAGCCCGGCGTGGAGGTGATCTCTGCTCACCACTTCTGACCAGCGTTAACAAACTGTTAGTCTTACTGATACTGAAAAGTGATGTCAGCAGTACAATACTACAATACTGTACAATACTGCTCATAAATGCCTGCAAAATTGCCCATCTTTACTGCCTAAAAATGCAATGGCAAAGTTCAAATGAAATAATAAAACTGGAGTCTTCAACTGATTAAGAAGGCACGTTAAAGTCCTGTGAAATTCCTCTATCTGCCTCATGTGTTATTTATGACACATGTATCTCAGGTGAACGTGACCTAGGTTGTTGTGCCCTTTGAGCCGGTTGTTCATTGACAAACCAAGCTCAACATTTACAGACAAACTCAGGTGTTTCCCACAAACCCGAGACAGACAGAACAACCAAGACGGAGTAAAAGAGCTTCAGCAGCTCAGAGGCAGGCGATACTATTGTCAGTGGCTGTGTGAAGATGGAGGCAGTGAGGAAGTGGAAGGCGGGCTGGGGGTATCCCACTACTCTGCTGTGCATCTATGGCTTCTTCAGCACAGTTAAACCCCTGGAGCCCTTCCTAATCCCGTTCCTGACAGGACCGGACAAGAACCTGACAACACAACAGGTATAAAAGCAAAGACAGATTTTCCTATTACTTTAGCAAACCATGTATAGAATTAAGGTTCTGACTGTTGACTGTCGACTGTCTGACTGTATTTTAGTTTCCCTTGTTAGTTTTGCAGCATTGACACAAGTCACCAAAAAATGTTGAATGTACAAATACATTTTGTCCACTGATTAAACCAAATGGCAATGGAAGTTTTCTGTATCCTTTTTTTTTTTTTTAACAATAAGCAAACTTATAAAATAAGCCCAATTAATCAAAGCAAAAAAAGAAAATCACTTTATTACCTGAGCGATAAAAGTGATAAAACCTTCTGATTTATTGTTACCAAGCAATACTGTTTGTCCTACACGCAAAGGATCTATGTCTATGTCTAATTCAGATCCGATGTCTATATACTAGCGTTTCCTTGATTTCAGGTAAACAATGAGATTTTCCCGGTGTGGACGTACTCCTACCTCTGTGTGCTAGTGCCAGTGTTTCTGCTCACTGACTGGCTGCGCTACAAGCCTGTGGTGGTGTTCCAGTGTGTCAACCTCTTCATCACCACAGCAATGCTGCTCTGGATGCAAAGCGTGGCAGCCATGCAGGCCATGCAGTTCTTCTACGGCGTGGTGACGGCCAGCGAGGTGGCCTACTTCTCCTACATCTACAGGTCATGTAGCACAGCGGGTAGAGCAACACACTAGTACTGCCAGGGGTCAGGCTTTGGATCCCACTGGGGAGGGGAAACTACTCTGAATGTGTATTCAATTAATTACAACTTTAACAAATGTTTATGTTATAATTCTTGGTCGAGAACAACACCACAGAGTGTTGTTTGGCAAAACTTTTTGTACCGATTTTGCGGTATAAATGATGAATTTGTACAAATAGAGCCCAGGTTTAATTCCCCTTTAAACTGGTAGTTTCAATGAAATTACAATACCAAAAATGTATGTAGTTTAGAGTTCAAATACTTGTAGCTTAACAACTCCCCAAACACTAAAGTGAGGCCGTCCTTACTGAAAACTGTCATGGTATTGTGTTACATTTTGCACTAATAGTGTGCAACAAGTGGCATATATTCATAGATTTTATTTATTACAGCGTGGTAGATCTGGAGAAGTACCGTAAGTGTCACCGGGTGGAGTGACTGTGTAAAACCACACTTTTTCCTTTCTGTTGGGGAGCAGCTACACTGAACAACACGACCAGACAAGAATTAAATATATAAAACACTTCTTTATTACAATAGTTCTAAAATCAATGGATAAAGGGATACTCCGGAGGATCAATCTAAAAGAGTTCAACAGTCTGGTTTCCAAATGGTAAGAACAGGTAAGTCCTTGGACAGCAGGTCCCAGTTCAGCTGGCTGCCAGTCGCTTGAGAAGACACAAGATATCCGTCAGGGTAACCTACCTAGCAGTCTTTAGTTGTAATAACTTATTTTAGAACAAAAACAACAATAAGTTTTGGATGGAAAAGAAATCAAAAATATAATATAAATCAACATATAAACACAGCAAACTAAAAGTCCAACACAGGGAACACCAAATTAATTCAAATGAATCCACTTCCAAATGAATCCACTTCAACTCAAATGAAATAATAAAGCCCAGTCCAACATTACTGAAGTTTGTCCATATAGAATGACTGCTGGCGGGATGCCAACGTTATAATTATTTAACAGGATAATTGTATAAAAATCATTCAACAGCAGCATTAACAACGCCAACTAGGTGACGCCTTCTCCAGTGTATTTTTTATGAGAATCGGCTATCGATCAGGAGGGGTACTTATCTAGAGGAAGGGTGGAACGCGTCCCCACCCCTCCACTTTCATCAAAGACTTCCCCCTCACGCACCGTGCGTATCTGTAGCCTCCTCGGGCGTGATGACGACCCGGTCCTCTGCGTAGCAGCAGCTCCTTCGGTCCCGGCAGTGGCTCTGACAGTGGCTGTGCACGTCCCCGGTCAGGAACACTTCTCTCGCGCTGCTCCCGGGAACTTTGGACAAGATGCCCTCTCGACTGTGACAGCCGTCCGACCAGTGCTCCTCCAACAGCGTTTCCCGATCGTTGCTTGCTCACCGTTCCTTCCAGCCTGCCCCTCTGCTGCTGCTTAAATAAAAGGGCAGGGAAAACCCAAACCACCAACACCTGTGACCTAATTACCCACACGCTGAAATTACGGAGGGAGGTGTGTCCGTCAATCAGCTCAGCAGGCAGGCAGGCACACACACACACACACACACGTCACCCTGTGACACCAGGCCACTTCTTACTGCCGCAGTGTGCAGCTCCTGGGGTACACAGTGGGCTCTGTGCTGGGCCAGCTGCTGGTCAGCTTCAACCTCATGTCCTATTACTACATCCTGGTATTTACTCTGGTCCTCACCTCCATCGCTCTCCTCACTTCCTGCCTCCTGCCAATGCCACGGCGGAGCATGTTCTTCCACCGCACACGTACAGATGAACAGACAAAGGCAACAGAGGGCACAAGGAAGCAAGTAGATGGGGGTGCTGACGCAACAGACCAAAAAAACAGATCAAAGACATCCCTGGAAGAAATGGGAGGAATAAATGAAAAGGCAGAGGAAAGAGGAGGAACATGTGAGGGAGCAGGAACAGGGAGGAAAGGGGAGGGGCCCATGGCTGAGGACCCTGAGGAGTCTGTGGGTGCAGAGAGCTGTGGCCAGGTTCTCCTCCGGCTGTGGAGGGACTTCCTCCAGTGCTATTCCTCCCGACAGCTGCTCTATTGGTCAGTGTGGTGGGCACTGGCCACCTGTGGCTACAACCAGACTGTCAACTATGTACAGGTCAGTCATGGGGGCAACATAAACAAAAAAAGCTAGAATTAAACCTAGACAAGATTTCCCTGTCAAGATCAACCTGTCTTTTCAGTCACAATCAAGTAGGACCGCAGCAGAGAAGAGTGTAGCATCTCCTCTAATCTACACCGTAGATTCGTCTGATTTACCTAAATTCTGATGTATGGTATAGCCTCTGACAGGAAATCTACTCCACACCCACACACAGGAAATGACCAATCCAAAAGTGTCTCCAAAAGAGGCAGAGAAAGGCAGATTCACCGACGATGGCTGAACCACTTTATCACCTCCATCAGTCACTAAGAATGCATTTAGTTACAGATATCACCTTTCAAAATTTGTGGCTATTGACATCCTCCAACTTCAAACTTCAATCCTTCAAAATAAAATAAAAAAAGTGCTCATCTCCTGCTGCCATTTGGGGCCCAAAGTGTGTTCCCCAAAGAAGTTGCCCTAGTGCAGCTTTAAGCTTAGCATGTTTTTCCACTCTCTTTGTACAAATAAAGTGATCAGGGCCTCTGTGCATTATATTTAGACAAATATTAGACGTAGGAGGGCTGATCTCAGATTAAATTGCTTCTAAAGTCAAGTTGTGGTCAAAGGTTGCTCTTATTATCAGATATTCAATACGTTCAGGCCCACATAAAGCAGCAGGAAATAACAAGGGGAGACAATCAGGAGAATCTAAAACACCTAAGATATCTAAAATACATCCTGCAGGTGCTGTGGGAACATGTGCAGCCTTCCCAGAACTTCAGCGTCTACAACGGAGGAGTGGAGGCTGTGTCCAACCTGTTCGGTAAATAACATCAAATAGGACTAGGAAGGGCTGTCCCCCATAAAATTGGGATTATGTTTACTTTTACAAAAGTGAAAAAAAAAGAATGTTTTCGCTAACTGAAGTAGTTGAAGTAATTTGGGCTATATTTCTGATGTGCAAATATTGTCTTCACATTGTCACATTATTCTGTCCCGACATTGAAAATACACTAAACCACTAAGAGGAAATGATGCCTACCAAAACATTAGCCCATTTTCTAACTGATAATTCAAATGACTGAAAAAGTCTAAAACTGTGTGGTTTGCAGGTGCAGCGACAGCCTATGGTATAGGCTTCACTCAGGTGAACTGGCAACAGTGGGGAGAGTTGGCCCTGGGTGGGTTCTCTGGGCTGGGGGCAGCAGCACTCTTCCTCATTACCTTCACAGCCAACATCTGGGTCTGCTACACTGGCTACGTCATCTTCAAGTGCCTGTACATGCTGCTGATTACAATAGCCATGTAAGTTTCATATGCGATATAAAAGACTACATTTACAAATACAAACATTTTACCATTTATGATCCAGACCTGATATTTTTATTGCAGGCCAAATTTAGGGGTCATAAGTGTAAATCAAACAAATTTTAAGTGTTTGAAATTACAGAACAGCACTTCATGATTACATCCCTCCCTTCCTCACCTTGAAAAAAACAAACAAAACAACTCAACACTTCTCTTAGGTACCAAATTGCAGCTGACCTGTCAATGGAAAGATATGCACTGGTCTTTGGGATGAACAACTTTGGAGCTTTGGTCCTACAGACGATCATCACCTCCATTGTGGTTGACAGCGGAGGGCTCGGCTTGCCCATCATCCCTCAGGTGAGTTGGTTGCTCAGGAAATGGCCAACAGGTCTTCTGGAGGTCAGCTCATCACTTATATACATCCTCTTTTGCAGTTCACCATATATGCCAGCTACTTCTCAGTCATCGCCATTATATTTTCACTGCGGGGAGTATTCACCATATGGAGAGTACGGAAAAGCAAAGAGTCAACTCCTCCAGACGAACACCCAAGTTTGCCGGACCCAGGCGCCTGCCTTGAACACAGACTCTGAATACAAGGAATTCTCCGCTGACAAATATTTAACCATCACTGGTGCTTTAGGTCTGTTGTGTCCAACTGGCCACATTCCAGTGTAAAAGCAAAAAGCGTGATCGATTTAAATGAATGGTTTGGTAATTTTTTCTTAGTTAAAATTATTTTTAATATATATATATATATATATATATATATGTATATATATTTACACATTAACTTAAAATTCTTTAACACCCGATGTAAGTGGTCTTCAGTTCATCAGACATTCTGGTTAGCCACGTGGGCCTGGTTGACCATGAGCCTAAGAAGCATCTTGAACCTGCCCCCACCATCAGCAGGGCAGGGGATGGCAGAGAAACGTTTCCCCCGTCGTTCCCTGATGCAGCACTCCTCTGTTATTTCATCTCTCACGAACAGAATATGCATTCACTCTTCAGTAAAAACAGCTCACCTAAAACAATACTGCACAAATAAACTGTTTGGTTCTTTACAAATACAGTAACTGGCAGTACCCATCAGCTCTTCCAAGTAACAGTTCTGTCTTAAACCTTGTGTGTGTTAGATACAAATACTGATATGCACAAAGAGCTAATTTCCTCACAGTAAAAATATGTACAGAATTGCAGCATAATGAATGGGACATATGCAATAACTTAGTTGTCAGCCAGTTTGAATATACATTGTGGCTCAGTAGAGGCCAGGCCAGTTCACAGGTTAAATAGAGGAGAAGAGGGGATCAACCTCTCTCTCTGCACACACACATCACTTTTTATTTTGTTGCCATGGACACTATTCAGCATGTCTTTCATCTTGTTGCATTTGAGTCAAATTGCAATATAGAAAATACAAATTCTTACAAACATTGTGTTTTTAAAGCTACTTGTGGAAACAAAACAGTGCAAGAGGTGCAAGCGCGCCAGTTGTTGACCCTGTAGTGGTGCTGATTGGATGGAGGGCTATAAGAAGGGATTTGTCGAAGAGCCTCCTGCTGGATACTGTGCAGATGGACCTGCACCCTGGGAGGAAAATGGAAAACACACACAATCAGAAAACATGAATCAGAAACACTTATCGAGGATAGGGTTAAAAAATAAAATTTAAAAAACGTTTTAACTTGACCAGTGGTGGGTTTCCTTTAGCCGCAACACTAATAGTGGAAATATAATTGTTGGTTATTCTAAGTGAGTAGATACAATGGAACAAAAAAAAATCTCATTCATTGCAGTGATGCTTTACAGAGTTTTGAGCAGAACTAAAAGGGAGGATGGGGCGACTCCATACTGGGATGGTGGGACCAACAAACCCAGAATTCCTCTAGGGAAAACACATCTCTATTTTTGGACACCGTACCAAGTAGCCTTCTTACTAACCAGGAAGGGGTTGCTGGAGACACCAGGTCCAGCCATCACCTGCCCAAAAGGAGTCATAACAGGCTTGGCCTGGCCAAAGGCTGAAAACCCTCCACCTGTAAGACAAATATTCAGATTAACAATCAGAAGGGAGGTGAGAGGATGTACACCTGAGAAATGCATTATGTTTAGCATAGCAAATGTAGCATAACACTCTTAATAGAGTATTTTAACTTATTTAACCATATCCACGTGATCTAACCACAGGTATCCTCATCAGAATAGAATAACCTGAGTAACTCCAAATTGACTGACATTATTTAAAGCAATTTTATCAGTTTGGTAACAGTTAACCCAATGCAACAATGTGACTACTATTCATTCAAGTAGAGTGGAGGTAATGCAGTAGTTGCAAGCTTGCATGTAAGCATAGTCATCAATTCAACTACATGCACTGCACACAGACCGTTGGGCTGCTGCTGGGGATATGCTGGAGGCTGGGGGAAGGGGGGCTGGCCAGGAAAGGGTTGCTGGAAGGTTCCACTAAAGCTGGTGGGGAGGTTGTAGGCTGCAGAATTCCCAAATCCAGCGGGCATGCTCATGGAGCCGGTGCCAAATGTGGCTGCAACACAGCAGGAGAGGAATGGGTTACAGAAACCTAGATAAAACTCAAGAAAAACTAAACATCTCAGCAGTATATATATGTACTAGACAGCTACTACTGCCAGGACAGGTATGACAAATCGTTTTGCAAGTTTGCACTTATCACCTCTTCATTCTTTTGACATGAATTTCACAGCACACACACACACACAAACCTTTGTCAATAAAATGTTACTCCCCGCAGGAGCCAGCACACAGTAATGGCAACATCAGCAGGAACACACAGAAGTGCAAACTACTAATAAAAGGGATAGTATTATTCAAAGCTTTGTTAGAGGGAA
The DNA here is from genome assembly GCA_034670405.1 of Hoplostethus atlanticus. Taxonomy (NCBI): domain Eukaryota; kingdom Metazoa; phylum Chordata; class Actinopteri; order Trachichthyiformes; family Trachichthyidae; genus Hoplostethus; species Hoplostethus atlanticus. The sequence goes on along the minus strand of JAXDDX010000003.1, from coordinate 3,432,132 downwards.
ATATGAGTCAACTTAAGTGAGCGGGAGGATGAACAACCAGCCAGCAGGGGCCAGGGTGGGCTCAAGTCTGAGAGGCAGAGGCAGGGTGACAACGACAAATGGCTGCAAGATAGAACACCGTACCCAAGTCAGGGTTAGGGGTATGACACATAGTGACTGGTTTATGTGACCCACCTCTAAGCAGGTCAATAACTGCATGTGTGTACACTGCACCCCATAGTCAAGCTGCCTATGACAAAATTGCTCTATCCAGCTTTTTCCTGCTGCAATATGTTTGTGTTGGAGTACAGTTTACACACATGTATAGTTAGATGAGGGTTGTTCCCCTAGACAAGCTTTAGGAAAAAGGAGAGAGTCCACACAGGAGCCCCAGTGTCTGACATCTGTGATGACCGCAACGGACCACAACATTTCTACAGTAATCTACATATTCTATAATCATTGAACAAAGCATTTTGAAACTTCAAGCTTGCCAATTGGCTAGGTGATTCTGTGTGCACTTTAAAGCGCATATCTGATTTCAAAGATTGCATGTCCTCAAACCAGGGAGCAGAGATTTTTATGCCAAGTGATGAAAGGAAAATGTAGAGGAAGCCGTTATCATCACTGGAGTCATGGGAGCCCAGGACTCAGGACTGTGTACGGGAGAATGGGGTAAGATGAGCCACACCATTTATTTATTTCAAATATTTACTAGGTATACTTTAAGTTTTGGGCATCCATTATTTTTTCAGTAGGGCCTCGCCAGCATGCAGGGGCAGACAATCTGTTTCTCCATTCTGTCTCTTCTGAGGATGATCACTGATTTTTCAGATTTTGGAGGACCTTTACTACAAAATGTTAAGACATAACTACTCACCATGTGACCATGACGACAGGGATGCAGTTTCACTTCCTGGTCAAAATTATAGGGATGTGACTAAAAACAGGCTTGCAGACTAAAACGTTTTGTTGTTCGGTAGTGAAAGGAAAGCTGGGGACAGCATTTTCAAGATTTCTTCATGTGGAATATTTGTACACAATAGAGCTAAATATTTCAACTTTTCTTTAGACTAAATCAAAACGGTCTATTTTCAAAAAAGAATGTAAAAATGTTTTAAGTATTATTTTAATCCACTGAAATGTAGGTGTAAGAGCCACCTTCCAATAGAGAGTAGCATACAAAGCTGATTTTGTATTTATTTAAGTAATTACTATCTCAATTAATGGCTTGGACTAAGATAGAGCCTAATATGCTCTTAATAAATATCTAAAATCTCAACACTTGTTTTTAAAAAAATATATCATTTTATTAGAGTAGGACTGCAATTTGAGCCCATTTCACTAGAGTGACTTCCACTTAGATACAAGAATCATCATCAGCTTGCTTAAATCACTTCTAGTAAAAAATACACAGCCACTTAAGCCACTGTCCATGTGCTCTCCTCCATCACAGATTTAGAGACATGAATTATTCTACACATAATACATTTTTGTATGTTGTCCTTTAAACAAGGGGTGGCTCATCTTACTCACAAGCTCAACTAAGCCCGTTCTCCCCTACTGTGGAGTCTTTTATCCACTTTGTAATGAAATAAATCAATCAAAGCACGTGTCACACCTCCACTTCTGGATCTGGTGGCTAAGTCCAACATTTCCCTGCTAGACCTACTTTAGGAACAAGGAAGCACTACCAGAGCAAGTCACAGGAGAGCAAGAGGGGAGCGGTGAGTAAGACAGTAGCAGTAGAGGGAGGACAGGAGGGGACCTACCAAAATGACTGGGAGGAAAACCCTGCCCATGAAGGAACCCCATCACGCCTGTCCAGCATGGCAAGAGCAATTAGACAGACATTTGAGTCCCACCTTCCCGCCATTACATTTGCTCTCTTACACACACACACACACACACACACACACACACACACACACACACACACACACACACACACACACACACACACACACACACACACACACACACACACACACACACACACACACACACACACACACACACACACACACACACACATCATGTAAATGATTTTGTTCTGCTATTATTGTTGGGTCAATTTAATAAGTCTCTTCACTAAATTCTCATATACACACACACACCCACACACCCACACAGACACAGACCTGCTGCCACAGCTGCCACTCTCCCGTTGCTCTGGAAGGGGTTGGTGGGAGCTCCTGCCGGGGGAACTGCAGCTGCGACAAAGGGGTTAGTCGATGGACCTGTTGAGGAGAGGTGCAACAAAATCAAACATGAGTGGGTGTAAAACAGACCAACAAAGTGCTTAACATGAAAGGAAAACAGGAACATGTTAAAAAAAAAAAGTGCAATATGCTGATATAAATGCTGCCTAGAATCATTGTGATTGGTTGAGGAAATGCAAACACTGCCGGGAGGTTTAGTCCGTCTTTATTACGACTTGGTACCTTTCTTCTATACTGGCAGAGTACTAAAACAAAGTGAACCTGTGTGTGGAAAAAGGTCTGTCTAAGTGAAACTAACATTACTCAGACATACTGGAAAACAACCTCTACGTTCACTCACCTGCAAACCCTTGGGGCATGCTGGGCAGAGCCTGCTGTGCCTGGGCTGTTGACACCCCCGTCCCTGGGCCAAACATCCCCCTGTAATCCAACAAAATCAACAGACTCATCAGGATAGCACGCAAGGATGAAAGGCTGAGAGAGCAGTACACACATCTACACGATAGCTTCTAGTGGTGTGAATGTAAGAGAAAGAAAAAAAAAAACAGGGCACACATCCATCAAGCTAAGAATATACAGTAACCACTATTCTAGGATCACTGGCTAGGCCACATATGAACGTCACTATGACATAATTAGTAAAACGGATCGGCGTTCCTTCAAACTCACATCACCAGGAAAAGGTGAGAGCTTTATTCTGCAGATCCACCAAGACCCACTTCCTTAACAAAGACCGAGGAAAGTAGAGCAACAGAGAGCGAGCATGGAAGAGAGAAAGGTAGCTATGTAGCGTGAGGCTTACAGTGGTGTGTGTGTGTGTGTGTGTGTGTGTGTGTCTCACCCTTGTGAGGTGCTAGTGGTGTTGTAAGCGTTGGTAGGGGGGGCTGAGGGGCTGAAGACGTTATCAAGCGCGGCTAGTGCAGCGTAGCGGTCCCCTCCTGTCAACGCTACTGGCTGGCTCGGAGGCAGACCGCCAACTCCTGTTGATGCCGTAGCCGAGCTCACTCCACCAGGAACGCCACCTCCTGGAATACAAGCACATAACTCCAACTCAATCAATTCAGGAACTGGATTTTCTTCATATTGACAGAAAAAAGAGCCACTTTGGTCCCGAGAAAGTTGCCATATTCAACCTATTAGAAATAATGGAGAATAAATGTTCAATCATCAGGAAATGAATTGCATTTTCTATTCACATATTGAATTAAGTGAACTGATCCAAGCCCTGCAGAACTCACTGGTGCCTGTGAAACAGCATTTAGACCAAGTGACACTAAAACATTCTTTGAGGCAGGGTGGCAGCTCCACTATGTAGGTGGCCCATCCTCAATATGCAGGCTGGTTCACTAGCACTGAGGACACAAGGGAAACTTAGGAAAAATGGTAGTGAAATAAACTTGGAATACATTTAGAGGGCTTGATTGATCATATTTTCAGGTCATTCACCCTCTGTTAGGGCCATCTTAAGTGTTTGTAAATATAAATCAAGCTTAATTTCATTCATTCATAGATTTAAGGCTATATTGGAGGTATTTTTAGACAGGACTCCCTGGAGGTTGCAAACGTTTATCCACCATGACCACCATGTGCCTTCTTCGACAGCAGGGCAATAGGAGGAATTATATGTGCACATACAATTCCCATATCACACCACAGCTAAGTGAGGTTTGTTAGGGCAAAGAAGAATTAAACATATCACTCTGGGGCCATTTCAAAATACTAATACTAAGCCTAGGAGGGAAATTGGGTCACATAAAAAAAAAATATGTAAACCAGATACATGGCCTGCCTGGCCCTGTACTAGGAACCAAACTAATGGGACCTAAGCAGATGCACCTGATAAGTAATGTAAAGGTAAATTCTTAATCTGTCAACACCTATACCCACAATATCTTAAGATCTGTGAAACACAGTGGGCTAGGCAAGGGAAATTTACCTTGCTCCGTACTGGCAGAGCTAAACACGTTATCCAGGTTGGCCAGGGCTGCGTATCTATCAGCAGGGATGTTAGTGCTCTCTACAGCCTCTCTGGCAGCGCCTGTGGAGTTACTCTGGGAGGAGGAACTGAAGGATCCAAAGTCAGCACTACATGATTTGTGGAAGTTGTCAAAATTTGCAAAATTGGTATTTGCTAGTCCCCCTGAGGTGCTACCTGCATGAGAAAGAGAGATTACAGTTACAACAGGGGTTGGTAGTTCTGGGTAGCTGCATCTACAGTACCATTCCCTAAAGGACGGAGAAGAGGAGAAGGAGCTGCAGGGGGTCTAGACCTGGGGTGGGACACTCAACTACATTGTCCATAGGATACATAGCAGTATTACCAAAATATGTCCTCTGCAGCACTGCATTATGCTGGCTCTGCAATGGCCTATGAACCCTTAGGAAGGCGCAAATCAGAATTTTATTTGCGTTAAAAGCAAATGATATGCAGAATAACACCTTCCTCACGTTGCCCGAGCTAGATCTGAGTTCAGCACCATACTGTGGATCAATGTCAAAGTAGTTACAGACATTACAGACCACATTTAGTAACTCACACATGGAAAAAAAAAATCACTCTGGACCATCACACTCAACTAAGGATTACAAGTTTCAAGCAGGTTTTGAGGAAGTCAGCATGGTCCAACACTGGGACCAGTGCTTTGGAACACAGTAATTTCCAGTCTCATATATTGTTCTTTTTATTCCTTTTCTTTGGTGTTTGGACAAAAACAATTCTGAGAAAGAATTCCGGCTAGAGCGCTGGTCCCATTCATTCAAAACAAATTCCTTGATGCGATGGCATTGCTGTTAATCGTTTAATTGGTTCTAGCCATCACAGTGGTTCTTATTAGTGAAAATAATAAATAAAGTATATTATCCACTTGTTGTGAATCAGTGAGACTGCAACTGTGATCCTAAAAGTCAGACACAGAAAAACAGGAACATGCAGAGGCATACAGTGCATCCAGAGAGAGAGAGGAGGGTCTGGGCGACTGGCACACAGAGTCAGTGGAGAGGGCAGAAGCTGTTAAGAGGGCAAACCCAGAGAGAGACTTACTGTGTCCACCCAGGAGAGGCAGAGCAGTGGCAAACTCACCCACACTGCGGCTGGATGAGAGTACAGTGTATGCTGGCAGCCAAAAATCAAAAGAGGGAGGCAGGAGAGATGGGGGAATGAGCGGTGTGAGACAGGGTGGAAAAACAAAAGAAAATACATCAACTAACCCAGGCGTAAAAACAAAACCTGTGAATTCAAAGCAAATCGTGTGCTGCTGAAGCAAAAGACAAGAAACACATGAGACAGAGTAAATGGACAGCTGAGGCCAGGCAGGCAGCACAGTTAATGTCCGTGGGAGAGGGATTATCTTACAAAGACAGAGAGAGAGCAAGAGAGAGAGAGGGAGAGCCTTTATCCATCAACCAACAGACATTAAGAGGTCACTGTGCAGCTGCACACAATGGTAATTATTAATGTAAACCTCCAGCAGGGGGCACTGTGGCATACAACCTTCTCATTGAAATGTGGGTAGGGAGGCTAATGTGTGTTTGTGTATGAGAGAGAAAGAGTCCGAGTTTTAGTAAGAGTTAGAAGGCAGATGTGAAGAAAAGAGGAAGTGCACGTTAAGTGCATGTTAAAAGCCAGTGCAGAGCATAAGGCCGTAGCGTTTTAAAATGGAGTGCGCAGTATTCCTGCGCTCAGGGGGACTATGGACCAGCATGACAGAGACAGGAGTGGGATGAGGACGATAGTAGATAGACAGCAGAACATAGAGGCCGCAATTAATTGGAAACAAAAATGACAAGCAAAATGCACAGCTCCATGTTAACTTTTTCCACTTGTGCCAACATTTTTAGTTGGTGACAAGCAGATTGGTGGCAGCCATATTTTTGTCTGGATACTGCTTCACACACAGTAATTAATAAAATTGTCTATAGTGAAATATGTTGCCTGTGGAAATTAATGTTGCTAGAATGTGTCATTGTGCTGCTTCAAATGGATTATGTAGAAAATGTGCTACAATAAGTAATGAAGTAGCCTCTATTAGGCAGCTGGTCTGCCATTAGTCTGTGCTAGAGAGTTTAAAATATCTCAAATCATGAAGTGAATTCTCATTTATTTTTAAACTAAAAGTCTATCCAACTGAGTTGATCTTCCTCATAATAGACCTAGCAAACTTATTTCACACACAAAATCAACTGGCACCAGCTAATGCTGCAATAGTGTGGTTAACCGGGAAACAATTACATTACAGTCATTTAGCAGACGCTTTTATCCAGAGCGACTTACAAAAGGTACTTGACACTATGTGGGGATCGAACCTACAACCCTGAGACTGAGAGTCTCATGCTCTACCGAGTGAGCTGTCTGGGCCAGACAGAGTGTAGGCAATGGGCCAACTGTCAATTTGAGTAATTGGTTGTTATACATTGGTGATCAACACACTGTCTGGTCAACTCTCATATCTGAATTAGGGCTCTGTTATTGCATAGTGCATTAGACTGCTTTCTATAAATCAACAGGCCATATGCACTGAATAGGAAACCTTCTAACCTACTTCCATTTTTGGAAGTCATAAATACAATGTGCATTCAAATGCTTCTGCTGCGTTTTATTTTAGAAGTGGCATAGAGCTACTCTGTGCTGCAACCACGCAATGAAAAGGAGAAAATGCACATCAAGCATGCATTAATGTTTAATCAAATGTATGAGTCAAAACCTATTGTATATTTCTTAGTACTAATTCTTTACATAGCAGCTTCTCTGCTCTCAACCCCCTTGCCCAGTCAAAATGACCCCTTTGCTGGGTCATTCATGTGTGCTCAAACGGTAATTATGATAGTTCTGAGAGTACCTAAATGCAGCATTGGTTTCTGGTAATGTTTCTCTTCTTACCTCTGGCTGATTATGACTATTTTTATTTTATTTATTTTAATCTTTCTCAATCTTAAATTGTGGCCAAGATAGATTAATATTAATCCAAGATAGATTACAATTTACCAACAAGTGTTCTACTTGACTGTACTTAGTGAATACGAGTTTGAATGTGTGACATGTCCAATTTGCATTCAGACAGTTAACTAAGAATTTGACTACCTACCGAGGGAGACCAATGGGATTTGGGCAGTTCTGAACAGAGATCATCCAGCTACATTTTTTAATAGCTTTAGAAAAGATAAAACATTGCTTTAGCTTTTTTATTCTCAAGGAAAGTTATGAAACAAAATTTCAGAGAGTTTCAGGGCTGGGTTTGTTGGTCGCACTTCAGTGGCACTACTGTAAAAAGAGCGTCATAAAATGTGACCATATGGTCACACTCTGGGGCCCTGCAAATTCAATGCATAATGAATGGACAGCACACCAAAGACTAGGGTGTAGGAGGCAGAGAATGAGTGTGACAGACGGCAAGAAGATAGACTCAATGAACAAGACACTTGGTTGACAATGCGCTACATGCAAAAAGGTGTTTATGCATGTGCTTATATGTGCATATCACCTATATGTGTGTCTCCACAGTTATGCAAGCTAACATCTTCCTGTGAGTGTGATTTGGCTGTGTGTCGTTTGTCCAGTGAATATGCTTGCTCTACCTGTGTTTGAGGGCTGGAATTGGGCCTGGGGAGCGGAGGGGAAAACACCTGTTGACCCAGACGTGCTCCCGAACGCATCAAAGTTTGCAAAGTCTGCATTTGGGTTGGGATTTTGTGCCGCTGGAGGTCATGTCAGGATGAGGTTCAAACCGATCAACAAAGAGGACAATGAGAGAAAAACAATGGATGAGATGATCAAGGATGGATTCACACAAATGATGACAAAAGGCATGGATGACAGACTGAGACACAAACACAATGGGATTGCGCGCTGAATATGAGAGCTAATGACAAGTCACAATGAAAGATATAGTGGCTATAATGGTGGTTGGAATACTCTAAGGTTCACCCTCTCCCGTGGGACACTGTCCAGACCACTTGCAGAGCATAGAGCATACAAGGCTGTGTGTGTGCTTAGTACTACACACATCATTAATCTCAGAGATGTACATCTGCGTTCATGCTTGCTGTGTGGAGATGTGTGGATGCACTTTGTTCACTGCATTAAGGGTGAGTCTTGATGGCTCTTTGAGGAAATGAGAGGACCATTATCCTCCACGGGAGGAAAACACCAACAGGCTTATGTTAGGGGCATTAGTAACCATGGAGACGTGTCTGTCCATAGCAACTCTGAAGGTATTCCATTATGCATGGCAATGTTTTATAGTCACTCATGTGCAGGGATGCTGACAATTCAAATGCAAAGTTCTGGACCACACAGATCTCCCCACAAAAAGGGGTACAATATGTATGGCTGCAAAGAATTAGACCAGGTCTAGCTGCAATGTGTCCTTATGTTTTCTAAAACTAACTAGTGCTGGAAGGAGGGAGTATCTCCATTGTCAGGATTTTCCTCAGAGGCTTAGAGCCTGTGAAAAACTTGACTGGGACAGGAATGTCAGTGCTTAATTAGGTCAAGAAAGGCCAGCGTTAAGGCGCCACGATTATAGCTAAAATGATAATCCTGATTATTTTGCTCAATATTGTTACCACAATTATGAATCACGATTATCTGTCTTGGTTTCAAGAAATACAATTATTTTATTGCACTTTTGCACCCCAACATATATTTTCACTTTTTCAGTGCAGTATTTTTCAAAGTAGCAGCAGCTGGAAAGTCTTGTTTTCACCATTACCGTCTTACTCTTATTGCGGTCCTTATTTGCAAAAGTAAATTCTTATTTGTCGTCATCCGGCTTAAAACCAAACTATCTCCAAATTTTCACATTCAGACTCAGGGAGAAGAATTTTCCTCTCTAGCGTTGGGCCTATCCATGCTTTTCCACTCTGCTCGTCGCTACGCTTTTTCATAGAGGGTCTATATAAGGTTTCTCTGCCTGCTTCTCCATCTTAACTTTCGTTTTGGCCACATGGGTGAACTTTGCACATTCAAAGGTTGTGATTGGTCATGCATAATGGAAGCACTTGATATACCACATTAGGACTTACAGGATAATTTAAAATATAACAAACAATTCAATATTGTTGAATTACATGATTATTAATCGTTGAACTTGCAGGTTTGGTCTATACCAGTAACAAATGTAACTATCACATCGGGGATCACACTGATGCTTCAATGTGCTACGCCCTGGAACGCATTGACATGCAATTTTTTAATCAGTCAATCAATCATTCAATTGTTTCTTACTTGGGTGGCTGTTGAAATGTGCAAAGTTAGCAAAGCTGGCGCTGGCGCCTGCATTCTGATTGGGCAGGGCAGCAAAGATGTCTCCACCCAGGTCACTGAGGAGGTCAAACTTCTTGTCATGGAACTGCTGCTGATGGGCCTGTCCACGGCTCACCACTGGAGACTGGGAGAGACAAGAGACATGTATTGTGGGCATGAGCAAGTTCACCTTTGAGGACTAAAGTAAACAAGAGACAGGTTAATGGCTGTTTGGAAAGAAGGCTGACTGTTTCTGTGTGCATATAACAAGCATGTCTTCATGCATACATGGGCCTTCATATAAGGTGAGAGTAAGGTAAGGTGAAATTGAACCCAGAGGGGAAATTGGGTTATTCCAGCAGCAAGGAAAAGCAATGCATATACTGCTGATTGACTGCCTGTTACGCTGTCTCTACACATAGCAGTACCATCTAAACTAATGGTTAGCTAGCCTAACATTAGTTGTAACTCAACCGTAGTCACTTATTGACACAGTTGGTGACCACGAAGAAATAATAAATAAAGAAGAATAACACCAAAACAAATCCACTGTAAGTGAAGCAACAAATGAGTTTTAAATTAAAATTTTAAATCTGCTCTTGTCTCTTTATTGAATGTGTCACACAGTACCTCCTTCTATACACAAAAAAAGCACTGAAAACAGGTAGGGTGACATGTTTCTAAGAAAAAAGTATGTTAATTATTTTGGAAGGTAAAACATTTTTTGGCAAGTTAATTTCTGACACGGATTACAGATTTAGCACGTATGCATGTGTGTACTGCATGCGTCGTACCTGATTGGGAGGGGTGTTCTTGTTGAGGTGGAGAGAGGGGGCCGACTCTCCCAGCAGGGATTTGAGTGGTCTGACCTCTGGGGTGCTGCTGGTGCTGCTGTTTGAAGAGCCAGAGATGGAGGTGTGGACCGATGCCACCACCTTGGCCTGCTCAGGGGGGACGTACCTGGGAAGCAATTCACACAACCAATCAACCAATCTGCTATGAAGTCAAAATCTCCAGTTTTGTGTTTTTCTTGAGGTGTGCTTGTTTAGACAGACACTTTGGCTACAATGCATAACACTGAGAACAACTGTATACAATTGATCTCAATAGATGTTTTTTAAGTATTCAAAATGAAACTATATTACATAAATATAATAACAACAACAGGGATGTATACAATTCCATCACTTTCTGCTGGTGGTTGCATATCTTTAGCAATCATGTTGGCAATGACGCCAGAGATTTTCTCAATTCAACTTCTGTCACACTTCCGAAGAGATTGCACAAATGTTGTCATGCTAGCTTGGCTAAGTCCATCTTCCTCACTTGTAGAAACAGCGGCATGCTTTTTGAGATGCTTCAGCAATTTTGTCATGGAGCCATGGTACAACAACTGTTCCATATACCTTACACTGAACTTGCCCTTTACATTCTTTAAGTTTGCCCACAGTGGGCTTTTGTGTGGCTTTGATGAGATAATTGCCACTGAAAGCAGCTACTGCAGAATGAGTACAAAAGAACGCCAGAGAGCTCATGGAGTGTTTTTTTGTTTTTTTTTAATGACACCAGTAGCCCTCTAGTGGCTGGATGTTAGTTAGTTAGTTAGTTAGTTAGTGGCTGAATTACAAAAGTTGACGCTGATCCTCTTGAATAAATATTTGTTTTTTATGACCCATCCCTAATACCTAACTATCAATGTTGGCTACTCGCTTGCCCAGGTCTTAAACACACAATTAAACGCATCTTCAATGAGTAACAAAGGCTTGCAGTTAAAGCAGCTTCACTCATGACCTACATCCTGTACATTTAAAGAAGTGTATCTGGTGCCTTGCGAGGCAAACTGCTGTGAGCTGTCTGTACGACATTCTAAGTCAGAGGGAGAAAAAAATAAAAAAGACAAAGCTACATGACTACACACTGCCAGAGGAGTGAAGCTTATAAAACAGACTTACCATCTCTTCTTCTCATATTTATCTTGAAGGAACTCCTTGACTTTCTGAGGTTCTCTGAAGTCTGGTATTGAGACGGTTCTGTCGTCGTAAAGGCCAAGCCAGATCTGTTTACATACCTAGTACAGACAGGGTGGAAATCTCATTTGGTATTTCATTTTGGTGAAAATCTTTTAGCACATACAGCTCCAAAGGAGTTCAGCCTGTTCAACCTGCATTAGCCATCATGGGTATCCATGAAAATGTTCAACCAAAGCAAAATATTGCTATAGCAAATGAAAAGAAAAGCCATAGCTAAATGTCATCATCAACATCATCATCATCAAAGGTCAAAAAAGCAATATAAAAAGGTCCATACTGGAACATACCCAGACGGTGGAACCTCCTTTACTTGTTAGCTTTTGAAAACATATTCGGAAATCGTGTGCACATTACGGCATCTTGGAACTAATTTCTATCACAACACATACACACAGACAACACATACTGCACGGAGGAACCAAAGTTCACCATCATCCAAGAGCCATTTATGGTAAATGGTGTATGAAATAGAGCAATGCCAACTGGGAAGCAGTATCTATTAAAAGCTGTAACACAGTGGCAGGGCAGGCAGGCACGCAGGAGATTCAAGGTTGAAGATAATGCATAAATCCTTCAAGGTTGCTATATCAATGCTGCTTCAACCCCCCCCCCCCGCCCCCCTCTCTCCACAGAGAGCACTTGACACAAAAAAAATCCACAAACAGCAGGATGCAAGCTAGATTTTCAGCACTCCTATTATTTAGTAGAGCCTTACCCCAATTCAAAATCCAACTTGGCAGATTAAAGAGTGTGCTTGCATGTACTGTGAGTGCGGCAGCTAAATAAATAACCGCAACAGCCGATGTGTGTCTTGGCGGCTCTTGGAGCACCACCTCAGAAAGAGCGGCTGTGTCTACAGCATGCCACCTTACATGCACACAACCTATAAATCCCACTTTACAGGATTAGGCAAATGTCTTAGGAATGCTACCCAAAACCAAAGGCCAGAGAAAGGAGAGACTTGGCATATAGACTAAGCCATAGGGTGCTTATACACATATCAGATCTAATACTTTTTGGTACCATTCAATGAATACACATGGGTAAAGTATGTAACTTTATCCTTGTCTCTCGGTGTGTACCTATAGAGCTGGAAGGACATGTGGTACTGTGGTTCCAGAAGTTTTTTTTTCCTCATGTTTAACAACCAATCAATATAATGTACTACTACTGTCTTACTACTACTGTCAAGTACCGACATTTCCATGACAACTGCAATACTGCAATACCCATAAGCTTTGCTAGTTCCAAACCAATCATATGATCAAAAGAGATCTGTTAGCCCGATATAGCCTTTTCTACCCTGCCAAGAATAGAATTCTAGGGGGGGGGGGATTTGGGGAAATGGCTAAATTAAAAGATATTGTATATTGACACAAAATATCAGCAATGGGCAGTTTCAATCCAAAATATTGTTATCTGCTGTCAAAAACCCATACCGATCAAACTCCAACATGTACACTACACAGCTGGAATTCGATTTGAAGCCAACAGTCCTAAGTGTCCGTCTTCAAGGATGAAAAATAGTAGCAGAGGCTAAAGTCATTACAAATCTGACCAGTGCAGTGTAGCTTGTCATGCTACATCGTATGCTAGGTTAGATAATGAACAAAATAGTCTAGCTTGTTAGGTCAATCCAAAAATAACTTTGGCACAAAACACTGCACCATTATTATCACTGTCGACTGCACTGTCTGCAGCTTCTTCTAGCAGACTAGATGCTTAAAATGCACTTGCAGTTCTTCTCCGGGCTAAGGCTGTTATGTATGTGTCATGTATCTTTGACTTTTTTCATGTTTTTCTTAATTTAGTTTAGCCATTTTGCTTGCTTTGTACATTCTAGGACCAATTGAACACATGAAACCACATAGGAACCAACCATTTTGAAATCTCCATGCTACACATACATGGAGCAGCCAAAATACTTCCAGAACCATGGCGACTTCCAGATTACCACGTGACACTTTTTTTCCTTAGCAGAGAACTGGCCATCCAGCACCTTCAGTATTTTTTAAGATTCTAAGATTGTACATTGAAATAGATGGACAGAAAAGATAGAATAAAAGCAGTGTAACAGCACAGCAAGAAGCTACAGTACACAGGCAGTCTTCAAGGCACCAGGTCAGCAGCACCCCAGCTAGATTAACAATAGTGAGGGCAGAAAATCTCCATGCCTACCTCATTGCCATGTTTCTGTAGGAACTCGATTTCCTGTTGCGTGAAGGTTGTCATGGAGATCGACTTGACTCTGTGGGGTGGGTTGAGCCCTCGTCTGGGGATGGATGGGATGAGAGAGGGAAAGGGAGAGAGAGACCGACACAGGGGTTAATTTAATTTGAACACATCACACATCAAAACCTCATCATGGCTCTGGACAAGATCCAGATCCCACTTCTCAGGCTGGGGCCACTTAATTAGCGACGAGCTGACTTATTGGTGTGTGAAATACAAACTTCTAGGACACCTTACACTCTGCTACACTTTATAATTTATAACTTTTGTACTTTTATAACTTTGTATTTTTATAACTTGTACTTTTATATTTGTCTTTTATATTTGTCTTTATATTTGTTCTTAGCACTAGCGTAGGGTGCCAGAGAGGCATAAGAATTTCATTGCCAACTTTTGCTCTTTTGTGAATGTTTGTGCATATGATAATAAAAAACCTTGACCTTGACCTTGAAACTGGGGCGAGGAAGACAGAAACACAGAGCCATCAGAAGATGTGTGTGTGTGTGTGTGTGTGTGTGTGTGTGTGTGTGTGTGTGTGTGTGTGTGTGTGTGAGTGTGTGTGAGAGAGAGACAGAGACAGAGACAGAGAGAACGTGAGTAATAATGAAAGAGAGAAAGAAGGTAGTGGGTGAAACTTTCCTAACTGCCACTGACTGGATGTGTTTTCACACACCACAAGTGCAAGTGATCTCACTGAATATAGAAACCCCCATTATAGCCCACACAAGCCTTGTTCACTTCCCTGACAAGGTCACATCTCATGCCACACAGAGCAAGGCCCAAATTAACAATGTCTATAATAGCAGCAATACTTGAGAAGAGCTTTGTATTGCCTAAGTGTTTCTTTTTCTGAACACATCAATGAAAATGTGCCATACAACACAGGCCAAATGTTATGCAACATATTTTCTGTTTTCCTGATTAAAACAGAAATAATTTCAGATTTCCTGATGTCTGGTCCTCCCAGATTCCCTCAAAATACACAATAACTTCTTTCACCATGTTCAGACAGCAGGCAAATCCAATTAGTTTCTCAAATTTGATCTTAAATGTTGACCATCCATATTGTAATTTACAAGTGACCAATCATTTGCCATCATAGTAACAACGCAGGTGTGCACACACCAAGGGCGCCAACAACTGTCCGACAACTCTGGGTGCCCGTAACATGGAAGTTAACATGGTATTCTCCTCCATGATTGCTGTTACATCATGTGATGTCAAATACGGGTCGCATGCGGTGCAACGGGAAAAAAAAACACTAATCTGATCTGAGTGGTCAGACGGAGTTGTATTTTCAGAGATGCGACTTTAAGTGCATTTCAAAACCAACTACAAATATGGTTTAAATCTGATCCAAACAGATTGTATACCATATTTTTTGCTATTTACACTTCAGATATGTATCAGATATGCACGGTGAAAAAAAAATAAATAAAGATTTGTGTTGCCTGTGTTGAACACCAACCCACAGTTCCCTCGAATCCCACGCCCACACCATTAGCAACATTACCACCTAAGCCTCTCCAAAAGCTCAAGGAAACCCTAAAAGAGTACCACTAGAAAATGAGCGGGGCTTGTATGTATGTATGTATGTATGTATGTATGTATGTATGTATGTATGTATGTATGTATGTATGTATGTATGATGGGAGAGTGAGGTGTGTTGAATGGCTGTTTCCTGCCTTCAATTCCTCTCTGTGCAGGGGAGCAGGCCAGAGTTGGGCAAAAATTGGTCTGAATAAGTTTCAAATATTTGGAGGGCTCCTATCTAAATACTAGCTAGACAACCTGCTTAGCTTGCCTTGCATTTTCCTGATTCAGTTCTGCTGGCAAATGAGCACGCCTGTAGGAGTGAAAATGAAGACCCTAATCTGGCAATTTTCAGAATTTGCTGCCATGAAATGATTTAGGATGGTGGATCTCCCAAGGGGGGCCTATCTAAAAACACAGAGGCAACTTGCACACTTACAGAGCTGACTATTATCAAAGAACCTTAGTGAAGGCCCTTTCAACGTTATCAATTTACATTGTAAAGCATAACTGTTGTATAATGTTGGGCCCTGTCGCTCCCCCAGTGAACAGGATTAGCCTAAGTAAGTAGACTAAGTATATTTGTATACTTATTGAGTGCTAGGTTGGAAATATCAAACAGAAACGCAATAGGAAGTGTGTGATGCTGATATTTTGTTTTTTGTTGCACATTACAGCAAGAGAGTCCTGAGGTCCAATATGGACCTAATGCTATAGCACCCTGCCATTTTTCTGTTTATCCACCCCGCCCCCACCCCCTACCCCAACTGTACTTGATGTATGAATGAGAGCCACAGCATCCCTATAACAAACACAATCTCCTTGGTGACATAAGAAAAGCCATAGAGCAGTCGGATCTGATAGGCAGTGTAATACTAGACAAGACTGCTAAATTATTCACTGCTGTTAGCCCTTACAGCACTTGTTCCCATCTCCACCCATTCTCTACACAGCATGATTCTCTAGCTCAATGTTCCACCAAGTGTCCCAGACCACAGGTATCATTTGAAACAGTGAGCTCTGATAATGGCTGAGAATATTAAGCCATAAAGTCTGCACTCAAACCTCCAAGTCACTGTGTAAATTCACATCCAAAGAAATAACAGCAGAGCAAAACGTTTAAAAAAGCACTTTACTCTTTGCAGGAAGCCCCTCAGAGCTAAATGGCTTCAATTACTGGCTCACCAATAAGTACAATGACATTGTGGATGCCTACAACTTAAATTAGATTTCATCTACAAATAATTTAGCATTTCAATTCTTAGTGTCCCATCTCAGTCATTTGATCATTGTGTGTAACTACTAACATTGATAATGAAAGTGACATGGTATTCCCAAACTTAACTTGACATATGGAAGGGAACCCTCCCCCACCCCAAACCCATACACTCCTCTACATGCGAAGAGCTTCACTAAAATACCATAAATTGAGGTGGATGATGGGACAAAAGAGTCACTCAGTAGAAAAATGTGTGGCTCCTTGATTTGAGTATTCTAGTTTTATTTCCACCACTTTCTTTGACAGCTAGCTAGAAAAACATGAAAGACACGCTAGTGATTGTATGCTGGTGGTAGCAGTGGTGTGTGTGTGCATACATGCGCGAGAATGAGCGAATCTGTGTCTTAGCATGTATGTGTTTTTCAGTGCCCTGGGGCTGGTAAATGATCAGTTCCCAGTCTCATGAGGAGGAAACTAGGTCAGATACTGGGAGGGAGTTCCAGACGCCTAAAGGTCTCAATATGATGATGGCATCTCTGCCTATTACTCCAACTGAGGAATTCTGATACTTCCATTTCAAATGGGATCGTGCGCGTGTACATGTGTGCACCTTCAAAAAAAAAGTCAATGGCAGCATCTGATTCCTCAAGTCCATAAACTGTCACACCACAAGTCTACTTGGCAGCGTGGTGTGTCAGAGCATAGAATCACATACAGCACTGTATATCAGACCAGCTCAGCGGGGGACCACTGTATGCTCATTTGCAAACTGTGACAGCTCTAGGGTAAGATAAACTGGCAACGCTAAAGGCTATGCACCATCTTCCATGTTGCTGCTTCTCTAACTGCTTGTCCTGATACAAAATCATATTTTTCCCCAGCTTCCATGACTCACAGCATTCACACCAAAAATTACATTTGTTATCATCTCCTTAAATTGTGCTACACAGATGTTGCACCTTTTTGAGAAATCAAATATACGGAGCACAGCAAACTCAAACGTGGAAAGCACGTTATGAAACTTTAAGTCCAATCTGACAACTCACCATTGATTGACAGTGACAAGCAATCAGATATGTGGTGTCAGTAACACCTCCCCACCTCTGCCACTGGTCAAGTCATTGTTAGAGCCCTGCTTATTTAGGAACACACTGGCCAAGCCGGGTTACTTCCTGACACGGCAACAGTCCAGCAAAAGACATTGTGACTAGTGTTCCTCTTGGGGAAGCCTCCACCTTCATCTGGAATGTGTTTATATAGCAGATTCCAACTCCACCCATTAAAAAACACTACTATGGTGGGTAGTCGTGCCCCTACTACCAGCCCTAAACAAGCAAACATGCTGTTACTGCCCAAACGTCAGATGAAAAAACGTAAGGGACAAATAACGGTAGTAGGGTAGCCTATATATTTTAGAGAAGATTTTGAACTAATAACGTGAGAAGACAAGAATGCCAAATATGTACAAATAAGTAAGAGAATGTTGACCTAGTGTCAGACTAAATGGCCCTGGGGTCAACTGAAGTAACTTGAATGACTAGGGAAGGTTATGACCATGGAATTGCTTGTGGCTAGTAAGAGACCGATACCAGTAACTTCACAATAATGATTCAGACCACATTCTCAAAACCCATTGTCTCTGCCTAGTCAATGTCGACCTGATGAATGCATTGTTTAAGCCTTAAAAAGACCTCAGCAAGCACTACTCCCATTCTTAAAAGGGGAGTAAGACTTGAAACAGTCTTAGCAGACCAGCCAAGATAATAACCATACCAATACATCAAGCCCGAGCCTGACTCTGTTACCTCTCTCACAACGCCGGCTCCTATGCCTCTCTAGAGCTAAAATGGAGAGACAGAAGCAGACAGTGACCCCTCCACCACTTCCTGATGCACATAGAACATCACATGATGCTGATGTAGTGACACTGTGGGGCCACACCACTTCCTGACCCTACAATCACACCAGGCTTCCTGCATACATCAAGCAGACATCAATCCTTTCACACCCGCGTGCTCTTCTGCTGGGAAAATGTATGCTGTTCAAATTCCACACAGGACCTAATCAGAAAGAAAAAGGTAGTTCAGACGACACCTCATGCTACATAAAGGACACTATTTGACGAAACTAGTTGACCTCTAGTTGATTTTTGCCGGCGAGGAGAGAGGGAGGCCAAAATATGCCGATCAGCAGACAGGCAATTACTCACATTCTTTTCAATGCTACATTAAATAACCTACATATCTCAAAGTGGAAAGCCAAAAGAGTTAAAAGTCATAAATCAGCCTAATGAAACAAGGGCTGTAACCTAGGCGATAAGGGACACAAGGAAGATGTGGGGCAACTCAACAACAACCTGGGAGAATACAACCTAAATCAGAGAAGACAACCGTTTCACTACCCACTAATAAAACTACAAGGACATCAGTGGAGAATGGGAGCGCAGCACACTTCCTATTTTCCCCCTGCAACGTTATTAGACTAACCATTATTCACAAATGGAGAATGTCGGGGTGACCTCCATAAGGCATTAAGGAAGTACAAGTGCAAGTTGTGGCCTGTGTGATTGAACAGAACAGGACAGACATCGCAATGTACGACTTATTGAGTTACCTGCTAATAGCAAACTGTCAATTTGCTCTTCTCTGGCATTAAGAAGTGCTTTCAGTTACACCAGCTTTTGCTAAGCAAACATCTTGTAAGTGTACAGAAGACAAGGTAAACAATTGGTGAACAGGGATGAGACTTAGTGGCAAAGAGAGGACAATAACACTCTGCAGGACTGGTGTACAGTGAGTGAGAGAGAACTGCATTCCCTGCACTCCGAAGGGAATGCAGCATAATACTTAAATCCGCAAAAGTCTACAGAGGAGAGTAATTATGAGGAGATTAGCACAATGACTTCCTATATAGGTCAATATACCCTAATAATTTCCTATATAGGTCAATATATACCCTATCACCTACTGTGGAATAGGCCAGAAATCCTGAGAGAATCATGAGGTGAATTGTCATTACTACATTTTGGATATTGGAATCTTCTGGTGGCATTTTTAAATTTAGTTTTTGTCCAGCATCACATCTCCCCACAAAATCTTTTTCTACGCAACATCTGACAGCTGAATTGAGGTAGAATATCTTTAGTTCAGTAAGGAGTAATGCACTGCTTCACTAATCCCAAATCCCAAACTACAGATGCTTGGTTACACAACTGTAAAGCAAGGTTTTAAATCAGACAATCTGAAGTCACAATATTAGATATCTAGCTGAGCTGAAAATATCCATAATGTGGATGGGTATTTAAATTGACATGGGAGTCAAATCCACTGAGATGCTGCTGGCTGTGTACCAATCCTGTTAGTACAGGATTCTTAAATGTGATACAGATATCGATATTTGGATAGCAAAATTACTGCTTACGAATAAAGACTGGTGATAGGCGGAAAAAAATGCTGAAATTGGACTGCAATATCAGTCAGTCAGCTTTCAAAAAAAGACGTCCCGCTGACTGACGTCACTTAAGAAACACCTATTTCATTGTATTTTAAAACATTTTATAATCAATGTATAACTAAGTAGTAAATAATAAGTTGTGGTTTTAACATGATCTAATGCTACAAGAATAAATACAGTATAATCCGTTGATATGAGTCGAAGCCGATATCGGACCCATATAACATTTATAGCAAATATTACTAAATACTTTTATTGTTCTGATATGCAAGTTGTGTGTGTGTCTGCGCGGGGGTGGTCGGGGTGGTGGCATACAACTCCATAACCGAGTCAATTAATTGGTGGTGCTACCTAACGTTACAGGCAACTAGTAGCTATTTTAGATAGCTAACGTTAGCTTACCTAACAAAACCTGGAAGCCCTAGCTTTAAACTGTCAGATAAGCTAACATTCGCAGGCTACAGTTAGCTAGCATTTAGGGTGGCTGCTAGCTTGCTGTGCTGAATACTGACACCCCTAAGGACCCCACCCCAGTACTGCAAGACAATGTCAAGACAAGCTAACTCCCTATTCATACTAGACAACTTAAGTAACGTTAGCTAACACTAGTCAGCTAGCTAGCTAACGTTAGCTATGGTTGCCATACGCAGCTGAAGGTATAACAAAACGTTATCGCTATGTGTGCGCCATATCTGGCTAAGGTCATCAAACATCTACTTACAGAATGCCAGAACATGAGGTGCAAACAAACGAGCCCACTGTCATGTTGGCATAGGTTGGGCCGCGCTGATCACAGTCAAAGCACTTTCTATTGGGAGGCAAACTCGTCATTTCTCTGAGCATCTTCAGGTGTTTCTCCTCTTGCTTTCGTTTCGCACTCGCCGCCATGGTAAGAGACACACGGGGGACTAAAATAAAATCAGGGAAGACTAGGGGGTCAGCAACGATGAAAACAAAAGATCTTGCTGGATGACGGTTACCGATCCGTTCAGACCGAGGGAGTAGGTAGGTGGTTCTGCTGTCAGGGCGGCCTCGAGTCTCCACGAACAAGGAGCTTGAGGCGTTGTATCGGGACGTTGACGTTCACGGACGAATCGAGAGGCTTACTTCTGCCTACTTCCGTCTACTTCCGTCTTCGCTTAAATTCCGGTATGCAGACTGGACCGCTTCTTTTGGTTGGGAGTAATGAGGATCTTATATTCGGGCCAATGTTTTTTTTTCTGTGAGAGGCGGCTTTTTTCTAGCTAAACAGCATAATGTTAAGGGTTTAGCAAAGTCTTATTATTGGAGTTGTGTTCCACTAAGACACTAACAGGCCCAAAAATGTTTAGCGGCTGTTCCTGTTTTCGTGAATGCGCAGTATGGCGATGTCTAATGTCAGTTATGCATTTTCATGACTATTTATGTATAAATGAATTGTTCTGTGGATTATATAGCTTTGATGCTATGTACGCGTCTAAGAATATTTCCGTTCTAGCGGACAACGGCTTCCGTAGGCTGGAAAAGCATGTGAATTCTCTTGATGGTTAAAGATAATCTTTGATTGTAGTCAAGAGAGGCGGGTCGGACTCTGCCACTAGTCTTCCGTCGGCAAACCAGCACCCCCTAGCGATTTCGCATTATCACTGCAGCGGTACTTCATATCAGTTAAAAATAATTAGGGGTCCAAGGGTTGTAGAAAGGGTGGTGTTATATTTCTAATGTTATGCGTAATATTAATATTAATATTACTTGCACAACATTTTTTAATCACTCTTCTATCACTATTTGGGCAAATATCCAGTGCACACTGATCAGTAATTTTTTCCCTGTCCAATTACCCCATTCAAGGAAACACCACTAAAAACATTTTTAATCGGTTGCAGGAGGGTGGTGTTTTTCCAGTAAGTGGGTAGAGAAAATTAATGAATGAATACCCCAGAGACTGGATTTGAATGCCATTCATCAGTGATCTCAATGCTTTCTCATTGAGATTTATGGAAGAAACTTGATAGTATGATTTTAGCATGACTAGTATTAGTATTCAACAATCAGTGCACGTCCAACTATCAATTACCCCAAATAAGTTCAATAAACAACTCTAAATATACTCAGTTTGCTGCAAATGAAGGAATGAGTGACATTAATAAACAATTACACATTATGAAAACAGTCAAATAGTAATCTGAATGTTGCAATTCAAACCAGTAAATACACAGAAATTACAATAACCTCAGCTCAAACTGTCTTGAAGCATTCCCATTCCAAGGCATGGTTTGGCTGTGACGAAGAGTGAAACACATTCAATACTAAGCAGTCAAGAGTACACTTTAGAAAATAAGATTATTTAATGATGAAGAAAATGGCCATGATACAAAGAGGCACACAGGACTAAATATTCATGATGTACATGTATGAATTCTTTATTATAAATCAACAAAATAATACACAATACCTATCCAGCCAAATGGCAATACTACTATTTACAAGGAAGAGCAGAGAACATTTCCCAGGGGTATTTTTCAATGAAACAGTGAGCCTATGAGTAGTGAGTCAGAGTAAGCTACAGGACCAGTGGAAAAAATGGATAGTTTTTATTTGGACAATGAGGCTTTTGTCTCCTCCTTCTGAGCCTAAGATCACTGAATCAAGCCCAACCAGTATAGTTGGACAAAGGGAGATTGCCAGCCCCCGCCCTGTTCAATTGGTACTTTGCTGCTGGACAGGAGGTCTCTGTTCTCTGTTCATTAATTGCTGCTGATAGACTGAAGGTGCTGAGGCTGCTGTTGGGGGGAAAAGTCAGAGGGTCTGCGGTTCTCAGTGAAGCCGTAGAGTTTACGCAGGGCCACGCGAGTTGCCTCTTCCTCCGCAGCCAGAACCGTCTCTCCCGGGCCCTGAGCCAGAAGCTTCTTATCGCTGAACCCACACACACACAGAGAGAGGCAGACAGACAAACAGGCACACATACACACAAAGACAAACACTCAAGTTTATCATGAATGATTTGCACTGGTCAAACAGGCCATGTGTTATTTTCCATTTTGTCAAACATCTCAAAGGCATCTACCAAATGGTGCATGTTTTACATACCTGTACAGGCCAACAAAGTACAGTGGGAGAACGGTGCTGGCCCCAGCTGACCTGATGAGGCGGGGCTCTGGAGGAGGAAGGTTCCGCTGAGTAAGCTCCTCCATCAGTAGCCCCATGGGGTCGACCACTGTCCACATATCAAACAGGTCCTTACCTATCAGCTGAGTGACTAGGAAATCCTAAGAAGAAGAAGAAGAAGAAGGAGGGAGTGGGAGGAAAGAGTGTGTTAGGAGACAGGAGAGTCATCAATCAGATTCCATTACAGGTGGTAATCACACAAGCAAGGATTACAGCTTCCTCCTGATAAACCTTTAGCCAATTTCATACCTGCTAGTCAAATAGGTGCCAGCATGCCAGACACCAGCAATATTAAAATACTGAGTAAGTAATTGCAGTAATTCTCTTACCCTGAGGAAAAATCCTGCTCGCTCTGCACCACTGCTCTCCTGTAGCGCTCCAATCACAGCCATGAATGTTGAATGGAGCACATCATCGGGGACGGGAAACTCGGCACTCATGGTTAGATCTTCAATGCCAAGGTTCTTTGCTACATGGCACACAACGTCTGAACTGGTGAGGTGCCCTACAATAGCGGCTACACCCTCGTTGGGAAGGCTTGGGAAGCTGGCCCTGCACCAGTCAGTCAGGAAGCTCCTGGTGAAAGCCACGCCATGCGTACTCAGCTGAGTATTATCTCTCAGGACAAGAGCTGTAGTCTGAGAGTCCATGCCTAACCCCAGTCTCCTGTCTTGCTCTGCCTGCAGGTAACAGGGACTGACAAAGGCAGTTTTCAGCAGCTCCAAGGTGATGTTCTCATGAAGACGGCTGGTGAAAGCCTGGACCTCTGCATGGTAATCCCAGTTAGGCTTTTGGGAGCTGGAAAACAGCAGAACATGGCATTATTCCAAATAACAGATTTGGTTTGCACTGGAAATGTGTTGGATGTTTACTCGAACAGGCCTAGCGACCAAGTTAGGGTGAATTAACACACACTTGAACTGTTCATTTTCCCAAGTGACCGTTTTAACTAACCAGCTAGTGATAGTGTTAGGAGCAAGTTAACGGTTCTGCCCAAATTCACCCCAGTGCACAACAATGCTATGTCTCCCACCAGACAGATCACTAACGTTAATGGCCTTGAGTTGCTCTCTAACTCTCGTGTGTTAGCTAGCTAGCATTACCGTGGCTTCGGTGGTGGAGGTCCTTCAATCTTTAACTTCCTTGCCATGAGGAATGTATATGCCCTCATCCATCGTTTCTTCTCTCTAATCTGTGTGAATGAGATATTTCTACAGACACGTTGACAGTGAATTCCTAAAGTTAGCGCACCGCGATTAATGATGTATCCGGACGCCATGACGGTTCACTGACAGCAGTGAGTGTAACAGTGAAAACGTTCCGACGCGGAACAGGAAACAATATCCGGCCGAGTCGAGGCGACGTCCCGACGTTACCATGGAAACAAAGAAAAGCGTCAACTAACAGAGGAGATTGCCCCGTAACACTTACGTGACGATATAACTTGTTAACTCTCTTAAAACATATAAGAAATACATTTAAGAGGGATAATTTATCTGATTATCTAATTGTATATATTTTCTCGCGATGTTCTCTGCTGAAGTGCATGAAACGAGGAGAGACGAGGAGGTGAGAGCAACTCAGGTGGAAGCTGGAGAGGCCGAGATACTGGATGTTTCTGTCGAAGATAGAGTGGATACCAAGATGAACTGCACCGCCTTGATGAGGGCAGGAGTCAACAGAGACCAGCCTCAAGAAAACGGGGAAAATGAAAAAACACTGCAACCCTCACTTCAACAAGATAAACAAGGAAAAGAATCAGGACCAAGAATGACCAAGAAATTCCTGAAAGACCACTGCAAGGAAAACAAACTTTACTCAACACCCTACCTGAACGACACGTTGTATTTGCATTTTAAAGGTTTCTCCACCATAGAGAACTTAGAGGAGTATACAGGACTGAAGTGTCTTTGGTTGGAGAGCAATGGGTTGCGACGCATTGAGAACCTGCATGCCCAGACTGAGCTGCGCTGCTTGTTCCTTCAACAGAACCTCATATACAAGCTGGAAAACCTTGAACATCTCAGCAAGCTCTGCACCCTGAATGTCTCCAACAACTACATACGCACCATAGAGAACATTTCCTGCCTTCCTCAGCTGGGCACTTTGCAGATTGCCCACAACAAGCTGGAGACGGTGGGGGATGTAGAGCACCTGAATCAGTGCCCCGCCATCAGTGTTCTGGACCTGTCCCACAACTTGTTAAATGACCCAGAAATCCTCTTTGTGTTTGAGAGCATGCCACAACTGCGAGTATTAAATCTAATGGGAAATGAAGTGGTGAAAAAAATCCCAGACTACAGGAAGACTATGATTGTGCGTCTTAAACAGCTCACCTACCTTGACGATCGACCCGTGTTCCCCAAGGACAGGGCATGTGCAGAGGCATGGGCAGTGGGAGGGCTGGAAGGGGAACGCAAAGAAAGGGACTTATGGGAAACACGAGAGAGGAGGAAAATTCAGGACAGCTTAGATGCCATGGCAGCGATCCGAGATAAAGCTCAGGAGAGACGACGCCTTCGAGAGCTACGGGAGAAAGGTGAATATATTCAATTCTTCAACTCTTCCAACTCCACACACACACACACACACAGAGTGAACATGGATTTGCATCTCTGAAAAGTATGTTTCATTCCAGGTGAGACTGAAGCTTCCACCACTGCAGGGTCTCAAACGCCTTGTGAGGAGACTCATACCCAGATTATGAGCCCATCAGGGGGAGAGAAGATCCAGACATTTGTGCAGGACAGCCTGGAAGCCCATGAAGAGTTTCTACAGAACCAGAGAAAATTAACAGAGGTGTCTGAAGACAAGCTAGACGGTGACGGTGAACATCTAGGAGGAGAGCAATCGGGTGAAGGGTTAGTGAGAGGGCAGGTAGAGAATGATCACCAGGACCAATCAGAGAGAAAGCAGACTGTGAGAGAGGAGAAAGAGGGAGTGAATTCAAAGCAGTCAGCAACAGAGATGTTAGAGAGAGAGCAACTAGAAGATCCCCAACAACCACAGTCAGAGACAATCCAGTCACGCAGAATCCAGTTTGTGAGAAACCAAGCAGAGAGAGAGCAGGCAAACAAAGAGGCGCTAGAGAGAGAGCAGTCTGAGAGGAAACAGCCTCCTCTAATGATGACAGCTCCCTCTGAACCAGATGAAGTGATAACAGCACACGGTCCCGGGCCGCTGGTGACAGAACTGGAGGAAGAAGAGCACCTGGAAACCATTCACCTACCACCACATCGCTCACTGTGTATTGATGATCTGCCTGATCTAGAGGATGCAGACACAGAAGACTGGGACTTCACAACAATCTTCTCCTCTCAGCAAGTACCCAGGCCAAAAATAGAGGTTACATCAGGTGATAGCGATGAGGATGAACCAATTTCAATTGAAGTCTCTAACAACTCTTCACCGTTGGCGGATCCAGAGGCTGGGGATGGCCATGAGCCACTGGTTTTGGAACAACAGGGAAAGTCCAAAACAAGCCAAGTCTCCTGTCCACCACGCTGTTTGATTGAGGAACTGGACTGATGCTTTCAGGGGAGAAAGGATTTGTGTAAAGTTAAAGTACTGATGTAATAAAAACAGCCCAATCGGGGTGCAGCTTTCAGTTTGAAAATGTGTTTAGCTGTTAACAAATATACAGCATATGTTCACGAGGCTGCAGTGTAACACAAGAAACTTAAGTGTTGTTTGAGGTTCACAAGCTTAATCTGCAGTTTTGTTTAGAAATTTGAAAGCTCTCTTTTTCTGTTAATGGTTAGTTATAACAAACATTCAATACAATTATAAACTTCACCAGGTCACAGAATACGTTTTCAAAATCCTTTAAGTGGTATTTCTGCTTTCAGGATAGTTTTAGTGAACATCCCCTTCATGTCGGGTCCAGAACCAATATTTTTCATTTTGGAATCACCTAATGGAATGGCCATATACAGAGAATACACCCCAGAACACAAGTGTGAATAACAGTGGCTAAATTGTGGGTTATTTTTAGAGAAGTGTAGTATGTACACTAACGACTGTATATTCATTGCATTGTATTTCAGCGCACTAAGAAAATAAATGGCACATCTTAAGCTACAGTAATAGGCATTTATTAAAATTAAATATATGGTTATCAGTATCAGGCAGGTACTTGATGAACAGGAACATGAACGAGTGGAAGAAAGAAGAGCATGTCATGCTAAGGTGTGATATTGTTCCTTATATCACACAATAGCAGAATAATGACAAACTGATATAGTGAAGTGTGCATTCGTTTTTAAGTAGCAATAAAAAATACAGCAATATGTCATATGTATCGTTTTACAACATAGCATTATTTTCCTCGATTCAAATACATGTTGCTCTCTTCCTAATAAATAGTCAACATTCAATCCACTGCTACACCTCTACACTGTGGCTCCGTTTCCCTATTTTGGTACACTAATGTTGTAAATACATGTATCTCTGGAGGAATCATTACCACAGGTCAGAGTGACATGAACAAATATTTACAGCCAGCCATGCTTAGCATCATTGAGCTAGAAGATTTGTAATAAAAACATAAGAAAACAGAATGGGAGAAATAATACAGAATTGTAAAAAAATAAAAAATGTACATGTATTCAATAAAGGAAATCAAAATAGCATCCCTTTGTGCGACAGGTCTTGGGCGCACACTGCTTGTACAGGGACTGAGTGCAGCGAGTAGATTTTGCTAATATGTGACACACAGAATAAGGGAGAGTACTTCCTCTTCTCACGGTGCTTTTAACGGCGGAACCACACCCAGCTGTTGATGAGCCAGAAAGCAACGGTGACCGAGTACAGGATCACCTCACGCTTCGCTCGCTCCTTGTTCTCCTCCTCCAACAGCTGGAGCCTCCGGTTCAACTTGATGAGCTACCAAGAAATAGGAAATACATTTTCTTTTCTCAGTCACAAGGGATTCAAGATTGGCACTCACTCCACGAAACGGAGCCGATGCATTTGTGAAGAACTAACCTGACGTCGAAGTGCCGCTGCGTCGACAACAGCCATGTCGTCAGGCCCTCCCTCCAGAGTGGTGTCAAGTGTCGATAATGTAAGCCTTGAGAAGAAAAGGAATCATTTTGAGACCCAGTACAGAATCCAAAATCAGTCCTGACAGAGAACATCATTATTTTATAGATTGCATTTCTCCTTTGCACGATGTCTAAGGCAACACTGGCAAATTCATTTCAATGGATATTCTTCCACCTACAGTTAATCTTTTTATTTCTTGGTCCGAAATGAGAATGAAAGGCAGGAAAGGAAGAAGGAAAACCGAGAGAGGAACAGAAAGGAGTCTCTGCCTGCCAGGTGGAGTTACCTGGATTCATGCAGGGGGTTGGAGCTTGACGCCGACCCCCCTCGCAGTGATGGCTTGCTAAAGAGGTGGGGGACATGGGAGACGGGAGAAAGGAAAACAAGACAGATAGAGCAACATACATGGTACAGTGTTGCATACATGCAGACACAACTCGCGTCTCCCTCGCCTACACCTTTTGTGTTGTCCTGGAAACCGATACTCCAAGACCAATCGTTACAAGCCCAATGCTACGTCTTCATTAACTAAAGTAGCATGCCGATCACTGCAGTATTCACAAACTATCATCGACTGCCTCCCTGCTACTACAACTGAGGCTAAGTATGTGGAAGGTTTAGTCAAGTTTTGAGAAAGCCAACAAACCAAAAGGAGTAACATCTGCTCTGTTTCTATACAATGACCCAATTTCCCAAAGGGGATCATTAAACTTTCATCTAAGATATGAATAAAAAATGTTTGGCTAGTCTTAGTGGAACTGTTCCCATAATGTGATGATACTGTCATCACCTCCTGTAACTAGTTCTAAACTAAAACGCGTAATGCCGGTAGATAGTATAAGAGGTTTCTCTTCTCTTAAGGAAAGCCACAGATTAGAAAGGCACATGAGGCAAACCAGGCTACATATCACGCAGAATAATGAACATGCTGTATTAATGGTGTTACTGAAGGTTAGATTGTCATTTTGCAATCTTAAGAATGTACACCAAGGGCGCTAAAGAGGGACTTCAACAGTAGAGACAGCTGATGCAGTCTCTATGCCCCTCCGTGAGCAATGTTTAGCAAACCACTTACCCAAAACCAATTTATAGATAGGATCAATTACATCAGGATGACACACAGGCTCTTTCAAGCTGTAAATAAATAATCAATCTGACCATTTGACAGATTGTTGAGAACTGATCTAATGATCCTGATGCGAGCCAGATGTCTGTAGAAATAGCCTACGACTTATACTATACTACTATATTTCTGAATGGTGTGACTAGAGGAAGCACTGAGCAAGTATCAAGGCCCTAGCAGGACGGGTGATTGGCTGGTCACCTGCGATGGTTCTCATCCAGGACCTCCAGGACCTGATGGTAGGCCCGACGTGTAGTGGACTGGATGAAAGATAGAACGCCGCTAGTGCTGTACAGGTTCTGTTCGTCCTCGGCCACGGCAAGGGGGGGGCAGGGGCGGACAGGGGCTGGGGGGGATGGGGTTGCACTGCTCAGTGCCCACCGATAAGAGCAGCGAAAGTCAGAGAAAAAAGGTAGAAGAAGAGAAAAGAGGGAGGGAAGGGAGGGAGAGAATGAAGGTAAAGAGACCATCCTCAACTTTGCTAACCGCGCAGAAAAAGCCACCAAGTGGAAGATGTAAACAAAAGCAGTGTTGTCATGATGAAAATAGAATTAAACCTGCAAACCCCTAGCAGTGATCCACTAACATACACCCAAGCACTCCAACAGAAATGGAGGAGGAGATGTGAACATAAAGACATGGGCAAGCAAATGATTCGATCTTTGATTAGATCAACCAAATAAGACCACAAAAATAAAGATCAACCCGCACAACAAGTGATGAGCTGATCAACAGAAGAGCACCAGGGACATCATGTAGATTTGTTTGGAGGTAAGGTGTAGTCCAATAAGTGAAGTGTGATACACATTTTCCACTTGAGAATTCCAAGATTTTTTCCAGACCTTACTTTCTTGACTGAATTTGAAAATTGAGGTAAGTGTTCAACAATGCCTGGGCAATATGATTCAACTATGCTTTCATTTTATATTGCTGTAGATTGATAGTCACAACAACAAACCTGCAGCACACATCATAATGTGTGGTCATGTGGGGGACTGAACAGCAATACTTTCTCATATTTTTTCAAAAAATGTGAGCAATTTCTAAACTTCAAGATCTGGACATGATCAAATCAAAATGTGATGTATAAGTAGTTTAAGTTTAGTAGTTTAAGTGTATGGTGTTAATGGGTTAGTGTCAGTGACAAACAGCTGGGTGAAGCGTTAACTCTGAAAGCTACAGGTCTAGCAACAGCTTAAAAACAGACAACATGTACAATGCCAGTGACGCACAGACAACCAATTAAAGCCAAGTAACTGAAGCAAGCACACAGGGCTGGACCAGGGAAAGATGAAAATACAGAGAATCAGAAGTCCAAAACAATACTCACGTGGAATCGTGTCGGATCAGCTGGCTGTTGTGACGGATAGCTGTGTTCTCACTAGATGAGCGTTCCCGTCGTAATCGACCTTGGGGCCGCAACTGTGGGCAATCATGACAACATATTTATGCAGACTGTGCTTTTACTCTGAAAATTTCCTTGTGGTCAGAGGGTGGATTTGATTTAGCGACCTTGTTAGGCTTGACATGATAAGCAAGCCTGTGACTGGTCTGTAAGCCGCTTTGTCCAATCAAAAACATCATCTTTGTAATTCTGTGTGGCCAACAAACCACTCATTCATTGTCTTTACCCACTTATTCCTACTCACAGTCATGGGGAAGAAGTCATTGGATAGAAGGCAGGGAAACACCCCGGACAGGTAGGCAGTCAATTTATGGGCAATTTACGGTCTCCAATCCACCCAACTAGCATGTATTTGGAATTTGGAATTTGGGGGAAAAAACAGGGCAGTTGGAGGAAACCCACGCTAACACATGGAGAACATGCAAACTCCACACAGAAAGGGGCAGGTTGGTAGTCGAACCGGACAGCTCAGAGAGATTCTCAGTCTCAGGGTTGTGGGTTCGATCCCCACATAGTGTCAAGTACCTTTGTAAGTCGCTTTGGATAAAAGCGTCTGCTAAATGACTGTAATGTAATGAACCTGGGTCATTCTGGCTGTGAGGCAACCACTGAGCCTCTGTGCCGCCCTAGCAATAAATCAAATGCAGGTATTCATTCCAGGGTTCTCCCCATTATATTGTTACATGGTGGTGCTGCTGCTGCAATGATAGTATGAAATCTTGACTCATGTCAAGTCACACGGTGTTGCAGCGGCACCCTAACACCACTTGGAGAGAACCCTGATTCTACTCTGCTTCCAACAGCTCCTCACCTCCTCACTGGGCAGTGCTGGAGCTGCACTCCGCTCCATTGCCATAAAGTCCAGGGGCCGCTCGTTGAGGGTGAGGACTCTGGGCGGAGTCTTCAGTGACAGGGTCTCTAGTGGCGTGGACTGGATTAGGTCGAGGTCCCGGGGTCTGGAGTACTGGGGGTCATTACTGTCTCCTGACAAAGGAGGGTGTGAATCAGAGTTAGGGGTTGAGCTCAATTCCATTTCTATCAATTTAAATAATGGATTTTCCTTGAAATTCTAAAAATGGTCATTATATTCAGTGTACAATAAAGTAACATAACATTCTGAATAAATGTGGCATTGCAGCATTTGTTTAAATGTACATTTTAAACTAACTGAACTGACAGTAAATGGACCTCTAGTAGCTTGGGCAGGATGATGGTCCAGAGCCACTGATAGAAGCATCTGAAATCTGTTAATGGCTCTGACAAAACCACATAATAGCTAGATTACAGTTAGATCATAATCATCAATGACATGCAGAGCTGAGTGTCTATAACAGGATCAATGCATTTTGAATGAAAGGATAGTTCCTACATAGAGAGAATGTAACAGTACACCTACCTGCCACCACAATTCTCTCTGGGACTTGCATCATGACAGTGTGAGGGAACACCTGCGATCCGGCATCAGGGTCCTCGGAGGCGTGAGAGGCCACTTTGAGCATCTCAGGGATGCGCATCCGCTGGCTGATCCCCTCTGTGTACTCCAGCTCATAATGGATACGGTTCATCGCCGCCATCTCTGCCGTGGGGGAAGGGAAAGCTGCTCCGTTCATTTGGCTGTAAAACAAGAACAACAATTAGTCACTTGACAGTAACACACATAACTAGTTGTTAGTCACACAAAGATCATTAAGGGGTGAAAGAGAGGCCACAAGAACTGAACATTAAGTTATATATATAGTGTCAACTTCAATCCTGTTTAACCGGACACATTGTATATTTAGTGGCACACCACCTTAAAACTGCAGCTATCACAAACAAGATCACAAAGGAAGAATCTATTAAAGGATCTCCTGAACTTCAGAAAGTCTAGTACATCTGGTGTGTTGTAACCAGGGGCTAGACATGGAGAATGCTAGTGATGCTGACATATGATGATAACAAGCATGAAGGTCTACTGAACAGTAACCTAACGCTGGCTAGCTGGCTAAATAAACCAGTGTGTTGGCAACCTTTAGTATAATCGTTAATAGCAAATAAACGTAAGACCACATTACTATAGATATCAACTAATGTTAATAACAGCTTATTAGTGAAGCTGGCATCCACGAATGTTTGTATTATCTACCATTACCATCTAGCTCTGTTGCTAGGTACTTTGGCTGTCTAACTTAGTGGGCTACATTTGGCTAACTTGACCTAATGGAAGCTAATTTTGCTTTGACAGCTAGACAACAGATTAGCGCCATTCGAAGCTAGCGCGCTAGCCTCGCTTTCTTACCCTTTGGTTGGTTGCGAGATACCTCTCCACAGAAGTACTTCTATATAAATACTAACGTTAATTTACAGAATACACTCCAAATAACACAATAACGTAAGTGTATTACAAATGATGCTGTTAGCAAGCATCTCCTTATGTTGATGTGTGACACCGAGACACCTCTCTTCCTCTGTGGGAAACCAAACAGGAGCTATCACGAAGAAGGAAGTGACGTTGCTTGTACCAAGCGGTCCAATCACAAAGATAGTATAATACGAGAACGTATACAGACGAAGCAAGAGGGTAACGTCTGCTTACTTCCGTTCTCGCTTAAATTCTGTTAAACATACTTATTTTTCTGCCTGGCAGTCAACGAGAATTGTGACACATTCGGTCCAAGATTGGTTTTAGAAAGAGGGTAATGATTAAAATCTTAGCAAGATGTAATAGCGTTGTCAATAGCGAGTCCTAGATATGTCTGTAATTAAATTAATGACATTTTTTAACAGGTGTTCCTGGTTTTCGTACGCTTAGTATGCTGATGCCTGATGTCAGTAACGAATAAAACTCCTGCATAAAGTAGCTGCCGTATGCATTAGCTAGCTATCTTCTTACTAGCTAATATTATAGTTATAGACATTTGTATGCTGTTTTGGTCTAGCTAAGAAGAGTGCAGTAGGGTGGGAACCGTCAAATATAGATCCGTCTATACTCAAAAAACAATTTTAGTTTTGACCACTGTTGTTTAAAAAATATCATTATACTGCAACTTGTGTTAATTTTGACCTATGGTTTTTCCACTCAATAAGCTGTGTCCTAGCAACAGTAAATTAAGCCTATTTACTTGCCAAACGGGCTTGAAATCATCCAAATTCTCTGATAAAACCCCACTGTTTTAGAAAAACATTTAGCCTACAACTTAATCCACATACAATTTATCAACGTAAAATGCTGAGGTAACAGACATAAATCCTTATTGCTACCTAAATGACACCAAGAAATAAATGAAATTAAAACTATCATTAAATTAAATATAGAAAACTAGTGTAGGTAAACTACATGTAAGTAACTAATCCCCTCCGCCGAGCACAACACTAGATCTAAGGTTTGTAAATAATCACTAAGCTGTTTGGGGTACTGAATTGTGAGGTTTTTTTAAAAAATTCCTATAGTATCACTCGAATAATCGTAAAATATTCCTATAGGAACTTGCTTTTAAATTTGTAGTATCCTTCTAAAATTGATTATAAGATGACTATAGTTCTTCTTATGTATAACATGTAACCGAAGTGGGACTGATGAGTGTCGCTGAGGGTTTTGGGAGTTGGCCCCTGAAGTGACTGTGGGTGGTGCGTTCACTCGGACGAGTCATGCTAAGGATGCAGGTTGACAAGGGACAAGTCGACCCTCCGCTGATCACGTAACGGCAAAATCACACCGGAATCACGGGAAATACCACTGCAAAACAAAGAGCAACTTTTGAGTCCAGTCTGAAGGCGCGCTTCATTAAATGTCAGGATGCACTTCATCTGACGGACAAAGAGGCTGCGCCGACTGAGTAACCGCTTCTCTTCTCTTCTGTGTTAATAGCCGGTCCAAATTATGTTCCTGAATATTTTCATTTGGTGTGTGGTATCATTCAGCACTGCGCGCATCGCATCAACTTTGGAGCTGCAATTTGGCATGTAAGTGAGATCGTTTTACAAATGAGATTGGCTCTATTATGGGCTGCTGCACTTATAGGATATTGATGATTAATCGAGTGGAAGAGAAACTTTGGTTTTACGCCTAGATGTTTTAACATAACAGACGAGTAACCATGCGATATTTTCTGCACAAACGTTTGGCTAATTAAATCCTTTCCACAGTCCATTGCACTTTTGTAATTGTGTGCGCTGTTCCATTAGTTTACCGTTATTATTTCGCTCTGCTCAGTATTTACTAGCCCACTAGGAGTCGCTCTTTCTGGCCCCCTACGGGATGTGGATGCCTCCACATGTATTGATGCATATGGGGATTCAGTGGAATGTGGATTTTTGCATGATACCTTATGAGAGGTTTCCAAATTAAATAGAGTGTGCTGGACATGATTGCAGGAATCTTTTTGATTACCGGAGAGGCCTTACTTCCTCAGTTTAACTAGAGGCTGATCTGTATTGAAGCCAGATGGCTTGTGGAGGAGGACACCTTTGGATGGTTTTGAACATCTGCACTGACAACATCAGGATGCAGACTATCTGATATAGAGTGCTGTACAGTGTAAACCTCTGTAGCATAACATGCACACGCGCACACACACACGGAATCCCACACATGCACATGAACATGGACATACTTAAATATTCTCACACATATGAATGTGTGTTCGCGTAAAAATGCACACTCTTTAGAGAGAGCAGAAACTGAATTTCTTGTGGAGTTTCATTGATTGATTATTGGGTGTTCTAAACAAGGTCCAAACCCTGGACCTTTTTTTCTGCAACTTAATCAAGCACATTGTACCAGGAAGTTATAGAGCATATTGTCAAACAAGATGTGTGATGAGCTGTTGCAACTCAGGGAGTGTGTGGAACATGTGGGAGTACATACAAATACATGAACTTCATGTCTGGATGCATGCGGTTGCTCTGCAGCTGGCCCAGACCACCATGGGCAGCTCTCTACCTCTTAGCTGTCTTCTACCTCTTCAAAACACATGAAACATACCTTATAAAGTACTCACATACATTGTAGCCTAACAATGTTTTGATTGCATCTATACATCTCTCTCTCTCTCTCTCTCTCTCTCTCTCTCTCTCTCTCTCTCTCTGTGTATGTGTTTTCCATGTGCAGGCCAAATGTTTGTGCTGACCAGGAGATGTCCATGTTGGGGGCACGTCAGCCTTGTGTCCAGGCCTTCACCCGCATGGTCAAGGTGTGGAAGCAGGGCTGCACAGGCCATCGCTGGTGTATGGGCTATGAGAGGAGGTGAGAACAACCATGCATCCACAATGCACATACCTTTTAAAAATCCTTAAGAATCCATGAAAACATTTACAAGGACACCTGGAGGGAGTGGCGGCAGGGGGAGGAGGGTTTTACACATACACATACACCCACAGAGTTGCTTGGTGCAACCACAGTTTTGCACTCTTGGCCATTGATCAACTCCATTCATTTTCTTGTTTTGCTACTTAAGGGAGGGGAGAGAGCTTCTCTTTGTCTGTGTTTACACAAAAAGATTATTTTCTATTTTCTCTGCAAGCCATATTCTCTTCATAAATATGTTCATTCGTGCATATATACCCACAATATAATCCAGGGACTGTAACACAATTTCTCCCCTTCAGGACCGGGTACTATACCGCCTACAGGCAGGTGTACAGCATGGACTTGCACACAGTCTATAAGTGCTGCCCTGGCTGGATTCAGAGGGGTGAAGAGATGGGCTGTCTGCATAGTGAGTAATAGTATTTCAGTTGTGTATGGGATGTGGCTGGTTTTCATGTTTATAGTGTACATGATATGCTGCTCCGTTCTGCAGGGCTGTGTGCTGCCAATACCTGTTTCAATGGAGGCCGGTGTGCAGAGAGTGGAGACCAGATATGTCAGTGTCCAGAGGGCTTCAAAGGCTCACGGTGCCAGTATGGTGAGTTTTCCATTAACATCTGATGAGTAAAATATTACAGCATCAACCGTTGTGTTTATTAAATGTCTGCGTGCAACCCCTACCAGTCTTTGCACTGCAGTCATTCCTAGTTTACAACAGAGTTACGTGTAAGCTTTGGGACAGTGAACTGACTTACATCTTCATCAACATGTTGTTCATGTTCTAATGGACCCACACCAGACCTTGTGCTTTCACTTTCAAAACAACAGCATGAGCCTGTCCTGTGGCTGTGATTGGCTGAGGCTGCTTTGTGGGGGTCGCTGGGTAGTTGAAGGTAGTAGAAGTGCACTATGGGAGGACTGGTTTCCTTTGAAGGGTTAGAGCCTGGGGGTGCTGTGGCCTCCGCTCTTCCACTCGCTATAAACTGGATGCTAATGAGGACATTTGCAGTTCTGGCTTCATATGGTTAAGGAAGCTAAACGAACCTGGAAGCTAGGATGGGGTTTGTCACATATTATGAACTTGGACTCTATTAAGAGTAGGAATACCAGTTCATAGACACTGAATCCATACTGGCATCTGCTGCTAACCATGTACACTGACCTTGCTGTGGAGGGAGCAAAAGAAATCCTCCCCCCTAGGGGATCAATAAAGTATCACAAGTTATTACTCTTATCTGCATTTAGCATTAGGACACTGTCTTTGTTGTAGAATTGGAGGACATCTGAGAGGAGGGGAAAAAAATCAGGAGGTATATACAGTAACCCCAGGCCCAGATTTTTAAGCAAGGTTTGAAACACGCCACCTATTGTGCCACTAAACAATCTTCACCACCAGAGAAAACACCCCGGCATCTTGACCATTACATGGCAAACACATAGTGAGCTTGTACCTGATTGTGGCCCTGATCTCTGAGCATTGTCTGTTCTGTCTACTGTCCGCCCCCCGGTGGTCTACGTCAACATGCAAAGTTTGTTAGTCTTTTGGAAAACTCTTGCAGAGCTAGAATGGAGAACAGAGGATGGTTGGTTACTACCCCCCTCAGCACGCGGACACACACACACACACACACACACACACACACACACACACACACACACACACACAGAGGGCTCCCTGTTTGATCCCTCGACATTCCCAGGAGGAAGGGCCTGCCAGGGGTTCTTTACACAGTTCTTCCTCTGGCTGAGAGATTTCACAGGAACGTGTCGTTATTTGTTTGAGGTAGCTCTCCCGCGCGTTTGTTTTGACAGGGCCTCTTTGGTTTTCACACGACGTGGGGTGGCAGATAGGGAACAGAAGATAGAGATATTAGACAGATCTCTCTCGTCCCTTTCTCTGGCCTTCTCGTTGCCTCTCCCTCTCCACATCCTGTGCTTCGATCCTCCTCGGTGAGAACTCACCTCTGGCTCTTCTCTCGTCGTTAAACGTTTTTCCTTCTCTCGTCTCTCGGGACAGATTTATCCCCTTCTCCTTGTGCCAGAGGCTTTATACAACTGGACTGTAGGCCAAGCTCCTGTGTTCAGCCCGCTGTACCGCTGCTTGGTGTGGAGGCAGAGACACACAATAATAATCCTATGTTGTAAGGGTTTACGTCCAGGTATTAGGTTATTTTTAGAGCATTTTGGTTGCAGTATTCTCAAAGTCCTTCAGAATCCCTTTGGAAAATCCTTCAAGTGTCCATATGAGACTCATCATATTTATGAATCCAAAATGATTCAAATAGAAATTCTATTGGATGCTTTTGTTTTTTATGTATAGGAGATGCTGTTTTTTAGGTTTTATTATTGTGTAAAGGCAAAGTATGCTTGTGATAGGATGGCATAACGCCTGTAGGTTACAATATGATGTGAGCTTTTGACACTGTTGTGTGGGTAAGGGACCCTGCCTTTCCTACAGCTTGAGTGCAAAAACTCTTAAAGGTACAGAGTTTTTTGGGAGATTTGTCTGTTGGTCAACTTACCCGTTGAGTGATGAACATACACACCAAAATCACTCATATGTCCCCGGTAGGTTGTTTGGTCCAGTGCTCCACGCTAACACTTTAGCATATACTATGCTGAGTGATTGTTGGCGACTAGCATTGTCTTGGAAAAAAAAAGAGAGAACTTGTAGCAGGTAAATGGTAAGTGATTTTAAAAAGTCTGGCGGTTTGGCAACATTTGCACAAAATATGATACAAAAATAACATACTGTTTTGAACTACCGGGGATTATTTTTCCCGTCTCTCTTTCCACAAGACTTGGAGTGTGACATGTTTCGTTTCCATCGGAAGAGAAAGTGGTGGGCGATGGGAAACTGTGTGCACCACTGCTTAATGGATGAATACATGGTTGCTCACCTGAAATAGTTCCAAAAATAAAGTGTGGCTACATCAGCTGTATTTTTAAGATGAATCTACACACCATATAAAAAAAACAACACAACACTCACATGTTTTTATTGCTAAAAGGTCAGTCAGGTCAG
This sequence comes from Hoplostethus atlanticus, assembly GCA_034670405.1. NCBI lineage: Eukaryota > Metazoa > Chordata > Actinopteri > Trachichthyiformes > Trachichthyidae > Hoplostethus > Hoplostethus atlanticus. The sequence goes on along the minus strand of JAXDDX010000003.1, from coordinate 3,393,191 downwards.
ACAATCTACTAAGAGTGACTGTGACAACGTAGCACAACCTGGGAATCTGTATATCTGTATATGCGGACAGAGGATGTAGTAAACAGTTGATTGCTAGTTTTGTATTGTGAGCTTTATTAAACATTCCATAATGACAGACTTATTACTGCAGCAATATTTCCTGCATCACATCCATCCATGATGGAGAGAGAGGGAGAGAAAGCAGATACAGTATACTGAGAGAAAGAATGAAAGCAAACCTAGATGTAGTAGATTTATGGTGTCTCCTACATGCTCTTAATCCTGCTGCGTGTAAAACACATGTCTACATTATCACAGCGTGCACGCCCAAGGGGTTCTGCATGTCTGTCCATCTTTTGTCTGTTTTCTGGCCTGCCTGCTTGTCTGGCTGTCTTGTGTCGATGTCTCATCATCCATCTGCCTGTCTGGATGTCTCATGCTGCCTCTTATATTATCTTATCTTATCTTGCTGAGACTGCTCCCCATCTGTGTGTGTGTGTGTGTGTGTGTGTGTGTGTGTGTGTGTACATGTGTATGTGTGCTAGTGCAGGTGCAAGCTGATAGTGAAGTGTTACTTGTCTAGGTAGAAACGGCATAATATGTTGGACTTAATTTTACAAAATGGAAATAAATTAGGAGAAAGTGTTTTCATGAAAGAGCAGATGATATTTTGATCATCCTGTATGTGGCAAGGGCTCATGCAGACCTATGATTGTAACTATAACTATTACTACTGCCTCTATACTGCTTCAGATATTGTGGGAAACATCAGGAGAAAGAAAAGAGAGGAGTTGCGTTACTGAGGACAGAGGATCAGCTGCATCTTTTCAGCACAATTCAGCCCAGCTAGCAGAGGGGGAATGCACACTGAAGGGGGTGTTAAAGAGAGATCTGGCTCTGGGAATAGTTTAAGGGAAACTCTGTGCTGTGCTCCCTCTCTTATCTTTTCAGCACTCATCATTGGTTGGTCTCTTGAACGCCACTCTCTTTGGTATTGCTGCCAAGTTGTGGTGGTAGAAACCACCGTGCACTGTGGGGGTTGACCGCCCACCTGCTTCCAATCTCTGATATCAGACAGAAGGGGTTATCCATGGTAATGTATGCCAGCCTCTGACACCAAAACCACGGTGCTGACATCGTCTGTTGATAGCCAGCCTGAACACTGACCAAGCTTGTCTTCAAACACACGATAGGACTCAAGACACTCGAGCCTGCTCTGCAGTAGTTGTAATTGCCCCTGCCTGTGAATGCCACTCTGTCTCACTCTATTAAGCCTTGGACTAGGCATTGCTTTGGTTAAATTGATGCATGGTTCTGCAGGAAATCAAGAGAACACAAGCACATAAAAGTCTTGAGGACAGACCCCATCTGGTCCTCACTAGGGAAGCCTGGTTGTCTTTAGAGCACTTCATAGAATAGTCATCAGGGGCAGCCCCCGAGATTCGGCCCTGTCTCTGTTGTTTGGGGACTTTGCTGTGTCATGAGAGAGCTACAGACATCAGCACGTGATGTCTCCTGTATGCCCATTAGTGCTGCACGATTTGGTGAAAAAGTCATATTGCGATTATTGTGGACAATATTGCGATTTGCGATTGCGATATAATAAACAAATGGTATCATGAGTCTACTTGCTTGGTTATCAAGGAAAATGCACAGATTACTGATAATTTTGAAATGTGTATTTCTCAACTCAAAACATACAAACTTAAACTAGCATAAAAAATACAAAAACAAAAAATGTGTACAGTACTGTTTTCAAAATAACTTAATATTTTACTGAATTAAATAAATAACATAACAAAAAATATATTTTTCAAAATAAAGGCATTTCTGCAAACTTGTTAGGTTTTCTCAATAGTACAACTAAATAAATAGAACAATAAATAAGAAAATACTAATTTTCATTAAAATAAGACATTTTGAATGCCCAAACAAACAAGGACATTTAAGCAGGGTGTAACATAAAAATGAGTGATTAAGTTACAAAATGGGGCATACTTTGTACAACCTCTTCTAAAAATTAAACTGGATTCAGGCTACATCCACACTAATACGTAGGATCCCCGTTCACAGAAGTGTTTTAGCACCGTTTTAGAAATTATCTCCATCAATGCTAATATGCCTGAAAACGCATATCACGTAACCATTCACCTACACTGATTGTCTGCTCTGCTGTTGCTTAAGAGCAGGTCCTGACAGTTGAGTAGAATTTTTTGCTCAATGCAGTTCACTCATATGAGCTGACAGAAATACACTGTAGGAATCGTTAAGGAGATTTGTCCGTCACCCATACACCCACCCCCCCCCCCCAAAAAAAACTTGCATGTTTTACACAGTATGTCTTTCTGCTCAATGTCGCTGAGCTTGAATCCAAAATATCGCCATGTAACATTTGTCGCCTTTTTTTGCCCACCAGTTCAGCGTCAACCTGCTCGTTGTTATCCATTTTCCACCTGGTCTGACTGCACCAGACCGGATAGTCATGTGACCATGCACACACGCGTCACTGCCTGAACAGAGACTGATTGGTCATCTCTGTATTATGGGCGTAGCAGACTGCACACAAACAGAGAATAGGTTGGCACGTTCACACACACACATTTTTTATTTAATTAAATCGCAGCCTTTTGCGGTTATATAATCGCACAGGTTGACATCGTGATTGCGATTGCGATTAGATTAATCGTGCAGCACTAATGCCCATGGCTGTATGTCTCTGTCCATGGTTGCATTTATTTGCTGGTGTGTGTGTGTATTCATTTGTCTTTATGTATGTGCATGTCTGTGTGTGAGTGAGAGAGACTCTGGCATCTATTGTGAGCCCCACAGTGACAATCTGCCATGCATGGAAACTCCAAACTAGAGGAAAATGACATTATGGGTTTGCCCCTGTTGGATGAAAACATTGTATCTCCTAAAGTAAAACCTTTCTGGAATAGAAAATGGCAGATTTTCCCAGTGATGACCAAATGCGTATTTTGAAAGTATATACTGTTTTTGTATGGGTTTTATGAGGCTTACATAATGCAAAACGTTTAAATCAAGAAAAAACCCACAGCCATTTGTGACTGTAGGGGAGTTAATGGCTCAGGGGCAGTCAGACATGGAGCGGCCCCTTCTAATGACAGAGAGAGGGAGGGAGGGGGAAGAAGAGTGAGGTGAATAAAACACTGGGGGAAAAAGACGCTGAATCCTCAGGGTGTTCCTTCTTATGGCGCCTTGTGGTGTGTGTGTGTGTGTGTGTTGTGTGTGTGTTTTTGTGTGCATGTGTGCCTGAGTGTGGACTTCTTTAAACAGAAACAGTAGAGCGTCTTTGTGTGGAATACACCAGACAGATGTTAATGTTCTCATCTGTCCTCATTACTGGGGGTTCTGTTTGTGTGTCCTCCTTGGAGGTCTCTGTAGAGTTGCGGTTGTGAAAACCTTTCTTCTCATAATCAGACATTGTGGTACCATCCCGCTGCACTGCTGAAGCTGAAGAACATGATGGAACAGACTGTGAGAAGATTTGAAATCATGTTAACAACTGGCATTTGCAGATTTTGTTTTTTGTCTTGCACGGTAGTGGTGCGCACACTTGACGCTGAGTTAGATTTGTCCTTAACCCTCACACACTACAACATGACCTGTGTCAAGTGAAAAGGCCAAATCGTGGCTCTAATTGGCCCCAAAGGTCACGTAGAGTGTCCTCAGCTTTAAAGTGTGCATATCTTGGTTTCCTGAATTAACTTTTGTTTCCATCTCTGAATAATGAAATAAAGGTAAAACTTTCTAAAGAGTTCATCGTGATACAAATGGTTTGAACCTGGTTGAAAAAGTCTGAGGGTCTTGGAAAACTCTGGAAAAATACTCTATGGAAAAATCCTCAATCAGTATTGTCTAACATATGTCTGATGTTCTCTATGGATCCTTACCTAGTGTTTGATCCCATCTCTTCCAGTGCTTCCTCCTATCTTTGGCAGTAATATCATACATCCCGATGACTTTCTACTGGACAGATGGGAATATTTCCTGAGGATTCATTTTATTGGTGTGGCTGGTCCTGCAATAAGCCTTAAACAGAGAGCCTGTGAAAGAGTTTCTGATTCAAAAAGGGAAGATTTCTTTCAGATTTCTGGAACTAATTAAGCTCAAGATACAGTCCAAGACAAATTTTCACGGTAAGGGTACAACAAAAACATAGCTGAGAGGAAATGTCAAACTCAGGATTCTTACCCTGATCTCCAAACATTTTGTGGAACGTCTTAATTGGGAATAATTATTTAAAAATCTATCTAAGTAATAAAAAAGTCAGAACAAACAAGGTGTGAGAAAACATGCCTTAGTTGCGCCCGTAGTTACTCTCACAACCGAAAAGAACAGTGATGTCTTTGCAAGGTCCGGAGCGTCTGGAAGGTCTTTCCACTGTAAGTTAACTTATTTAACATGCTGAGAATATAACTGAGAATCAACGACTTTCCATGGAGTTTTGCCGTTAGTGCAAAACTGCAGCGCTCCAGGTCAATTATAAGCACTTTGTTTTGGCTCCTGAGTAACATGAGCCTATTGAACAACTACTTCCAGCAGTATTATTCTGGCAGTGAGACAAAAGGACAGATTCAATGGCCTGTTATGGTTTGCTGCTAAGTCACTGTCAGCTGACAAGGAGAGGACATAATCTCATCTGCAATAACATTTATGTTCCAACTGTTTGGTCTCTTTTGGTCTTTAACGCCATTCAATCCTGACACTCAATCCCGACAGATATTGGAGCCTAATTGGCAGGCCTTAACAGATTAAAGGGTTTGAATTGTGTCAAAGGTGCCCCAATACTGCAGACTGTGTTTTGAATTGCGATATAATCAGAACCATGTGGTTGTAATGAGGACGGGCCGTTTTGTTTGTTTTGGTCTCTTTTCAAATATTACTTAAACAGAAATTTGGTCCGTTGCGCCTGTGGTGATGAAGTTTCAGAAGTGTGGATGTCATGATGTGCTTTGTTTTCATAAAGAACTGCAGTGCAGACCTTATGATTACCTCTGACAGGTTGATCTTTGCTTTGGCTGGCAGCCTCCTTGTTCTTCTTATTAGAGGTTACTGCAAAGCTTCACCGAAAACTGTATTAAGCCTCCAAAGACTGACAAATGAATCTCTTTAACATTGGCAGGTCTAGTGTAACTTGAACTTTGAGTTTTATTTAGGACATTATTTTCTTGAGATCTGTACGATAAAAACACATTACTTAAGGTAATCAGTTAGAATAATGTTCAAAGCTGAGTTGAAAGCCGCTGCAGCCTCTTGCAGCGTTCACCAGACCTTCCAGCAATGGCCGCAAGCTTTGACTGACAGCTTATTGAACCACTAAACATGAACCATGAAATAAGAACCCTCATATAAGGGTTGACTTAAAATTGAAAAAAACGTTGAATGGCCACCAATGTGGCAAAGATTTTTTTGTGAGAAGCAGTGCTCGGTCAGCACTGTGTTGGCTGTGTTGCGGTGAGGATCTGCTCTACTGAGAGAAGGTAGACAGTGATTGGAATGAAGATTTTAAAACCCAGGTGGCTTGCTGGCTTACTGTCCAACCAAAGCTGCGGTGATAAAACTACAATAACATATTGGGTTTTTTGTCCACACGCAATGTCTATCACAGATGTTCTTGGTTCAGAGTGGTTTTATTACTGACAGACGTTGACGTCTGCAGTGACCAATGGTGACATGCCTCAAATGAAGTTTTTTCCACCACAAAATGGTGACATGTTGGCCCTCAGAAGGTCCATCATGCACAAGGAGAGGCTGGTGTGACTCTTGGTTCCTGTAGATGACCAGAACATGGAGGCATTCAGTGGACATTTGCTGATGTTGCTTTCTTTAAGCTCTACGTACCTCTCCTTCCTGTTTTCATTCCCTGAGGCTGCCATTGACTGTGTGGACCAAGGAATCACATGTCAGAGACCAGACACAGCCCTGAAGGTAGCTGGCCTGACAGGCAGACACCCTGAGTTCCCTGAGTGCTACGTGCTTAGCATTACTATCAGAGGAAGAGCCTCATTAGGGCTGTAATGGCTGCCATATGGCAGGGAAGTTCCCCCACACTAAGCTAGCACTCCCTCATCTCTCCAAATGCATTAAGGCCCCATTGTTTACCAGGTTAATGCTGCGTGTGTTGGGGGTAATAGTCTGTGTGATTGACCATGTGCACCCAAGGCTCTACGGTGAGATTCCTACAGTACCAGTGGAGCATCAGATCACTGTCTGATTAATGGAGCTCTTGGGTTGGCTACTCCCAATTAGTGGCAACCTAAAGTTAAGAGAAATAAGCTTGTGACAGGAAGGTCACTGGTGCGGATCTCCCAGCTGGCCTCCACTGGGGCAAGTGAGTGTGTGATATTCTCCCTTATTTCACCAACCGTTACTGCCAGTGCCTTTGAGTAAGCTGCTTGTACCAGTGGAGCTGCTTAGTGACCAAATGTAACAGAGTGTCAGGTACTGGGCCACACAGATGTGAAGGTGTGTGCATGTGTAGCCTTTATTATATAACACAGGTCTGTAAAACCATCCCTCAGTTTTTTCTTCTCTGCTTTGAAATGCCAAATTGTCCCATAACTTCAAAGCTCTGTCTAAGTCAACGACATAAGGCATATGAATCCATCCGTCTTTCTGTGTAAAACATTATCTATCCTTCACTTTCCTCACACAGAGTATCTTCCTCAGATTATTTTGGTCTGTGGAGTGGTGAACCATACAGGAATGGCCTTTCCAGGTGTGCTGGCCCTAAGTGGACTGAGGCTCTCGGGGGAAATGTCCTCTTCCAATTTTATATCACGCAAATTACGAAGATACGGGTAAAGATACCATGTCATATGTTTTCAGATGTTTTCTTAGAAAATCTTAGTGTAAAGCCACCCTCAGAGTAAACGGGTCCCCTAGGCTGTGTGATTAATAGATGAGAAGAGCATGTACACCCCAGTGACCCTCATATAGAGTACAGTGTGTATGTGAGGAGAGGCCATCCTGCCTTACTGATGCTTATTATAGCCCATGAATGGTCTCCAACCCCAGGTGTATAAGGATTTTATGATGTTCAGCATTTGTTATTGGTTTATGATTGCAACATTTGAACAATTCTCTGCTTTATGGTCATGGCCCCATACAGAGGGACAATCAAATTGTGTGCCTGGAATTTCTGTTTAGGATTAGCATGTGAAGTTTGTCTGTATCTTCCTGGGTCAATAACTGAGGCGGTGCATGTGCTTCAGCTTATGGGATAAGTCAGCAGCCTGTATCCAAGGAGTGAAAGTATGTGCTTACAAAAGCAGAGCAGCACCCACTTTTCATCATCCCAATCATTTTGTCCTGCACTGTGAGAAAACAGATAAAGTTTTATTAACACTATAAAAAAAAACGAAAGGGGAAAAATATGTGCACAGCAAGAAAATGTCAAGAAACAGAGTCCCAGTAAATCTGATTCCAACATATCCTCTCTGAAAATCTTTATTATATTAGAGCATAAATTGTGTGTAGAGGGGATAAATGGGAAACATGTGAGGTGCCGGGGTGAGGTGGTACCAGCACGCGATCATGTGGTCCAAAATGTATAGAGCTTGTTCCAGAGAGAGAGAGAGAGAGAGAGAGAGAGAGACAGAGAGACAGAGAGAGAGAGAGAGAGAGAGAGAGACCACTCTATCAATATATTCTTGAAAAAGGACTTAATGCCCATGGATAGTCTTTGTAAAAGCCCTCATCAGATGATGTTGAAAGCCATGATTGATTGATTATGTCCCTTTCTCAAGCTAGCTGTCCATCTCATTCAATCCCTTGAAAACAATCACACTTTTGTCTCCTCTTTATCTCCCTCTGAGCTGATTGTTGAAGCTCACTTTCCTCTCTGTGACAGGTTCCTTAAAGCTCCTCAGCTGTCCGTGAATGTCTTTTGACCTCTAGTCTATAGTTCAGTAGATCCTGTGTTTTTCCTAACAGCGCTTGATGTGCCCATTCAGCCACCTGCAAGCCTGTTGTGAGCAAATGTATCATGATCACTGTCCTCTAGCCAGGCATAGCAGCGCTGTGCAGGACCTGCAGCATAGACAAAAAGCACACCTCATTTTCTGTCTTGGTAATTTCCTACTGTAGATGATGCCTGTCAATGTATCTTGACAATGATGTTATAGAAATGAAGTTGGTTGAAGTGACCTGCCCTCCCGCTCAAAGATATAGCTTGGGATAGAGTCTTTTATTTAGAGGATTAGTGGCTTGTCGGTGGTCTTTTTAGCCTAGAGTGATTCAGTTGTTACAGTGCTACCTGGAACTGAACTGTGTTGGTTTTGCATGGAGTGACTGCCCTCCAGAGAATGAAACTGACCCTGAGCAAATACACTGCATACCGTTGGACAGGCAGAAGGGTTATGGGTAGGACTGCAACTGAGTCTAAATGTAATCCTCCTTATGTGTTTTATTTACTGATGTTGCAGCTACAAAATATCAAATTATTTTGGTGGTCTGTTGTTTAGATTTCGATAGTGTATCATTTTCAATGGAATAAACAAGCTAGCAAAATGAGTGCTTGTTGTTGGGAACTTGTTTTTTCAGAGTGGTATTAATCCTCATCCTAACATTTTCTTTTGCATGGGAAGTGGTTTACAATTGTTTTGAAGCCAGGGCACAGCTACGATAACAGGCAAGATATCACTATTTTGGTAAGTGGCATTCCTAGCCTGCGTCCATTAAGTTGTTACAAAAGAAATGTGGGAATAAGGACTTAGAGAATGCAGGAAATACAAGTCATTCCTCTCTGAGGCTCAAACTCCAGCTTGCGCGGGAAATAAATCACTTAAGGATTGAGTATCATTTTCAACTGAGTTTTGAGATCTAAGCCTTCCACAGTCGTTGCACAGTGTTGAGTGAGATGCCATGCGGCTGAGGCCTGCTGATTCATTTATTGATCTTGACTTGCAATTTTGAATATTTTTAACATGAGGGGAAAGGAATAACTCATGAACACACATGCACGTACACACAGTGGAGGGTTTCCTGATTTATTTAGTGCTCATGTACTTCTAACAGGTTGGTGTATTGGGGGAGGAAGAGGGATGGCCCTAGGAGGAATTAGAACAACGAGGTGTACTGTAGAGGATAAGCAATGTCAATAGCACTTAATGAGGTAAGCAGGAGTCAGGCCTCGGTGGCCGATGTTTGCCTGCACAGGACACAAGAGCATTTGAGCAGCTGTCTGCTCTCCTCACTACCTGATGGGAAGCCATTATCACCACTATTCACACACTGCCAGGGGACAAACTCATTCCATTAGCTATAGATTTATACATTATTTCTTTTTTCAAAGAATGTGGAGGAATGAATGCATTGGGAATATATACACTGTACAGAATATTAGGGCCACTGTTGAATTTACTGTTGAATTTACTGTTGAATACTGTTGAATTTCACCACATTCTGCACAATCCATGTTCATGATTGTCTCAAAAAGGAGCCACAGCTTTCAACTGGATTCACCTGGTCAGAACAAGCTGAGTGTTTTGTCCACTCTGTGTATAATAGTGCCCCAAAGGTGTGTGTTATCCAAAGGACATTTATTAGAATGCAATATATACAGTATGTAATAATTTGTGTGTGTGTGTGTATGTGTGTGTGTGTGTGAGAGAGAGAGAGAGAGAGAGAGAAAGAAAGAAAGAAAGAGTGAGAGAGCGTGAGAGAGAGAATGGAAGTATACAATACTTATAAGGAGACAAACAATTATGTTTAAAGCATCTGTAAAGGATGACTCCCTGTTGAGGTAAGTGGTATGTGTCATGTGTTCTGTCAGTCCATCAGTAAGATGAAGATTGATGATCCAGATATGTAGGGGAGAGGCTGAGAGGCCACGTGAGGGAGTAAGGGGAGGACTGGTGAATGTCGAGGAAGAGCCTCCAGGTGTTTGGCTATCAAGGGACCTGAAGGTGAAGGGAGTGGGTGTGCTGTAGTCACAAGATGCTTTATGACCTTGTTTTTTTAATAAACTATGGTTTGTGACCTGAAATAGGTCACATTTTTGTTTCTGTTGGGGTAATATGTTTCCATAATCTGGGGTCCCAGAACAAGAGACATTTCTTATTTGTATTCTGGACTTAAAAGAAGTAGAAATACTCCTTAATGGAAATCTTAGCGCTGAAAGCATCTTTGCCCCAGTATGAGTGAGTGAGTAAATGAGTAAAGAAGATTGTAGTGTTAAGATGCAGTAAGGATTTTGTCTGTTGAGACCTTATATCTTGGAGGAGTGTGTGACCTCAGGCTGGTCCGTGAGGATTTAGAGAAGTGTGTGTGTGTGTGTGTGCCTATGTCTGTCTGTATTTCTCTGCATTTGTGTTTTTGTGCGTTCATTGCATCTGACAGATGAACCAGGGCAGAAGTGGTGATCTTAATGCCAAGACGTGCTAAGAGCAATACTGTTCAGATCCAAAGTCAAACAGGATGGCTCCTATAAAGAAAACTCTCAACTTTTCTATGACTAAGTTACCTGATTCTCTCTGGCTTCTCGGAGATAACAAAGGGCGACCAAGTCAGTTCGGGGTTTGAACTTTTGAGGCAATATAAAAATGAAAGTAGAGTAATCAAAGCCATTATAACTACTTATTTGATCTAGGCCTATTGCTGAGGCACACAACCTATTGAAGCAGAGCAGCACCCTGTTGAATTAAATCATGTCCAATCCACCCACTCCTCTGTCTGCATGCATGTACTCAAACTGATGCCACCCATTCTTCTTATATAGTGAAAGCCATTGCGGACATCCCTCACTCTGCAACTTGCATTAGTACAGCTGAATTTTCTAAGCAATTCCATGTTGGGGCAGAGGGACAGTATAGCAGCGCTGCTGCAAGCATGTATAAAGTAGGACTCTAAGGATGGTTGCATCATATTTTCCTCATCTAATCTTGTATTGTCTTAACATCCCACCTTTACCTTGGTCTATTCCTATTAAAGGGGGAGTTGGTTTCAGATGAATGGCCTTGGATCAGTTTTGGTAATCCAACGTAGTCGGATTAGCTACTTTACTATATTATAAAACAAGGCAAATGGTTTCAGATAAACATTTTCAACCAAGCTTAAACCAGAACACGATGAAGGATACATCTAGATATTCTTAGCTTTGCTCCTCAGAGGGTCATCTTATCTGCCAGTGTGACAAGTTATATTGTGCATTACAAAGCCCACCAGTACATAGATATGATTAGATATGATTACATTAACCACTGTGTTGGGATTGGAGCTGAGTCAGCATCCATCTGCATGTTTTGCTGACATTTGAAGTGTCATCCTCTAGTAACTTCTAGATCCAGACACAAGTGATAATTACCATAAATTACTATAAATCCACTGTATACTGTTAATAAACTCTACTCTTCACCTCCCTTGCACTGTCAGTTATACAAACCACTGGGGTGTTTTTTTGGCCGCGTGCACGGTAGTCCTATGTTCAGTAAAACTACTTATATTTCATTCTGTCCTCATAGCCCAATCCCTCAAGTCGCTCAAAATGATAAATTCTATAGTTAAATCTTTTCTTGAGGGTTTAGTCCAAGAGTCATCTTACTAACGAGTCAGCTATTCTCCCTCTTTGGTAAAACCATTCATTTGACCCGAGCATTACGTTCAGAATTTGTTGATTCTTAGCTTAGACCAGAGACGTAGAGCATGACGATTCTCCAGTAAAGGCCAAGCCACTAAGTCAAAAATAGCTATATCCTGAAAACTGATCGCAAAAATGTGTGGATTTTTGTCTTTATTTGAGGTTTGGGTTAGGTATAACGTTTCCTTTGGGGTTACGGTTAAAATAAGGGTTATGTTAAGGAATTATTTTTTCAAAAAGCTCTGGCATTGCAGTTTGGTCAGAAAGAAACAACCCTGATGCCATGCTGTGCATCACAAACATTTCACTTTGAGGACCATGTATGACTTCCTGCCTTGTGAAAACCATCCTCTCCAAAACCTTCCAATAGGCCTCGCCAGCGACAAACATGGTGTCTATCTCTGCTTGGCTTCTTGATGATGATGGCAAATGACCCTGAGCAGATATGGAGAGCTCATTAGGGCCCTCAGGAGCTGGGGGATCAAAGGGGCATGTGTAAGAGGGGGTCAAGGGCCCATGTCACCTCTCTATGAGTTAATGAAAAATGCAGGGCGGGGTTATGTGTGTGTGTGTGTGTGTGTGTGTGTGTGTGTGTGTGTGTATGTAAAGCCCCCCCCACCCAGTGAGGAGGAATGTGCTGAACGATGGACAAGCACAGGCTTATATAGGCCAAGAAAGGGCAACACAGGCCAAGAGGACAGGCCTATAGGCCAGCCCCCATCCCCCATCCTTTACCTCTTTCCTGAGAAATTGACAGATTTTTTTTATTGTGTGTGCGCAATTCTAACAATATTAGGAATTACTTATAGTGTTGCAATATTAGAACCTAAGTAAGATTAACCAGGAGGACCCCTAAACCTAAACATTACAATGATCTGCACTCACTGTGTTCTACAGAAAATCCTGTCTAAAATCCTTTAAAAGTCTATCTTTCCAGATGACCCAGTCGACCCTGCTTGCCCTTAGAAACCAAGTGTGGGTGTGGCCTGATACTAAAATATGGCGACCCATCCTTGGTTTCTGAGGTCCTGCAAAATTCTACAGATTGCACTTGAGGCCACATTACACAGGCAGTGTTTTAGGTGGTACAGTAGATGGGCTGTTCTGCCAAAATTATGAAATTATAACATCATTTTTTTCATGATACTGTTCACTTTCCATCATCTTTCCAATCATCTAATCATCTAATCACCATGCTATAGGCAATATTGCTGTTCTCCATTGCCAAATGTATCATCACCCTTACTGACTTACTGTGTTGCTCTTGTTATTGTTACATGATACAGGAATACAAAACAAACCAAACTAACCTTTGCATACATTCTTGGGGTTTGAAGGAACAGGACTTGATACTGCTACTGCTGTGCTCTACAAGGTCTAAACAAATGCTAAAAACCTTAATTATTGGCTTGGTAATGATCAGGTATACTTCCTTGTTCATCATAAAAGAGCCATAGGCAGTTGTGGCCAGTTGTGGTCTGCACTGTAACTATCTGTAGATTCTATAGGGAGACCTTGACTTGCCGTGTGCTCTCACTCCACACAAACAAGCTGCCAACAGCTTATTAAACATGCCTCCTCCTGCTCTCTCTCTCTCTCTCTCTCCTTCTCTCTCTCCTTCTCCCTCTCCCCCATCTCTTTCTATTTCTCTCTCTCTTTCTCTCTCTGGAACCACATTGGCCTCTCTTAGAGGAAGGAGAGGGGTTGAACAAATAGTTTTTGCAAGGTCTGTTTCTGAAATTTCCTGTAATTCAAAAGTAAACAAACTATTGGTCCATGTACAGCTAAGGGGTCGCACTAAATCTTTTAACAGACGGGGCCAAAATACGAAATAACTTTCCCTTTCCCTGCTGTCACTACGCTCTCCCTCTTTGACAAGAAGTGTCCACTGCGACCCAGAAGTGGAACGCATCTCCGTCTCTTGGATGCGGGACTGCTGAAAGGCCCAAGGTTGATCCAGCTGCAGAAGGGATTTGTTAAAACCAAACGTTGAACACATCTCTGAAACTATTTGGCCACATCGCTACCCTTTGGGATGGAAATAGCAACTGTAGTACAAGTCTGCTTACCAGTCAAATATCCTTGGACATACATAGGAATATCTTGAACAGCAGTTACCCTCGCTGCCATCCACAGGATAAATGTGTATATATTGGAAAAGTACTTGAGCTCCTTACTATACTATAATTCTTTATAATAGACATGCATTTGGTGAGTACCTATATCAAAGGTACCGTACAGTATCATGGGGGCATTCATTTTAGCATGGGAGTCAAACAGGTCCACTGTTTTAACCCAGCTATTGTCACGTAAAGGCATAGATCATTAGATCAGCCGACATTATTGTGTGCTTTCAGTATACTTTGAGTCATCAGAATACAGTGTAACATTTCATCTCTACATATGTACAAAATTCAATTTAGCCCCAGAGTAAGCCCCATTGTTTTTCTCAATTGCTCGGATATGACTGCTGCAAATATGAAACCAGAAAGCTAAAAGTGCCTTTCCAAAACGTCTTTGACATTTCGTGAAAACCAACAAAGACATTAAGCAAACATGTTAGTCTCTGCCTGTTATAGATTTTTACCCACTGATCAAACTAATATGAAAATGACACCAAATTGCGGTCTCTCGTGTCACAGCCTGATCATATTAGCAGTGTGTTGTGCTGCTCCACGTATGGAATAGTAAAACATCTTCTGTGAAGGCATTCTTTGGTGGTGATGCACAACCTCATTCTTAAAGAGAGTTGATAGGAACCATTATACAGTACCAGAACAAGGAGCCTGCAGGGTTATTGCAGGAGTATAAGGGGTAAACAAGGAACCAAGCTGGAAACCATTTCACTCTAGGAGAGAATGGGGGGAATGGCAGAAATAGGAAGAGCGTGAAAACATTTCTCATGCTCTGCGGAGTGGGTCAACATAGATGGCTTAATTGGAAATAGCTGTTAAGATTCAGATGCAAACTAATGGCTGTGTTTAAGTACTGGCATCTGTTTTATGAAGCGATGGGGGGGTAGCAAAGATTTGCTTTGGATTGTTTTACTCTGGATATAAGGTAGCCTGAATCTCAATTCAGGAGTTTGCTTGGTTAACCTCAACATGTGGGAAGATGCAAGTCATAGATTCTCCTGTTCCTTGCAGTTGTCTTCACCAGTACAGGAACCCCTACAGATTCACTTATTACAGTTTGTTTTTATGTGGGAGTTCACTGACATTAAAGCAGCACTCTCACAGAGAAAAACTCAGACGTTTGTGAGACACCTGGGTCATGATCTACAAAGTCAGCAAGGATAAAACTCAGTTAAAGCTTTAGAGACTTCCTTTTTGAGAGAGGAACACCTAAACAGCACGGTGGGGAATCCTCAGCTAGAGAACTTCATGTTTTCACAATTGGTCTCAGCGTTTTGCTGACCATGCATTATTTTAGTAAAACTGCCCTTTCTGTCCTTTCCTTTCAGATGTTAACGAATGTGAGGTGAACGACGGCGGCTGCGGGGGATACTGTTGCAACACCATTGGCAGCTACTACTGCAAGTGTCCTGAGGGCAGTAGACTGGGGCCAGACGGCAAAGCATGTCAAGGTAAGACGGACATCTGGCTGTGGCTGGAGTGCACAAACACAGAGAGGTTGTTTTTAAATGGGTTGTAAATAACCTGGCATTCCTGCAGGCTTGTTGCTCAGCTGGAGCTTCCTGCACCATGTTATGAATGGAAGAAGTTTTTTTGTTTCTTTTTTTTCAGAATAAGACTAGAATCACCTTTATCTTAGAATATGTTGAAGAATTTACTAACACATTTCCAACAACACAAACCATTACACATGATACATAAATCAACATTCATTAAATGTTGGGCCTCACATACAATCAAGAATGGCAAGTGCAGGTTTGATGACTTCCCATTCCATTGTTCAGTGGAGTCAACATTGCCTCTCCCAGGTTGACTGAATGTACCTTGCATTCCTGGGCCCATTTTGTTGTTTGGTGGTGTATTTTTCTTATTACCGTGGATAATTGGCCACACGTTGACAACATGACCTCACGTTGAGATATTTTCAAGGCAGCTACAATGGAGTTTAATAGCAGAACGATCTAAAACAAACAAACGGTCAACGTAAGGTTTTGGTGTCAGCACCTCAGATATTCTGTGGATATTTGTTTTGTTTTTCTACCTTAATAACTAAGCAAACAAGTAAAAGTACATTCAGGAATATATTTGTGATTACTGGAAGAGGAAGAACAATTTCTAACCACTGGTTTCAATATTTGAGGAAATATTTTTCTTATTTATAAACACATTCAAATTCTAATAGCTCATTTCCCATATGAACTGGAGGTCGCATAAGATAATATTTAAAAAAGTGGTTGCAAATTCCAGTAATCACAAATATATTCATTAATGTGCTTTTACTTGTTTGCTTTACAAGTTATTGGAGGTGGAAAAACAAATACCCACAGAGTATCCAATGTCCAACACCAAGCCAACTTCTACTACTCCGGTCACATACACACACTCTCCGGTCACAGCTAAATGGAACAAGTTCACGTCTGTTCTCTGGGGGCTGTCCGAAGGCATTCTGGGAAATGTAGGATATCACAATGGAAACAATAAAAAGATAAATTGCACCACTTCATCACAAAATAGCTCCTGGATATCTGAGGATGGTATTTTCCTTCACCTCTCTTGACCAAGATGACTGAAGGTTAACTATCTAACTATAGGTTGGCTATCTGACCCTAATTTAAGTTGACCTTCCACTAAAAAGGGCTCAAACCATGACCATGCATTGAAAGAGTAGCACATGCAGCTGCCTCCAATTCTGCACCTGACCTGTCATGGAAACGAGGTCAGCACAATTTCAGCTTTCTTTGGGGCTGGGATTGTGCTTGAACCATAGCATCAGTTGGAAGAAAAATAGAGGGATTATACATTTGTAGGTGAATTAAAAATAATTTAATACTTTACTAAAGCCTGTAATTTGCTTGGTCTACTGTGGTAAAAATGTGGCAGCATTTCTACATGTTACCCCCATTTATCATTCAATTTATTATGAAACCTAAAGCGCCTTTGTTATTAAAAATGTTGGTCGCTGTGAAAACTGAGAAGAAAATCAAAACCTCCCCTTATATGTCATCTCTGGCCTGGATATCATCCTCTTCACCTTAAACGCCCATTTTCCTTCTCTTTAGTCAGTATTCAATGCAGTGCAGCTTTGCAGAGCATGCAGCACAAAATAACAGGAAAGACTGGCGCAGGTTGCAAAGTTAAGGCATGCTTTCTCTTTGTGTTCAGTACTGCACAGAAAATAGCACTTTTGGCTTCACAAGGAAACTGACACACATCAGAACATATATTAACAAAGAGTAAAGCATAATAAAGTAAATGCCCCAGTTCCCACATCTTAGATTAGTAGGTCAGAATCTTCCATTTTCTCTTCAAAAAGCCTTCTAGTTCTGGTCCTCTGAATTTTAACTCGATTTAGTCTCTGGTCTATGTTGTAAAGGAGCTGAGTCGACCACACAGGCAGCACAGGTTTCTAATAACCTCTTGGGACTGACAGAACGCCGAGCTAGCGGAGGGTGCTGAGGTCCATTTGTTCTGCAGAGCTACAGGTGTGAACAGGTGCCCCCGACCTTTAACCCTTGACACAGGATATTGTCACTCCTTAATAAGTTATGGTCTGAGAGCTTCAGCAACTGTGAAGTTCTTCCTTTACAGGTTTCTGTGTGAATTGTATGTGTGGTCTTATTTATGGGGAAAGCCAACAAGAATGGGTTTGAACTCAAGAAAAAAAAAGTGGGAAAAAAAAGTATGGAGTATTGGGAGTAATTTTGGTCTGTCTGGGACCTTCAGAGCTTGTATCCCATCCTGGAAAGTGGGGGATGGTGAGGCCACTTCCTTAGACAGAATGGGGTCTATAGATGGGCCTCGCTGCACTGCTCTTGCTGACCATGATCTGGGCAAAAATATGATCAAATTTGAAGGGAACTTGATATATCATACCTTAAGTATACCCAAAAGTGGATACACATTTTTCAACTGTTCAAAATGTTTTAATCTACTAGAATGTATTGAACACCAAGGAGGGTCTGAGGCACTGACAGCAAAAGTTAACACACCCCGACGAAGGCTCCTTTGAGCTGAAATGCGTTGCTCAGTCTTAACTTTTCAGATTGACAAGGTAAAATAATGGCTTTAAACTTTTGTTATCACAACAAACAAATGTTTTTAATTCCAAACACCACCCGTTGATTGGTTTCTGGTCTGCATTAATCAGCTACTTTGTCCAGGTCTAGATTCGAGCTCAGCAGCTCAGCTTCAGACTCAGACGGTGTCACACGATAGCATTCACACCACATAGCCCCCAACCTCCACAGCACCACCTCCACCACCTTACCCAGTGGTGAAAAGCAGCCATTGTGTGTCCCACTGAAATCCTCTCACATCAGGAGACTAATAAGTATATTACCCTTGAGAAACCTCCTGCGTCTATTAACTTGAATGCTAGACATCCTCTACAATAGTTGCCAGTGTGCTAGAGTTCAGAATGATAGGAGACTTCCTTCATGAATGTGTAATCCTGCACAAGGGGGGTTATGTCGTGATTCCTTGTTTCAGATGTCTAAATGGATTGGGCAGATGGATATTTAGTTCCTTTAACTGATCACAGTAATCTGTGCGTGGCCATGAAAAGGGTTCTTTTACTGGCAAAAGGCCTCCACTTTGACCCCCCCCCCCCCTACCACCACCACCCCCTCTTAGTTCCTATTATTGGTGGTGTGTTAATTAAAATAGTATTGAGATCATTTTGGAGAGGTCTGTTCCCACGGGTCTGTCAGAGACCACTCTGGAGAGGTTAGAGGGCAGAGAGGATGCAAGTGTAGAGGCTTGTTCGTGGTACACCCCCTTTTACACACACACACACACACGCACACACACGCACACACACACACACACACACACAGAGATCTTGGCAGGCTTGGGAAATAAGCATATTTGAAAATGATTTCTAATATTCACACTACTTGGGAAGTACTTCTGAGGACCTCTGACCTCTGAGGAACTTCCAATGCGGAAGCATTGCATGCTTAAATAAACTGAACCAAATGTTCCTAGTGTTTTTAACCCCCCCCCCCCCCCCTATTATTTTGCCCGCCCCATACACTCCGCTGTCTTCACTAGTACAAGCAGCAAAACCTCTTAACCTCTGGTTAAGAGGAACCGTGATGTGTTGTCCAGATGTGTTGTAAAGTCTGATTGTCCTTGGATGGGGTGTTCAGGTATGTTGTCTGCTCATCTTGCCTCCATCTCACTGAAACACAGACTCAGTTTGACACACGCTGGTCATTTGGATTCTCTGCTGATGCACATTATGTTGATTGATGTATAATGTACCTCAGTAGTCAAAGTAATTTTAATAGCATAGTATAACAACATAGTATAACAACTGTTATATGTTTATTCCATGTGTCCCCGGGTACGATTTCCCGGTAATTGTGCAGGATTGACTTAATGCACAAAGGAGGGGCCTCCACCAAAACAGGAAGGGGTTTAATTACAGAAAATAATGTGCATCCTTAAACAAATTGATTCCAGTTTCATTATTAAAATTGCATTATGACAGTTTCTCTCAAGTGGCAAGTCATCTTTCTGACAATGATGTAAAACACTACCACTAATGGACTCAAGGGGTCGCCAAAGTCATCCAATTTCAAATTCTACTGGTAGCAGCTTTAAAGATATGTATACTGTATCTATAGTTTAGAGCATTCAGTCTGCATGCTACACGCAGGGTCAACTCAGTGTTGCGATTCATTGTTCCCTTAGAATAGATATGTATGTATGTATTTTCTTATTTTGGTCAAAGACCACTGCAGTGGTCTGGAGCAGGTAGGGATTCAGTGTCAAGGATTGTCTGTTACAGGATGGGCTCTCTAACTACCAAGCCACCCAATCCCCATGAATATGAATGGAAGAAAAAAAATGCCAATATATTTTATTTGCATTTTCTTTCAGTATTTAAATAGAGGTTGCCTTACAGATGACAGCTGAAATATCCTGGATGATTGAATCACCACATGATTCAAGTTAAACAGAAACGATCAAAGTATTCGTCAACTCTTTGACATCCGCTGCTAATACCAAAAAAGTGTGTTTTAATTTTCCTCAAATTGGTGGTTCACTGCAAATGGGATGTTTAATTGGGCCATCTCAAATGGATGTGAGGCTTCATAAAGGATGTAATAAATAAATGCCTTGCTTCTAAAATACCACTAAGTCTTAGCTTTCATTCAGTTTCTCCTTAAATCATTATTTTCCCACACTGACCAAACTTCTGTCTGCGCATTTGTCCAGAAAAGCTCCATAGAGATGATTTAACACAAAAAACAGCTTTAGCAGAGAGGCCATTTTATAGGCTTTCTAATTGTGACATGGCCATGCCTAGCATGCTTGTAAAGGAGCTGACACATTCCTAATGAGTCTTTGAGGTTTTCTGCTAAAGTGCTTAACAAATTGCCTGTCATAGTGCTGTCTTCCATTGGTCCTAATATTGTGTCTTGTGTGTCTGTTCTCTAATTAAAATGGCAATATTCTGTACTGTACATGGATGGTTTCTTAATATGTATTTGTGTGTGCATGTGTGTGTGTGTGTGTGCGTGCGCAGATGTGAATGAGTGTGAGGAGCTCAATGGAGGATGCCAGCAAACATGTGTCAACACACCGGGCTCTTATCACTGTGAATGCAGCGAAGGCTTCCGCATGCACACTGATGGACGGACCTGTATTGGTAAGCACTAAACAGAAATATTTCTATTGTAGGATTCCCCCTAGTGCTCTCCACACGCTGTATGTTTCCCACATTAGTGCTGCAGGATTTTTGCAAACCTTTCCTTTTTGCGGTGGAGCAACAGCGCCGCTACAATTCAGCAAATGTAAAAAGTGGGATTTCTATGGTTAGATCTGTTTGATCGCTAGCAACGTCCAGGAGGGCAATCAAAGATACATATATATATTTTTTTTAAGTAAAAGTAAGTAAAAAAAAAGTTTTTAAAAAAGTTTTTAAAAAAATGACATGGGCGTTTTTTGTTTTTTTTACCATTACCATTTTCCCCCAATTCTTGAATAGTTTACTTTTTGGACATACTAGGATATGGACATCATGGACATTGTGGTATACCCACTTCCTCAATTACCTACTTTCACAACTACCACCACTGGCACTATGCATGCAATATATTCTTACCGTGCTGCACAAAAATGCCTTGTGCCTCACATGGAGTGAACATCTGGTTCCTGTGGGTCCCCAGGAGACTGTGATTCACACCTTGACAAAAGGAGGCAGTGTCTCTGGTATGTTTCCAGAGCAGCCATGTCCAATGTGAGTGAACACCTGGGAGGACCAGACATCACTCCACAGCTAGCATTCAGTCAGCTGTCTTGTGCTTTTCCCACAGAGATAATAGTTCACAGATTATATTCCCTTTATATTTACCTATCTCTATATTTCAGGGATAGCATTCATAAAGACTAAGAGTACTGACCTTCATTGATTTAATGGCCATGTCCAGTTGGGAATACTATCATGTTTTAACAAGGGGGATGACGGGTGGGTAAATGGGTGGGTTTTTCCCTTCAAATCTGCAGGTAACGAGGGGAATGTGTTATTTGTTCACGATCAGCACATTTCTTATGGTCTGAGTTCTCTCTCTAATATCTGAATTTGCCAACTGTAGCTTTGTGGTAGGGGACAGAGTTGGGGTCAAAACGTTTTCTAATTGTATCTGCTGAAGTCATCAATGTTAAAAAGCCAGCCTTTCCCTTAGTTTTACAGCCTGTCTGTGTCATCATGTCTGTGTTTAGAGCACTCAGAAGTCACAAGGCTGACTTTCTTATTTGGCACATCATTAAATCATAGGAGTAAATGGCATGGAAAGATCGTTAGAAAGTAGCCAGCGGTACCCGGTGGAGCGGGCTTGAGTATCATTTTCCAATTCCCAGCCTTTACCCAAGTGTTTTCCATAATCACATGGCCGCAGACCATTAGGTGTGAAAGCCATTTTTGATTGCCAAAAAAATGCAGTTATATCTGTCCCCCTTTGTGAGTTTTACAATGCATATCAAAGCCAATGGATTTTTAGGCTTATTTACACTTATTTACAACACTATATTCTGTATGTCTGTTAAGCGGTGAAGTCTTGTTCGGTGAAGAACGGTGGATGTGAGCATAAGTGTGTCAACATGGGGAACAATCACTACAAATGTGAGTGTCGGAAGAACCACCAGCTGAAGAGAGATGGGAAGCACTGTGAATGTAAGTCATCTGTTAGCACTCCTCAGTTCAACATATATGGGGAGTCTTCTTCTGGCGCTGCAAATTGGACCAAATTAAGTTACATACAATGTTTTTTCTTTTTTCTTTTTGGCCTTAGGATCTGTTACTGTGTCATCAAAACTGTAGCTATATATCAACGAGAAAATCCTACTGGTGTAATCTTTAAACTTAATATAGTAGCTCTAAAATAAGAGATATAAGAGAAGACATAAGGAGCAAAGGAATCATAGAGACAAGACCCTGGAAACACACATTCTGATTTCCTCTCCCAAACTGAAAATGACTCACCTCAATATGAACCCCATGCCAGTTTTGAATGGGAAGGAAGGAGTTAGATGCAGGAGGCAACTTAAATGTTAGCATGGGCAGGATATGAGGATGGTAAACTGTGAACTAACCATCAGCAACATGGAGGTCATGACATCACCCGCTGGGCTGACCTGGGCATTTGAATGTGTGTGTTTCTTGAGTGTGTGTGCAATGTGCATCTGTGGTTGTGTCTATAATGTGCGTCTCTGTATGGCTTTCTATCTGTTTTATCTGTGTGTGTTGTGTGTCAGTGAGGGATCCCTGTGGGGAGAGGAATGGAGGCTGCGACCAGCTGTGTCGCTCAGAGGACGGCCTGGCTGAGTGCAGCTGCAGACGTGGTTTTACCCTGGCTGGAGATGGCAAGACCTGTGAGGGTGAGGACTCAGATAACACAAGCGTGCTGTTGATGTTGCAAACACGCACACACACCCACACACACACACACACACATTTATATGTAACGGATATTTCAAGATTCAAGGAGTTTAATTGTCACATACACACACGAGGTGTGTAGTGAAATGCAAAGTGGCAATGCTCAGCAGAAATGTGCAAAATAACAGATTCACACTATTTACAATAGACCAACACAATATTTACAATATTTAAGAGCTCTATATAAAAAAACAACACAATATTTACAATAAGAGCACTTTATAAAAAAATATAGTAAAAAAAGGGAAAATTGTATGTGTAATATAAATTATAAATTATGTGTAGTCTTTACCTAAGTGTGTGTGTGCATAAGAGGGGCAGTGTGTGTGTCTTGGTGGGGGCCCTGGTGAGGTCGGAGTTCACAGTCCTGATGGCCTGAGGAAAGAAACTCCGTCTCAATCTCTCTGTTTTTGCAGCGTGACTACGGAGGCGCTTGCCTGACCGCAGCAGCTGAAACAGTCCGTTGTTGGGGTGGTGAGGATCCTTCATGATCCTGCAGGCTCTGGTTCTGCACCTCCTGGTGTACAAGTCCTGCAGGGTGGGGAGTGTAGTTCCAATAGTGCGCTCAGCCGAACGCACTACTCTCTGCAGAGCCTTCCTGTCCTGAGCGGAGCTGTTGCCAAACCAGGCAGTGATGCTTCCTGTCAGGATGCTCTCTACAGCTCCAGAGTAGAAGGACTGAAGGATCCTCCGGGAGACTTTGAATTTCCTCAGTTGCCTGAGGTGGTAAAGGCGCTGCCTCGCCTTTCTCACCAGAGTGTCAGTGTGTGTGGACCATGTCAGATCTTCGGTGATGTTGACTCCCAGGTATTTATACCTGCTCACCCTCTCCACAGTAGTCCCATTAATCCCCAGTGGTGAGTACGTCCTCTGTTGTTGTGTCCTCCTAAAGTCCACAATCAGCTCCTTAGTTTTGGTGACATTCAGGAGGAGGCTGTTGTCCTGGCACCAGAGTGACAGATCAGCAACTTCCTCCAGGTAGGCCTTCTCGTCGTTGTTGGAGATCAGGCCCACCACCACTGTGTCATCCGCAAACTTAATGATGGTGTTGGAGCTGAACCTGGCCACACAGTCATGTGTGTACAGGGAGTACAGTAGGGGGCTGAGGACGCAACCCTGGGGGGATCCTGTGTTCAGGGTGAGGGGGTTGGAGGTGTGTCTACCCACCCTGACCACCTGGGGCCTGGCGGTCAGGAAGTCCAGGATCCAGGCACACAGGGGGGTGTTCAGTCCCAGCTCAATCAACTTGCCAGCCAGTCTGGTGGGGACTATGGTATTGAAAGCTGAACTATAGTCCAACTGTGACTGAAAAATCCCTTAAAGTTTAAAAAAGGGACATTTATGATTTTGCCATAAGTTACAGCCATACTAAACCCTGTTAAATAAGCAAATGTACCCCAGTACAGTCTCCATATTAATGTGATAGGAAACTGTTCTCACTCACCAGCATTTCTTCTGGTCCACCTATGGAGAAAAAGAGGAAGTGGAGAAAACTGAGCCCTGACGAAGCCAGCTCGCCTGAGGAAACGTTATTGTGAAAAATGCTCCATATTTTATGTGCATTGGAATTGGAATAGTTGTGGAGCTATGAGTGTGCCGCCACAGGTTTTTGTTACAACCACCTTCATAAAGCAATATGGGAACGTGGATGTTTTAACAGTGCGGCAGTGAGTGGGGCTGGTCTGTTAATGTCAGTGTCAGAAACCTAACTCTGAACAAAGGCCTCATTCATTAGAGGCTTGTCTTTTTCTCAGCCCATTACAGCAAAGCCTACCTGACTCCCCAGAGCCTGAGCCGCAGTCAGACCCTTAAGAGCTTGACCTGGTGCAGTGTGTGTGTGTGTGTGTGTGTGTGTGTGTGTGTGTGTGTGTGTGTGTGTGTGTGTGTGTGTGTGTGAGAGAGAGAGAGAGAGAGAGAGCTAAAGCTTTAATATTCCATCTCCTGAAATGCATGTCTTAGGCTCAGACAAGTATCTGTGTGTGTGTGTGTGTGTGTGTGTGTGTGTGTGTGTGTGTGTGTGTGTGTGTGTGTGTGTGTGTGTTTCTGTGTGCAGTATGGACTACAATAACCCAGGCACCTCTGGCCCTGCGACTAAACTGCAACTTGGCCTGAAGGTCAAGCAGATTACTTAACTCAAGTCAAATAGGACAATAAGACTTATTTCAAACCCATAAACACTTAAGTGGTCAGGACCTTGGCTGTGTGCAATCATGACTAAGTGATTTATATTCTTTTGTCTTGCAACATCCCAAAACGGATTAATCCTTGAATCCTTGGTGTGATACCAACTCTTTTTTGTGTGTGTTTCTATCTGTCTGTCTGTGTGTCTGTGTCTGTATGCCTGACTGTGTGTATCGTAGACATTGATGAGTGCAGGTCAGGCCATGCCAAGTGTTCCCATGGCTGCGTCAACATGCTGGGCTCCTTTAGCTGTGTGTGTAACCCAGGCTTTGAACTCGGGGCTGATGGCAGACAGTGCTACCGTAAGTACAGACATGAGTTCAAAGTAATGTGTCACCTAGTGATCCTGTGCCAACAGAATAAGAATGGATGGACATACTTAATTGCTGGTACACTCAAGAACTTAGGACAGAAGTAGGCACGTTGCAAGTAACCTTCCCTCTAAATTTTATGTCTCATGCATGAAATAATTCCCCTTTCCATAACAAATTTTAGGGCCGCCATACAAGGGATAACAATGAAGATTAACTTGCTAGAATACATAAAAATTGCCCTTTCTACTGTAATTGCAGCCATATTAGGTATATCAAAGAAGATTACTTTGAAAAACCGAAGCAAGAAACATTCTTTCTTCCCATTCTTACTCTATGATAATGTGTTCAAGGATGGAAAGTTTTCCTCCCGCTGGTCTGTGGCTAGTAATTTCCAGACTAGGATAAAGCGAAATTGTCCTCATTAGCCAGAAGTGGAAGCTAATGGAGATGGTATGGAGTTGACATCCATGCATAGCACCGTCCTTAAGTTTCATCGCTGTCTATGTAGCTGCGGTTTCGGTTCTTTCTCCTCCAGGCATTGAGATGGAGATAGTCAACAGCTGTGAGAAGAACAACGGAGGTTGCTCTCATCACTGTGAGCACACCACCAACGGCCCCCTCTGCTCCTGCAACCATGGCCACCAACTGGACCGGGACAGGAAGACCTGTGTAGGTAAGTACTGTCTGCCTGATGTGTATATCTCATCCGCCTTCTGTTTCTAGGTCTCTCCCCCTGTCACACTGTCTTTGATTGTTTCTTTCTTTCTTTCACTCTGCACCACCCCCCTCCCCCCCTCACCTCTCTGTCTCCTTCCTTTCTTTCTCTCTGTCCATCTGTTGAAACTCTGTCCCACTCTGTGCCATCCTCAGATAGTGATGAGTGTGACAGTGGTGAGGCCTGCTGCAGCCACTTCTGTAAGAACTACCCAGGAGGCTACGAGTGCAGCTGCAGGGCTGGCCACAGACTAAGCCCAGACGGCTGCGGCTGCGATGGTAGGAGGGCTGGATTCTTAGCACATTACCTAGTGCATTGCTTCTCTGTGTTTTTTTATGCTGCGGCACACTTAAGTGAGACACAGATTTCCAAGGAACACTCACCGATTGCTCAGAAATAAAAACCTATTTGAAACTGATTTGAAGGATAACCAGCTCAGTCCACAGCACATCCCATCCGCCACTGAATGTGTGCATCAGCATTATTAGTGACATGAAAGAAGCTTCACAACCATACAAACACACAACCTGCACCCAGTGACAATGTCTACACTTCTTGAGGTATATAAAAGCACAATATAAGCCCCAGTTATGATTTCTAGTATTCTAAAGTGCTCTCCAGGCATCGTCTTTTACTTTTCATTCACCCAGCTGTGTTGTGTCTGTGTGCTGTCCTGTTAGACATCGATGAGTGCCTGGCAGAGAGCTCAGGCTGTGAACACTACTGCGTCAACACCCTGGGAACCTATGAGTGTTTCTGTCGGCTGGGCTTCCGATTGGGTCGGGACCAGCACGCCTGCATCCGTGAGTTACGTTCAAATATTTCATAATCAATAAGTGAGTTGGTTGACTGAAATACTTCGCTGATCCACCAAGAGGGAAATTATTTTTTTCGCCTCCTTGTTGGGGTGCAGGGTCAGCCAGCTGGAGAAGGTAGCAGTTTAGCATCTTGCCCAAAGATACTACGGCAGGTATGATCACACAGGTGATTAAATCGAGGCTCTTTGTTGGGGGACAACCTCACTAACCACCAGACCATCCTGCCACCCCACACATGGAATCAAAAGCAATATTTTCATCTGAAATTAGAGTTTATCTGACAAATATAGTGCAAAGCACCTACAAATGAACTCTGGTTTCAAATGAATATTGCTTTTGATTCCATCAAGTCAGTTTCCTCTAGTTGTCTGTGAACTATCATCGTAAGTTGTCACTTTGATCAAGTGAAACATGAGTGTCAGTTGTCTAACCTTAGTCTATCCTCAGCTCTATATGGCAAAGACCTAGAAGAAGAGGAGGAGGAAGAAGACGAGGAGGAGCTGGAGCTCCACAGGCTGCCAGGACCTGCTGTTCCGCCGGCCTCCTCAGCTCCTGCAGTACACGGCAGCCCTGCATTCTCCATACGACAATGATGGTGATGATGATTATGACAACGAGGAAGAGGGAGAGGTCCAGAGAGAGCGTCGAGGAGAACTTCGACTGGTCAGCCACATAGGTACAGCACTGGCATGATTAATGATGCTTGCATTGTTAGAAATGACATTTTGCATTGAAATAGACCATAAAGTATTAAAAGAAAACTTTGATTGTCAATGTGTCTGTAATTCCTGTCTTCCTCAGTGTGTCTAGATGGCTCGTTTGGGGATGACTGCAGTGTGAGCTGTAAAGACTGTGTGAATGGAGGAGTGTGTAGCGCCGACAGAGACCGCTGTGAATGCCCACCTGGATGGGCTGGGATCACCTGTAATGAGAGTAAGACTCCATCAGTTAATAGGAGTATAGACTATGGTTGCATTTGTTGATGTTTGAGATCTGATCATGAACATGCTATAACATTATGAGATCACATGATGTGAAAATTACATGTTTGTCGATAGTGCTAGGGGTTTTCCCTGTCTTCCTCTTCTTCCTTTGCCCTGCTCATATGCACACTATGATCAGACTGTGTCCAGACTATGCAGAGTTCTGATCACAAGGTGAGCCTGACTACTCCCAATACCTAATTGCAGTCGAATTGATCACCACTAACTATGAAGTCATCTTATACTCTGTCAAGGTGTTTTTAAATCACAAAGCTTTGACAAGTGCAGTCCCATAGCTAGGCTGCTGTACTTCAAACAACCTTTGCTCACTACTCAACCTGTCCCTAGAATGAGGTGGACTTCAAACTTCGTCCTAAAGGATCCATATGCTTAGAATAGATATCTCCCCCGGGATACCCTGTGAGTGTTTGAAAGTCAGTGCTGCTGCAGAATATATTACATGTTGTAAAACCATGAAAATTGTTAAGAATTTTAATGACCCACAGCCTCAACATGCATGTAAGGGAGACCTAAACGACTAATTCAATTATGACAGACAGGCACACACACACACACACACACACACGCTCATTCCCACAGGATTGCATCCTGTTCTAGGCCTGTAGGTTTGAACTATCCATTGCAATGCGGTCTAGTTTTAGAGAAAGATGAGATAGCTCCCTGTGTGCATCTGTTCAGGGCCATGTATCAAAACCTGTCTGCTCCTTCGTGTGGGGAGGCTGGGTTGTTTATGGGCTCCAGAACACAGGAGCACCAGGGGAATCAATCTGTCTGCCACTGGAGTGGAGCCAGGGCCCACAGCGAGAGCACAGCCTGGGGCCAAGGATGTCCAGCGCTGGGTTAGAAAGCAAGGCTCCATTGTTCCCATCCAGCTACATGATTAATGGCTGTCTTTGGTCTGAACTCTAGACAGGGCTGTAATCATGAGAAGAGAGCCACGCGGGGATTAATCCGTTAGAAGCAATCTGTCACTTTTAGCAACATGCTCCTGTGGTGGAGTTATTCGGATGCACACCCTGAAGGTGATGGTCCTGTACAGGGGCAACATTTTGAGATGAAGGAGATGAGCAATATCGTTGCCTGAAGCAGTGATGGGAATTGTTAGGGAATAACATAGTGGCCTGTAAGGAACAAAAGTGATGGTTGGTCATAATTTTGGCCCATCTATGGCCTTTAGGGAGGTAACATGATTTGCAAACATCTCTTACCTGACCTGTGGACAGATACGGGCCATTTCATTAGCTTATTTTATAAGTTAATAAAATAAAATGAAAAATATATCCATTCTATCTATATTATCCATTTAATTAGTGGAGCAGTTATGAGTATATCCATTCACAGTACATGGACTATACCAACCTCTTTCTTGGTGCGTAATAAGACCCAATATTTTCAGTATCAGTGCCACTGAAGAGGAGATGTAGATGAATGAGACAGGTCAAAGTAGGATTTAACATAGGGACTGTGTAAAATGGGGTGCAATATTAGAAAGGCTTTCCTTACTTTGTATATCGTATCAGTGTATTATCATCTACATGGTGTTACAAGACGCTGTACTCTTGGATTTCCATAAGCTGGTTTACCTTCCCCTAGAGTGCCATAAAAAGTGTGACATGGAATGTGTGCAGGCATTTACTTGATGCAGTGGAATGTCATGCTTCAGCCCGTCAGGAGGGCCAGCTGGGCCGCGTCGTACTGGATAACAAGGCCAACGAGATTAAGAAAGCCAGGAGGGCACACACTATGGGGAAAGACAGGGTGAAAGGTGAAGGTGTTGAGTGACTCCGGACCTAATGCCTAACCCTTGTCATGAGTCTATGAAAACAATGTCCTGGTTGTGTTTTGCTCTGTGTATTGTATCACTTATGGTGTTTCGGTGTCAAAGCAATCTCCCACAGTGAGATCATTAATAGTGCTGCTATTACGGTGTCAGCGCCCCCCATTCCCTGTGTGATTTCTCTCTCTCTCTCTCGCTCTCTCTCTCTCTCTCGCTCTCTCTCTCTCTCCCCCAGCTTGTCCACAGGGGACCTATGGGCAAGCCTGTAACAGTCTCTGTCGCTGTCAGAATGGAGGCTCCTGTGACCCTGTGACTGGGAG
Source organism: Hoplostethus atlanticus (assembly GCA_034670405.1). Taxonomy (NCBI): domain Eukaryota; kingdom Metazoa; phylum Chordata; class Actinopteri; order Trachichthyiformes; family Trachichthyidae; genus Hoplostethus; species Hoplostethus atlanticus. Next base: position 3,363,378 of record JAXDDX010000003.1, on the reverse strand, counting down.
CTGTCTGTGCCCACCTGGGGTACAGGGCCTGCTCTGTGAGGATGGTGTGTACACACACACACACACACATGCAGGGAATACATGCACACACGTATAGGCGCATGCACACACTGGCGCGCATGCAACGGCCAGGCTCTAGGTTATCCTACAGTGCGTGTTAAACGTGTGGTGATATTGTCATTGTAAAGTGTGACTCTAAGCATCACTCTTGCCATGCTGACAGGCTGTCCTCAGGGCTACTTTGGGAGACACTGCCGCAGGAAGTGTAACTGTCCCAACAACGGACGCTGCCATCGTCTCTTTGGAGCCTGCCTGTGCTCCCCAGGACTGTATGGCCGTTTCTGCCACCTGTGTGAGTACAAACCTGACCTCATGATGTTGATGATGATGATGATGATGATGATGATGATGATGATTGATATAATGAAATATTAGTGACTCAACATCAGTTCAAGAGTTTAATGTCATATTTATATGAACTAATTAAAAGTACATTGCAGTAATGTGAGATGTGTGAAAAGGTACAAGTAAGGAGTTCAAACCTGAAGAAATCTACAGTCTTCAGTGATGATGGGTAACATAAATAACACCTTCTCAGGGTCACAAATACTGGTCCCACTTGGTTAGTTAGTGAGGTGCTTTTTTTATAAAGGAACAGACTGCTATTCCAGGTTAGTTTATATCTAGGAAATTATTGAATTATACAGTAGTGATATTGTAACATAATGTACACTAATCTCGGACTAAGTACTTTTTATGCTGTTAAATATTGGGTGGGTGAATATTACTTTTGAAGTCACATTTGCTCTTCATCGCTGGCTTCATGTAGCCGTTTTGATGGTGGCACCAGGTGAGAAGGCAGCTCTCGGGGGAGCCAGTGGCCTTCCATTTTCCCCTCGATAAGGTGGATGGCTAAAGCAAACTCCTCATTGTCCAGCATACCATCACAATCCACGTCAGACAGCCTCCAGATATGGGCAAGCACAGAGTTTGGTAGGTGGGTGGTCACCATCCACTCTCTCACTTTGGTGCCACTCAGTTTTCCCTCATTTGGACAGAGACTGTAGAAAATCTCATCATATTTTGGCTTATATTTCTCCACTACCCACTCATCGAGATCTTTTTCACTGCTCTCATCATCTTCAGGGAGTTCCTTGAAAGGATTTCTCTTGTGATATGCTGGCCTGAATGTTCCCAAAAAATCACCATCCAGCACTCCAGGCAGGGATTTCTTCCTGGGTTTTTGTTGTTGAAGTAAAGGCATCAGCTTTGCTATGTCAGTGGACAGCAATTTGTCCAAGGAAGCCATAAGGCTTGGTTTTAGTGCCTTGAACTTGGAGAAATCTTGACCCAAAAGCTGCTCCTGAAAATGAAGGTCAAGTTAAAAATATGATTATGAATTTTAAAAAAAGGTGACGCATGAACTCTCAAAATATGATGTAAACAGCAAATAAAAAGTAGTGGTCAACCTGCATCTTGGTACAGTCAGGGAAGTCACCAGCTGGGACTCGATGTTGTTGCTGGATCTTGGTGAAGATTACAGGAAGCTGGTAGATCAGATTGTGCTTCTTCGTTTCTTTGCAAAAGATGGTTGGCATCTCCTGCTTCAGATGGCTGATAATGTGCGCATGAGCCTGGAAGGGGACAAAGACAAGTGTGATGAGCGCTGTGACGAGTGTCAACATCACAGCATTATATCATTTTAGCGTTTTTTTAGAGTGAGTTTTAAAATGATCAGGTGGAAGATAATCCACTGTGAAATATCAGATCAACTCTCACAGGATCTTGGAACGATAAGATAATTCAAAATATCTCTCACCCTTACTAAGCGTGCCCTCTTCACCATGTCGTTCAGCTTGCGTACTGCAGCATTGCTGGGCAGGTTCCTTATGTCAGGCCAAAAGATCCTCTTCCTCCAGCTCTATCAGCTGGTAGTGGTCACACGTCCGCCTCGGCTCCGACCAGAAAGATCCGATGTAAACCCGCAGAATCTCCGGGGTTCGGAACACTTTCCCCAGCGACCACATGAGGGCGCCGTACACACGCATGAGCTGCTGGGAATCCACCCTGTCAGCCTTGTTCAGGACCACGCGCAACTTGTCCTCGTAGCCGCCCAGAGCCCCGAAGGCTCGAGTGAGCTCATCAGAGAACTCCAGCTTATGTGCATCAAACAGGAGGATGATTCGATCCACACGCTCTGCAAACCAGCGCAGCACTGCTGGGAAGTCATACCCTGGGGACAAGGAACGAAGGCACGGGGTTTTCATTAACATTGTATGTAATGTGGCAATGGCTCACTGCCTCAAGAAAGCAGAAGAATATGTCACATATCCCAGAGGCCCTCATCGGTTTCTAGCCATTTTGGTTACACCCATAGATTCATATGTCCAAAAAGACGAGCAAAACCCGCCCAGTGACTTACATCTCATATCCAACTGGCTGTCATATTATTTCATACACTGTGCTTCTGGCTTTAAGAGTTTGAATTATGTTGGGCTGAAGTATTTAATTTCATCTCACTTTGACTCTTCTCTTAGCAGCATTATTTCTGTCAGCATGCCTGGCGTGCTATGCTGACAGAAATAATGCTCTCTGGATTTTATGGATGGAGTGTGCATAGAAGTAAATACTTTTCACCTCCCAAAGTACAACGAGAAATAGGAAATTATTTGATCTCACCTCGACTCAGTTTTCTCTTAGCAGCAGTTAAGATGCCTGGGGTGTCGATAATGCTGATACTCTCAAGGATCTGGTTTGGCAGCTGAGCACACTGAAACCTGTGGAGGGAGAAAATGGATGTTTAAACATCCATTTAAAATCCATATCTCTATGCTATCTCAATTCAGTATTATTTATTTGCCTGAATGGATAAAGCATTGAACTGCAACTTACGCCACTTAGAAACTTAGAAAGAAAGAAAGAAAGAAAGAAAGAAGAAAGAAAGAAAGAAATTAGTTGAATCAATCAAAAGTCTGTACGTTTCTCTCTCTCTCTCTCTCTCTCTCTCTCTCTCTCTCTCTCTCTCTCTCTCTCTCTGTCTCTCTCTCTCTCTCTCTCTCTCTCTCTCTCTCTGGTGTCCCATCACCTGTTTAGAAAGGCATTCCCAAAAAGGTTGAGGTTGCGAAAGGGCTTCCTTGGATCCACTGAAAGGGCATTCCCTGGGATAATTCCTTCAGCCTCTCCGTACATTATGGCAGTGAAGCAGTCAGTTGTAGGCTCTGGCCCAACTCTGCTACCAGGAAAATCTTGTTCTATGAGATACCTAAAGACACATGGGCACACACACACACACACACACACACACACACACACACACACACACCATCTTCAACAACAAATACATTCAACATAATAGACTACATCTACACACAAGACATTCAAACACCTGAGAACATGCATAGAGGGATTTGACTTCTGTAAAATGATGGCACTCACTTGATGAAAGTTGTCTTCCCTGTTGAGTACTGACCCATCACCAACACCATTGGTTTGTTGTCAAAGTCTGCATCCTCATAGCTAGGAGAGTGAAAGTGATGGAAGGAATAGTACTTCTCTATCGGCAGCAGTCTCTTATAATAAAGATTCTTCAGCTCCTCTGTCACCATGTTGACATCCTCTAGCGTTTTAGGGTTGCTCCGGAGCCGGCGGAAAGACATGCTGGTAAATTCTTGCTTTTGACGCTGAAGGAAATTTCTCAAATCAAGTGCGGAAGCTGCTCACTCTTCTAAGACGAAGCTGAATTTGCATGACGGAAGCATGTGCACGCTGAATATCATCAGAATCTCACAGCTGTCTGCTCCGTCCTGCAGCGGGACATTGAGAGGGTGGAGAGGGTGTAACCAGAAACTGCAGCTGCATCTAACACAAAGCCAATGTCAAGCGGGACAGGGTGGAGTTGAGTTCATGTTTTGTTATGGTTTGTTGCTGAAGAGGGACAATCCTGGCAAATTTCATGCAGATTGATTCTGCTACACCCGCAGATTGGGTTTTGGCATTCGTTTTTTAAAGGGTTTTACATTACGTTGACGTCTACTTGTTCAATAGTTCATCATCATTATCGTCAAAATATTTCATTTAGATGTGCCCCTCTCAAACAAATCAAAGCACTGACCCAGTACCGCAGCGAATGTCAATCGCACTCAGTATAAGAGAGTTTGTGGCCTCTTCCTCCCCTCAGCGTGTCCCAGGTGGACCCACGGCGCAGGCTGCTCCAAGGAATGCGACTGTGTTCTAGAACATTCCACTGGCTGCGACCGCAGGACGGGGAGCTGTTTCTGTAAGCCCGGTTACCACGGACCTCAGTGTGAGAAAGGTAAGGCCTCGCTCACTTTACTGAAAACTGTGATCTTGTCCAGCGTTAGAAATCTACACTGATTGGCCTGATGGGGATGATTGGCCTGAAACTTGGATGCGTCTTGCTACGGATTGGTCCAAGGGGTGTGTGCATCGTTTTTGGCGGACGACACGTTTTTAGATTAATGACCTCCAAACAGATGGGAATGTAATGTGTGAGTTGTAATGATTACCACAACTAAAATTTAATAAAATGAAAGTAAAATTACACTACTTCATTTTTCTGGAAACCCCTTGGGGACATCCCGTCACTTTGAGAACCACTGTCCACTCTAACACAGAATTCACATGATTCCTGTGATCCTATTGATTTGTGTATATGAACACACTTTCAAAGCTAGAAACAAGAGGTGGCAAGAGTCTAATCAAACCAGAAACCAACTTTATGGACGTGGTCACCGTACCCTGAGTGATTTTACAGGGGCATTGAATCCTTTTGTGATTCCAAAATATCATCATTAGAATGGAGTCAAGCTATTTGGGTGTGATTGGATGATTCGGAGAGTGTTGCTTGATGACGTCACAGATTGGAGTCATTGTTATTTGGATTCTAGTTTTGGGAAAAAGTTGTTCAACTCCCAAGATCATAGGAAGGAAATCTATTAAATCAGATTTTGTCCTTATAAGAACTCCTGACTCCTCAACTTGCTCCTGCAGCCAGTAGTTGATTTAGGGGACAGATTACTGTGTACTGGAGAAGCAGTTTAAGAGTTTGCTATGAATGCTCCTAGGAACCCATCCCTAATGATGACAGAATGTAGTCAAACAGTGGTTGGGATTGGACCAAGTAGACTGTTTGGGTGGAACTACCAAACTAATGCGTTCCATTCAAAGGTGGAAGTCGGAAATTCCCACTTGCTAGGTGGAATTACAACCTCTGTGCATTCCAGTGGACCAGCTTGGAAAAAAACAGGCAGGAACAGGACGCCCAGGAGATTTGATTTGAGTAAAATACTGTTCCTCATGCAACAGCTAATGTTATGTCAATGATATTTAGAAATGTTAGCATAGAATGTTAGCAACGGTAAGTGCAATTTGAAATTTGAAATTTGTACAGTATGTTTAATGATTTACCCTACAGGTGTTTTTTTCATGGGTTTAAGGTCCTGCAATTCTAAAAATCAAACTTGTGTATGTTGAGGATTATGAACATGTTAAATGCTGCCATGTTGACTTGATGTCAGACGTCATCCGCATCTCAGAAAACCCAGGGTTCAGAAATCTCTTGAGTTTCCTACTTGCTATTTGAACGGCCGTATGATTGTATTATTACTAGTAGAGAGTCAGAATTCCTAACTTTCCGACTTGTGTGTGTGTGTGTGTGTGTGTGTGTCCCTTTGTAGAATGTGTGTTTGGCTTCTTTGGCGCTGGCTGTGAGCAGCCATGTGACTGTCCAGGTGGAGGGTCATGTGACCCCAGGACTGGACAATGCAGCCGGAGATGTCCTGCAGGCCTTCATGGAGACACATGTCAACTGGGTGAGACAAGCCTTGCCAACAGCTGCTTTTACTCACTATAATGGGTGTTGTTCATCAAACTATATAGTTGTCAAGATATATTATGTTTACCAGCCAAGTTTATCAACGTATACATTTTAAGCATACTCTAGTACTCATGTGTGTTTCAAGTCTAAATTATACTATAGAGTCTCTTTAATACATTTGGGATACATCCTTAAGGTTGGAAGCAGTGATTTGTGACCTTTCAAACATTTCACACTCACAGGATTTTGGATCTCTGAGGCCCGGCACAAGCTGGACACAACAGCACCCTCATGTGGCCCTAACCCTTAATAGTGTGTTTGATTTCACTGTGCATACACATACTGTATATCACTGTGGATGTGTGCAGAAGTGTTTTATGTGGGCATTCATACTTACATGTGTGTGTCTGCTTATGTGGGTTTTTGTTTGCATACTGTATGCTTGTGCATGCATGTTTATGTGATCATGCCAGTATGTTTTTTTTTTTTGTTGTACACTGAGAGTACAAAGCGCAAAATATTACAAACACCTTTCTCGTCTGCTCCTACGTTTTCTGGTGGAAATCTTAGAACTCCAACCTAGGTTCGTCAACCTTAATGTCAATCATCAGCAGACACAAGAGAACAATTCGGTTAGTAGATTTAATACGTATATACGGGAAGAAAGAATGACGGTGTGGTGGCAAACCTTCTCCAACACACAGACATTACAGGGGAGCTTTTATAGTTCTAAAGTAACTACACTAAAACAATAAATGAAAAGCAATAAGAAAGAAGTCAGAGGTGATGGAGGACATCTGCTGACCTAAGACTGACCCAAGAGTAACCCAAAAACAGGAGATAATAAAACAATTAAAGGATCACTCTCAGAGAACCGATCTCATCTACAGACGTGGAACATGGAAACGTGGTTTTCTGCATTATATTCTACAGTTTCCACAATCTATGTTACCATATCACCTTAAGTCCTTCTCTAACCTGTCTTCTCCCATTCGTCTTCCACCTCCACCTTCGATGGATGAAGTGTATTTAGTAGGTGAAATCAATAAAGAATCGTAGCTTTCTCTTGGATTCACCTGGTCAGTGCAGGTGTTCTTGTTATTATGTACAATCGGTGCATGTGCAATAAACATTTTCCTCCCCAGCAGGGCCTCCTTTGGCTGCTCGTTCTGCTGGCTGATAGAAAGTTCCGGTGGCTCAGCTCTCTGTGTTGTGATCCAAAGTGATACTGAATATGGTTCAGGACTCTCTGTTAAACTCATAACGTTGTGTCTCTATGGACTGGCCCAAGATAGATAGCAGAGGTACAGTATGTCAGCTCTAATGCTCGGTCCAGGCCTCAGCTTGCTGCTGTTATTGAAGCAAAAACAACCATTCACATTTTCTGGATTGTGTTTAGCTGAGGTTCCAGGCCGCGTTGTGACAGGAGCTCTTTACTCCAGTTACTACTGCAGAGGATGTTTAGCAGAAACTGAACAAATAAACAGCTTTTCCTTCTCTCTCTTAACCCATTCCTCAGTTTGTGTGATCCTATATAGAGTTATGCTATTGACGCTGGCTGGGCTGACCTATGCTGACCTATGATATGTTGCATCGTCGTGCTGTCCCGTTGTGCCATGTGTTTGTGTTTCATTGTGTTTTGTGTCGTTAGCCTGCAGGGCGGGGCACTTTGGAGAAAGCTGTCGTCTCACCTGTGATTGTGGAGGGGCTCCTTGTGATCCCATGACTGGACAGTGCATCTGCCCTGCTGGGAAGACAGGGGACTCATGTCAGGAAGGTACAGTTTCAACAGAAGATGTTATATTACCAATAAATATGATTTTTATGTCATTTCTGCCTTACATATGGTGACCCATCAGGATGTCCTAAATCGTTTGTCCTCTGTGCCAGTCCTCGTTCTGTCACTGCTCCATATGAGATCATTTGACCCTTTTTCAAACTTTTTAGTGCCTTTTTTCCTCAGAGTGAAATTATTCAGCTAACTTTAGTGGCCTTTACTGAGCAGCAGTCCATATAAGTGCGTTACTACTCTGATGCTCTCCCCTGTCTCCCCAGACTGCCCCGTTGGTTTCTGGGGGTTGAAGTGCCAGTCGTCTTGTAGTCCCTGTGAGAACGGAGGCTCCTGCAACAAGCAGACTGGCGTCTGTGACTGCAAGCCAGGCTTCACTGGGACACTCTGCCAAGTCGGTGAGTTTGACCCAACCGTATCAGATAAGAAAAGGAATATTTTGACCACTTATTCACTCCCACTTATTCACTTTGTAAAAGAATACGGTGTTAAACAATAATGTCTGGTGTTGTGATTATTTCAGTTTTTGAAGTGGTATTTTGTAGTGATGTTTTAGTGAAGTTGAGCCCACTGTGTCAGTCAAGCAGTGTGCATGACTTGCCACCTTGTCTATAGAGTGTCTCTCAGGCTACCATGGCCCAGGCTGTTTAATGCGTTGCTCGTGCCCACTTGATGCCAGTTGTGACCCACAGACTGGAGGCTGCTCCTGCCCCCCTGGCAAAAGAGGCCACGACTGCACAACTTGTAAGGACTACAATTACATTTTTTTGTACTGAACATTAATAGCATCCAAACATATTGTACTGTGTTTTCACTGTACTGTGTACCTTCATAGCATGTGAGTCTGGTTACTGGGGCCAGGGGTGCGCCAATAAATGCCAGTGTGAGGACAGCTCTCTGGGTTGTGACCCAGTTACCGGTCAGTGTGTGTGTGAGGCCGGCTTCACCGGAGACCACTGTGAAAAAGGTAAGAGCTTTTATTCTGTCGGGAAAACATCGAATGAACTTCTTCAAATATCATGGACCATTTATCTCTCTTTCAGCAGATATATTTTAGGGAGTGCTGCCACCCTGGGGTGATTCTTAGCTATGACATCTTTTGAGTTGAGTGTACAATACTAAATATAATCATCTAATTATTCCTTTTATCGGATTTATTTCAGTGCCTTGGTAACTTGTATAATTAGAGCCATTCATAAACACTTGGATTACTGGGACATACTTCTGGGAAATACATTTGATTTCCTAATGGGACTGAAAGTTGGTAGCAGGGTCGTTTTTGACAACAGTTGTAATAGTTTGTAATCATCCTGCATCGCTGCAGATGAATAAAGTAACTCAATGCTAGTCCTAGTCTGAGGTTAGAAGCTCAACTTTAAGACGTAATTCATTGCTAATAATACTCCTGATGTTCTGCCTCTATATTTCCCTATATTTAGAGTGTGTGAATGGCAGGTATGGGCATGGCTGTGCCCAGCAGTGCCGCTGTGAGAACGGGGCTCTCTGTGACCATGTGAGTGGAGCCTGCACCTGTTCCCCTGGATATGCTGGCACCTTCTGTGAAAAAAGTAAGACATCTAAAGACCTTTTAAATTTTCCTAAAACTGATATACCTGATAAACCGATACAGTACCCGCCTCTCTGTATGGTGTGGTAACCTCTCAAACGCTCCTTTCACTCCCACATCTCATTGGGTAAATGAGGTCTTAGGTGCAGTTGTTCATGGGCACCCTGTACAGTTTCTGAGTGATGTCTCCATTCACCTCATGCCTGTATTTACCTTGAATTCTGACAGAAAAGGCAGAAAAGCAATAAACATGGTCAATTATATTGTATTACCAATTATTTTGTTATTTTCATCATATGCATGTTCCCGACAGCCTGCTGTGTCATCCAAAACGATGTCCCACTTCTTAAGTCTTCATTCCTGCTGAAGGCAATATTGCCTCTCCCCGTTGCTTCAAATACGGGAGAGTTGTTACGATGTTGAACTGTGTGTCCTCTAGAGGGCGCTGCAGGATATTCTTCTGGTTTCTGCTCAGCGCTCTCACAGTTTCAATGAATCATCAGATAGTGTAATTTGATAATCAAATCCATTCCAATTAAAAACGAATGAAAAACAACCACAGCGCAGCACAAAATATAATTGATATTTGTCTCACTGGGATGGATGGACGTAATGTATTTCATAAACTGCATTTACAGCATCCTGCCATAACAAACCCTTCACATAATGAATATCCTTCTTGTCATTGTGATATTTTTCCTGAATATAAAGACATACCAACAGTCACAGAGTCTTAACAATGTAATAGATTTGTTCTTGATTATAGTCTTTTGACTAGAAGTGGTCTTATGTTATTACAAGGCGTAAGATTTACTGTAAGTGTACTACCAGCCCCAGAAATTCATACCACCTCAGTAGTACATGGGGCATCGTAAATCATGGCCATGTCACACTAGAACAGAGCTTCACATCCCTAGTCATAACAGTCTAATGGCCTCAGACGCAGACGTCATTCTGATTGGACGTTGCTGTGGAAATAGGGCTATCGGTCTGGCCAGATTCTGTTTTTAGAAGGCCTTTCCCCTCAAACAGAGGTGTCCAGTTTCTCAGTCTTCTGCTGGGCCTCTTCCTTCAGGAGCAGTCAGGAAGAGGCCTGCACTGTGAGAAGGACCAGATCTGTCTAGTACGTCTGTCTCGTCCACGGAATCAAAATGGATGGAGATAGCATTCCTGTTCAAATCAACAATCTCGGAGGGTCATTTGGACTGGAGCTGTTTGGCGCCGGCAGTATTTTTGAGAAAATACTAACAACCGGTACTGCACATGAGGCTCAGAAAGCTCGCTACCATGGCAAAGGCATTGTTTCGTTGAGGATAAAAGCTAGTCAATGGGCTGACGTGGGTCCAGCCCTCTGGCCCGCTTCGTCAATTAATGTGCATCACGCTCTGTTTCTGTTCTGCTGCTTTGATGTTTGCATGAAAACAGTTCGATTGGTTGCAGTAAAAAGGATTCTGGCCCGACAGACACCAAAACATCCGCATTATTGTCAAGGAAACGGGGTTGCTTTGTTTTTACGGTGTCTTGACCTCACTCGATGCTGTAGACCTCGAGTGGCACCAGGAAGTTCTATTGTATCTTCGCTCTATCCGCTCTAATTCTGTGGTCTGCTTTCCCCCGGCTGTGTGGTCCCAGGACCTGCTTTATAGGCTGACAGCAGTGGCTCTTACACAACCAGGGATCTGGAAATAATCCCCCTGTTTTAAAGAGCTCATTTAGTCTAGAGACGGAGTCTTTCAGTGATGGCACAGTGTGTGTGGTGGTGGACCGACTCCTCCGTGCCCACCTATAAACACAGGCGCAGAGAGAAGAGCTTAGGAGCCCCAGCACACCCCAGGCTAATATCAGATGACAGATTGCTGCTGTGTTTCACGTGGGACCTCGTCGCCCCCTGCTGGTGTACACAAATAATAAACTTTGCCATTTGGAAACAGTGTGGATTTAATGTATGTATACTGCAGCAGGCATAGGTAGAAAATATATTTGGTTGGAAGTGTTTAACTGTGTTGTGGTGATGTGGTGTCACAAACAACCACAAGATGGAACATCACTCGTTAGAGTTTGTTTCTCAGTATTAGAGATGTGTTCAGCTTCTATTTTCATTAGGTCTGCATTATTTCATAACAGGCATTTTGTTTAAAAAAAAAAAAAAAAAAAGTATAATCTGACAATCGTTTGAAGGTTAATAATATGTGTTTTACCATTCAATTTTATCCCTGCAGGACCTAGGAAATCAGCTTGTTGCCATGGTGTCAGCAATAAGTATCATAATAGTAAAAAATAAACAAGAGACAATAAACCAGTGCTTTGGTACAGTACCACCACAGATCTACAGTACAGCTGGTTTAAGATGACAGCATCCTCAGTGGGCTAGCTTTAATAACATCGAAGCCTAACCACTACAGAAGCAGGCACAGACGTCATGCTGTCAGCGTGGGAACACAGCAGTGGCCATGCCAGAAGCTGCTGAGCAGGAAGGATGCTTTTCCCAATAGGAGCCTTGAGGCAAAAAAAAAAAGTAGGAGTGGACAGTACATCGTCACTTGGAGCAAGAAGGGAAAGTGTGTACATGGCATTTAGAAGGAGAAAAATACCACGTTGCACCATTCTCCTTGTACACATGTCCCATACTGCCATTTCTTTTGTGCTCCCATTTGTGGCTTCCATTAATAACATTGTCCACTCCTTTCCTTATAGATAAAAGAGGTAGTAAATGAGAAGACCAGTTGGCTACTGATATTACTGGAAACCTGGGGAAGGGCCAAAGCACTAAACAGCTCCAGATTTTCTCACACATTATAAGAGCGGAAAGCAGAAGAGGGTATTTGAAGGGAGAAATGTCAGCAATGTCTGTCAATCAATCAAAGACTTTGGCAGCGCAAGAGCAGCGTTCCTGTAAATAAAGACCAGAATGGGGGAACATGTTTTGCAAAATGCAACCATTATGCTTGTGTTAGGCTGTGATCCCTACAATGGTTCGGTGACAAATTGAGCAATCAAAAAAAGGCAGTGAATAAACAGAGTCATTCTTTCCTGCTCTGGTGAAGTCATGCTTACAGACAATATTTACATCCCAGTAGTGGAAAGGCTCATTCATCCCCCCAGCCTCTGGCGAAGCTCTTTCGGATGGTAGGCACTATGTTTACCAAACTCCCTGAGTGTCTATTGACTCTACACACACTTAAACAATCTCTCAGACCCTCCTTGAGAATGAGAAACAGACTCTTCCACTGGCATCTCCACGCACCAGCAATGATAGGTGTGTGTGTGTGTGTGTGTGTGTGTGTGTGTGTTTTGGGGGGCACAGTAACCTGGCTTTGTTTTGCCTTGTATTGGTGGGGCCTGTGGACTCAGCAGGTGCTCTAATTACCAGCTCTCTGTGCACCCCCCTCCCCCACCCGCCACCCCCCCCCCCCCCCCCCCTAAAGGGAATGGCCTCCGAGCCGCCATCGGCTTTGATGTGGCCCAGATACACCACACATGTGGGACATGAGCTCACTTAACGAACGCAGATGCTCCGCAAATGAACAGCCGCAGCATGGTACTGCAATTTGATATTGGCATTTTCGGTAGGTGGTAAGACAGAGAGAGAAAGTAGGAGGAGAAGAAGAGAGCGAGAGGAATGAGATGGGGAAGGGAAGAGAAGAGAAAGAACAAAATGTAAAAAAAAGTTGGCATCTAAAACTTTTCCTCTCCTCTTTTGTGAAGCTGCCAGTTCTAACCAGTCGGATGTTTTATCTTGGCCCACAGTGTGCCCGGACGGCTTTTACGGTCTTGACTGTGGCCAGATGTGCGAGTGCAGGAACGGTGCCCGCTGCCACCACATCACAGGAGCCTGCCTATGTACCGCCGGCTGGGCAGGACCACACTGCATTCTGGGTAATGGAAGCCACATCATTAAAACGGGGTGTGAGGGAGGCCCTCGCTGCAGCCCCATCACGACATCCTCTCCTTAAACACAACTGCGATGTGTTTGTGAACAATTATCTCTATAATGAGACATTGCCTATGACTTTTTTTAGGGATGGGTAAGGGTGGAGAGAGGAGGGAGGACAAGAGTGCCCTCTGGCATAGATGCTTTAATTGAGGTCTATTCTGGATAAATACACCCACGTGTTTATAGGGATGAACATCATGAGAAGGAGAGCATAACTTGGAAGGCTCTTTTAGTAGGCTACCCCATCAGTGTTCTCATGCTAAGGTTTCCTGAGCATTTCATGCCGTTGTTTTAATGAATCCAGTGAAATGCCCGCTAAAGTTCAGTCTGTCATTCTGAAGTCTTATTCAAGGCTCTCCTCTTGCCACAGCCCATTTTGTGGTCCTGATTACCAGAGCCAGAGTCAGCAGAAAGCCACTAGCATGACTTAATGATGCATCTCTGTCATTAGCTGGTTTCCTTCATTCTATTTGACTCAAATGTCATCGGAGTCGTTGATCTTTAGGAAGAAGTTCACAACATGTGTGCTGAAAACCAAAATGCCCCAATAATGTCCATTTAGTCTTCTAGTCTCATACATCTGCAGTGGATGTAGCTGCAGTGCATTGCGAGATAAAACTCACTGTGTGTGTGTGTGTGTGTGTGTGTGTGTGTGTGGTGTCCATGCATGTGTATTACATGCGTGTGTCTGCGTGTGTGCGGTGGTTTGTGTGTTTGGGCAGAGTGCCCGGACGGTCTTTTCGGGGAGCAGTGCGGTCAGACCTGTGAGTGTCAGAACGGTGCCAGGTGTGACCACGTCAGCGGGCGGTGCAGCTGTGCGGCCGGGTGGACGGGACTCAGCTGCCAACTGCGTGAGTAGCTCATCACTCAACCCCCACAGAGTTAGAACTAAAACACTGTCAAGATTTCTAGCGGTGCTATCGTAAGAGTGCCAGTCAAATGACCGTTTTTGAGTGAGATCGATACAAATTCCCTTTCATGCCCTCGCAAGCACGCACACACACACACTCATAAAAGTACACGCACACACACACATTCAGCTTTCTGTATATCCGTAGATTACACTCTCTTCGATTCTGAGTTTAAATTCTTGCAATGGAGCTGCACCTATTTTTTGATGTTCTGACTGAAATGACCCATTGATAAGCTACATTTCTATTGAGTTTGTCTCTCTGTCAAAATCATTTTTTTCCTGTGCTTACCAGAATTTATATTGTGAGTATTTCGCCTGCCCTGCAGCACATATGCATATTTGTACAGGCATATCCTAAAAATAAAGAAATGAAATCAGAATAGTGAGATATTTAGATGGATAAGGATTTTTATCACATAATCAATATGTATAATGTCACATCAGTACCCATAACCCATAACTTTTATGGCTATTACTTTGTCATATAATGACCGTATGCTTCATCTGAATGTTCATTCACATGCATCAACTCTCTGTACTGTTTTATGTATGCAGCCTGTCCTGCAGGACAATATGGGGAGAACTGTTCTCAGCACTGTCTGTGCCAACATGGAGGCTCCTGTGACCGGGGAACTGGCCTGTGCTCCTGCCCCCGCGGCTGGACCGGAGCCGCCTGCGAGTTAGGTGAGTCCTACTTCCTCTGTGAATGAATATGAACTGATGAAGAGAAATCACGTAGTCTAGGTCCACCCTAAGCCCCCATCACCCCTCTCCTCCATATCGATGCTGAACAGAGGAAAGAAACCGAGGGAAACACCATTTTGGGGATGTGGCTTTTAATATTGTTGAAAATCTTGTGTATTTCTGAGATAAAGCAGGTTTTAAATGTAACTTTGATCTGAGGTGTCCGTCCTCTCCCTCTCTCCTAGAGTGTGAGGAGGGGCGTTATGGAGAGAACTGCACCCAGACCTGCAGCTGCACCAACGGAGGGAGATGTGACAGAGTGACAGGACGATGTATCTGCATGCCCGGCTGGACGGGAGAGCGCTGTCAGACAGGTGAGCTTCTGAATGAGCACTTAGGGTATAACCTCAACATGTATTACAATATGTTAGGTGTTTTTTTTTTTAGGAATGAAAAGTACTTGGTTGCTGTACTATACACAGTTTAGTTAGGAATCCCACTGAGAGGAGACATACATGTACACGTTTCACCAGAGGGATCAGAGCACAGGATCAGCCAGGAGGGCTTGAGTCCTTTGTTCAGCGTGTTGCTGTAGGACACGTTGACAGGCAATGGACACATTGGCTGTTGTGGGGATTGAACCGTGACTGGCCACCCTGTCGTGCTGCAATTCACTCTATCACCTGCTTATGTGTCCTGGAAAACTTTGTACCGTGGTAGCCTTCCCCTCACCTCGCATCTGTCCTGCATTAGTAAAACCTTTACTATTTCTCTGCTCAGGGCTGGAGCGAAAGTAACAGCAACAAAGTTACATCACTCTAATAAAAGGCTGGGTTTATTTACTCCTGGAATCATGGAACTTGCTTTAGATGTATCCTTCCTATGTATGTCCTACATATAGGACGCAAAGTAGTACTGTCAACTTACCCTGGGTGAAAAAGGGTAAAATAGCAATACAAACAAACCTGAACATTAAAAAATGCATTGCAATCCCGATGCAACATTTTTTTTCTTCCCGTTGATGTTGCATGCTGAGCACAAATGCTTGTGTCTTTTGGCCGCAGCCTGTCCTAAGGGATACCACGGAGAGGGCTGTGAGCAGAGCTGCGACTGCGTCCATAGTGCGAGCTGCCACCATGTTACGGGCCGCTGTGAGTGTGAGCCAGGGTGGAGGGGAGCCAGGTGTGACAAACGTGAGTGTGATATAGGACTGAGGGAAAAATCGCAGTTCTCTTTTGAATTGCAAGTACCAATACCCATCATCGTCATGGTCCGTGGATGAAGAAGTAGGAATTGGCTAATACAGGATTTTTGGATTAAATACCAGTCACAATTTTTGGGGAGAAATATGGCTGAGCTTCTGTGACCTGTTGGAAATTATTTTTTGGATTTCATTTATTTATCTTTCGAAGACAAAATTTGATGACTAGATTGATTTCTGATTTCTTTTGCATTTGAACAAAAAAATGTTTTTAATTATATGGTTAATATTAAAATGGATGCACATATCAGTCAATATTTCAGCTCTTCACCCCAACGGTAAAGGAGGATTGCAGTGTTAGTTAATACCATACAGTCCATGTTTCTGTGTGTGTGTGTGTGTGTGTGTGTGTGTGTGTGTGTATACATGTGTATGCTCGACTGCATATGTGCTGGCATGTGTGTGTGTGTGTGTGTGTGTGTGTTGACTCCCAGCCTGCCTGCCAGGATCCTACGGTGCTTCCTGTGCCCAGCGGTGTCGATGCCAGGTCGGGGTGTCCTGTCACCATGAGACGGGGAGATGTGGCTGCCCTGCTGGACTCACCGGGAATGGCTGCGAGAAGAGTAAGAGTGAAACGAAAACATCTATTTCTCTACTGCCGCCCATTCATGAGAGAGGATGCTCACTTTATAGAAGGCAATGTCCGTGATAATCATGAATGACTTCCTGGGCCTTTTTCATGCAAGTAAGAGACGCAATCTCATGCAGTTTCAGTGTATTATATGCAGTTGGAAATTGTGCCTAGGGGTTTTTTTGTTTCGTTTTTGGGGCTTTTGGTGTGCCTTGGACTGCAAACAATGACGTATTTTGACGTCGTTGGGGCACTCGATTAAAGCTGTATGTAGTCTTTCCCCCCCCTAACAATTTATTGATAAAAGAATCAAATCCATAAGGAGAATCGAAAATGGCATCAGAATTAGCAAAACCCTAACGGTACCCAGACCTAGCCTTGGCCTATGTATGACTAATATCAGCCATTATTCAAACACATGTATGTGCCATATGTGCCTTGTTGACACCACTCTCATCAGGGAGGAAAGGCATCATGGGATGAAAGTGATCACCCAGGATCATTATGTTGATACTAATTAAATATTCCCTGGACCTCTCGGGGATCATTACATTCATCCCACCAGCAGTAGTCCCTGTGGCCGGACGTTACTGCTGATGTCTCATTATTTAGACCGGACCCTTTGGGGCTGTGTAAGAGCAGCTTCACTACTCAACCCTTCACCACTCTCTTGCTACCCCCTCCCCTCCTCTCCTCACACACTCCCCAGACATCTGATAAATGTTACACACCGGTTGCCAAGTAAAACAGAAGGCATTGTTTTTGTCTCCTCGGCGGCGGATAAGGGCTTTTGGAAGGCAGACATGCATAATGACAGCGCCGTAATTGCCTCTTTAGTCTGGAGTCCTTTCTTATCTGTCCCCCATGCTGCCTACTGCTGCCTGGCGGAGTAGCTAAGTGCTGCGGTCTCACCAGAAAACATGTTTGGTTCACAGATTTATCTTTGCTCGCTATGACTGATTGTTCTGTGGCTGTGGACTGCATTCATTACTGTGACGAGCATATGTGTATGTATACAGAAAGTGTGTGTGAAAGAATGTGTGTGTGTGTGTGTGTGTGTGTGTTGTAACCAGTCTATACTGAATGATCCAATATGAGTGTAATATGAGGAAGGATGAAGGGAAATGGCATCCCTCTCTGTTAGCACAAACTATTAAATGCATCCTTACTAAAGGCCCAGTCGAAGATGTAACATGGCGTTGGAGATTTAGTTTCATTTTCTAATTTAGTGAGAAACCTGTTGATACACAATAAGGATTTGTACGTAATTTGTGACAGCAGAGCAGCAGAGCATGAGTTGAGAATGAAAAGATTGCAAAGGCTTGTTTTCCATCTGAAAGCACTCTTAAATAATAATAATAATAATAGATGTTCATTGTGTTGTATCATGACATTTCTTTTTTTTTACCAAGATAACATTTAACACTGCTCATTGGCTGAGTAGATTGACATATAATTACAAACACCCGGCCTTTGATTACTAAAACTTGTTGTTTGATAATAACCATGTGTAATCTGCTACCATGATCAAATCCCGTTAATATAATCATAATTCTTGTTGAACAAACGTTTATGTTTCTGTTGTGTCACCTGTAGCTTGTCCGGCCGGCATGTACGGGCAGAACTGCAGCCAGCTCTGCCAGTGTTCAGGGGACCAGGAGCAATGCCACCCTGTCACTGGGAGATGTACCTGCCTACCTGGCTACTATGGGGCGCGCTGCGAGTTACGTGAGTGTACTGTCGGTTTTCAGCTGTCAGGGTGGGCTAACGTGAGGAATGTACCGATACGAATCATTTAAAAAAAGCTAACAGACCTTTGGCCTTTAGACAAACACAGAGAGGAGGCGTAAGTAGGAGAAACATGCTAGCAGGGTACACTGTTTTCCGCCACTTGCTAGCCAGTTAGCTGCATCCTGGAAGTACCTGAATTGCCCACGTAGATCTATACAGTCAGTGGTAATGTTATATTACTTTTGGCAAATACTAAACACTAAAACCTTAACATAACAACACTTACCTTACCTCATCTGTTTCCTGTCCTCTCATCTCTGTGGTCCAGGATGTCGGACGGGGTCATACGGGCCAAACTGCAAGTCAAGATGCAGCTGCAGAAATGGCGGTCGCTGCGACTTCAAGACCGGAGCTTGCCAGTGTGCAGCGGGCTTCATCGGAGCGGACTGCAGCTCAGGTGAGTCAAGACACATCACACCTGCTTGTATTGTGCCTTTCATCGCATCTCTCTTATATGGATTTAGTGTTTTAGGGATGGTGGGCCATGGAAACATCTTGTCGTCTATCAATCACCACTGAGGCGTCCCACAAGGCCTACGGAGTGAAGATTTATCATTTATCTCGATAAAGCGTCCTGTGCGGTGCAGTAGGCTGTCTTTTGGTCCTACTGGGAGTGAAGACATGTTTATTTCCATAGGTTGTCCGACTGGGCGCTATGGGAAGGACTGTGCCCTGCTGTGCTCCTGTGGGGAAGGAGGACAGTGCCACCCAGCAACTGGGAGGTGTATCTGCGCCCCTGGTAGGATGGGACAGTCCTGCCAACAAGGTAAAGACTTCAAAGGACAAATCGATTGAAATTACAGCACCATCCCTCGCACCGCCCCTTCCAGCTTTGTTTTAATTGATTTGTTCTGATTGCTTGATGTTGTGGAGCTGAGTGTCTGTGACTCACCAGCTTTGAGGTCATTCACCACTTATGGCGTGGTGTAAAAGCTACCTTGCATTCGTTTGAGTTGGTGTATGTTATGTTAGTGTAAACGACTGTGAGTCTTAAAATATATGAGCAACAATTTACAGTATTGATCATCAGAAAAAAACAATAATTAGTGATGTAGTAATTGTAGTATTGGCTGAAAAGACTAACACCAATGTTGAAACAGGTATCACAGGTTCCATACAGGCTTTGGATTGAGCTTCTACTGAGGATACACAGAGTTAACACTGAGGTTGACATACACCAATAGGAACCATTGGCTCATCAGAAATAGAAGGCCTAATTGGCTAGTGGGAAACAACCAGGAACATGAGGGTGTATTTTTCAACATTTTTTCACTGTATATTTAAGTAACAAATTCTCCATTTCCTCGGTGTGAGGGCCTCTGATGATCAGAGAACTGTTTTCCTGGGGAACAGAGGCGGAGTTGGGCTTTCCTAATCTCTCCGTTTATCAGCAGTTCCATTGGATTGCAAACGGGAGTTTCCATCGCTGCCTGAGCTAAATGTTCTCTCCGAGAGCGCCCCACATGCATGTGGACATGCCACCTCTTATGTTCCTCTTGTTGAATGTTTACAGAGACCTATAAGTAGCTCGTTCTCCGTGTTCCGTGTCGATGGACTTGGCGAAGAAGCAAATAAATAAACAGGGAAATCAAAGACGATTTGCTTATTGTTTTCTCAATCTAAATTACCCAGAGAAACATGATTATTCTTTTATATCAGGGCCAAATTAGATGACTTTGCCATCTTACTAATGAACTGTTGCTTAAATAAACTTAAATGTGGTTAGTGCACTTTTGTGTGCGCGTGTGTGTGTGTGTGTGTGTGTGTGCGTGTTCATGCTTGCATATGTGTGTTACTCTCTGGTGTGGTTGCTGAGTAAGGCGGAGAGGCCTGTAATGATTGTCTTGTTCTGGTGTTCTCCTGGATCCCCGCTGTTTCTCCAGCATGTCCTAGGGGGCGCTACGGCCTGCACTGCAGAAACACGTGCAGCTGTCAGAACGGAGCGCTGTGTGACCCCATCGATGGGTCCTGCAAGTGTGGACTGGGCTGGACCGGATCACGCTGCGGCATAGGTACAACTTGAGACGGGCAGTAGACCTGACAAAAAACCAAACACGCTCTGCTAGCATGGCGAAGAAGGAAAATGTCCTGTCCTGATGAAGGCTTCAGCAGCTGACGTGTGTCACGGGAAGTGTCTTTCCCTCTGTCTAAATACAGAACAAAAATACAAAAACCACTCATATGTGGTTCTGAAGGATTTAACCGTTCAACTGACAAATATCAACTGACAAAGATGTTGAGTTGAGTTGTGAAGTTGTTTTCTGAAAGATTGTTTTTTAAATGTTCGCTAGCATGGGGAGATTTAGAGGTTCTGGTGGGTTACAGTGAAAGCGCTTTGTTAGGTAACTGCTCAATTATGTTTTATTGGAACCACTTGCAATTTTGTTGATAAATCATTATTTCTTCAAAAACAAAGCAATATTTTACAGCCCAGTTCCTCTTTGTGTGTGTGTGTGTGTGTGTGTGTGTGTAGCCTGTTTACAGGGGAAGTATGGGCCTGACTGTACTTTAGACTGTCCGTGCCACAACAATGGAACCTGCGACCGTTTCACTGGCATCTGCAGCTGTACCGCTGGATACTACGGCCACTCCTGCCAACACAGTACGCTAACATACATTTATAATACATAACGAAACTGGGTGATACGCTTACCCAAAGCCTCACTGACACAAATGAACCTAAAAAAAACAGCATTTTACCCTCCAATCAGTGACGTTTAACCTGAATTCAGTGTCTCGTGTCTCTCCCAGTATGTCCGTCAGGGTTTTTTGGACTGAGCTGTGCCCGTCCCTGTGACTGTAAGGTGGGACAGACGTGTGATCATGTGACGGGCCACTGTGTGTGTCCCCCAGGCTACCTTGGGTCACAGTGCCAGAGACGTGAGTATTGACCCGCCCTATAGGTCAACCGACAACTGAAATCCTTTCAATTACTTTGTCAAGCTTTCTTTGGCCGACCAGGATGCAAAAAAATAACTGAATCCATTTCAAATAAAACCTTATAGCTCATGTATTCTGACCGTGTTTTACAAAAGGGGAGTTGCAAGGTTATTGTTATTCTATAAGAGAATGGGCAGCTCATCCTCTGAGCGCTTCATTAATTGTAGAGATACATCCAGAGAGTAGAGAGAGGACAAAGGTGAAGAGAGAAACGCTACAGGGGAGCATAAGCAAAGGAATGGTACCCGTTGAGTCACATTAATAGCCTGAGCCACCTGGATGCCCAGCTGCAACCGCACACTGGTGGATATGAGCACGTATGAATACGAGCTTTCCAACAAACTGAGTGTGTGTGTTGGCCCGTCCCAGCGAGCAGGCAGGCAGAGAGATAGACGTGGCTGGTAGGCGGGCTGGTTATTTGATGAGAGGCAGGTGCTTCCTGGCTGCTTAATGCATTCCTGTTGCATCCCTGTGCCCTCCTGCCTGCTCTGGGGCTCTCAGCCACAGTGTGAGCGCCTAAATGGCCACTTCAGTCCCAGCAGGAGATATGAATGAGCATTGCAGAGCAGCTGTAAGACAGCCACAGGATGCAGAGACAGACCGGGCTGTATTTATATGTGTGTGTGTGTGAGTAAGTGGCTGTGTGTATCCATGTTTTCTCATCTGTGTGTGTTTGTTTGTGTGCCTGCGTGCATGGTTATCTGCGTGTACGTGTGTGTGTGTGTGTGTGTGTGTGTGTTTGGTTCTCAGCATGTGAGGCTGGCAGGTTTGGATTGGGCTGTGGACGGTCATGTGACTGTGCTGGGGAGGCCCCATGTGACCCATCCACAGGACACTGCCTCTGCCCCCCAGGAAGGACAGGAGAGAGATGTGAAAAAGGTAAAGTTCCCCTCTCTCATCCTAGTCAACAATAATAGGACAACAAAAAAAAACAAGCTTGTCAGTGGGGCAGTAACCCGCCGTCCATCATACCATAACGAAATAGTTTGTTTGTATCTTTTCCACTCAAGACAGATGCATTATTACTTTTAACGACCATTTTTTTGCTTTGAATGTAACTGTTTTCATCTTATGTGGGACATCATAAAAATGAGCTGTCACTGTGATGGAAACTAGTTTAGTGATTTATTGAGTTGTTAACATTTAAGTATGTATACTGTTACCACTGCAGCTTGTAGTTTCTTAGGATAAACGTGAACCAGAGTACAGTACGGCTAACCCACTGGTAGCCAAATATGTAGAGGTCAACATGGCTAACATCTCCACAAAAAGGCAAAATAAAAGTAACATTTAATTCACAGACGTTCAAGTGTCCAGCCTACACATGTGTATCTATCATGCTCTCTCTCTCTCTCTCTCTCTCTCTCTCTCTCTCTCTCTCTCTGTCAGACTGCGGTGGAGAGCGTTTTGGCCCTGGCTGCTCCCTGCCATGCCAGTGTTCCCAGAGGGCCCAGTGTGATGGCCGTAGCGGACGATGCCTGTGCCCCCTCACCTGGCTGGGCCCCACCTGCACCGAAGGTAAACTGAAGCTCCCTTTGCCACACACACACACACACACACACACACACACACACACACACACACACAGACGTGCACAGTCTCACAGGACTAGGGGCTGTTAAGCTAAAACAGCGTGGACACACACACACAAGGTCCTTGGCCGTAAAGCTGAACCAGCTTTAGTGAAATACTGTGTCAGTAAGTGTGAGAGGCTGAGCCCCATCGCTCTGTGTGTCTCCTTGTCTCCCTCAATAGCTGCTCCTGTCTCCTGACAGTTATTTTAATCTGCACCCAGCATGGAGTCAGGCTTGAGGCTGTCTTCGTTTTCCCCCCTCAAAGCCGAGCTCACGGGAGACCTACGTACCAGTTACTTCTCCTCCAAAAGAGAACATTTGTTTTTGATTTTCAAATAGTGCTGAATGTCTTATTGCTTTTTTCTTTTTTTCCAGCGCTACTAGATCATATCCCAGCAGCACTCAACTCCTCTCTGTCCCAGCGAAGGAGAAGAGCAGGCGTCAAAGACACATAGCCCAAGTAGGGGCCCGAATTCCAGACCGGACGTCCAAGCGCAGGGCCTGCCTCCCCAAAGCATTACCGACATGTTTTTGTGAAACAGGGCCCGGTCCTCCACCCATGAGCCTGGTGCTCCAGATACTCAACCAGTGGACCTGACATGCGAGGGGGCCTTGGACAGACAATAACCTCCCAACACACAGCAGATTGTCGGGGCTAGGCTTCCTATAAGCCTCGTAGCAGTACACACCAACATGAGTTCATTGCCTTTGTAACCATTGCTTGTTGAAATCTGTTCATTTCCTTTCCAATATGATTATTTCCACGTACAGCCTTTAGCTGGCGCTCTCATCCGGAGCCACTTACAATGAATGAGCAGCAAGGGGTTCAGTGTCTTGCTCAAGGACACTTGGGCAGGACATGTGACTGTTGTTGCAGTTGAACCTCAGACCTCCTGGTGAGCGGATGGTCTTTTTTAACCACTAGGCTTCTCTGCCGCCACGAGTGCACATGTATTTATTATTTGCGGCACTAGAGGGAATCAAACCCCCAACCCTGGCAGCGTTAGGGCCACGCTCTACTCACGGAGCTCCACATGACCACACCCACAACAGAAATTGTGTTTTCTCTGTTACCATGAGATTTTAACGACTCGATGGTTAAGCATCGTAGAATGCCATGCGTGTCCGGCCATGACTGAATGTCTTCAAAATAGGTTTGGAAATATATGGGTGGCGCGTTGACTTTTGTTGGTTATAAGGTCATCTTTGTTCCATTGAAAGCTTCTGGCCAAAGATGGTTGTAGCACCAAGATGTTTTTCAGGAGCCAGGCCCATTTGAAATGTGTGCTGCGGAGACATGGTTCAATAGTAGGAGCACAAACATTCTTTAATGTACTTCATCCAGATTTACAAAAAAAATAAAACAATCAGATTTTTACATCGAAGCGAGTTACTGTCCTTTAAGTATTTTGCCAAAAAAAATAATAATTGTGAGCCATACAGACAAATGCTGCAGGGTTGAAATACAAATTTGTGTTGTAAATCCAACCAAGCATACATTGTTTGTTTGTACAGTGAAAATTTTCTCACTCGCTGCCTGAATTCATGTGTTTGTGTGCTTGCTTAGAAAATGTTAGATGTTGGTTAGTTCTGAAATGTCTGACCCATTTTGAAACTTTACTGGGGTCAGTTTCCCAAAAGAATTCCACTAAGATCACCTTTATCGGTTGGTTTACAGATGAACCTACACAGTTTCTTCAGGGTTTCCTAGATATGGGCATCATTCACAACAATGGACTCACCTTGATCTTATTGTCTGCACACCTGATTTATAAAAAATACTGTTTCCATGTACTGCCCAAGGAATTTGAGTGGACATGAACAAGTTTAATTTGCCTGCATTACAACCCCCCTCCATTAATTGATCAAGGTTTTTCTTATTGCACTGCAGTGTGCTGGTCACAAAATACTGGAGGCTTTTGGTCAATCTCTGACGTGTACACAGTTGGGAGCTTTTTCATGTCAAATTTATCATTTTCAAGTTTTCTCCAGTACCTGTGCACATTTCTAACATGTTTCTATAACAGGTATTTGTATTACAAGGTCAGATTACCAGTCTCATGCCACTACTGCTATCATTTACTATACATGTAGATTTGATGTAAATAAGGGTGTTTGTTTTTTTTTGCAAAATTGTGTTTGTATTGTATCTCAGGTCAATACCAACTATATCACTCATAACCTACTGTACTCACTGCCTGGTGGCATGCCCGTGTCAATGGTGCTATTTTGATACACTTTGTTTGTATAGTTTTGATAAATTCCACTTTTTACTTGATGTTCCTTTTGTCTTTTTCTAACAAACAAACTAATGTCTCTCTGTCCGTCTGTGGCTGTGTTTAAACCGAAACAAAGAGAAGATCCGATTTTTAACGACCCACATGACCCAAATCTGATCATTTGATTGCAGGCTAAGCATCCGGGATAAACAACAAACAAAACATATCTGGGTCACATCTGGTTTTAACCATTTTTTTTTTTTGTTCCTGTGTAAATCCAGCCTACTAAACTTGAAGTGTGTGCTTTGAAAGCGGTGTTGCATGGGATTGGGTCCTGTCATCCCTCAGAGGGGAGGTGGTGGTGGTGGTGGTGGGGGGGGGCAGCGAGGTGTGGAGGTGTAAGAAGAACGGAGAGAGAGGTTCCAGCTGTCACAGAGAGCTATGGGGGTTGAATGTGGGGTTGGATGCAACCAGGGAGCCCAGGCCTCTCGCTCTCATCAGCCAGTGGCAGGTCAAGCAGTGAGGCCGTGGCTACCTCTCTGACACCTGTCTAAAGTGTGTGGCGGAGGGGGGACGGGCACCTGAGCGTAACGGCGGCGTATATTGTTGTGTATGTGCATGTGCATGTCCGCCTCCTTGCCTGGTTGTGTCTGTGTGTGTTGGTGTTAGAGAGAGAGTGCTATCCCTGAGGCATTTCTCAAGTGCGGTGGAGCGTTTTCCCCACTATCGGCCAAAGGCGGCGGTGGTCAGGCGGTGGCAGGCAGGTGCCTGGACCAAGCTTGCCCCTGCCGCAGCAAAGCCGGCATCCCAAGGGTGAGTGATGGGCGAACGGGCCCGCCAGCGGAGGACGGACCCCCGCCCCCCCCCGCAACACCCACCCCACCGGTGTGGCTGATGGATGGGCGGCCGCTCTGGCTCGCCCTGTGTTGTGACAAGCAGCAGATGTTCTCCAATAATGTTTATCAGCCGGGCCTTCATCTTCAGATGACACACACCTGTTTCCAGTCAAACAGGCCCAGAGAGACCATCCATCCACTGAGCTCTGGGTGGCCACCGCTCCGCCACTCAAGCCTTCCACGCATAACACAGTACACCACAGCAGCAGATCACATACCGCGATCCGGTGCACCAAAGGCACCTATATTGTAAGATCAACTTAAAGATGTAGCTCTCATCTCTGGTGCGTGGTCTTGATCTCTGGATCCAGCACAGCACGGCACCTCACAACTCAGCACAACTCAGCACAGCGACTCTGACCTGCTGAGATACTGGACCAGGTCTGGGATGAGCCGAGTCAGGCCAGGTCTGGGATTCCCAAAATGATCTTGGCACTTATTGTTTCATTACAAGTCGATGAACAAAGATGGTCTTGTGCTACAAGGTTCTGAGAAACTGGGCCCAGTGTTGAAGGAAGCACGCAGGCTGGCTTATCAGGGGTGAGGGAGAGTGGAGAGAGAGAGGAGAGGGGGGCAGGAAACGGGCGATGAAATAGCCCGTTACAAGGTAAGATCGCATCTTGGGTACTTTTTTGCTGTAATTAAGCGTACGCTACTCTCTGTGAAGCGATTCTATCACTCCAGTGCCGTAGCTACGTCCCAGATAAATTTCTCTCCCTCTGTGCTGAGCCAGATCTCCCAGAAGGCCACGGGGTTTTGAACTCCAACTGACAAAGCTGTCGGCTCAGATAAAACAGCGAGGGGAAATCATTTCAACGCGTCTTGCGCCATTTGTTCGGCTGCTGCCTGGAAAAATAAATGCTAAATGTCCAGGCTGCAAAAAAAGATGGGTATCTAGGAACTCTCCCACACTCTGGACCGTAAACAATCAGCGGTGTAAAGAAGTTGTCTTTTGTTTGGATCTGCTGGTCTGACTGCATGTAAGTGTGAGGCTCAACAGCATTAGCACTTCCAGTACATCTCTTACTGCTTGTTTGTCCAATTCAAACTATAAACTAGCATTGTGAAATAAACATATGTTGTTGTTGTTTACCAGTGAAATGTGTTGAAATTGAACGTACAGGGGTTAAGTATGATGTAGGTAGGTGCACATTGATATTTCCACCACTGGGTGGCGCTCAATATGGACGACCACATGCTCAAGTTAAAATCCTCTGAACTTGACTTATTCTATGTGGGATGAGCACACAGGAATGAAAGAATATCACATGAATGAATCTCTCACGGTGTACTACATGTATCCAAACCGTCTGACAGTGGGTTGACCCAGTGGGTACCAGAACCCGGACCACAGTGCCCGGACCACCGAGCCGATGGCCTGTTTAACTACTTTCTAATCTACACCATCAGCAAAGTATGAGAGGATTTCAATAGCAGGCTCCGAGGGGTTCTGCCACCACGCCTGTGCTGATTTGACTCGTCATATTAAAACCATGTGCATGGCTGTTCCCTAGCGCCGTGCTGAGTGCCCATCAATAACACTAATGACCCATGGCCCCCAGGGAGAAAAACAAATAGTGTAATGAAACCACGAGCCTTAAGAAGCGCCGCTGCTTTTTAAGAGGGAGAGGACAAGGGTGGGGAAAAGGCAAAGATAAGCAGAGGAGAAGATGGAGGGGAAGAGGAGAGGAGAGGTGCTGCAGGGCTGCACTCACTGGCTCTGCTCCACCCCTAAACTACACACACACACACACAGAGGAGGACACCACCAGGGGAGGTGCTACCATTATTGTAAACACAACAAAAACTTGATGTGATGATTTGTGGAGTTCCCCCCCCCCCCCCCACCGCCCTGACACACACACACCTCCCACTTGTGCCAACTGTTAGCAAAGTACCACTCCATACCAACCCCCCTCTCCCCCCTGCATCCTTCCTTGTAAGCTGTACTCCCACACCCCATCCATGCCTCCCTCTTTCGAAAAATGTTTCCCCTGGCATCTGAGTCAGCACGGGTGCCAAGTCAATCAGCGTGAGAGCTGCCAGCTGTGATGGCCTCTCCCTCTGGGGGCGTGATGTATGTTCCAGCGAGGGGAGCGGGGCAGCTACATGCCACATAGGGCTGGCTGCAAGGAAGGGTGGCCGAGGAAAGGAGGGGAGGAGGAGGAGGGAAGGAAAGAGGAGAGGAAAGAAAAGCTGAACGGGAGCTATAATGAGGCCTGATGGATTCTGAGGCGGTGCCAGCTGCCCCATTAGCTGAGTGGCTCCAAGCCCCAAGGAGCGCTGCCCACAGTGTGCCCACCCAACCACACACATACACACCATGGGGACACTCCGGTCTGGGGAACCAGCCCCTTTGACACACACACACACACACACACACACACACACACAGATCACATTAACTAATCCACACTCTTGTGCCTGACTTGCTTGTTTAAATACACACACACACACACACACACACACACACACACACGTATCCGTGGCCCTGCCGCCCCAGTGAGTCCAGTATGTAAAGCTGTGGGTTAATGACGGTAATAATTCATCCCAACATGTGGATTAAGTGTGAGAGGATACATGGGCGACATTGGCATGTGCTAATCTGATGCTGATCAAACTGGACGCGCACAAAAGTCGAGCTGCCAAACTCACCCAGGTGCCCTCCTCACCCTCTCTGCCCACACACAGTGACATTTATAACACACTGCTTTCTATTCATAATATCCTGGCGCTCTTTCAAGAGGCCATGCCTTTGGACTTTTTTCAGGGGAGGTTCTTTATGTAGGTGATGCAATTACATGGACAATTTAAATTCCAGTGTTTCCACTGGAGGTGTGGCTTAGGAGGGTGGGGGCATTGCCCCGCTGTTAGCCTACACAATACATGTAGACTAAGTGCGACCACTTTGCTTTGCGTCACTTCACTCTATCAAACGTTGTCCGCTTGTAAGCGTTTCACTGGGTGTGTTCTGGGGACAAGCATCCCAGCAGTTTGTTTATTGTTTGTTTCTGGAGAGCTATTTTGTATTTTAGCATTTTCTTCATTTTATTTTAATATATATTAGATTCCATTTAATATAATCCATAAGCATATGTTTTGAAATGATGCTTTACTTTATGTTATGAGCTAAGTGCTATTTGGATATAATGGGGTAGTTAGGCAAGCAAGCTAACATTACTAGCCTGTCAGAGCTAAAGTAGTTTAGGCTACCTCCAGTAATGTTACACACCAAGAAGACCAACAATCTCCAACCTTTTGCCAAAATGTGATTGGTTCTAGCACCGTGACTGTTTGCATAATATTAAACCTTTTTCAACTTCTCTTATTGTGCTGCTGACCTGGTTTGTGTCGCCACCTATCCCATCATGCTGTGCGCACGTGGTTATTTGCTTCTGATGGACAGTGAATGGAGGCGAACTGTGATTTCATGCGCCTCATGAAATCGTTTCTCCTGTGCAAATACAGAAAGATGTGACCCCAGTTCCCCAAACACATCTTGGCACCAGGCTCATATTACAGATGTAGTCAAGGTAGAATTCCCACTTTTTACATGCTTGTTGCTGCTATTCTGTTGTTATTCTGTTATTCTAATGCAGGATGTGGATGTGGCTACCATGTATTAAATGTTGAAAATGGAACAAAGATGATCTTCGCTATGGGAAACTGGGGCATGATGGGTAAAGTTATACACTGTCCCTTTAGCTGGGTTTCTCAACAGCATCTTAGAAATCAACATCAAACAATTGCATTTAGGAAACTGGGCCCTTGACTTGCACTCCCAAATCTTCTTCAAATTGGGGCAGTTCACATAATGATATACACTTTGCTGAGACTTAGAAGTGAAATGAGTCTACAATAAGTGCTTGTATTCTAAGATACTTGATGGATACGGGTGGTAAAACCCCTACTCAAGACCATTATCACCTCCACTCCATTAAGGCCTGGCCTGCACCACCACCACAACTGCAGCTGACCTCATCAAAGCTGGACGACCCATGCTGACCTCATCAACACTGCCTGACCCCCCGTGACCTCATCAAAGCTGGACGCCCCACGGAGCCCTGAGGGCTGACGACAGGCCCTAAGAAAACACCCCATCCATTAGGGTGCCAAGAGCACTGTAAATGTGGAGTGTCAGCGGCAGCCATCTCCACTGTCATGCCCAATTCTCCCCCCGACCCCCCCCACACCCCCCACAAGCACTCACTGGACAATGGAGCTGCTGAACCTCCAACCCCCCCAGCCACAATGTCCGCCCACGTCGGCTGGCAACAGTGACAGAGGGGGGGTGCCGGATGGGGAGGCCTGCTGTAGGATGGGACTCTTATTGAGCGTTTGAGCGATGAGCCAGGTCATCACATCTACCCACCTCATCCATCATGCCCCACAAACGGACACAAATAAAGAGGACACATTCCTGCCTCCGCTCCCACTACCACATTCAAGCACTCTCTAGCCCTCTCTCTCTCTCTCTCTCTCCCGCTCTCTATGTGTGCCAAGGCCTGGAGAGAAAAGAGGACCAGAGTTCAACCTCTCCCTCTCTCTTGGAGGCCATGGGAGCGCCAGAAGAAAGAGCCAGGTGGCTCCCTGACTCAAGGCTCTGAGTAGCACACTCTGTTTGGGCCAAGATGATGGGCAGCCAGAAGGACTATGTGGAGGGGGGGGTGAGGGAGACGGAGACAGTGGGTGAGTAAGATGTTTGAGGGAAAAGAAAGGGGGAGAGGGTAAGAAAGACATCTCGATCCACATTGTAGTCCTTTATTTCTTAGTTGCTCCTCCCACAGTATTGAATTGAAATGCATAACAGTTACATTGTAGAAAGCATTAAAACAAAGTACCTCAACTTGCTGATTACTTTTTAAAATTGATTATAAACAAAACAACAGCGACAAAAAACAAACAAAAAAACAACAAAAAAAATCTGGTCCCTCAAAACGGGAGGATAAATGAAAGTAATCTGTTATTTATCATAGGTTTGGCACAAGGGATTAACATGAACCGAACGTCACACAAGCTTGCAGACAACCGTAGAAAATGTCAGATACAGATCTTATCAGACCAATCATGCGTTTATGAAGAAATTATACCTGGCTTTTTTTAATTATTTCATTCTTTATAATGTTTTTCATTTTTTACAATTGAATCATTAAACTGTCATAGAAAAAAACCCTAAGTAATATCTATTCGTCGACCGGTTTCATTAGAAGAATAAGGAGTGAATGGTATGTTTAATACTATCCGGCACTCGAATGTAATCTACAAACCCCATTGAACTCTGGGATAGGCCCGGCGAGGAATCTCCCCTTCACCTGGGCTAAGAGCAGTGCTATTCAGTAAACAAACTACAGTTTGCCAAGAAATAAATACAATTCTCAACATACAACAGCAAATAACAACAACAACACCAACAAAAAAAATGAAAACAAAATCATGATTGTCTAAAAATGAAAGACACACGAGCATGGAGTAGCTAACGACTAGCATTCAGGCTATTTAGTGGTATTGTCGGCTGACTAAGATGGGTTCAAGGGTGTTGGAGAGACATATGCCCTTTACAGAACAACAATTAAATTCAGCACTTGCTACTTATCTCAGTAAAAAAAACATTGTGTTTTCTTTTCTTCCACTAAAAAGACAATCTATTTATATCCTTTCACAGATAGCGCAGGCGGGTAGGATGGAGTGCAGTGGAGAACAGTTGGCAGACACTTGTGTACAGTGCTATGATTGTGCAGACACACACAGCGATGGGAAACTGGCCTGATTTCAGTTTTACAATTACTTTTTTTTCTCTTTTGTTCTTCAGTGACTTCAGTCATCAGTGATATTCTCATTGTAGTGCTGCTAGCGCTGTCCTTACACGGAGAGGGGTTTCATTGGAGCCCAGGTTGCTAGTGAACCCCACCCTTCATGTTTATCATCAAGTACATGTTTTATGAGAAACACCTGTGTATCTCCAGGAGTTAAAGGGAATCCTTGTAATACATTTCAAATGAGAGAGCCTGTGACAGGGAACGGGGGTTCTATCTTACACATGGTGAAATGAACTAGGCTGAAACCGGCTGTCTTGGAGACACAACCGGTCTCTCTCAGCTTGAAGCATTCTCTCTGCTTTGTATGTGCTGTGCAACAAATGATACATCAGCACATCCATCTTCCCTGTCCACCAGCTGCCTTTGCTGTGCAAAACAAAGAAATTCAGCAGAATAAATACAGCTATTATTACTTTAGCATTATTATTTTCACCATAATCATCATCATCACTATCATCTTGGTTGACATTAATGTAATTAATCAATTTAAGGTCACAGGAGGACGTTTTGCTCTACATCTGTTGGAGGTGTTTGGGCTGGGCTGGGTTCTGTATGGACAGGGACACTGCTTTGTGTGTAAGGCGTTCCGCTCAGCAGTCAGATGGGCCGTGGTTCTGCTCAGCAGTCAGTCTGTGGACGGTCAGGGGCAGAGGGCCAGGGGCCCCACGGATAGCCCCACAATGGGCTCCCAGTGCCATAGGTTAGGGTTGGGGGTGAGAAGTGAAAGGGCAGGCGCAGAGGGGTGTCATCATACATGGCTGAGGGACTGGATGGCACTGGATTCGGCGGCGGCGCGTGCCAGACTGTGCCACATGGTGGCTGGTGTGTGGGAGGCTGTGTGGAGAGAGTCCTTGTCGGCCAGAGACAGCATCATGGCATAGGCCTGGAGGAGAGAGAGAGAGAGAGAGAGAGAGAGAGAGAGAGAGAGAGGTTACATTTAACCACCAAGCTTACATGTAAATCCATATGCATGTCGGTAAATAGGAAAACACACACACACATAAAAATGATGCTGTGCACAGCAAATTGCCCACACATGGACACACACACACACATAGATGTGTCTGCAGCAGTGTTACCTGGGACTTGGATTTCCTATAGAGTGGCTGCTTGACGGCCTCAGTCAGAGTGGGGGAGCCAAATGATCCTCCGTCCTCATCTCCATCTCCGTCACTCAACTCACTCTCCTCCATCTTATGCATGTCTGAGAAGTGGCGAATATGATCCAGGGCTGAGTAGCTGCTCTGCTCCTCCTCATCCTCATATCTGGAGGCAGAGAGTGAAAATAATGCAATTTCAAGATATTCATTTTTCAGTGGCAGAGTTGCTTCGAATGTCAGAGTATTTAGATAGTTGTGTCTCTGTATTGAACTCACCTCCTTGGAGAGGTTTTGCAGTTGAGGTCCAAGTCCTTTGGCCCATTAAAGTCCATTTCGTCTTGTATGATGTCGTCATCCAAGTTGCTAGGAAGCACCTCACCTTCTGGTTTCCCAGGGGTGTCGCTAGGCTCCTCCCCTTCTTCTTCATCAGCACCAAGCTCCTCCTCTTCCTCGTCTTCTAGGTCATGTGACCCACGGCTGGCCATCAGTGGCTTCTCTTCTTCGAACGGACCACCATTCAACCTGCAGACCAGGAACACCAATTAATAATTAATATTAACCGATTAATAATACTTAACACTTATTATTACTTCTAATAATACTTATTAAACAAGGGGCATTTTAAGGAGGAATAAATGACAACAGTATCCTCATTTCTAGCTATGCAATTCATTAACTGATCCTAAATACTATTACATTACTGAGAGTAAATCCTTTAGGTACCTGTTGTTAAAATAATAACATAATAAAAAAAAACAATGAAATGAAAAAATACACTTGGCAAGCACACATACTGGATACCCCGATTCAAACTTTCAGCTGGAATGTATTTTTGCTTTTTTGAGAATCTCTTCTGTCTCGAGACGAATAATGGAGAGAGAACAAGAGGGAGAGAGGGAGGGAGAGAGAGAGAAAAAGAGAAACAGAGCGAGAGAGAGATGGATCTGAAGCAGGACATGGCAACTGGGGTAGAGCAGAGTCGCAATCCCGTTTGTCATCGAGGCTCTGGGGCCCCTTTGGGCACGGCAGCACTGGGTTGATCGTTGCAGCACTTAGCTGGAGTGCTCTGCTGCTCTCCTTGTTTATTTTCCCGACTATCTCGTATTCATCTAATAGGCAAAATATTTAGCTGACAGCCCCATTTGGTGGGAGAGTTATGAGAGCGTTGCCAACCAGCCCATTCCTCCGTCCCTGTGGAGGGAGAGAGGGCCAGCTATCCAAACTGCCTGGGTCTTAATCTGCCCCACTGTCCCAGCGCCACAGGAAACCACCATTTGGTAAATCATCTGGAACCACATTAAGACTGATTCACTAATTACACTCTGGGACGTCTTTCGTCAGCTCCCAAAAATGCCATTTCTCTCGCACAAAGGGTCCAGAGATGGAGCGAGAGAAACGAGCAGGGAGAAGGACATAGATAGATAGGGAGACTTTAAAAGACATCAACCAAATCGCCCCTTAGATTACAGGATATGATGTATTTGAAAAGGGAACGCAGGGCTCGCAGTGACTCGAGAAGACAGGGAGGAATAATTGCAGGCCATATTCTAGCACAATGCAGAATCTGCATCATC
Source organism: Hoplostethus atlanticus (assembly GCA_034670405.1). NCBI lineage: Eukaryota > Metazoa > Chordata > Actinopteri > Trachichthyiformes > Trachichthyidae > Hoplostethus > Hoplostethus atlanticus. The sequence continues at coordinate 3,328,913 of JAXDDX010000003.1, read as the reverse complement.
TCTCCTCTTTTATCAGCAGCTGATAATAGTGTGCTTTGGACAGAGTTTAAACGCTCCCCCTGGGAGGCAGCGCTTGGGGCTGACGAGGTAGTATTCGTGCCGTGTCGAGATCGCAGGGCTGCAAAGAGGGACTAGCACCAGGAGAGAAAGAGAGAGAGCTCCGTGATTAAGAAAACAGATTCGCTAATTACGCTTTCAAACGTGGTAATTTGCTGGGGATAAAGTATCTATCAGAAGTAGTCAGGAGTGCAGCACTTTGAAAGGAAACACGGGCCGACCCTTTGACCCCACCCCCTCTACCCTCTTCCTGTCGGCAGACATGTTGTTTCCAGATGTGGCGGGCTGACGGCTGCACGTCTCCTCCTTGCTTCCCTCCCCATCTCCCTGACACTCCACCTCCTGGCGCTGCTCTCACAGGCCTTCTACACAATCACAGCCCAGAACTGAGAGATCTCTATCTGGCCTTACAATCTGTCCTGCCATCAAACCAAAGCTAGGCACGTGAAAGCAAACCCAGAGACCTGAGCGGACCTCCGAGCTGCTCTCCAGCCTGATCACAGCTCCACGAATATATGTGCATAATCCTCAAATATTATTGTACGTGCACACAGATATCTGAGCATGCACGTGGACCAAAAGGCAACACTTATAAAGACCTGCTCTCTGTGATTCTGTGATTATCCTATCACAGATGATTGCTCTCGGCCCCAAACCTCCGAGGGTGATGTGATAATTAATAAAGGCTGGCTGGGTGGTGTGGAAACGCCCGGCAACAAGAGGCAAGTCGATGGCAGAAGTCTGGTTTACACTACAAAACTAAACTGGGTGAGTAACTTTCCTTTGTACAAGCAACAAATACATTCACAATATGTGCAGGAGTCTCTTTCATTTGTCTCTATGTTAGACTTCATTTCTCCCCCCTCAAAACACCAAGCCGCTATAGTAAATAATGAATACATGTTAATCTGATCTGGTATCTGAAATATTTCGAGCAGGCCCTGGCCTTGAGATGAGAGGTGAGAGACGATGTTCAATTGTTTTTGTCTATAATCACACTCCTTGTTTAGCTTCCAGCCCTGAGGATCTGAACACACAGGCCTCAGCCCTCTCTTCCTCTCCCTCCATCTCTTCATAACAGCATAATTACATGTGTGCACAAAACTCTGTATTGAGGAAAAATAAACACCACTACACACACTCAACACAGCCCCCAGAGTTACAATATCATAAATAAATAGAAATGCACAGCCATAACAGGAACAGTATTTAGCGTGTTAAAGTATGCTCACCCTTCCTCAGAAGGGTCGGGGGACGTCTGGTTCTGGCCCGTGTTGCTGATAAAATTTCGTATTTCATTGAAGTAGGAGTCCTCTTTGTCATCCAAAATGGCACTGCCGCTGTCCAGCTCTGACCGCGGGGAAGACATTGCAGTGCCTGCAGAAAGACAAAACACTTTTTAACAATTTTTTTATTTGGTATTTCTACTTTGGTCTTGATCCAGAATCAATTTTGAACACATGGTATATGTCATCAAAACACTTCATATTGGTGACTATGTGGCCACCTAGGAACTGTATTTACAACATCTTTTTCATTGTTCACAATGGAAAGGAGGTGCTGATGACTGAAAACTAAACATGTCTTTATCTATCTATCATCTTCTCTGCCTCCTAACTGTTGGACAAATTGCCCATCTACTGTACACTACCACAAAATGTTGTCCGTCTATCGTGATCTACAGAGTCAGGATTCATACTGAGACTGTGTCGATATCAATATTTTCACGACGCCGCAGCTCGAGAGCGTGGCAAATAACCGGCTCCATATTTGATGGAGTGAACATCGTGTCTGATTAAGTGGACACCTCCTCTGAGGACTGCTGCAGCAGGCCGCTAGCCAGGTGTCACCGGCGGTTCTGCTGATTCAGAGCGAGAGTGATGCAACCTATCATACCAATAAGCCGTGATTTGTGCTGCTGGGGATATATTGTGTCGTTTGCAGAAGCGGAAGACAGATTTATTCAATTTAATTTCTCAGCTTCCCAAATAGTCTCCAACCATAAGTCAATTATGTTTTACATTATACAGGAGAAGAATTTACAGAGGCAATCCAAGTAGTGCAAGTTTGCATCTGGTAAATACAGAACTTATAATAGTAAATCAGTGGTTTTATCATCCTGTCTGAGACGTTATAGAAATATATATAAAATATAAAATATGCTCTGTACAGTTTTTTAACAGGAATATTCAATTTGTCATCATAACATCATCATTCCAGCCATATATTTTTTTTTGGGGAGAATTCTCCAGATATTGTCTTTTATCTAGACCCATCCAAGCTCATAAACTGTATGATTTTCTTTTTTTTTTTTTTTACGTGCATTCAACACCACTTCCTTGGTTCGCACCTGAGAGGTTGCCGTTCTCGTGTTTTTTGAGGTGGCGGTCCAGGTTGGTCTGCTGACCGAAGCAACGGTCGCACAGGTGACACTTGAAGGGCTTCTCCTTGTTGTGGATGTTGCGGATGTGACGCTGCAGGTTGGAGGAGATGCTGAAGGAGCGGTCACAGTACTTACACCTGCAGGAAAAAAGAGTGAATACCTTTCGCTTAAACAATTATTGCAGGAAAGGTTTCGAGACAAAAACAGCAAAACACACAAGCTGGTAGTCATTAGTAGCACTGTACCACATGATGAATCAGGGACATGTGATTTGTTCTGTGGGAAACATAATGAGATACATAATGTGGGACACACACACACACACACACACACACACACACACACACACACACACACACACGCACACATCCCCTTTCCCAGTCCCACAGTCCCAGACATGATGGAGGAGCTTGTTCAAGGTGAAACGGCTCTGCCTCTTATCTCCAGCCAGCACAATAAAATTGCATTCTTCTCTTACAAAATAAGCACGCAACAGATTTGGTCCTAGCCCTCCGAAATTAGAGGCTCTTGCCAAGTTTCTTCATGCAAAATTATACGAGAAGATTACATCTTTTCTTCTGCTGGAATTAGCTTGCTCGATTGGCTGTCCCTCAGGAACCCCCCGGTTATCTCCACAAAAAATTACAATAAACAGCGGTGATCTTTAATGGCATGCCAATGTGTGGAGTGCAGTCTATCAGACCGGGGCAGTAGAGGCCTATGTCTGTCTCTCCCTCTCCCCTGTGGTCAACTGGCCTCCCCGAAGCCTTGGGCCAAGATTCCACTACCTTGGTTACTACAAGGCGGCGCTAGCCAGAGCGTACTCATTATACAGATGTAGTAAATGTGTACTTTTTCATGTGTACTGCAGTGCAAGCAGCAACTGGCAAATCCTGCACTGTTAATGCAGGATAGATGCTGAGCTGGGGGACGTTGACAATGCCTACCATACTGCTTGTCCCTCCCGTGTAACAATATTAATGAGAAACTTTTTGCATCGTGCTGCCTTCAGAGATTATTTGCCAACTAGGCTATTAAAAAAAACCCAAAAAACCAAAACCTAATCTTGTGATAACCTTTTTAGTTGGCAAGCCACACTTGGCCCGGCAAATAGCCAGTGGTCTCAGCTCCAGTCTGGCCTCATACACACAAGAGAAATGGCCACAGCTGCTGGGCCTGGACATCTGCCCGCGCTCCTCATCACCCCAATTTTTCACCGAACTTCCTCCCCTCTCCTCCGCTTTGCTCCTTACCAACCCAACTTCAAAACCGCCCTCCTGTCACCCAGGCGACGGACACCATTTTTCATCAGGCAAATTATTTAGCTGTAGGATAATTGTTCCAAGCTTTTATGGCATAGGAAAACATACATAAACTCTGTTCTAACTGCGGACAAGAATTCCCTGGGAAAACGTCCATGTGCTGTTAACAAATGTCTGTCTGTCTGTCTGATCAGGAATGCGCTGTGTGAAAGCATGTTTGCTGTATATTCACTCATGCTTGTGGATGGTGCATGGAGGAGTTTTTTTTATGGGGTGTGTTGGAGATGGCTGAGAGTCTGCAGGTTTGCATTCCAACCAAACACTACAGCAGGTGATTTCACTGGTTATCACACCTTCAACCAGAGAGTTGTGTGTTGTCTATCCCTGATTTATGTACTGCTGTACCAATCTGACCCTTCACAGATGACCTACACTGTGATGATGAAGAGCTTTTGTATTATTCTGTATTTTGCGTGCTCTTGTGAGAGAGACAGATAGATGGAGGGAAGATGGTGGAGGGAGAGAGAGGAGGATGACACCCTGCCAACATGTTGCTGTTGCCCTGCCAGTTCCCACATAACACAGCTCAGCAACCGCCTTTTAAGGCCCAGACCAATACTTAACACCCACACACACTTGAACATACGCATGCATGTACACTCCAACTGAGACTTTGTGTGTGTGTGTGTGTGTGTATGTGTGTCCGTCGCTCTTTAGACTTTTAGAAATAGTCTTACCTATATGGTTGTTCTCCTGTATGAGTCCTGAGGTGGCGGGTCAGGTTAGCAGAGCGTGGGAATATTTTCCCACAATATCTGTAAAGGAAAAAAAAAAATCACATAAATTCACAGTGATTAATAAACTTTTACTAAAATACTGTAGCTTGAGTGAGTGATTCATGTTTTGCTTTTGCATGTGAACAGATGTTCTGGGGTAAGAAGTGCAGAGATATGCAGACACACACACACACACACACACACACACACACACAGAGGATGAGATCAAAACACTGGGGCCTAAACAGCTTATCCTATGAATCTGCTAATCAGTAATACCTCCTTGTGTAAACAATGTGAGAGAGAGAGAGAGAGAGAGAGAGAGAGACCACTGGGTATACACCACTCACAGTGCACCACAAGGACATCACATCAACCATGACTTTGAAATAGAAGTGTTTATCTCAATTGGCAAAGCACTCAGGGACTACAAGGACTTTCAGCTCATACTTGGTACCAAATGGCCACAGAAAAAACAGAAACCCTTTCATGAAGCACAAACCACTTTAGTAACTCCACGCTCAGAAGAGATTAAACAGCTTCATTAAAACATTAAGCAAAACAAAAAAAAAATGTGCATGGACAAATAAAAAATGTTGTGAACTAATTGTCATGGAACAATGAAAAAATATTGATTTGTATCCATTAAAGTTAAAAACAGAGCAAATTAAATACATGCACAATGGTTCAAAAGTCACATCAGTTGCCATGGTTACCTGCAGGTGTAACGCTCCTTGCCCTTGCGCAGCAACGTCTCTGGAAGGGCAGAGGGCGGGGCTCTGAAATCAAACATGGAGGGGACGGAGCGCAGCAGGTCACTGGACTCTGGCTTCAGTGAACCAAACGTCTCCAGCTTCTCTGCCATGTTCTCGATGGCTGACATCTGCAGAGACAGAATGGAGGCGGGAGAGAATGAGGCATTGGCAGTCAGGTCAAAAACACATTGAACCTCATTTACCACTGTGAAACCTACCATGCACTGCAAAAATGTCCATCTTATCACAAGTTTTGAGAACCTTCTTGAAACAAGTGACAATATCTTGAAATAAGGCACATCACTTCACCAGGACCAATATAATGTCACTTGATTCAAGAAGATATTGATTTTTTTAGGAGCCCACTAAGCAATTTTGCATGATTAGCTGTTTAAAAGATATCTAAATGGTTTATAGCCGTCTAGGCTGAAATTAGGCTACAGTATATGGACTTCTCTGGTGCTTATTTTTTATATTTACAGCTATTTATGCATTGTTCAAATATGTAATGATGCATTTACTGCTTGGTCTAAAACTGGACTGTACATTATTAAAAAGATCCTGGGATATATGAGAGCTAAATCATATTTTGTCATTTGTTTTAACAAAATATGATTTTTAAGATGTAACGCTATAGACCAAATGACATTTTTGCAGTGTGGGTAGCTGGTGGCACGATTAACCATGTTGCACAACTGGGTTGAATAGTTTCCCTGGTGTTTCTAGTGGCAAGAAAATGCAAAAAGCAAAATACTTAACTACAATTGCACATAGTATGTTCTGAACACTGAAAGCATTACAGCAACCGTACGTAATTGTACATGAATTATATACCAAATATATTCCCATCCAGATTTGTTCAGATCTTGCTTGATAAGCAAGTCTTGTTTTTCAGGCATCAGACCAGGTGAAATAATGTGGAGCAGGTAATGGGTGAATTCTTGATATGATGCTCATCAATGATTCATGGATCACAAGGTCAAATTCTCGGTACATTCCAAATACATTTGATTTTGATTCATAACTTTATACTCAAACCAAATATGCTTCCATTTGTAGTCAGTGTAGAGCAGGTGTGAAGCTTTCTGTGTTAAATTTAGTCAACTCTCGCTCTCATGACTGTACATACACATGCAGATACATGAACACACACACTCTGCACAGACACAAACACACAGGAACAAGGACTGCAGCCAATCTACTAATGAAGCCGAACATTTACTTTCATCAGATACCCTCCGAGGAGAGTGGAGATACATGTACTTGTCAGATGGTGTGTGTGTGTGTGTGTATGTGTGAATGAGAAAGTATGTACCGCATGGTGGCCATAGTTGATTAATTGCCAACAATGTGTGTGAAAGAGAAAACGTGTGTGTGTGTGTGTGAGAGAGAGAGACAGAGAGAAGAATGTGTTTGTAATGTGTGTGCATGTATAAGAGAGAGAGAGAGAGCGTGTGTGTGTGTGTGTGTGCGTAGTATGTGTGTGTGATTGTGTGTGCATGGTGTGTATCTGTGTGTCGTAAGTGTGCATGTGTGTGTGTGTGCGTGCGTGTGTGTGTGTGGGGCAGAGGAGTGATTCATGTCCACTGCCGGGCTGTAAACCATTCTGTGCACAATGCGAGCAGACAGCACATTCGTCAATATGAAAGATGTTGACATTACTGATCAAGGGCCAGACACGGGTAATAATGATATCGCCGTGCTGAGAGGGGCGGGGTGGGGGAGGGACGAGGGGGCGGGGGGAGAGGAAGGGAGGAAGGGAGGAAGGGAGAACTAGGAGGTGGAGGAGGGGTGGGGGTCCCGGTGGGCCGCAGGGCCTGTCAGCCCATCTCACACACAGGAGGGTTTTTTTTAAAAGGGGCCGCGCATTTGCATTATTTTGCGTGTATTGAATTTTCAGCCTGTTTCTTATTCTTATTTCAATAAGGCAACAAATCAATGGTGATTCGGGTCCTCCACCAGAGCCCTGCTCCCGCTCTGACATTCCATCTCCCTCTTTCACCCCCTGTCACTCTCAGGCTTCACGCCAAGATGGAGGATTGAAGAGAGAGAGGGGAGAGAGAGAGAGAGGGTGGAAGAGAATGGGAGCGAAAGTGAGCGTGATGAAGGAATAGAGGATGGGAGAGAGGGAGGAGGACAGAAAAGTCGTACAGAGAGATGATAGAGATGATAGAAAGAAAGAAAGAAAGAAAGAAAGAAAGAAAGAAAGAAAAGAAAAGAGAAGACAGAGCCCAGTGAGAGAGGCGCTGAGGGACGGTGAAGGAGCCTGGCGCTGGGAGCTGCTGATTAGGAGTGACGGCCGAGTGTAAAGTTCCTGCCGCAGCCGTCGACGTTCCCACTGAGGGAGGATGTGGAGTGTCAGGTCCGTTTGATTATGAATATGCCAATGCTGCATGCCATGAATCAAAGGCAAGAGAGAGAGAGGCAGAGAGAGAGAGAGAGAGAAAGAGAGAGAGATAGGCAAGGGGTTGTGGGAGAGAGGGAGGTGAAATGCTTTCATATTTCTTTTGAATGTGCAATATGTATTTCATTGGGCTCTTTACCGGCGTGGGGGTAAAGCTCAGTTTGTCTCCCTTGCTCAATGAGAGACCATAACTCCCGGCAACATTAGGGGCCCTAAAGCTGTCGGCGGTATCGAGCCTGTCTGATAAGAGCTGTTGAAACTAGTCCATCCCTTCTCCATTAATGGGGAATCTGCTCTCACCTAGAAACCATCATTTTGCTGCACACCTTTCACACCTTTGATCAATGGCTCTGTTTCTTTTTTTGCTGATAGGTCTAGCCCCAATTAGAAAAAGGTACAATACTGCTGCTTTTGTTGTCAAAGTATTCCAAGAGTAATTCAACGTAATCCGATTGCGTTACTAAAGGAATCCAACCGGTGAGGTTACTGAAGTAGTCATCAGTGTGTAACACACTACACGTCTCGGCTGTTAACAGCCTTCAGCCTTTGATGTGTTTTCATGGATGATGAGTCAGGTTCATTAGGCCACTGTTTGACAATGCTCTGTGTGTGAAATGTCCAACTTGGAGGGCAAGAGGATAAACGCCTCCACATTTTGTTCAAAAGTGATTTTTCAAAGGCTTTATACCCCCTCTTCTCTTTTGGACCCCCCCATCCCACACACACACACACACACACACACACACACACACTTGTCCTTTCCCCCGGGCGCTGTGTGTACGTCTGTGAACTTGCTTGTTGCTGTAGCGTCTCTCTGGGACCAGCTGTTGATTGGCTATCTTCAGATGTCAGTGATGCTGAGAGGGGCTTAATTAGCGAGATGCATTCTCAATTGTTGATCTTTATCGGGAACCAGATGTCTGGGGGGAGGAACTAACCCCCCCACCCCTTCCCCCTCAGTGTCCCAAAGAGACTGTTACCCTACTGCTGATGTAAAGCAGCCCCCCTAAACACCACCCTCCCACCCCACCTTCTTCCACTCACCCCCCATGCCCATTTCCAACAGCCCTGCTTCATTCTCCAAACAAGCAAACATATATACAGAGCTGTTAGATGACCAGGGTGTAGCTCCTCTGGAAATCCGCGCTTTGACCCTTTCATGTGAAGGGGAGAGGGTATACGTCTAAAGTAGGATGTAAACAGATCAAAAAGCGATGTTCAAATACACTTTAGGTGACTCAGTGCAAAGCGACGCACAGTGCCGGGTAGAAACATATCATGTGCAATGTAAACATCCAGATGGATTTTTTTGATATGGGGTAACACAGAAGGTGACACATGTCCAGTCAGTGCCTGGTGGTGAATGGCCAAAGCCAATGCGAATGCTGGGTGGAAAATGTTACACAGCCCCATGCAGAAGGGTGGTGGTGGTGGTGTCTGTTTGGTAGTACATGGAAGTACAGACACATGGCAGTACTGGAGGTTAAAGAGGAACTTACCCAAGTTCTCTGATCTGGCATACGAAACTGAGGGGCGGGACAGAAGGAAAAGAGAAAGCAGTCAAAACCAGGAAGTGGTACATGAATCAACAGCTTTTGATTGGACACATATGGGCATAGTGCGGATGATGGGTTTCGGTGTGATTATAGTGGAATGAGCAATGAGCTGCCTATCTACAGAGTTATTGCAATGGAATTACAGGGGGCTCTAATAGTTCCCAACATTTCCTGGTGTTCAATAAGCTCATTATAGCAGGCTACAAATACAACTCAAGTCTGCAATCTAAGCCAGTATTGCTTAGCAATAAACTTTCTTTCCAGAAAATAAAAATCAGAATCACTGAAGGTTTAAAAAAGTTCCAGACCCCTTGGTGTTGCAACCTTTTTGATATATGGCTTTAGAGTGAGTCAGGTGACTGAAAACAAACCCCCTCAAAAGTATACAGAAGGGCCCCTTGCCTGGCCCGGCGTAGACCTAGCCTGGTCTGGTGTTTCTGGGAATGATTTGTGTGTCCAGACATCATAAAGTCATAAAGATGGCCTAAGCACTCTGTTAGTGTTTCTACTGATAGGACACCTCATTAAGGCGTGTGGGACAGCCATGTGGCTGCTGCAGGCTGGGCCATGCAGCAGTCTGGACAGGGGACATAAATCAGACAAATGAAACAGCCTGTAAAAACCAGACCTGAAACGGCCAGTAAAAAAAAAAAAAAAAAAATCATATGCCTGAGAAAGTGGTGTTTTCACTTTCCGACGGACCGTTCTCACCCCGCGGGGGGAGAGTGAACAAATGTACGTGAACACGACACGTCATAGACATGCACACACACACACAGACGTGTGTGCTCGTGCACACACACACAGAGTCACACATGAGCAATACTGGCACAGAGAACCCGGGGGCAGAATCCAGCGCTTTAAGAGCATATCATTTTTTATATCGTAATCAAAGACACATTATGTGAAGACGTGTCGCTGTGTGCCCTTTCCATCTCCCACATCTGTTTCAGATCGCTAAGAACAGACTTAACAGGCAGTAGCTTGGATAAAGCTGGAGACATATTCTAATCCCCATTAATCCAGACCAGTTAGCCTGGACTAGCCATTCTGAATCAGAGCCCCTGACAGAAAGAATCAAGACTCAAGACCGGTCTGACACCATGTTGCTGCCAGCTCTGCAGATGTAGGATTCTAACAGTGACATTCATGGCACTGCTACGGTGAGATGACAACGCCTCCAAAAGTCATCAAATCACAGCCATTGTAACCTCAAAGCTTTTGGCCAGGACCGACCCAGATTAGACAAATCAGGACTTTGAAGCCTATTCATGCATCAGAACTACACCAGGGTCCAGGTATAATCTGGCACTGGTCATGTCTAATCTAAATTTTATCGTGCATTTACTTTAAAATATACTGACAGTAATGGGTGACTTGTTGAGCCTTAAAAAAGTAGGGTGGTAGGTGGTAGATAAAAAGGTACATTTTCTTCATTGTTGATAATGGGTGATTTAATCATTTGCAAACCTCACTTTATCCCCTCTAAATGCCCCGAGTTGTCCCAGTTCCCGTTGACGCCACACACAGAACCTACCTGTGGATGGAAGAGAAAGCCTGGAGCTGGCCGCATGTACTTGTCTTTCAGAGCCTCAAACGGATCACTCATCTTCCTCTTCTCAACCCTGCTAATAGTAGAATTGTATCAGCTCCTAACTCACGCACAGCAGCAAGCAGTACTATACTGTTACATTCAGCATTAGAAAAAAAGTTGCATTTCATGATTAACATTATAATACAGTTTATAAGAACACTGTTATGATTTCTGAGCACATTCAACATTAAATAAACACTTCGTACTAGTGTATTGTTACTGTTGTTACAGTGGATCTCCTTTTTTACTGTAATTGACAGTTGACATTGATCCAGTTGTAGAAAAAGTTTCATGACCCTGGAAACAAACCATCTAAATTGAATTTTCTGAAAATCACCAGAAGTTTTATGCAGACTTAAAAATTTGTGTAGGATAATATGCAATACAACATGTATTAAATGTATTATTGCATTTTTTACACAAAGAGCGAAATTAGTGGTGACCTTCTGAATTATGGCTACTGGGGAGCAGTAGTAGTAAGTACTGGGGATCACAGTACCTATAGATAGGGTCCATGAAGAAAGGGGTGGGTCTGGCATGCTGCAGGGAGGCGTCGGCTTTGGGGATCTCCAGCACTGCCTTCTCCTCTCCGTACCTCAGGTTCTTTTTTGTCTCCTCCTCTCTAGCAGGGCGGCCACGGCCCCTGGCCCCCATACTCAGGTCTAGTGGCTGATCCGGATTGGTGGAATGGGAGGCCTCTGCTTTGGAGGGGGCAATGGGCTTCTCCTCCTTTCGCTTGGTAGTGAGGTCAAAGGGTGACTCGGATGAGGATTTGCCCTGGGCCTTCTTGCCGTCGCCTGGTGGCGACTGTGGCTCACCCTTCAGGACTGGAGGTCTGAGGTCCCTGTCTGGGAAAGGGTATACAGGAGGAGAGAAAGCTGGGAAGAAAGGCAGCGGGAACATGGAAGGGTAGGGCAGAGACCCAACCTTCTTGTCCGGTAGGCCAACAAGCCCTGTGGAGCCAAAGTACTTCTCAGCAATGGAGGCAATGGCCTTAATGGAGTCATTGACAGCCCCTGACACGGCTGTGTGCTCGTCCAGCGAGGGGGGGAAGAGGGCAGGGCTAGTGAAGTCTTTAGCAGCACTGCTGCCTGTCAGACTGGGGCTCTGGGGGCCTCCTTCACTGGACTTCCTCTTGGGGCCTTTGCCATTTTCCCGGGCAGGCCCCCTCTCACTGTCCAAGTCGCTCTCCAGCTCGGAGCCTGATGTGCTCTCCAGGTCACTTCCACTGGGTGTGCTGACATCATCCAGGTCACTGCTCTCCGACTGGTCACTCAGCTTGTTCCTCTGCTTTGTGGAGGATGAGGAGCTCTGGGTGTGGAGCTCTGACCCTGGCATCAGGTTGCCAGGTGAGCCGCCATCTTTACGGAGTGTCTTGAGGAGCTCCCGGGCCTCCTGAGCCCCAGGGCTTGGCGGCAGCAGTGGGCTCTTACTCAGCTCTGTGCCAGGACCAGCGACGGGACCAAGGGCTAGCCGTCTGATAGGGGAGGTGGTGGCAGGGATAAGGGGTGGCCGGTGGTAGAGTCCCGAGGGGAACAGGCCAGGGAAGCTGAAGGGAAACGCTGGGGCGGCAGGGAAGGTCAGACCGGCGTGGTGGCGGTTGGCCCCAAAGTAGTCAGCCAGGCCAACACTACTGTGGCCCATGACCCCCAGAGCTGACTTGTCCATGCCAGGGGCCCCGGCGATAGGGATACCCTGGGCAAACAATCCCCCTGCTGTGAAATGGTTCTTCCCTTCACAGAAGCGCCGGTGCTTGTTGAGAGAGGAGGTGGTGCTGAACATCTGGCCACAGTCCTTGCACTTGATCTGCGTGCGGCAATCAGCGTGCATGCGCTTGTGACGGCACAGGTTAGAGAACTGGGTGTAGGACTTGTGGCACACCTCGCCTGCAGGGACAGGGAGACAGATATAGGGCGCATTAGTATGCAACACACACACACACACACACCACGCACACAACAATGACATTACATTGTATTACATCTCTGGTCAATCTAGGGACGTGCTTCAGGGTGGCTGAAGCTCATACAGAGGAAATACAACATGAATGCTCATGTTCCCATCAATCCTCTGACAATGGTTTTGCAGTGAAATAAGGGGGAGAGATGAGTCTCCAGATCCTGGCATTGTCAGGGGGGGGACTGTTTGTCTGACGGTGTGAGTCAATGGCTGCCACTCATCACCTGCACATCAAACCAAAGTCCCAGGCATCTCCAAGCCCCATTGTCCTCCCAGGGACGCTCCCAGGGAGTCCATAAACAATCACACTGACACACACAGGGACATGCAGGCACATTCAAAAAATATTCACATAACACAGAGAAACAGAAGCACAAAGACGCATAAACACCCACACACACACACACATGCACAGATGCACACACACACACACACACACGCAGGCATGCAGACATACAGATACACACACATTCACAGCCACACGCAGTACAATGGCTCTATTTTAAGTTTGTGAAGGAAGCGGAGTTGAATGAATCCTATCCTGCAGGTCCGGTTCCCAGGGACAGGTCTCACATCCTCCACTGCCCCTCTCCCCCTCCACCCCCCCCACCCCCCCCACCCCCCCCACCACCCCTCCTGGCCTCTCCTCAGCCTCCTCAGCCCCCTCACCTTGTCCCCTTGTCCCCATAGCTGGGTCCCTGTCATCCTGCTCTCAGCGATCTTCCCACAGTCAAGCCCCCGTGTGCCTGTCTGTCGCTCTGTCTGACCCTGGGGATGTACAGTGACGAATTTACAAAGGGCAGCGGCCAAGCGTCTTGTTGTTTTCCCCAGCTTTTTTTTTTTTCTCTAAGAGCTACTCTAACCAAAGTGGTAAGAATAAAAAAAAAACAGGATGGCGTTCCTCTTCATTGCCCCTAAAAACCGCCCCTTGTCTACTGACAGATATACTTTGCAGATCAGCTACAGTTACAGCTGTCTTTTCAATAAGACTTTGATCATCCAATTACCCCGCGATGCACTGAGAGACAGATCTGGATGATTGATTTTGCTCACATTGTTATTGGATCTTCAAAACTAGGATTAGGAAGTGGTTAGGCTCACATTGTGATTAGACCTCTGCATAGCCTGGATGCCTTCCAACCACAAGGTGCACACGAGGCGACGTACGAGAGACGGAGAGGAATTGTGGAAACAGATTTCAATAAATACAACCCTGGGGAATGCCAAAAACGGGCATTTTCAGGCCAAGTGTGGATGTGATCTTATGAAATACAGTTTTAATGAACAGTGCTCAAAAATCAAATTCAAATGAAGTGTAACTGCAGCTTGGCTTTGGCGTACAGAATCAGATCTGGTCTTAAAGGTATTTAAAGACATTGGGAATACGTGGAAAAAACATTGGGTGGTTGATTTTTCTAATTTCGCAAATGATGTTTCTAATTTTTTATCTTTTCTGTGTGTCTGTTTATCAGTGTGTGTGTGTGTGTGTGTGTGTTGTTACAAGTACAGCCACATGGTCTGAGGGGAACCAGGAGAAGAAACTCGGCACCATAAATCACGCGCTCGTGACGTTTACAGACTAACAACACACACACAGGCGTGACACGCCGGGTGTGAGGGAACCGATTCACTACGCACGTGTATTTTGTCAGCTCTTCATAAACTGAAACTAAATATTATAAACACATTCCTGAGAGGAGAGCGGCGGCTAAGTAGCGTCTAGATGAACGTCTGAATTAATAATCCGGCAGGCCTGAGTGCTTCACATTTATAGAGAAGCTTTATTCCTCTGACGAACACACACACGCACCCGTGCACACACACACATGCTTGACACAAAGACACATAGTGTGCACTTACATACGTACAAACGTGTACATACAGTGTAACGCAGTCCAAAACACGTACATGCCATTCAAGAGCACTCGCACAAACAAACACTTGGGACACACACATGGTCTCTCCCAGGCAGCTGTCATGTTTGAGGCCGCTCTGTCTTTTTTACACAGCCATTAGTTGTTTTTAAACCTGCATATTTTCTGCTGATTACAGCAAATGGACTCCTATTCAGAGGGAGCGCACGGGGAAGAAGGCTGTACATGTGGTTGCTATTTGTGAGGAATGGTGCATGTGTTAGAGGGAGAGAGGAGAGAGAGGGGAGTCAGAGGTCTGCAGTGGAGACGCAACCACCATGGCCTAGAGAGAGAGAGAGAGAGAGAGAGAGAGAGAGAGAGAGAGAGGGCAAAGGGTGAAGGTCAGAATGCTTTAGGGGATGAGATGTGATCTGCAGTGTGAGCTGGTGAAAGTGTGAAAGGTCAAAATGTGTGTCGGTCTGGTCTGCAGAGGTTGATGTTTACTGAGAGAGAGAGAGCGAGAGAGAGAGAGAGAGCAAGAGAGCAAGAAAAAGAGAGAAAGATTGTCAGATTGGGAGTCAAGGTAGTAGTTTGGGGTCAATTGTAGGTCAGACTGGGTCAAGAAAGTCATTGTGAGAGGCAAGAGAAAGGTGAGGGCCAAGTGGGACTGAGACGAATTATGTGCTGGTTTGAATGCTGTTATCACAATATCAGCATTGTGCTGGAATGCTGACACGGAGAATAACTCGGTTCAACAGAAATGGCGTTGCCATTCTAAATAGAGCTACAATAATCCCCTGTGTAATTCCTGTGGAACAAAGAAATGTTACATGATCGATTCTCATGAAAGAGCTGAGGAAGGAAAAAAAAATAAATGTTGTTTTTGTCAAATTGAACATGACAGTCTCTCCCTTAAAGCAAGCCACAAGTGCATTACAAATAGAAATCTGATACATTCCTAAACCAGTATATTTACTGTAATATCGATAATGATAATATCACATTATGCCATAACATATTTTTTAAACATAATCCAAGGCATTACAATGACAAATAAACAAAATCTCATTCACTACATACAACTAAAACACACAGAATGATGGATGTTTCCTAATAATATAATACCAAGTTTCTTAAACTGTGGGTCCGGACCCAAAATGGGTCATGGACAAATTGCTGTTGGGTCCCCATATGACAAGAGTACTTGTATATTTTACTGCATCTGGGTCCCATGGTGAGACTAAATTTACTCTTCCTGGCTGAAAACTGTTTCAAAATAATCCCTGAGCTAGTAGAAGATGTGGAGGAAGCGTGCAGACTTACATAGGTAGGGTCTGAGTGACTTACATATGAAGGGCTTGACACTGCTGTGGATGTGCTTATGCTGCTTGAGGCCCGAAGAGGTGGCGAATGTCTTGCCGCAGTCGGGACAGGCGTGGGCCCGCGCACCGACGTGCTGAGAGCGGATGTGCCTCTGCAGGTTACTAGGGTCTGTGAACACCTGCTGGGGGAATGAACCGCATAGACACACAGGGGAGTTACTATCTGCACCTATGGACACGTATGGATACACCTGGGGGGGCCACACAATTGCACAAGATATACAGACATATATAGACACACACACTTAATATCCCCTCCAAAAGTCATCACTTTACCTTTGAGCAGTTTTCACATTCGTAGTGCTTGCCGTTGTCATGGGACATCTGATGTCGGATCAGGTTAGATTTCCAGTTGAAGGCCTTCGGACACTGGTCACACTTATATTCCCTCTCCTCAGAGTGGGCCAGAGCGTGGGCCTCCAGACTACAGGAAACACACAGGGAAACCAGCAATGACGCTGACGATTTTTTTGGTATCATATGATCATCGGATAAGAAACGACAAAAACAGCACACCACAGAATTAGACACGTCTGGGTTCGCAGACAAACTTGAAATGCATAGTTCGGATAGGAATCTACCACGCGTGGCTGCTTAGCCCCGCCTCTCTGTGTGTATCTATGGAGATGGAGATGGAAGATCCCTGAATGTATTATGTGACTGAGGGTGTGGGCTGTCCTCTCACCTCTGGATATCGGGGAAGACCTGGTCACACTCCTTACACTCGTGGGGACCATGGGACATGTGGAGGGGGTGCAAGTCATCGGGTTCCTGGGCCTCCAGGTCGCTGTCCCCTCCTGGATGCACGAGAAAAGATTAGGCGAGACAATTCACACACATGGGGTGAGATGACATTGACGGGGCAGTTCAGAGTTCTAAGTAGGTTATTTGATTTTCTGGAAATGGGAGTCCTTCCAAAATGTTTTCCTTATTGAGCTGAACTACCCATTGTACATAATATTACAAACAGCTCATTTCAGATAAAACACACGTCACAATACACAATACACATGACAGAAAACTATTGCAAAATGTACACATCCTGCAGGGACTCATCACGCTTTCATGATATTCACACTTCCCTGTGTTAGCTATTAAATAGATCATGTGGGGAATATATATTGAATTGCCACAAGCCCAGGGCAATTACAAGTGAAAAACATAGTCTTATACCAATTACATTGAATCCCTTGTTGCCACATACAGCTGCTGCTGTATCAAGACCTCGTGTGTTAGCTTAGTAGCTTTCTAAAATGTAGGATGAATGAATCCTTCAATGTATTAACCCTGATGTAAGGGTGCACCGTTGGCTCTACGGTCTCAGGTGCACACCGTGGGTCTCACACCGCTCAAATCCCGATTTTGACTTTTGTCACATGGCATCCCCTTTTTCTCTCGTCATGCAAATACAACACAACTAATGTACCTCTGGTTTTTATCTAAAGCGCCTTACAGTATCACGCATTTTCAGTGCATTCGGCTCCAGTGGGAAACAGAACCCTTACTCTGGCAGTGTTAATGCCATTGTCACTCTTCATTGTACACTATTTCAAATGCCATAAAAATAATAGACCTATTTAATACAAAAATTTAAAAAAAAGTCAAACCTGAATTAAGGAAGGAGGAGGGGGGCATCCCACACGGCTCCTTCTGGTGGTCCAGCAGCTGGGTGCGGGACTCAAAGTGCTGGTCACAGTCCTCACAGTGGTACTGCCTCTCCTCTGCATGGCGGGGGGGGGGGGGGGGGGGGGGGAGAGGAAACATTAGCAAACTGTGTGATGAAGCAAAGTGCATGTGTGTCGTAAGACTGCAACTTGACGTGTGTGTGTCTGTTTGCAGAGATGGTGTTTGCAGTAGGGGTGTGATGGATGTGTAGATTACAGTTATGACAATAGACATAACTAGTGTCTGTGTGTGTGTGTGTGTGTGTGTGTGTGTGTGTGTGTGTGTGTGTGTGTGTGTGTGTGCACAGTGCGGACCATGAATATCAGGAGCCATGGTGTCACATGAATACTCTTCAGCCTTCATGAAAAGTAACAGCTCCTCGCCGGGGCAAATCTCTCTGGTGACTTTATAGAAGATCTGCAACACAGAAACACACACACACACACATTAAAATTAAATAGTATTTTACATTTATTTCATATTTTAATTACAAATGTCACTGAGATAAGACCCGTCAGGATGGAGCTATTTTACTGAACTTGGCAGTTGTTGGAGTCTGTAAGGTCCAAGTCCAATTTTCATGTTTTGGCTGTAATTGTTCAACACAAGTGGATAACGTTTCATGACCATGAGACAAAGCCAAGCTGAGGAAGATGCATTGTAAAAAATGTCAAAATCTTTCTACAATAATCTTATACCAAATTTTAAACCAGCAGAGGTCACTTGGGGCAGTTTTTTAGCACGAACACACACTTGCTTGCTTGCCCCCCTCAAACACACACACAGACACACACACACACACACACACACAGAGGATGCAGATACATACACATACTCATTACTCTGTAATTGGTCATCATCCATCTCTATGAAATGAGAGAAAAATATACGACCACATTGCTACAATAAACAAACTGCCTGACAAATACTGTACACATGTGTGTGAGTGGGCACACACACACACACACACACACACACACACACATACAGGATGCTCTGGCCATGCCCGCAGTAGGGAGGAAGAGGTAGTAAAATGTGTGGAGAAGAGGCTAACTACTGTATGGTGACAGGATGTAATGACAAGGGTCCTGTTATAACATGTGTTGTATCGCTTGAGTGAACCAGAGTGAGATCAATAAAGTAATACTAGAGGAGCACAACTCTACCTACTATATAAACTCCTATAAAATCCTAATAATAATTTTAATAAATTGCTTTTATGCATCTACAAACAGATTATGACAGCATACATGGCTAAGGGTGTGTGTGTGTATTTGGAGGGAGGGGGGGAGGCAGGGGGCAGTGATTTTAGGGAATCAGCTGAGAGACCCTGGGACTGTGGTGCTTCCCATGGACACACAATGGCCTTTCTCTGTGAAACAATCGGGGATGGCGTTATTTTTGGCATGCCTTGAAGGTTTAACATATTAACTTCCTCTGCCGCGTCGCCGTCACAATGATGATGGGGGAATTTATTAGAAATGCAACTGTGAGGGAGGGCGTCTGGGAAGGCACGGGTCACAGCGACACTGGTCCAGCACACTGGGGCCACACGGTCTATAGAGGGCTGTGATAAATATCTTGGTCATAAGGTATTCTTCTACTGTTCTGCTCATGTCATTGTTCTAACGTCTCGAAAATGACATAACACAAAATATGAAACTTGGTTTCGTTTGGCCCGGTATGACTCACTCAAGCACCCCTGGGAGCTCCTAGGCTCCACTTTGAGAACCACTGGGCTAGAGAGAGCCAAAGTGAGTGAAAGAGTAAGGGCCTGGCCAATACAGAACTTTTAGATCTGATAAAAATATCAATAATTTGGGAGCGATTGACAAACGGTGACAAAATGCAGATATAGTTTTGTGGTTGCATGAAAAGTTTAAATTCAGGTGTCAAAAGAGAAAGGGCAAGGGAAGGTCCGGGTAACCAGGGGAGGGCTGGACAGGCTACTTTAATCTAATCTAAAACAATATTAATGTTACTATTTTGGTTGACGACATTGTTTACAAAAAGAATGATTTGTCAACTCCATTGTAATTTGAAGTCAACACATGTCATGTAACACATGTTGATATGGACGTGGCTTCAGTAGTTTAGTAGTAAGCTCCAGAGGTGCAGGTCACAACCAGCACTGCCGTCCCCCATTGTTGCAGGAGAGAATATAGGGAGCCAACAGTAGCTTGAGAGCAGAGTCCCTGAGGTACCCCACTCTAACCTCTGTACACACACACACACACAATGCACACACGTGTACACACGCATGGACCTGCACACACACCAAGTATACATGCACACACACACACACACACACACAAACACTTCTTCCTGCCCAGAACTGCAGCCCTCACCCCAGTAAGGCCACGATAATATTGTGAGTTAGAAACAATCAAGCAGCAGTTGAACCAGACGTGCGAGGCTGTGTGGATTCCGCTCTGAGAGACTGATACAGGCTTTGAGGACGGGAGCTCCTCGGACAGCCACTAGGGCCCGGCTAGTGCGTGGTGGGCTGTGGCCACGGAACATAAAAATTAATGGACGGTGTGAGCACCGCTTCGTTCAGAAATATGAGAGCACTAGTTCATGGTAAAATGCAACGATGAGGCTTGAGAATTTCACTGTGTCACCCAGCTAGAGGTAGGAAATTGCGGAAAATGGGCAGCAAGGAGGCGTAGTGAATAGGGAGACTGTCCAGGTGACACCCCCTTCAAGCCTTCGTGGCAGCAAGCATCCACCCAGACACTGAATGTCCACCGGCTCCAGGAGACTGTTCTGTAGCTGACCCTGCACTACAGAAGAGTTCTCCTTCAGGGATCAATAACAATTACACTAATGACGTAGCCCTGCATAGGAAGTTGTCTTTTTGAGTAGAGTGGTGGTAACTGCAGGCAGACGCAAAAAAAGTTCCACTTACAGAGGTCACACCCCGGTCCTTACTTCCCTGGCTGTGGCCAGAGGGGGAGCAGAATATGGCAGGGGTTTTTAAACGCTGTTAAAGAAATAGAGCAAAATCTGGAAAGCAGACGGCCACAGGAGGGTGAGTGCGAATATGAGGGGGAATTCCCCCAACAGCTCCACCTCCTCCCTGTGGGCCACCTCAGATAAACAGTGAACACACACACACAAACAAACAGACTGCAACTCAGCCCAGAACAGAGGACACACTGTTTGATCCGACCAAGGTGTGTTCAGTTCTGTCTGGTCCTAGGAGCTATCCTTGAAATGGCATTGGCGCACACACACACACACACACACACACACACACACACACACACACGGTTATAAACAGACAGTGGCTTGAAATAACTGGTAGGCTGGTAGGTAGATAAGACAGCTGGGGTGTTTGAGTTCACAATGTGAGTCCCAGCCTGCTACCACACCTCTAAGGCCACTGCACATACACTTCATTCTTACTGCAAAAGAAAACTGCACATTAAAAAAAAAAAAGAAGAAGAAAAAAAAGTGGTGTCAAGTAATATCTGAAAATACTGGAAATCTCACAGGAGCTTGGCCTGAGATTTAAGCCTATGAAATATTTTCTGTAAACTTTGGATCCAAGAGTTCACATTAATGAAAAGGCCTTTAGTCTGTCCTCCACAGGCAGTCAGCGGCAGCCGAGACTAACAGTCACCTCTCTTTATGACTTAATGTTATCGTCTGGATGGGGCGTTCTTCTGCACAACATTCAAGGATGTAAAACCTTTCACTGAGCCTTCCTCTTTCACTCTGTCCTTTATTTTCTTTTTTTTTTGTGCCCCATTTCTTCCTTTTTCTCTCTCTTTCCCTCTCTACCTTGTTCCTCTCCTCTCTCTATCACCACCTCTCTCTCTCTCTCTCGCTCTCTCTCTGTCAGAGGTTACAACCACGACCGGATCATAGGCTATAATCTGACTAGTTGGTTACCTTGACACCATTAGTCATTAGCAGAGTAAACAGAGTCACATTTTCCCGGGACACACCCTGTTGGCCCGCTCCTCACTCACAGATCTCATTTGACAGGTATGCCATTCACTGACGCTGCTCTGCTTCGACACTGAACTCTCAGTTTTGCTGCTGTTCTCAGTTCAGAGCAGAAATCTCAAGCCATTTTAACATCTGAACACTAAAAAAGAGAAGGATACCTGGGCACACACAAGTATTCAGTGCAATATTCCAACCAAAAAACTGGTGTTCAACAGACACAGTGCTGCTAGTCCTCAATGTTTATAAAAATGCACCCAGAATTCTTTATTTCCAGGCAAAACAAAATACTAGAGCATCCACAAATTGTAAAACAAAAAGGCCCACGACATCCTCTTCTGACCTTATTCTGCTCAGTGAGTACCTGCCCACTTGTGGTGCACTCTGTAGCCACCAAGTTCATTCGCCGTGTATGTTTGGCAGTCACCATCAGTTGGCTTGTACACAAAACCAGTTAGGGGCTGAGCTCGCAGGACGGAGTCTCCGAAGGGGCAGCGTCTGACAAACAGGTAACCAAGCCAGCATGGCATGGGGCCGGGCATTTTTGTTTGGATCAGCTACGGGAGAGTGCCCTCATGTAGTAATAGAACCTAATTTATTTGAACTTCCGATATCTGATGAACAAAATATCATCGTGACGGGTGTAAAGCTCATATCTCTGAAATGTCAACTGTTTTTAGCTTTATGGCAATGCATTTTTGATGTTATCGAACTATAAAGGAGCATGTAATCCTTCAATTTAAGTGAAGAAATTAAAAATCACCGATGCAAAACATTTCTATCCATTGTGTGAAATGCTTGGATTTTTTAATACATGCAATTACAACCTCGTTTCAGAATTAAGTCTCCTGCATTTCTTCAGATATTGAATTAGCTGTACTGGTATCTCAGTGTATCTCAGTCATGTTCACATTTCGCTGGTTTAAACGACCTCTGAAGCCACTATCGCTATCTGCTCGCTCGTCGGGCTGGGGTGAATGACTGTCAGTGCACTGCTAATATTCCCCTCAGCCACTTCATCCCCACTCAATACTGAGTGAGAATCAATAGCGCTAATGAGATTAACGTTCATATCCCTCTGCACTGTCTTATGAAAGGCTCTTCAGGGCCTCGTTGGATGATGTCAATTAGACTTTTAATCCATTTTCCTTTCAAATAAGTCAGTGGAGTGAGGAACGCGGCGGAGGGATTTCAGTACTAATTGCCCTAATTATCCTAACGACAAAACATGCTGATCATGGAAGGATCTGTTGGAGTGATGCTCAGGCTGGGCTGCTCAGTGCCTCAGCAAACAAATGAGTATACCAGGGGAGCGCTAACATTATGGCATGGACAGTCAAGGGCTTAAGTTTAACACAAACAGTGGGCAGCAGGCCAACATTTATCAGACTGGACTAATTATTTAAAAATAAAACAATTAAAAGTTAGCCTCTTGGGTTTTATGTAATCAAGATACTTAGTAATATGCCTTGGAATGAGTCATTTTCTCAATAAAGCTTATTGCAATAAAACCTTACAGATGTTAAATTAAATCTAAATCCATCAAATACCATTTGGAACACTTTGGAGGGACGTTTTCTTTTGTGGAGGGCCGAATTTGGCCTCGTTTTAGCAAGTCTAGCGTATATTTGCTACACTGCAGATATCAGAGGCTCAGAAACTATGACATCCCCTTCCTCTCCACTCTTTCCTGTTGCCTTCCACTCTATACTGTAAAATATATAAAGCAATAAAACGGAAATGTCTTTAAAAATACTATATGTGAAATGACCATAGCTTGAAATGAAAAGGATTCATTATTAATACTGTGGTGAAGGTTTTACCTTTCTTGCATTGTTAGCTAATGTATTTGCTGTGAATGCTATTATTAAAAGACAAAAAATGATGATCCATAAACCAAGTCCTATGACAGAACAATGTAAGCGACTCTCCAAGCCTCCTGTTTTAAACATTGGACTCAGACAGACAAAGAGGAAGAGAGAGAGAGAGAGCGAGAGAGAGAGAGAGAGAGAGAGAGAGAGAGAGAGCGAGAGAGAAGGAGAAGTGGGATCCCGAACAGTTCCTCAGGCAAAACAGACTTTTTTTCACTTTCCTCTCTCGTCCATTCCTCTCTCATTCCCTCACCCTCTTGAGATTCATCATAAAGTTTTATGATAAACAGAACTGGGTCAGAATTAAGAGGACTGGGGCCAGGTTATTCCAAAAAGTGGGATTGAAGAGCGACGCTCACACTGGCAGGGCTAAGTGGGGCTTGACAGAACCAGGGCCAAATTATAACCTCTACACCTGGAAATTTCAATCACTATCCCGGTGTGTGAAAACATAACTTAAGATATTAAATCATCTCGGTTAATGGCACGAAGTGAGAAGATTCACATAAATCTGGTTAGCGGAATAAGTAACATGTAAACCCTGGCCAGTCCTGTCAGGCCCTGCTGTGGAAAACTGGTGATGGTGTGTATTGTGCGGCTAGTGCGTAATATGTGGTTTCAGCCTGGGTTCAGACTCAGCACTTCTACTGTGGCAGTATAAAACCTGTTGGAATCAGGTACCGTGTGTTTTTAAATTTCCAGCCCGGAATGAGGAGCGTGGGGAGTCATCTAAACCGCAATGAACAATTCACAGTCCTGCAGAGTGCATGCACTGAGGCACACACATACTCAAACTTACACATGCATGTAAAAACACAGGCAGCTATGAGTGTGTACATGCACACACACACACACACACACTCCTGACACACGATGAACAATTCACACACACACACACACACACACACTCCTGACACACGATGAACAATTCACACACACACACACACACACACACACACACACACACACACACACACAGTACCAAAAACTGACAGTGGCTGTACAGGACCACCCTATTTAGGCTATTCAAGTTAAGCACACAGACAGGCATTGTGAGGCGCTACAGTGTGTTTTCAAAAACACCAATGTCGGCCGGAAGGCTTAAAGACGGCACATTGTGCAGTGTTGTGACAGTGTGTAATACTTAACAATCACCTCATCATAGCCATGTCCGTGACCTGTCGGAGCCTTACACAGCCACCCGAGCAGAACCACAGTGTTGACAGCAAGTCACACCTCACAGAGAGGGCAGCTCGGAAAAGTCTCTCTCCTGCTCTTTCTCTCTCTCTCTCTCTCTTCTGTTTGCCTCTCTCCCTTTTAAGAGAGAGTGGGTAAGCGCTTTCGGAACGCTCTCTCTCTCTCTCTCTCTTTCTCTTCATGAAAAGAATGGTCTTCCTTCTTTACGGGAGACAGCGGGAAGGGCGAGAGGGACGCAGAGACACATGATGGGATTCGTTCCTGGGCCAATCTCTAGGAAAAGCTCAGAGCTAAATAATTCCGATTACGTCAGGATTGATGGTGCCAAGTGCAGAACACACAGATAAGAATAGACTGCAGTGCTTTCAACCCAATGGAAATCTCACTGTCTTATTTACAGTTTACGTGGCCACTACTGTCTTTGGACATCTATGCAATTGAGTTATTAAGTGTTCTATTAACATGTGCTTTTTACAGAACACAAGAGGCTTTTTATAGCTTTTGCTGGAATTTCAATGTGTGACATCCAGCTGGTATTGTAGATGGCCCACCAGTGAGCGATGACAAACATGCGAGTTAGCTGATTAAATGTTTTATTCGGGTCAAGCCATGGAATGCTCCGCATGTGTCAAGCGAAGGTTTACCCTCCTGTCTTCCTGCCCTCTGCATGTTTCTGTGTAGCGTGTGTCTATGGAGGAGTGTCTAACCGTGGTATTACCGAGGTGAACGGGCCCCCATGCGTACAGCACGCATCTCTGCAGATCGCCAGGTGAGGAGAAAAGGACTGTGGCATTCCTGGCATATCTGAGAGTTTATATCGCAAGCGTGACTGGGAAGTGTGTGGAACTATCATCCTGGCAGGCCGCCTCTGATCCTGCCCTGTGGTCCTTGCACG
The DNA here is from genome assembly GCA_034670405.1 of Hoplostethus atlanticus. NCBI lineage: Eukaryota > Metazoa > Chordata > Actinopteri > Trachichthyiformes > Trachichthyidae > Hoplostethus > Hoplostethus atlanticus. Next base: position 3,303,347 of record JAXDDX010000003.1, on the reverse strand, counting down.
GCAGAAGCCAGTGCACAATTACAGAAAGAAAACACACACACACACACACACAGATAGCAAGGAACCTCTGTGGTGCAGCGTGGGGAGAGCTGAGAGTGTGTGTGTGTGTGTGTGTGTGTGTGTGTGGGTGAACTGAAGGCAGGGTGGGCCAGCCGCTCAGGGGGCTATCTGACTTAGATCACAATAACACCTTTTAACACAACAGCACACAGACAGGCCAGCCAATACAGGGAAGCCTTCTGGCATCAGTCCTAGGCAAAATATATACTCCTGAATATGATTTCAAACATTCAAACACACTTTCAAACGCACTCGATTTATCCTGCCAGACAGCAAGACTCAAACGTGGACACATTATCGGTTTGCAGATAAGAAAAATCAAGTGAAGCACGTGTTCTTTTCTGGTTTGTTTTCAAATCATATTCGACTACTATTTTACTCAGGTTGTTCTGCCAGGCAGGCTGCAAGTGTCCCCGCAGACACAGCTCTCATCCTCACATACCTGATCATCTATCTGGCACGCTGTCAGGTTGTGCTGCCTGGTCGCAGGGGCAAACTGAATGTGCTTCAGCCAGCTCCCGATATTTGGCTTGCTGGCATCCACGCAGAACTTTACATGGCCTGACCCGTCCAAGATCTGCAGAGTAAAGAGAGAGAGAGAGGGGGAGAGAGAGAGAGAGAGAGAGAGGGAGAGAGAGAGATCAGACTTTGATCTGTATCAGCCCAGGTTACTGTGTCCAAACAGTGACTAACCACATACCTCCCACAGAGAAATAAGACTGAAATGTTAGGAGTCGTTCTGTGGCATTACACACACACATGCACACACGCACACACGCACACGCACACACACACACACACACACACACAAAGACACACACACACATAATTTTGGTACAGTACAAACAAAATTCCATGTTGATCTTTTAAAATAAGTTTATTTTTAAAATAAGACGAATATTTCAAGAAAGCTTAATTCAAACAGATTCTAGAATTTAAAAAATCCAATGACATTAAATATTGTATTAATATATAGTATTATATAGTATTTATTGACATTAATTTGGATGTGCAGATTATCAGTGTAATTTCATCATACCTAATGCAAACCTTTGTAGGCCTATACAATATTTGTATTTATTTGTATACTCTTGAAAAATGATTGTTAAATATTTGATATTTTCACAGTAACACAATTCCTGTAACTTTTTTCTAAATGTTAAAAAAAATGCTTTATTTGTAGCATCTGTTTTTACACTTGCCTGAGCTCTTAAATTTTCAAAATCCAATTTTATTACAATGACAATAAAAAAACTAATAATTTTCGAGGATAGCCTATTTCGAGACAGCAACTTTATGCCTACAACGAGTAAATCTGTAAATCTTATTTCACTTTTAATTCTGGCTGATCGCTCTTGTATTATTTTGTTTAAACAAACGAAATAAAATAATTACATACATTGAACTATGCTGGATTTAAAATGGCTTCAAATATGGAATTCGTTTAATGTTGTCTTATCGGATAAATTAACAAAACCATAATGATTTTATCAAATTTGATTTTATAATTAAAAGCCTAACGTGGGGCTACTACTACTACTACTACTACTACTACTAATAATAATAATAATAATAATAATAACGAAGAACACGAAGATTGCATCACAACGCCATCAAGGCACAACAAGAAGAAAAAGACCAAAATAACAATAACAAATGAAATGAATTATCATGCAAATAATGCCATATCCTATTCATCGACAACGACTTCTGTGGTTTAAATACAACATTTCTCCCGACGAACTGGAAAAGTTCGACATTGTTTTAAAATGTTGATATTTATTGTACAACAAGTGTAAACTTTACTGGGAAACAAATCAATTGCAGGAAACCATAAGTGATAATGGTTATGAAGATGTATTGTTAGGATGCAAAACGGAATCTCGCCAAAGGTCACAAATCTGTCTTTGTATAACCTCCCCCTGAATAAATATTTAGGTTGGATAAAGCCCTTTGTCCAGGCTCATACTGGCTCTGCGCATTTATCCTGCAAAAAATACTCAGTCAGTCAGTCTTTTATACATGTTTATCGTCAACTATTGCAATAAAATGAACATTGAACACGTTAGGGTTTACGTCTTGCTCTGAATGGGGCAAGCGCTAGATAAAATAAATGCATTGTTTTATTCAGAAAGTTTGTTTCATCTTACCGTGACAACTCTTTTGCAACGGCGACTATTAAAACGTCTTGGGATAATATCTGGATGGTTAACCAAAAAAAGCGATCAAAACTCCGGTCAAAAAAAAAGTAAATGACCATAAATCGAGGTTTAAATCAATGGAGAAAAAAACACTACAGCGTGTCTCGGTTATGCTGCGCTGTCCCGTTTCCCTGCATCGTTAAAGCATCAGTTCGATTTTTTTCGGTTTCGGTGTCTCTTTTGGGGCTCCAAGCCGCAGGACGCGTCGACTCCTCGTCGGGGCGCACACACTCACTGTCCTACAGACACCGCTGGGTCGGTAAATCTCCTCTCACTGTCTTACAGACATCGCGGGTCGGAACTAAATCCCCTCCGGTACATCAACTCATTCCAACTTTCACACTGTGCGCTTCGCTTGGCTCGTCCGCTCCTCTCTTGTCACCCCTCCTGTCCTGACGCACCCAGGTGTCCTCTGGCAACCATTCAACTTTTCATTTTTCTCTTCCTCCCCCCCCCCCACCGCACACAAACCCTCCTCAGCCAGTCAGGATGTGTAGATAGTGGAGAGACTCGGGGATTACAAGGATCGCCACCTACTTTGCGCGTCCCGGTCTGTGTGTCTGTGTGTGTTGCTGTTTTACGCACTATCTCTTAATAAAGGAGGATCCTGCGCGTCCATCCATAGAGAGAGGCGATGCAAAAGCAGGGGACTGTCTTTGCCCCTGTCCCGGGTCGGAAGCGACTCCTCTCCGCAGTATTTTTTAAAGTGACAGGGCCCCCGGGGTTGGAGAGGTTGAGAGGGGTCATGGAGAGGTCGGGATGGGGCTTCTAAAGGGATGAACTGTTCGGGTACAGTACATACACTTGCACTGAACCAATAATCATTATAGCAGTATAGGCTAACCCAAGGGGGGTCCTAAACTTTTTCACGTCGAGGAGCCCCCAATCTGTCCAAGTACTATTTTATTAGAAGATTTTGCCCTGATGAATCCCATCAGAAACGTTTTTGTTGTGATTAGTTATGGTTTAGTATAGAATTGCCTAAGTGTTTTAGATGGGACGGTGACAAGAGTGAAGCCTATAATCAAAACAGCCGTCCTCCTACACTCTCTCGTTGAGCTTGTAGTGGCCGAAATAACAGAGAGATTAAAATATTTCTCATTTTACTGGGGAACTCCTAGAACCCCCTCAAGGACCCTTGGACGTCCCTGGACCACAGTTTGGGAACCGTTGACCTAATCATCTGCATCTCTCTCAGTTTTACTAGAGCAAAAATGCGGTAGGTAGGTATATACCCCCCACCCCCTCTAAAAAAAAAGAAAAAAGAACATGAATGCCTCTCTAAATTATATCGAAATAATTTCCTTTTGCCAAAGAAAAGAATGGTAAAGACTGGACGAACCAAGGCTTAACCTAGTTGGATTAAAATCATTTGCCAAGTGAAAACAAACTTTTTATTTTACCATTTACTGTTTATTCTCCTTGTTTGCTTTGGCCTCTGCGCACCTGCTTTATGGCGGCTCGGAATAAGATAAAAGAAAACATACCATATCCTTTTTTTCCTTGAGGGTTTCACTCATTTAGAGAAATAAAATCGGATTTACAAGTTTAAAGCTGAAAATGTTACTCGTTAAGAAACACAAAAAACCCTCCTTGTTGTCGGTGAGCAGCGGAGTTTATTAGGCAGCTCATAAAAATGGAGAGGACAGGGGTTTGGCTGATGAGAGCAGATGATGATGGATAATGCCTCACACTGTGACATTGACCTTCCATCCCAGATAATGCCCATTGTTTTACGAAATCGCAGAGCAAATGTGCAGGAAGGACAGGAAAAATCATGTGTAAATAAGGCAGGACCCCGCCACCGATTCCCATCGTCTGCCCGCTCCTTGAGAACCGAGGAGAGACCCCGGTCCGCCCGGTCATTGATTTCCTGCCTCTCCTCGACTTGTCCATTGTTGGAACCCTTTTTAATTTAGCCATAAATTGGGAAAGCTCAAGCCGAATGAGCTGTTCTATTTTCTTCCTGTCAGGATGAGGGATTTGTTTTATGATGCATTGTGTATTAAATACAAGTAATCTGGGAAAGTGATTGCTTCACGGCCTCTCCGGGTCTGATCGAGGATCCTGATAGAGACGGAGACCTGAGCTCTTTTCTGAAAAGGAGGAAATGTCTGAAAAGGAGGATAAACAGGGGAGGGTTGGTGGTATCACGGGGGGTAAACTGGGGGAAAAGTGGCAGGACCCCGAGGCCTGCCCACGCGAAGAAATGCTGCACTTCTCTGCCCAGTCAGGAGATGGCGTGCTCAACTGAATAAACTTTTTCCCTACAAAGATAGTTGCATTTCAACTTTCCAGATAACAATAATAGAGTAATAATACAAACAAGCCAGGCGCGTCAATTGAATATGGCAAGGTATGAGCACTTCTAAATTTGATCTTTGTAGTTTTTGTCATTTTAATGGAGAGGAAGAGCAAATATTACATAAAGAAATCACATCAGGGCAGCAGCAGCACCAAGGCTGCGTGCGTCTGGGCAAGAAAGTTTGGTGACCTAGGTCTAATAATTGATCACACTGACCAAACAATAACAACAGCTTATCAGTCACCAATTGCTCCACTTTGCCCCCAGAAATGTAATCGATGGACGCTGGGTTTGGAAGTTTTGGGGTCAAATATATAGACTTTGCCAGAGAATTTACTGACTCCGTTGAAAAAAATGATTTCGTTAGCGGAGCATGTGTTGGTTGAAAGCGTTTACATTTGAGCAGTGAGCTTTACTGCATGTTGAAAGGATACCCCAGCCTGTAGCAGTCTGTGCTGTATCTTTAGGGGAAAGCGCATCAGGCAGGTTATTGAGTTATTGGGAGATAGGGGTCATTGCTTTCTACATCTACATTAAGGCGTCAAATTGCTAGATGGGACATGAAAGATTCAGCTGTATGGGCTGGAATATATAATCACCTGAACGAGCGACAATAAAGCTCTTTGAATGTACACGGAAAGACCGATGGGGGTGAATTTAAAACACTTCATTTGTTAATAAACCACGAGAATGATTTACAAGGCCTCGTCCTAAATTATATTTATTTGAGCAATCCACCATAAACACCATTCTGATACGGTGAGATTAAATAGGTCTGTTTTATCTGAATTATGCCATGCCTTTGTCATAATGATTTTGACATACTAAACAGTGTACGGTGTGGAAAAGCTGTTTATCAACAAATTACAAACCAACACATGCAGGCTTCGGGGTATGTTAGCTCCTACTATATCATGCCACACAGCATTTCATACTGATTTAAGGGACTCTTAAAACCTACAGCATCCGGATAATGTTTAGGGCGAAGACTTCAGAGTGCTGTGAAATTCTTGAAAGGCGGTTCAATTGCTTAAAGGGCGTTCATGCTTATTGTGCTTGCGGCATATTGGTTGTTTGTTTTAGGAATTCAGTCGCTAAAACCGATTCATACATCAATGTAGAGATTTTTCATTATCAAACCTATCATATTTTAATTGATCTGAGGTCTGGTTTCACGGGCTACCAGTGGGTTATTTTTTTCTGCCAATAACTTTGCAGTGGTGTGTAATTTGAATATATTTTGCTTCTTTATCTCGAGCCATGTTGCATGTGAAGTCAGATAGGACAGCCCGGAGAAGAGGGGGGATTCCCGTGTGGGTTGCAAACTGACTCCACCAGCCGCGGAGCTGCAGAGCCTACTGCTGCTGCCGAGGGGCCAAATGGAAACACTGTGTAGGCCTAGATGGTGCATTCCAGCACATCCTCCAGGAGAGGGGGAAAGAAAAAGAGAGAGAGAGAGAGAGCGAGCGAGGAGAGAGAGATAGAGAAAGAGAGAGAAAGCGAGAGAGAGGGAGAGAGAGGAGAGAGAGAGAGAGAGAGAAAAAGAAAATATCGCAGCCAAATCCACATGAAATAGTTCGACCATTCATGGCGAGACCTCCCATCGACACCGGCGAAAAGGCTGCATTAAGTCTCCATCATGACTCTGTATGCAGACGGCCCCCTGCGCAATTCATTTTGGTTAAATATGGGGATTCAGTCAAACGGCAAAAACTCATTTAGAGCTCTTAACTTTTTGCAACAGCGCGTCACAACTTTTTTCTTTAACGAACAGTTTCCAAGATTAGTCTGAAACATTAGAGCTCTCAAGGCAACGGTGGGCGTCTCCACATTAATAGGTTGACTATGGTAAGTCCCCTGTTTCAGAGGTAGGCTGAGTGTCCATACGGCCCAATTACCATTAAAACAGAGCAGAGGAAATGAAAGGGGAAAAATGTAAATAAAAAATTTCCTCGGGTCTGGAAGTAGGCCCGTTGCGAGCGGCGTGTTAATCTCCACCTCAGTAATTTGGTTCTGCGGGAGAAGACAGAAGCCCCGCTGCTGTGCCCTGCACTTCATAAATCACTGCTTTATGTGGACAAGGTCAGCGCCCCCTCCCCCAACCTCCCCCCGGCCCCTCCGCCATGTTTACCCGGCCGCCCGGGGGCTCTCAGGACCAGACCAGCTCACTTCTAATTACTTTGGATTATTTTCATTTGCCGGGGGTCAGCCAGGCATTCCGACAGAGAGAGAAAGAGAGAGGGATGATTTCCTAACAAATTCTGTGGCCTTTGAGAAACAGGCGCTCTGCGTGTTTTCTGAATTAGCACCCCGTCATTTTGGCAGTGTCTGCTCTGCCTTTGACGGCCCCTCAGCTCACTGACATGACAGGGCGGCGAGGCCCCGCACTGCAAGAATGTCCATCGTAACCAGTCATTTTAGTCTCATATTCAGGCTCAAATTAAACGAGTGGAGATAATTCCAGTTTCACTTGTTTCAGGAATTTTCTAGAAACAAGTGTCAATATTTTGAAACACGGCGAAACAGTAGGAGGCAGACCACTCCACTAATGGCGCTTGATTAAAGAAAACTCTTGAAACAACTTGATTTTTGTGAATTATCGCACCCTAATGATCGGAAAGCGAGAAAAAAAATAGATTTGAAGGCTCAACGCTAGATTAAATAACTTCTTAAAATGTATTTATTTGCAGTGGGTTTTCATGATTACAACAAACGCACACCCTCTCAGTAGTAGACCACAGACACGAAGAAGATGAAAAGTAAAAGAGAGAAAACGCGCTAGTGCTTCCAGTATATTGAATAGCTTTTAAACTAAGAAATCTCTACACTGATACCCAACGCTTCTGGGTGTGACCCAGGTATGCAACAACCTCTGCATTAAAGTTGTGTGCGCAAGTTGGACGTTTGATGAAGCCTGGCCTTGAAGCAAATGCGATCTTCAAGAGTCCCTCAGTGTGAATGTGATACACTGCCTCCTGCGCTGAAATGAACTTAATTGCGTTGACAGCAGGAACTGCAGGACGTGACCAGGCATTGCAAAGCATGACCACTCACTGGACTATAAGGGACAATGTACGCTACTATTAAACATTTTATTTGAGCATCAGGGTGGAGGGTGTGAATGTAGAAAATACTCGAAAAAAAGTTGTGGAGCTACCCGATGTGTGCCCCAGTTTAGAGGAGCAGTCCCTGGAATGCGTGGGGTGGACGCGGGGGAGGATGAGGAGGAAGGAGAGGAGGAAGAGGAGGAGGAGGAGGCGAGAGGTGCAGCAGTGTTATAGAGGTAGAGAGAAGTGCGGTAATCACAGACACTTCCTCCGCGGACTCTCAACATACAGGGCCACACTGTATATGGGCTACGGGGTGCGATAAAGCCGCAGCGGAGTCAAAGGTCACGTTTTTCAAGCATAAATTCAGCGCGGCACAGAGCACCTATGCTGCATGGAACAGGCTGGAAACTTAAACAAGCTGGGCCGGCCGACCCCCCGCCCCCCCCCCCCCCCCCGGGAGAAAGGGGGACGTAATTAGAGCATGTTGCTGGCCGCTGCAGGGTGAACAAATTGGCTCTAAAAGCTCATAGATATCATCTTTAAAAGAGCTTTTTTATGTACAAGAGCCGAGGAGGCGAGATGGAACTGAACACGCCACTTCAGATCTCACGGGAGCGAGTGTCACACATTCATTACATTTATTGAGCTGTCTACCCCGCGTTTGAAGTCGGGGGTGCTGCTGTACGCGGCAACAATGTGCTTTTCATATACCGTGTCAAATTGGAAGGCTAATATTTTAATGTCGCCGGATATTTCGGAAAGAGTCGTTACACGTCTCCGGTGTGACACGAGAGAATCCTGCCACGTCCACGCAGCGACCCCCACTGCCACCGATGAAAAAATGTCAACTTTATGGGTTGCACAGTCATGTTGTTTTAGTTTAGCATGATGAGGGGGGGTAGAAAAAGGCGTTATTGCTATTATAAGAATGGCTGAGAAGTTGATCATGTGCCCTAAAAAAGAAAAGCTTATTCCTGAGTCCGGTTATGTCCTGAACGATTATTCAACAAAGGAGTGAAATGAAAACTAAGTAATACTTAGGCCTCAGCTCTAACTCTATAAATATTTACAACAGTCAAGCTTTAACGAGGAACAATTGAACGCTAATTAAAATTGCTTGGAGGGAGTGACGTAATGTCCCAGGGAAGACCAGGTTCATTGGTGTTTTGCCTGATAGGGAGGCAGGTGGAGAAACGCGCACGTGTCACTTAAGCGTAGACGCTTAAGGGTTGATGGCGCACAGACGCACCTTTCTGTGTATTGACTTTTATTGGGTGTTTTGCTTTTTTTCCAGGGCAAAGAAGTAGGCTTACACTGTACATACCTCCCACTGACAAGAAAATATGAGAGAAACATGACAAATGGGACTAACGGGTATTTTGTATCAAACTTTTTACAAGTGGTAAAAACTGCAATGTGAGAAAGTGAGAAAGTGCTCTTGAGTAAGTGCAAACGGATTGTGAAGGTGTGTGTGTGTGTATGTGTGTGTGTTTTCTCCCACATAGGTTGTTTTTTTTCCAGCTTGGGATAAGTGTAGGCGAGCAGTAGTTTACAGTCAGAATTAACTCGAAAAACAACAAATCAATTGAAACAACCTAAAATCAAGGGAAGCATCAGCTCACGCCTAACAACAGGGACACAGAGTGACTCCTATGAAAGGCTCCACTGGCTTTCAGTAGCATCAAAGAGGCCCCCGAGTTAGGCCAGGATTATATTTAACCCGGGGAGCTTGTTGTACTGCATGAGTACAGGGCACACGCTGGTGCTGCTGTCGCTACGCCATGCTTCTGGCATCCAGACCAACGCTCTCATTAAAATGTGGCTAGGGCACTGTTTCCTACAGGAACACACACGTGCAGACACACGCACGCTTGCAAATGCATGCACGCAAATGCATGTAAATACATCAGCGCACAGGGAAGAAGCAATGAACATTCCTAGGGACTCGTGTTTTTGGTACTCAAGTTTATGACGACCAGATCGTACTCCGTGGTATTTTTGTAATCTCCTATGGTATTACTATAGGAGTTTCAGTGGTAGAAGGATGTTTGGTAGCTGTGTGATATTTTAAAGATTTACTGTGATGTTTGTTAGCATCCTTCTAAAAATGATCGTAGTAGTTCTGCTGTGGTTGTCTTTCGTCATGGCGTACACACGTGTAAATGAAAGAACACATGAATACACCATCAAAAGTTGACCCACGGATGTGTGTCTGTCCGTGTGTGTCTGAGCATACGATGTGCGATACGCTGAGATAACGCAATATCACTCCTGCTCATTTGAGCAGTCAGACTTGATTGAACCATCAGACGTGTGCGTCAATACTCTCCAGGTTTATTCAATTCCAAACCAATCATTCTGGTGTCATACACTTTTGGGTTAATATTCTAACCGCGAGGCCCAGGGCTAGGTGAAGATAAATCAGCTTTTATGATGGGTTGTTATGGTTTTTACGGCACTGGGGTTGTGAGGGACTGATTTGGGGATCAATCACCTGCAGGTGTCTGCTGGGGGTTGGGGTGTTGTGAGGATCGATTGGGGATCTGGGGCTGTAGTGATGGAATAGAGATGTGTGTGTGTGTGTGTGTGTGTGTTAGAGATGGGGTGCGGTTATAGAGGTGTGTGTGTCTATGAGGGAGAGAGGGAGAAGAGTGGTGTTATGATGGAGGTGTGTATGTGTGTGTGTTAGATAGAGAGACAGAGAGAGAGAGAGAGAGAGAGAGGAGATATATCTGGGGCTGCAGCAGTGATGAAGGGCCGCTGGACTATGACCAGACCATCTCAGCTCTTATCAGTCTCTCCCCCCCTCCTCTCGCCCTCTCTCTCTCAATCCACTTCTTTATCTAGATGGCACTTTGGAAAATCTCATTGTCACACAACATTTAACAAAGACAAAAAGTCCCAGGCAGGCAGCTGGAGATGACTGGCCTGACGGCGCAAGGGGTAGTGTGCAGAATATCCCTCGCTCAGTCTCTTTCAGCCACAACTCGCGTGTTTTACTCTGAGGCGAGCAAATATGGCTGCATAACACAGCCAAGACACACAAACAAGTGCGTGCATACGTGCGCATGGATGGCACGCTCGCACATGCACGCACAGACACACACACACACGCACGCATCGCACATGAGTCTAGCCAAATGTACTGTCAGTTTCTCTCTCTCTCTCTCTCTCTCTCTCTCTGTCTCCCTCCCTCCCCTGGACACCGTGTTTATACACACTCAACATCTCCCCTGACCGTCAGACGGCTGCTTCCTCCGCGCTGTCAGCGGAGCCCCGGGCTGAAACAAAAGATGCGGAGAGTGAGGCCTACGGCTTTCTTGAATCGGAGGAAGTCGGTGCTGATTACGCTGCCTCTGCAGAAGCATTCCGATCCTGTTAACCCGCACGCTGGCTGCCAGGCTCCGAGCCATGCAGCAGAGCACTGGGAGAGTGAGCCTCACGTAGCCCCACCCTGAGCGCCTCTTCTCCTTCCCATCCTCTCCTTGCCTCGGAGAAAGCCTCTGACGCTCTTTTCCTCTCCTGTCCTTTCTTTTCCTCCTTTGTCTCCCCTTGTCGTCTTTACTCACCCTCTCCTCTCCTCTCCTCCTATTTCATCCCCCTGCCATACACAGAAAGAGCAGCAGGCTCTCTTTGGCCTGGGGAGGAGAACATTCCACCTTCTTCACACCCTTACCTCTCTATCCCTGATGAATGCCTTCACTCCACTTGTTTATAAGATAGAGGGGGTTATTCATAATCAAGCCCAAGAGAGTATGTACACACTGTGGACATCCTGATAGAAGGCAACGTATTAAATTTCTGTTTGTTTGACAGGAGCGCTGTCTCTCTCTCTCCCCTTGACGGGAAGACCCCCATCCATTCACCCGGGGGTCGCGACCCCAGCAGCACTCCCCTACTCTCTCTCTCAAGTGCTAACACATATTAAGTAAATGAAGAGTCTCTTCAGGCCGGCAGGAGACAAACGAGCTTCTTAAACACCGGAGGAGTGGCGGTTTGATCTGGTGTCGGCGGGTGTTTACGACGCGACCGCTGCAGAGTTGTGTTTGTGATGTTACCCATCTAAGTGTGTTTATACTACGGAGGAGATGGCCCCGGTCTTTGAGCCAGGTGCTGAAGCTCTATGTCTTCTGTTTGAGAGAGAGAGGGAGAGAGAGAGAGAGAGAGAGAGAGAGAGAGAGAACTTATGGGTGTGCAGCATGTGTGTGTGTGTGTGTGTGAGAGCACTTGTGTGTGTACATTCACTGCGTGCCTGTGTGTGTGTGTGGCAGTGCTATCAAACCGAGCTGCTGTCCAGGCGGACACTGTGTGTGTGTGTGTGTGTGTCCACTTCCCCACCAGGAGCAGGGCAGGTCAGAGTGTCTGCTCTCATTCTCCTCCAGGCCTCTCTCTCTCTCTGTCCCTCCCTCTCTCTCTCTCTCTGTCTCTCACACTCTCTCTCAGTGATTATTGTCATCCTGGCCACTGAGAAAAACACTACTACAGGGAAGTGTAAAAAAAATCAAGAGGGGAGGGGAGAAGAGGAGGGGAAGCTGGGCTGGGGGCGGGGGGGGCTCTAGGGCCCCCAGGGTGGGTATAGGGGTTTGGTGAGGGCTCGGGGGTTGGTGGCGAGGTGTGCTTGGAGAGAGGGCCCTGGTGTAATCTCAGTGCTGAATAGACGGAGCTCTTAATAGAATCCCGTCGTCCGGCTGCCACCGAGAGAAACAAGAGCCGTAATGGATGGGCTCAGCTCTGGCTCCCACTTTCCCCCCCGTGACCCCTGCGTTGGTCAGAAGTAAGAGCTAAAGAAGCATTGTAGCCCCGGGCCTGATTGAATGGGGAGGGAGGGAGGTGGTGGTGGTGGTGGCGGTGGTAGTGGTGGTGGGGGGGGGGTAGAGGCAGCCGCGCTGATAGACCAATTTCCCACTACTGCGAGCAGCAGGGCTTGATTGATGAGGGCCGGCGCTGGTGAGAGGAGGCCCATCACATGCGATCACATAAATACTTATTCAGCTCGAATTGGGCCTGACAAGCCTTACGACAGCTTTGTGCTGTCACAGATATCATTGGAAGGAAAACGCTCCATTAATCATGCGTAATTAACTTTTCCAAAGGGAGGTTCTGCTTGGAACCAGTAGTAACCCACTCAGTACCCAGATAGAAAAAAAAAAATCCAGCATCTTAACTGGTATTGGGGAGAGCCTTATTAAAAGCTAGAGGCAGTTTCCCCCCGAGCCGCTCCGTTTGTACAGGAAACGGCTTCATTAGTATCGGTTTAGGGCTCTAATGGGCTCGATACAAAGCCTCCTCTCTCTCTTCCCAAGTCGTGCTCACCGGCCTTACAGTGCAATATCCTGTGAACGCGCACGGCCATAATGTGCCCTGTTTGAAGTCAGAGCAGAACCCATCTGAACGCCTGCCACTAGTTAACTACTTTGACCCTCCCATAAAATAGTGTGGTGGAGTGAGCGCCGGAGAGCCCAACAAGCTACGTAGTTTCTCTCTCTCTCTCTCTCTCTCTCTCTCTCTCTCTCGCTCTCTCTCTATGTTCTGGCCACGGGCATCCACCCCTTGGGAGTAAACTGGACCAGAGCCCTTTTGTTTTAAAGCAGCAGACCAAATGATCCAGCCTCACATTAAGAATAACACACACACACACACACACACACACACACACACACACACACACTAGTCAACAGTGGTTGGACTACCACACCTCATCTAATCAGCATTCCTCCCTCAGCCCTCCCATCCTGCCCAACCCCGCCTGCTCAGTTGGCCTGCCGGTGGCCACAGTGTAAAGTGACCAGCTGGCATGGGACAGGACAGAAAACAATGAGGGCATGGGCATTTATTTGCAAGTGGGGTTGAATCCCAAGCTAGGCTGCCTGCACTCTCAGAAAGAAATGATTAGATTAGCTTAGATTCAAAGTTTATACACAGGACAGGAAGAGATGTTCAGCAGCTCACACTAATACAACAGCATAACAACACCAACATGAGGCTAGTGATAGCTCATCTCATCTGTACATAGTTCACATGGCATCGATAATAATAGATGATATTTATTTGCCTATTTCCGTGACAGCATAGGTTCAAGTCCTGACTTCATAGTACACTGTCACAAGAAATCATACTGCTGGGGGGATGGACTCCTTAAATAAGTTTCCATTTTGCTATACATGTTTGGCAGTCAATGTAGCGCTTTCTGTACACACACACACGTACACACACAAACACATACACACATGCACACACCTCCAGGTTCAGTCATCCCTCTTCAGTTAGACATGTCAGTCATTTCCTCTAAACATCATCCTCACTGCAACAAGGACTTGACTCATTTCCTGCCTGCTAATTAGCTCTGTCTGGCCCTCTGAGAAGGAAGATGACACACTAACATAACTCCACTCATCTGCTCCCCGACACTCAACTCAACACAAACAAATAATGTTATCATGTTAAAATAATGTTAAACACATGTGAAACTGACACATTTAATGGAAAAAAAACTGTTGTGTGAACCGAAGTTTCCAGATTCCAGGGAAATACGTGTGGCAAAATGATGACTATATTTGATCAGAGTTCTATTGAATCCATTTTGTAGCGATTGTATTGCCTGACTTGGCAGCCCTCCCTGTGCAGTAAAAACAGACTGAGGAGCGTAGTGAAAACAGCCTGTAAGGTTACTGGCACGAGTGAGGCACAGCTGATTGAAATCTTTATGAGGCACATGGAAGGCAAATGCCATTCTTGGCTGCCCTTGTCACCCCTTTAGAGGGCAGTTTGAGCTAAGGTCCTTTGGGTGCCACTTCAGAGTGTCTAAACTCAAGAGTAAAAGAACCAATGATTGATTCATTTATCATTGTGCACTTTCCACCGATGAGTGATTTGTTGTGCACTGTATTCTCTTACTGACTCCCTCTTTGGGCTTATCAAGTGACAATGTTCTTAATGCTTGAGGAGCAATTTTTATATAAGATGTTGATTTGAACTGAACTGAACTGAACTGAACTGAACTGAACTGAACTGAACTGAATTGAATTGAATTGATCCAAATTCCATTTTGACAGTCAGTGTCTGCAGTTGTCTAGTAAGATCTGTTCATGGCTAGGCCCCATTCTGGAGAGGGTATTTGGTTATAACATGTCCTACTAACTGGCCCCCAGACCAGATGAGACACTGGGCCCCACACCTCGATGCATCTAATTTAATTGAGTATCACCTCGCCTGTCTGAAGGGCCCCATCTTGCTCAGGGCCCCTTGAAAGTATTCCTCCTTTATCCAGCTCCTCTTACTCACCTACACTCACGAGGAGCATCAGCCCGGGCCGATAATGTGGATCTGAGGCTCAGACAAGGTAAAAGGCTGGAGTATCGCCTAGTCATGGCCATGACCATCCAGAAGACACAGATTTGATGAACCATATGACACTAAAATAGTAGTAAAATACATTTTGAAGACCAGGGGAAATAATCTCATCTTGTATGTGATGTGTCCACTTCTGAGGCCATTTTTTAAAAGATAAAAGCACACTTAAACTGGTTCAAATATGTGGGACTCGTCAGTTACATTTTAGTCCAGATATGAAATGGACTAAAACACTAACGGAGACAGAGGAGGAGAGGAGTGAAGAAGAGGGTTAGAGGAGTGTAAGAGAAAGGGGGAGTGGGTGAAAGGTCAAGTACACTCAGTCAGCTTAGTTTGACTTATATGGAGAGGCAGACAGTGAGAGAGACAACAATAAGTGCTTGTCTGTCAGGGCCTTGCAGGCAGCACAGCCCTGCTGCTCTCACAGTAACATGGTTTCCACCCGCAGGGCCAAAACGAGGCTTGCCCCGATCTAACTCGATATTAACGTCACCCACTTTCTCTC
This sequence comes from Hoplostethus atlanticus, assembly GCA_034670405.1. Lineage (NCBI taxonomy): Eukaryota > Metazoa > Chordata > Actinopteri > Trachichthyiformes > Trachichthyidae > Hoplostethus > Hoplostethus atlanticus. The sequence continues at coordinate 3,287,876 of JAXDDX010000003.1, read as the reverse complement.
AAACACAACATTTCATTGACGCTTTCATATCTTGTCGGCAAGACGGATGATTTGTCAGCCCGGTTTAAAGTTTCAAATGACTATTTCCTATTACAAACATGTCAAGTTGACCCTGGCCCCCCCGGTAGGCCTCGCTTGGTCTCGTTGTGGGAAAGTGGCTATTGTGTGAGCTCTTCTAACTCTAAGCTGTCTGCTCTCAGCTCAGCTCGGTCCCTCAGGGTGGATGATTGGCTGACACTCAGCGGCGGTCCTCCTCTCGCTCACAGATAGACGATCACTGCGGGGGGATCTCGGCCAGTGGGTTTTGTTTGTCGGACTACAGGCCTGTGACGGTGAATGGCCTGCCTACAGCAAGACCTACAGTGGTGTGTGTGAGTGTGACTGGGACGATTAAACCAAAAGACAGGAAAAGCATCCCCCTTTTTTTATACCCACCGTTTTCAAACCCCCAACAGGCAAACAGGCAAATTTGTAGCTTTAAATCCACGACTTTCCAGAGGCAGAGGTCAGTTAAATTTCAACCTAGTGAATCAAAACTCTGAATTCTGTGGACTGGATTAGAAGCCATATTGTGGAGCATGAAAGTGAGATTCTTGCATGCGTAAGGACTGCTGAGGGTGTCTAATGTGTGTCATCACCACCTAGTTTGGTACAAGGGAGGGTCTGTCTGGGGGCCCCCCTCTCTAGCCTGGCATCGCACCCCCCAGAGGCCCTGCTGACGCTTTCTAAACCTCAGGAACATGTGGAAGGGAAGAAAGAGAGAGGAGAGGAGAGCGAGAGAAAAAGAGACGGCTTCCCTGGTAAAAAGGCCTCAGTGTTAATCAGAGATTTCCCAGAAGAACCAGAGTCATCGCCTCTGAGAGAGAGAGAGAGAGAGAGAGAGAGAGAGAGAGAGAGAGAGAGAGGGGGGGGTGGGCAAAGAGGTGAGGAAACGAGAGAGGACTAAATGAGAGATAGACAGGGAGACAGAGAGGAGAGGAAGGAGGCGAGGAAGGCGGGCTGCATTCCTGTGGCCACAGCTGCGGGAGCTGCAATCACTAAAATGTAGCGCTGTCTCAATGCCGGCGATTTTTGGATACGTTACAAACGAAATAAAACAGCACGACATGTCTGTTTTTTGAATCAAAGAAGAGACTAGCAATCAACGTGGTGGGGTTTACACTACCTCCCTCCTTCCTTCCCTCCCTCCCTCCCTCTCTCTGGTTGACTGTCACTACCAACCATGGCAGGGATGACCCCTTCTCTGTCTCTATATTTGCCCCTCTTTGTTCACCACTGGCCAGTTGGGGCAGGCAACTTAGACTGAGGCCATCGATCATTGGCCTGACAGCGGGCCCCAGGCGGGGACGGCCCTGTTATTTGGACTCTGTGATGACTTCCTCAGAGGGGGCCCCCTCCTTCCCTCATAGGGCTGGCATAGCTGAGGTTTGGTTTGGAGCCTCTATACCTTCCCTGTATGTCCATAGAAAACACACTGGGTTCACTGGCCGCATGTTTGGGTCACGCTAGGGTGAGCAAGACAGATAGAGTGTAGAGTGGGAGTGAAATAAGTTGAGGGAGCAGAAGTTGTGACCCTAAATCTTCCTCAAAAGCTTCTCTAGTCTCAAGAAGTACCGGCATCAAGACCTTGGCAGCAGCAGTAATAGAAGTAATGGAAACAGAGTACATTTTAAACCCCAAAAATAACAGAAAGACTGCTGGGTTAATCCTATCTGGTATGAGATCTGTCCATTTTTGTATCTATTTTGCGTGTAGCAAGATATATCAAGTGTAGATTCAACACTTGAAATATAAATATTTGAATGTGTTTTTAAGGTCCGTGCCCCCACCTCTCCCCACCCGACAGTGTGCGAACATCCTTAGAAAAGAAGAACCTAAAAATACCCACCAAGATCCTTCCCTCCCATTCACTGTCAGTGCTGGATGTCCCAATAATGTTCAGCGTTTCCTGGTCTGCTCCTCTGTTCGTTCTCCTCCTCCCTCCTCTTTCCCCTCACCCCGCCCTTGCCCATTCCCTCCTCCCAGGCACTAGACTGAGGCTCAGCAGACAGGCTGTTGTACTATTGTCTTGCCACTCACAACGCTTTATCATTACAGCCGGCTATAATTGGAAACAGGAGTCTTTCTAATAGGACGCACGGTGACACGGGTATCTGTCTCTTCTGATATTCCCACACTGGCTAATTTCCCCCCTCATCTGCATTCAACAGAGCGGAGACAAGAGGGCGTGACAGCGGATATGGGCTCAGATAGCTTTATACAGACACACACACCAGGATGTACACAACACACACGCACACACACACACACATAACAGATTCAACTCAAAAAGATGCATCTCCATACATACAAACACTGAGATACCTGAAGGAGACATCAAAAGCCTTTGTAGGGGCTAAGACACAATGTGCTCCTCTGTGACATCACAAAGACAAATCTGACTGTGACCTTTGTGACATCCGCTCTCTGTCTCTTTCCTGTCTTTTTCCACTCTACAATATCTAACAAAGAAGAAGAAGAAAAGAAGAAAGAAGACATTTAAAAAAATATATATTACAAAATATATTATTAACATGTTAACAGTTTATTATTTTACAACATTTTTAAATTTTTAACATTTATGAAGGATTTTGTTAGCACAGACAGAAACATCCGAAATGCCTCAACAAAGGAACTTCACTCTGAAACTATTTTATATTTTCAATACACAAAATATTCCCCGTGCTGTAACGTAAAATCATTTGCAAAACACATTGCAGGTTTGTGAAAATACAGCAATCTCTTGAGTGTCTGTAAGGATGGTTGCAATGGGCCCTGTGTGAGGAGCCTGTCTAACAAAAGGTGCACACACTTCATTAGCACTGTCCGTGAGAAGGAAAGAATCTCACACATGGAATCACTCCTGATCTCCCGTCTCAGGCTACTGCTGTGCAGAGCCCGGGCTCGCCGGCTTCCTTCCTTCACAATCCTCCTGGCCCCCACCTAAACACAATGCTCAATTTGTTCATATCCAGCGCCAAAGAAAAGGGAGACTCACAAAGCACGGGAGATAAGGTTACAAACTGTCAATGGAGCCCTTACACCCACAGGTGTGGAACTCTCAAAGCCTTCAAAACATCACCTACTTCCCCCACCCCATGCCACCACCACCTCCTCCCCCTGGCAACATGAATGAATGGGCTTGAGGGATGGACGGCTGGTGAGGAGGAGGAGGGTGAGGGATGAGTTGTGAAGAGAGCATGAATATAATAGACTGGCTGGTGCGATTAGAGGGAGTTTAGTCATTTCTCCACACAGTAATGGATGTGGAGTACACACACACACACACACACACACACACACACATAAATACACACAAACACATAGCGCTCACTCAGCTGCTATCTCACATTGCATCACGCCGCTCTGCACCTTCACACTAGCACTCGCCTTTGCTCTCTCATTCTCCCTCCCTCGCTCGGTTTCAATGGCTTCAAATGTGTGGAGTTGACAAAAGAAGAGAGGGACTGCTGCCAGCTGCCCGAGTGAGGTCATTCCCACACAGGCTACTGCTTTTACCCCGCCACCATGAACATGGCCTTAACCCCATCGCCCTCACAACAATTACTTTATTTGGCTGATTTACACCAAGTAACTTCAATGTGTCTTTTTGCATATTCCTACTAGACATCCACACACACACACACACAGCTCCAAAGGCGTATGCAGTTCATGAAAGGCGAGTTCAGTCCTCGGGGCGCTGTGGGGTTCAGTGCCTTGCTAAGAGCACTTTGTCAGTGTTGGTGGGAACAGTAGATGTCTGCCACACTCCAGTCTCACCAGCTCTGGAATACAAAACTCCTGTTGGTGTGAGATAAGAACCAATAACCTATAGATTATCGGTCAGGCCCTATACCTCTATGTCGACCTGCTGCCAGGGGTGACGTTATTCCCATACAACCCAACCTCAACCATACAAACAGAACACATTAGAGACACCTACCTAACTGAGTTGTTTAAATTGTCTCAAGGCTCTAAAATAAATCTCATTTATCAACATCTTCCCATTGTGATTGAAAGATATTTAAGAGGTGACATTTCTAAGGGATCATAGCTTTCGCCTGGATCCCCCTGGCCTGTCGTTTTCTTGGAAGCAGCAGTTACCATAGTGTTCGTCTCCTGTCTGTCCTTTCTCTCCTTCTCCCAGGGTTCTCTCTCATTCCATCCATCCATCCATCTATCTTTACCAACATGAAGTGGATTGTAATATTATGAGTCCTCGGGGGCCCACCAGGAGTCTATGTAATTGTCTGCCTCCGTCTCCATCACTCTCAGCCATTGGTCCCCTGAGCTGTCAGAAAAGCTGCAGAAAGACTCTAATTGGCCGAATGGGAAGATTTTGACTCCAATTCTGGTCTTCATGAATAACTTGCTGTCGGTGGCGTGTGGAAAGAGTGGTTGCTCACAGCTTGCGTTTCAGTATTTTTTCTGCTTTTGTCTGCTTTGCACTCAAATTGCATGCGAGTGAGGTAACTGAGTTGGAATTATCACTAACTGCCCAACTAAATCAAACAGACATGAACACACACACACACACACACACACACACACACACACACACACACACACACACACACACACACACACACCATTTTGGCAAACAGTCACACCTGCTTTCTCCTTGACTAGGTCACTAAGTCCATATCTCTCTCCAGTGGTGTGAACTGTGGTGAATCACTGTCAAATATTGTCTCAGGATTTTCTCCCTTTCTTTCCTCGTCTCTCTGTGTCTCTCTCTCTGAAAGACTCTTTATCACTCTGCCATGACGGGCTTTCTTCCCTCGCTCATATCCAAAGGAGAAGAAGAAAGAGAGCGGAGCGCTGTTCAACAAACAGAACAATGACACTTCATCGAGATCCTTGGCCTGTGTACATTCCACAAACTTGCACAATAACTTATCAGAGGTGAAAGGAGGAAGGGCCAAAAGAAAGATAGCTCATATGAAAGAAAGGATGAAAGGGAGAAATGTGGGGAGATAGGGGCAGGGAGGTGAAGAGGTGATCTGTGTGTATAAGAGATCTCGTCAGTTTGCTTCCTCAAGCCCTCTCAGTCTTGGAGGTCATGGTGAGGTTGCTTGAATGGTGGGTGGGATGCAGATGTCAAGAAACCTGGTGTGTGTGTGTGTGTGTGTGAGTGGTTGTTTGTGTGTATCTCAGTGGAGATTTAAGCTCATGAAACCATTTACACTCATGCATGCATGTCAGGTAATCAAGAGTGTGTGTGTGTGTGTGTGTGTGTGTGAGTGGTACCTGAAGTCTTTATATCTATTTCTCACCACCTTGCACAAATCACACACTCTCTCTGAAGCATGAGGCAATAAAATTACAAAAGCTACATGCAACTCAATCTGAAAGTAGAGCTTGTCAGGCAACCCGATATTACAATTTAAGGCTGTTTCTACGGGGGTTGCAGTTCAAAAGAGATTAGGTATGGACCATTTAGTCATGCAGCTCTTGAACCGGAATCAGTGGTGAGGGAGAGCAGTCCAAAGGAAACAGGATCTCATCTTAGCTGATCCAGATCTGAGACCAGCTCGTAAAACTGTCCCCTCTAATGGATCACCTCATAGGAACACACACACACACACACATATGCACACCCAGGCACACACAAATGTATACATACACCAACACAAATGTATATGAATACACACACACACACACACAACAAACACAGCAAACTCCCCCTTCCCTCAACCCATGCGCACACTTTCGCAGTCATTCATCAACACAGCTGTCCCACTAAGAAGACGCGTTGAGATTTAAGTTCATGAATCCATAATACATAAATTGATGTAAATAGTTTGCTGAACCGTGTCATATTTGCATGTGTTTCAGGGCAAACAGAGGACTGTGCGCCGCTTCTGTGATGTGGACCGGCTCTCTCAGGAGAGCACACACACACACACACACACACACACACACACACACACACACACACACACACACACACACACACACGCAGACCAATAAAAAACTCCCCCTCTTCCCCCTCCGGCCAAGCCCAGAGCTTGACCTCTCCGTGTCACTCAATCCGCCAGGCAATATTTGCTTTCGTCATCATAAATATTAAATATGTGCAGGGGCAAATATTTTGGTTTGGCGACCTCGAAGTGGTAAATGAATTAATGTATTCACACGAAGAGGGCAGGGAGAGTCAGGGTGTTCTCGCAGACACACGTCCTTTCAGCCGCTCCAGCTCCTTACCGTAAAGCCCTGCCAGTGGTCACGCAGGGGGAAGACCCACAGCTCACAACTGAGGAATGGCGTGTAAAAAAAAAAGGCCCACGGTACATGGACAACATTTAGAGGCAATAAAGATGGTTGATCCTGCTTTAGGTCTTTGTGGTTGTGATGCACCGAGCAACATGGCAACACAACATACATACTATACCCCGTAAAGGCCGTGGTACATAGGCAACTGCTTGACACAATGATGGGCAATTGTACCAATCATTACAACCGACATCGATATTTTTTCCTCCATTTATTTTGTCACATTTTCTGAACATGATGCACAGGAAAGTATTGCTTACAAAAGGAATGGGTATTGACAATTGACATAAAATCTGTATAAGAGTCTGGCTACATGTATTTGTTGGTTCCTTCATGCGTAACGTTTTTTGCAATGCACAGTGTTTAGGAGAATTACGGTCTGCGCTCTTTATGCTGCAGAATGAAAATACAGTGTGCGCTCCTACGCCAGGCAGTATGGTAGAAGTCACACATGAGCAGCTCTGGGTTGGTACGAGACGCGTTCACACACCAGGAAGTGGCTCAGTGATTTTCTAACTGTAGTGACTCAATGCATGAATTCCATATTTTGTTCAGTGATTCTCCTGCAACAACACTGTGCTACCACAGCACGTTGGTGTTAACAGGTGCAGTTTTTAAAGTCAACATAGTTTCACTCAATCATGCGAACCCCCTCCACCAGAGCAACTAGAGAGCACTAGCACACTTGTTTCATTACATGTGTTGTGCGTGGCCCCAGAGCACACATCTTGTTGTCCATGTTGATTGTGTTTCATTGGCTAGCCCCTGTTGTTGCTGAGCCATGTAACGTATCTACATTGCCTCATATGCCTTTGCAATGCTCTTATGCCATGCCCTGTCTTCAAAGGTCAGACAGCTAAAGTGCATTAGGCATCATACATGTATCATATAAAGACATCTTTTTGAGGCAGTGAAGGTGAGAAATAGGAAAATTATCCTTTGTGAGCTTTGAGGAACACAAATGTATCATGGTAAAAGACCATCAGTTCATGTCAGTCGGTGAGTGCATTTCTTCAAATTAGCTCCCGAGGTCTGGAGATGCTAAGGGCTTCTGTTGGTATTAGGGGGTGGTGTGAGTGTGGGGGTGGGGGCCTGGTGTCATGGGTAAACTGAGAAGAGCAGACAGAAAGGCAATCCCTAGCTGACCCTGGCCTCAGTGTATAATTGTGCCCTGTGACCCACTGCACATCCTAAATCACCAACCCAAACAGCCAGATCTCCCAGCAAATACCCAGGAGGAAACTCCGCTCACTACAGGACTTGGTTTTCAGGAATGCTGGATCCCTCTGAAGCCTCCACACATATGGCCACAAACAAAAATAGAATTGAGCAGAATGTGCACTTCCTGGAGTCACACAGCAATCTCCTTCAGCGCACCTAATAATGCTAACTGGAAATGAGCTTTGTTTCATGTGTGAACGTGAGACTCAAAAAGTTGGAGGGGGACTCAACATATTTGACAATGGGGTGTGCAGTCAAACCACACCATGCGAACACAAGGTTATTGTGAGTCTCATACCGATGCTTTAAGTGCTTTAAAAGTGGCCACCTCAACCATAGGAGCCAAATGACCTGTTAAGAATAAGCTTGGACTCCATCCACCCTTGATGCAGTTACGTTGAGAAGTCAGCCTGCTGATTTAAGCAGCAATGCCTGTTCTGTCCATTTTCAATTTATGACCGGATCCTTCTAAAGGCTAATGGCAGAATTTAACGAGCAATTTCTGATCCATTCACTTCAATTCTGTGACTGGGACCCTCCGAAACGACTGACATACAATTGAAATAGGAACGCCTCTTCTAGCCATTCTAGCTCTGTGACTGGCTCACTATGAAATCTCCACATGACAACATTGCAAAACATACGTACACATGCAAACACCCACATAGCTGCACAAAACACAGTGCAGCTATGAATGTATGTGTATCCCGGTATCATCTACTCCCCTTTTCTCTGTGTCCCTGTCGCTCCAACCCATGGGACGGGGCAGGACAGCAGCACTCAGAGGATGAGGGAGATTTGAAGGAAGGTGGAGTCTTGTCTTGGGTGCACAAAGATTGTTGTTGGACGGGCCTGAAGTAAGGGACCCCCTGGAGCGCCTCACAAAGACACCCAACAACAGAGAGCTTGCACTGCATCAAACCAGGGGAACAAGAGGGGTTCAAAAAGCTTTCTCCCCGAGGGCCTTTCAGCCTGGCATCCCTGCGCCCTGGCCCAGCGGGGGAACAAGCCTCTTCACACAAGACACAGTGGGAGGATGAGAGGATGAGACAGGGGAGCGCTACAATAGAGGGAAGCTCTGAAGGACAGTGTGAAAATGAGACAACATGAGACACTGTGTACTTCACACATTGTACTGGGAGAGCGTCCGTTGTCTCCCACTGATAATGGCCACGGCAGCAGCTGGACTCGAGTTCACTGGGTTTGCGAGATGTACCTTTAACAATGTGACACATCCGTTACTGTTTTTTTGTTTCATTTGTTGTTTTTCTTGAAGGTTCATCCAATGTACTTCTATTAACGCAACCCATTCGTCTTCTTCTCCGTCTTCTTCTTTCGAATCAGTCCCAAACCGAGGACAGTTTCTCTCTTTCTCTGTGGGCTTTTTTCTTCTGCTGCATGCTCATCATCACTGCAGCCACTGATGAGCGCCGCTCATGTAGCTAGGCAGCGCTGCCATTCATTAAAATTCAGTATTGATGGAAACGCCAATCCAAGCAGCGCCAAGCCAAGCTGGGTCCTGCCAAGCCAAAAACCGCCCGCCTTGTAACCCCTCCTGGCATGCCAGAGCAGAGCATAATGTGGGTCAGGTCCAACCTCTCTTTTAGGTGCCAAGAAGAACTCCGAGTAACCCAAAACACTGACACAGAGCCAGTCCGAATGTGAATGTCCTCAAAGAAAACCAATAAAACAAGACTGTCATTGTGGCATCCCAAAATGCTCAGGAAGAACTTTTAAAATCGACTTTGTAGTGTATACATTTATCTTTTGACTGAATTAGATGGTTTACAGAACATGCAAAGATATCTATAAATATCCTTGACTAGGAACCATTTTGAAATCCAGTTTGGTCTGTCTGTGTCTGTGTCTGTGTCTCGTTTGTCTCTATATGTCTTTTCTCTGTTGTTCTGCGTGTTTACCTGCCTGTCTGTCCATCGGAGCGCCTGTCTATCAGTCTGCAGCTCTCATAAAAAACTGTAAACTCATCCAATCAAAAGACAAACTGAGGCCCTTTAGTGCTCTTCTAATAAATGGAAGAGTAACTCTCACTGGTGGATGTTTGTGTCTGCAGATCTGGACATGCTGTCATTGAGTTTATGGCAAAGTGGAAAAGTCTCTATATAAAACTGCACACACACACACACACACACACACACACACACACATCTCTGTCCCATGTGGGCAATGGGCCTCATCTGGATCAGCTAGTTTTATAACATTTACTCATCTACCGGGAAGGGAAGGAAGAAGAGAAAAAAAAGAGAGAGAGAGAGAGAGAGAGAGAGAGAGAGAGAGAGATCAACATATTAGTGTGAGTTTCTTTTCTATTTTTTTTTTAAATTCTGAGGAAATATACTCTGCTTCTTGTTTTAATAGAAACATTTAATTAAGCAAAATGATCCTAACAGGTTGCAGCTGTTTCCCCATCTTGTATTTGTCTTTATTACATGTGGAGAATCCATTTCCAGTGTATTCAGCCTGTCTCACATTTAGAAATGATACAGTTGTCTCCTCATACACTCAGCACTTCCCACGACTGCTGTCTTCTGCTGATAGCCTGGCCTTTAATTGCAGACCTTAACAGCAATGTTACAACATAAAATGTATATGTCTTAATCAACGGGATGACGGATCATTTATTCTACATTGTGACAACTGAAAAGGAGCAGGATCAGTAGTGTAATGTCACTTGCTTCTACATGGAATGCATGCTGTCAAAAGTGAGATTTATGCCTTTTTCTGCTTGATATTTTATATAAACAAACCACAAGTGAAAACACCAAGAGGATTCTATATAGTCTGATATTTTGTGTCCTATGTCCTATAAACTCTAAAACTCCTAAAGGGAGGTCCATTTTATAGTTTTCAGAAACAGTTGCGGTGAGAGAGACAGGAAATGAGGTAGAAGGTGATGCTACAGGGAGACTAACACCTACTCGGTCCAGAATGAATGGTATGTACATGAGCACAATAATCCACCGACACACCAACACAGCATGTACAGTATTTACTGTACAGCAATAGCACAGAGCAGAATTTAATATGCTCACTATATCTGTGTGTATTCATCCTTGATTTAACACCAAGCCAGGCAGTATGCTCTCCATCACATTTGTGTGCCTCTGCCCCTGCCCTACACACACACACATACACACACACACACACACACACACACACACACACACACACACAGTGCCCAGCTCAGCTCAGCCCAGCCTGCTAGCCTCATGGCTGTAATTGAGAGTTAATGACGCAGTTGGATCTGTTCTTTACTTCATATTAAACAGAGCCCGGTGCTGCTGCCCGGCTGTAAAAGCAGCCCACCTCCCCTCCTCCTCCTCCTCTTCTTCCTCCTCTCACCACCCCCCACCCCCCCCTGCATCTCGCCCCATCCATTCCTGCTGCAGCCCTCCACACTCCTCTTTATTCCTCCACAAGATGTCTTTAAGCATTCAGGGACGCTGCGATGATTTAACAAGCGAGGGGGGTCATTTTTTCTCTCCAGCTGCAGGCTACCGTGCTGCCGCCCGGCGTGCCTCTTCTCGTTTCGTCCGCCCCCTTCTTCCAGCAAAAAACCGTCACACCCACCCACGCACACCCAAACCACACTTCTGCAAACAAAGACCCTAATGTACAACCGGGCGACAGGGGCTCTGGCACTGGCAGACCACACCACGGCTACCTGATAACAGATTGACCCGTTTTTTTTTTCCTCTGTATGGGACACTGGCAAAAGAGAAGCAGCAGAAGCCCACTCCCCCAAAAAAACAAAAAAAAAATCTCTAGTGAGAGGGGGGGTGGGGGGCTCCTGCGACTGGCTGGCGCCAAGAACGGTGTGCTGCCCACAGTGAGCGGGCCACTCGGGGCCGTTCCTCTATCACTGACCAGAGCAGAGAGAGAGAGAGAGAGAGAGAGGGGGAGAAAGGGAGAGATTGAGGAGACGGGAGAAAGAGAGAGGGAAGAGGAATAGAGAGAGAGGGAGGGAGAGAGCCAGGCAGAGAAAACAAACAGGACAGAGGCTGCAGTGTGTGTCAGGTCAGCGGGGAGTTCCAGAATGTTCTCCACTGCTGTTCTCCAGAGCTGAAACTCCTGGAGGGTTATCTGCTCCTGGCGCTGTCATTTATCATCAGTCAGGAGAAGCCAGGCCACCTCTCTGGCCAGCACAGTTAACGCATAAAGACACATACACACACGTACAGATGTGCCGGGGTAACGCACTCACACTCACACACACACACACTACCAACAAAACACACACATGCAGGAACATATGTGCACCCTCACATATCTGTGCATACACTCACAGCCCACAGTAGCACAAAAAAACACATAGAAACAGACGTGCAGGGATAACACGCGTGTAAACGATCTATACGTGTCACTAAAAGACACATAGAAGAGGTCCTAAAACTCAAGTGAAATATAGGCCCGTGCACACACAGAGGTGTGATCGTCAGGACCTCCCTGTTTCCGCCCAATAGCCCAGCAGTGTCTTAATGGGTTCCCCTATTCCCTGAAGTATGTTGTAACCATAGAACTATAACTTGTGCTGTGTGTGTGTCTATGTGTGTGTGTGTGTGTCTGCGTGTAACGCTACACCAAGCCCTGCACCCCACTGTCTATGTAGCATACACACCGTTTCAGCCACGTCACCCCGGGGATCAAGAAGCACACACATTTTCAGTAACAAGTCGGGAGAAACTCCTCAGGTGCTCCACGTGACAGCATGCTGAGGTGCATACTGTGAATTACGGTCTGGCGTGTATCTTAGAAAACATAGTAACTGAGTAACTAAAACTAGTAGAGCCACTAGCTACATCTTCATCACAACTTCTACCCCTTTCAGCCCCGCCCCCCTCCCCTTCTCTTCTCTCTTCTTCTTCCATCTTCTCCCTCTTCACGCTGTCTTTTCCTCCCCCCCCTTGTTTAAAAAAATGTCAATGGGTGCTTTTTTCCCTCCTCCCTTGTTGTTTTTTCGGGGAGGCAGAGCGCTGCGGAGTATTGCTCTTGCCAGCCACCGTGAAGGCGTCCCCGAGGTGTCGGCAAGGCCGCTGATTTGTGAGCTCCACTGTCCTAATAGCCTCTGTCTCTTTCCCCTCTCCTCCTTTCTCTCTTTATCAGTCTCCAACTCTCTCTATCCAGTTCTCTCAGCAGGCTGGTCTTGCATAAGCATTTATTTTACAGATTTTTTTTAAAAGCGCCTGAAGGGTTTAATTATGTACATAGACAACCCCTATAAACTTCTATTCTGAGGACTTTTTATTGACTTTCGAGCCAGGCTACCCTCCGGCATTTCAATTAACCATTTATAAGAGAAAAAACTACAATTAAATTAAAAGTTTCTATAAAGGGGCCGCCACATCATTTCCATTCTTTTTTGGAAGATGGCAGGCTTTATCTAAATGAGATGGTGTGGATATGTGAAACAGCTGGAGTGGGGTGCCTCATTTCAGGGGGGAGGAAAACGGGAGGGAGAGGAGGGAAGGAAGTGGAGGGAGGGAGGGAAAGAAAGAGAGAGAGAGAGGGAAAGGAGGAAGGAGAGTGAGAGAAGAGAAATAAGTATCGGGGGGTCAAAGGCAAGAAGGAGCGACGGTGAGAGGAAGGAGAGGAAGAGGGGAAGGAAAGGCAAGAATGAGAGAGAGAGAGAGCGAGAGAGAGAGAGATAGCGATACTGTGGCTGCAGCCAGGCGGGGCAGGAGGGGTGAGAGGGCCAGCGGCGGGGCCAGGCAGCGCTGACCTCGCTACTTAGGCCCTAATTACATGTTGTGAAACTTTAGTCGGCTCACAGTCATCTGGCTGCACTGGGCCTCCCGGAGCACAGACAGACAGAGAAATTACAACACCATTACACACACTTTAAAAGAGAGAGAGAGAGAGGGAGTGAGGGGGTGGGCAAGGGAGGAGATTGGAGAGAGAAGAGAGAGAGAGAAGGAGCGAGAAGGAAGGGAGGCTGATGTCATTTGGCGTTTTTCTTGAGAGAGAGTAACAAAGCGCGAGAGCCGTCCTTTGTAGGCGGCTGCCGAGTGGAGCGCTGGTATTTTTACAGGCCTAAAGATCTGTGCACTCATAACAATGTGGGTACACAGCACTCAGCGGGGGGGCTCCTGTGAAATATGCCCCCCTACACCCTCCCCTCTTTCTCTTAATATCCTCCATCCACGATCTGCACCCCAGCACACACATTCTCAGTCTCTGTATCATTAAACAAGGCCTAGAACCCTGACACACACACACACACACACACACACACACACACACACACACACACACACACACTGCTCCTTCACACACCGACTTCAGATTCATTTTGAGACTAAATGTGGGTTTGGGGAGTGAATGTGATTGTGTGTGTGTGTGTGTGTGTTGGGGGGCTGGCATAGACATCTGGGAGTCTCATTTGCCCAGACTTTCATTAACCTGCCCCCTCACCCCCAGCACACACACACACACACACACACACACACACTTACTGCCCAATCCAGTGTACCTGCCCTGCAAACTTCAGCCCCGCCCCCCCCGCCAGACCGTGAGCTGTTCCAACACCTTCTAAATCTCAACCTCATCCATCCCTCTCCCTTTCTCCTTCTCCCTCGCCTCCTTCCTTTTCCTCCTGCTCTTTCCCCCCTCCTCGCTTGTTTCCTCCTCCTCCTCCTCCTCCTCCTCTTCCACCCTGATGGAGTGTCAGGGGATTTTGGCCCCCAGAGCGGTGCATTGTGGGCTATCTTGGTGGACCCCGGGTTGCAGAGGTGGGAATTCCAGCGCACACCAGAGATCCGTGGGGGGTGTAACCAGACAAGGAATGTGTTTTACTCAACAGGTTTTCAGTTTTATTGGTTCAGTGTGCAGTGGGCCAGTCACTCTGTCACACACACATCCACCCATCCACAAAGGCACACACACACACACACACACACGCAGCCATATGTCCGGTACATACACTGATGTATATGATTAGATACACACACACACACACACTTGTTACACGGGAACAATACACTGGGACTGGCGTTTGAAAACGAACAAGACGGCCTAATATTGCGGTTTTGCAAAAAACTGTATTTTGGCACTTTTCAGTTTTCAACTTGGTAATAAATCCTGACAGAACGCTTTCCCTCGTTCTTACCTCCCTTTGTCACCACAGTGTGTAGCAGTCCTGATCATATATGTTACCATACACTTGGTTCTCAATGTTCTGCTGCCATGTGTGGGTGTAAAGGCTTTGCTTCCCTGATCTGCTCCAGTTAGGAGCCACGATACGTAGGGATGTTGCCTTCAAAGACCTGATGGACAACAGGCCATATCAGACAAATGTACTATGAAAAAATACAGTTTAACCTTGTCGGCCGTGACACTGAATGTGTCTAAGGATTAGCGTATGCTTTTTTGATGTTGAATGAATTCTCCTTCGTTGGTTGAGTGATTCCAATTAGCGTCGAGCCCAACCTTGGTCCGAACAGGTTGGGTACTTAAGTAATGTTCCAGCAGAAAATCTTGATTCATGACTCGGACAAAGTCTAAACAATGTGTGCCACAGCCTGCATAGAGAGCAAGAAGAAACCATATAGAAGTCCACATCAATGTCTTGCAGAAATCTCATAACGTAACGTAACGTAACGTAACGTAACGCTTGGGCACCGACAGGAAAATAAAGTTCATCACACTTCTTGAAACGTTTTTGGAGATCAAGAGTTGATCTGCAGTACGCAGACAAAATGAAGCGTTGTTTCCTTGGCTGAGCGGCAAATATTTTTATGTGCATTCTCTGTTCATGAGTGCGCATTGATTAGTGCTCTCCCGTTTGCACTCATTTCCTGATGTTAATTAGCGGGGTGAGACCTTATCTCTGGCTGATCGGCTGTCTGATGGTGAGGGGAAAGAGAGAAGTGAGACAGAAAGAGAGAGAGAGGGGTTTGTGGAGTGGACAGGATTGCTATCTGTAATCTGTGATCAATCTTGGCCGAAGTGGCTGGTATGAGAGGGAAGTGGGGTCGACCCCCGTGGCCCCCCAGCCACCCCCTCCCCTCCCGCTCCTACACCCCCTTCCTTGTCTCTGCACCCCCCTCATCCCAGGGGTGGCTTGGTCAGCCCTGAGGGGAGAACATGCTGCAGAGCAGGCAGACAATTTTCAGGCTGACTGCTTTTACTTTCGGCCCGAGCAGGGCCTCATGAAAACAAACTGACAAAACAAAGGACAGCAAATTAATGACCCGTGCCCCCCCCCTGTCGATTGACTCCTGGCTCGGCATGTCCCTACCCTCCCTACCCCCTTCCCTCCCTCTCTCCTCCTGTCCCGATTTTTGTTCCCTTCCAGATCTCACACACACACACACACACACACCACCACCACCACCACCACCATCACCCTGTTCCCTTAACTCCATGACCCATGGCATCTGGTTTAAATTGTCACAGGAAGAGAGAGACCGAGAGATACAGAGGGGAAAGAGTGAGTGTGAGTGAGAGAGAGAAAAGGCCTCTGTCTGTGTCTGGACCTTCATTATCATGTGTTAATATTAATGCAATTTGAAAAAGCAACAGACACGGAGACACACTGGGTGAAGAGGGGCTTGTCTGCGCTGAGTGAAACAGCATGGGCTCACAGGCCAGACGTGCTTTCACAACCCACAAGTCTCGTGCAAGGCTGCGTTCTCTTTAACAGGCTTTCTCATCCGTTGTCATTTTATTGAGGCTTGCATGCCACCACAAGGTCTCGGGCTGTTATTGATAGACAGGGTATGATTGCATGGAGCTGGCAACATGGTTGTATCTGCATTGCATTTTGATATGAGGTAATGGACAGTACAGTGGTAGCTGTTGTAAAGGTCCCACATCATGCAGCCACCATATGTGCCTTCTCTCTCTCAGATATTGCAAGACATATGTAACAGAAAACACACAATTAATTGATTTCCACAATTACTTTTGCTTCCTAACAAAAATACAATCACAATGCAACACAACCAATACACTGTTTGATGCAGTAAAACGTGGAATTCAATGATGGCTATACAGTATCTATAATGCTGACTATGTTATGTGAGGATTGACATGATGACTGATGTTATGATGACTGAAATGTGATGTTTTGACTACGTTTGGTCTTGAGCATTACTGAAAACCCACATGAGCAATCATTCCACCCTGAATCACTACCTTCCGCGATTTCTACATGACTTTATCTACAAAGATACATGAACTGCATCTCACATAGTCAAAATAGTTGAAACCGAATTTGAAATGTTTTGTCCAGTTTTGGTTTGTAGTCAACTTAAAAAAGGGCAACTCCAGTTTGCAGGACAATACAATAGATTAAGGATCGTAGGTTAGTCAAAAACAAACCATTTTCTTATGAACAGTGTCAGATACTGATCTAATCCACAGCTAATAATAATCTTTGAACGTGTGTCTGTATGTGTGTGTGTGTGTGTGTGTGTTTCAGGAGCACAGTGCCCTCTTCTACCTAATGCTGTTGTTCTCAGTGCCTCCTGGCACAGACTTGCACACAGGCACACAATCCTGGCATCAGCCCACTAACACTGACTGACCAATTGTTTTTGCTCATGCTGTAAGTAATGCAAGGAAACCTTAAGATGCATGCATGCATACACATGCCTGTGCATGCACATGAGCGGACACACACACACACACACCAAATATTAACAAAATAATCAGTGGAATGATGTAATACAGATTAAAGTAGATTCCTGGCCTGTGTGATTGACATGTGGTGAGGGCTTTGGGGGAGGAGCTTCAGGGCATTCTCTGGGCTCACTAGAGCACAGCCAAGAGTCAGAGCACCAAGGTCAAACTGTGTTCACATCATGTCCACCTCCCTTCTGACAACTACCCCAGTCCAGGGTTCACGCCATGCTTTTTTGGAATGGAGAGCCAAGAGGCAAAACACAACAACGTGCATCATATGCCGAAAACTGCAATTAAACTTTGATTAGCTGGAAATGTAATATGTAGACATTGGCTTCTCAGGTCTTGTTCTTAATAAACATGGTGTTTATTAAGCGAGTTGAGCCTGTGGAAATCACTTTTTCTCAAAAACAATTAAACTTCATCAAAGCAAACCAAACTAAATCTCTTACCACTCTCTGGAACCTTTTGGAAGGCCAGAAAGAATTTGTTGGAGGGCCAAATTTGTATAACCCTGTGTGTGTGTGTGTGTGTGTGTGTGTGTGTAGCTTTCTATCACACCATATAAAAGTTGCACTAACAGTACTATATTGTCTGGGTTTTTGCGTGTACCTGTACCACCTTGTGAATTTGCAGCACTACATCCAAATACGTGGATCCACAATTCGATTCTCAGCTCTTCCTGTGTGGAATTTGCACGTTGTCCCCGTGTTGGCGTGGATTTCCTACGGGTGGTCCGGTTTCCTCCCACAGTCCAAAGACATGCAAGTCAGGTGGATTGGAGACTCTGAATCGCCCATAGGTGTGAATGTCAGTGTGAGTGATTGTCTGTCTGTGTTTGCCCTGTGATGGACTGGTGAGCTGTCCAGGGGTGTCTCCCTACCTTCTGCCCAATGTTTGCTGGGATAGACTCCCTGAATAGGAATAAGTGGTTCAGGACAATGGATGAATGACTGAATGAAGGAATGAACAAACAACTGCAATAGGAACGAATGGTACGATTAGCGATACTATATTTGGTTCAGTCCATTTAACTAGACCAAACCTGTGCATTCTCTGAACCCTCCTCATTATCACTACACCTGAACACACAATTAACATCAACACCCTCATTTAGCCCCAAAACATGTGACACAGTTCAATGGGCAGTTGCAATACATAATACCCTTGTGGTTGTATCTGTCCTTGTAAGAATCAACACACACACACACACACACACACACCTGCTTACAGCACCTACACCAAACTAAGAGCCAGTATGTATTTGTTAAATGGCAGCGAGTAAATCAAATGGTTATAACACAGTAAATACATTGTAAAAGTACATTGTAAAAGTACATTGTATTCGTTTAGCTGTGAATTGCGTAGAAGTTGCACTTCACCATGTAGGTCAGATAAATGTTGATGTGTGTCTGGCGTGTTAACCTCGGTGCGGACTAAAAAGCACAGCGTTGTGTTAATGATGTTGACAGATCTGATTCTCTAAGAGCGCGCGCACACACACACACACACACACACACACACACACACACACACACACACAAACACACACACATGCACATTCCTGTGGGATTAGTCAAAAGACTATGAGCATTTCATCAAGTGGTTCCCATTCAAATGAAGCCGAGAGCAGAGCCTTTGAACAGCTCAGGTCAGGCTGCGGGGTTATGGCTTAATATTTAAACTGGGAGCTCCATGGATTGAAAGCGTGTGTTGTCAGTCATCGCTGTATTAAGGCCTGGTTAGCCAGACGGTCCTACCTCTACACACACACACACACACACACACACACACATACACTCACTCACTCAGTCTCTCTCTCTCACCCCTATGAGGTAAGTGGTCACTCCAGCCAGATTTATAGCTAATCAGTCTATATCGGCAGCAGTCTGCCCTGGTCTGGGCCAACTTTAGAACATTACATGTTACCACACAGGGAGGGGAGTGATGTAAGTATGGAGGGAGGGGAGGGAGGGGAGGGATAGAAAGGGGGGAACAGAGGGTGGGAGGCAGGAGGAAGGAAGGACAGGTTAAAAGGAGGGAAAAGAGAGAGAGAGAGGCAAAGGATGAAAGCAGGAGGGAGAGTGTGAGTGATACAGGGACAGATTGGGGGAGGAAAAGTGGGAGGTGGGGGGAACAAGGTATGGGTGATAAGACTCCCTACTCGCTTCTCTGCCATTAGACCCCCTTGCTCTTTACTCAATCCCTGTCACCGAGGCATTGACATCTCCCACCATTCCACAGAGAGCTATCGATCCCTCGCAGTACACTACTCACCGCCATATGCAATTCAAATGAGGAACGTCACGCCGGCTTTATTCTCTCAGTGCTACTTATTCTGAGTGACTGTGTGCGCGTGTGTGTGTGTGTGTGTGTGGCATGGCGGTCGGAGTGTGTCTTCATCTCCACTATCAGTCTTAATGTAGGGCTATAAATTTGTTATGTCTTCATGTCCAAATTGCAGCGTTTCAGCTAAACGTATCGACATGTGTTGATACATCTGTCAATACTATCGGCCGTAGTCTGGGTGATGAGGTCAAAGCTTTTGTCAAGGCGAGGTCAGTGACCTCACGGCTCATTTAAAGAAAACATGAGCACCGGGGGACTACGGAAAACTTCATCAATACGTAGACACTAAATTGCAACGGCAAAATGTTGGAGCATGTGTCACTACTTGTACTTTATGTTGTGAACAACCTTCCCATACAGCGTCTCGTCAATTCTACCCTAATTGTTGAGTTATTGCTAATAAATGACTCGTTTCAATAAATGTTTTCCTCTTCTGCCATTAGTTGCCAGTTCTTCTGTTTATTTATTTTTTTTTTACATTTTTAGGAATTTATCAGACACTCTCATCCAAAGCAGGCAGGGGTTCAGTGCCTTGCCCAAGGACACTTCAACAGGACATAAGGCCGTCGATGGACACAGCAGGGATTCAACCTGAGAGCTTTTGGTTTTGCTGAAACGTTCCAATCAATTCCTCTTGCGGATGGAGTAACACAGTACAAAAGTAGCGTAGCCACCATGCACGGGCTCCCTAGATGTCTCAATGATGACACCGTCCCCCTATCCCTGTTTGCTTTTTAACCCCGGGTGCTGCACCATAAGGCCGGCGCAGCAAGCTGGTCTCAGCCATTTGACCAAACCACAACCACACGGTCACAGCTGAATTCCTGCACGGCCCCTACAGAGCTGCAACCAACCGCCAACCATCAACTTCCATCACTACGTAACCACAAGTTAACCAGAGAGAGAGAGAGAGAGGGAGAGAGGGAGAGGGAAAGTGGGAAGGATGGAGGGATGGAGGTGAGAGATAGAAAGAGAGAGAGTGAGAGAAGTAGAGGAAAGGGTATAAAGTGGAACTGACGTGGAGGGAAGGGGAATAGAATTGAAGCGGTAGGGAGGGAAATGTGGTTCACATGTACATCAGAAGTGATCCTGCCAACAACACAGTCCCCTTTTTTATTATTATATCGCTTTCTCTCCCTCTCAATCTCTTTCTAAGTTACTCACTCTCTCTCTCTCTCTCTCTCTCTCTCTCTCTGGACGGGGGGGAAGACGGAGTGAGCCCCAGAGAGCAGCGCCGTCACCGCTGTCCAAACAGCCAAACAGCCAAACAGCCGGGCAGTATGCTAATGAGCCTCCTTAACGACCGCCGCCACTTAGGAACCGCTAATTAAAACCCATTTGATACAGAGACACTCATCAGGCTTTAAGACAAAATGCTAAAGTTTCCCAGGCGAGCCGGGCAGAGTTATGGCCACCTCTGGTATTTATCAAGGCCCTCCCACCTCCCCCTTTCTACTCCTCCTCCTTTTCTGCACTTCTGTCTGTCTCTGTCTCCCTGTCCCCCGGCTCGATTGCCTCTAATGGACCTGCTTTATCTAGGCTGACCTAACCATTGTCACACGGAGCACAATTTGTGAGCTTTTAGAGTGGGTATACTCATCGATGGGCTGCGGCGGTTAGGGCGAGTAGGGGGTGGGTGCAGGGGGGGGGGGGTTGCTTGGCAAGTATCCATCTATGCAATCTCCAAGCCACTTCGTTAGAAACTACACACACACACACACACACACACACACACACACACACACACACACAGACACACAAGCACACCTCCCTCTTCCCGCTTCCCTCTCCCGGTCCTCAGCTATGCAAAGAGGATGCCAGTTAAACGCTGAATGAGGAGTGAGATATGAGCTTTCCTCTCATCTGTGGAATGGGCAGATAGACAGACGACAAGAGTGTTAAAGAGAGTCTTTCAATCTTTCAGCAAAACAACTTCTAATGGAATTCTTGTCTTTGGGAATCGTTCTTCAATGTGGACGGATCTTCTGTCACACTCTCTCTCTCTCTCTCTCTATGTCTGTCTTTTGTTTCTTCACTGTATCTTAATCCTAATTCCTCACATCTTGGGCCTGTTCTCTCCATTTACATGCACACATAGAAGCACAAGGGGGGGAAAAAGAGAGAGACAGAGAGAGAGGGGGGGATTGAAAAAGAGAGTGAGAAATGAAGAAAGAGTGAGAGAGTGAGAGTTTCTCCTCAGCTCAGAGGAGAAACCGGATAGGGCCACTTTAAAAATCGCTTAACACGCCCGACACAAAAGACAGCTGAGAAACTCGAGCCGTGTTTGATTTGAGTGTCAGGGTGGGAGGCACTAATCTGTGGACACGGCGGGCGCAGGTGGTGAAACAATCAGACAGCCTCTCACTTATATCACACACGCACACACACACACACACACACACACACGCACACAAATACGCACGCGCGTGGAAACATACAGGGCAACAAGTATAAACAAATGCACACTTACATGTCCAGATGCACACACACACACACACACACACACATGCATGGAAACGCGCACGGTGGCAGACACTGAAATCCACGCACACATAAAGCAAACACACACCAAAGGACACACGCGGGGACTGCGGACGTGAAGCGCGGTGTTGTTTTACTGGGCCAGATAAAGACAAGGTGGATCGGATTCCCGGCTCCTGTTTCCGTCTCCTGCCTGTCACCTTCCTTTTCATGTGTCAGCGGCACACGCCCTGCCTCAGTGATGGAGCGGTGATTGGAAAGAGCAAAAGTCCTATATCTACAAAAACGTCAACCCTGACGGGGTGTCCTGGTGGCTTAAACAACTGAGTTCTAGTCTGGCCATCTGCCTGTTTCAACACATCAACCCCTCTCTCTCACAGCCTTCCTGTTGTTCCTTGTTCATTATCAAATAAAAAAGAATTGCCTCAGAAATAATCTCCCTAGCAACACCACTGGCTGGAATTGCATGTGCTTCCTTATTTTTTTTTATTGAGAATCATATCAGGAAGCACTATAAATTGTCGGGGTGTTGCTGATTTCCTCTTGAACTCTTGGGCACGCTAGAAAGGAACAGACAGGAAGAGGAGAGGAGGCGTGGCGGTGAGGAGAGGAAGAGAAGTAGAGTTGTGGAGAAAAGTGGGCGACACACAGGTGAGCACAGTCCAGGTCGATGAGCTGATGATTTACACCCACACTGTACTGTAAGGGCATGTACACACACACACACACACACACACACACACATCCCTCTGTCACTACATCTCTGTGTCTACTAATCCTTACATCAACATTAATATGACGTCTACTGGCATCAGCCTAACCTCCGATCAAGTTCACACAGAGACACAAAACAAGCACAAACAAATGCACAGCTGATGCGGCTGTAACACAGCACCTCCCCGCTGAGCTGTGGGGGAGCGAAGCTATTCAAGCCACACAAAACCTATCATAGACTGTCAGGTGGGGAAACTCGAACGCCAGGTATTCTTTGCTAATCTTATTTACGCTCTGAAAGTGAGCAGTGGAGTGTAAACCTTTAGTTGTATCTGGGCAGGCTTCCACTTCACACACTGCTGAAAGTGTTGCTGCTAACATGCTAACTTCACTCAGTCATTTTTTTAAGTGAATCTAGCTTGACACATTGGAAACGCGCTATGGTATTTTGTGTAACGACCACACAAATCACAAAACATGATGTTTGATTTTTCAAAAAAATTGATTTACTTAATTTTTTTGATTGATTATAGCTATGTCATTATTTTTCACAGTGCACCACAGAGAGAGAGTGGGTGTTACACTGGAAGAGAAGGGGGTCTTCCCCCGGAGGACACCCCCTCCCTCCTCTCTCTCTCTCTCTCTCTCTCTCTCACACACACACACACACACACACACACACACACACACACACACACACACACACACACACACACACGTTTTGCCTCCAGGCCAGTCTCTGTAATGGGATCCTCACTGTTATTTCTGCTGAATAAAATAAATCCCACTAATTAACATGTTAACATGATTGATGGGCCTTGATTCTGCAGGGAGCAGGGAACGTCTGTCTGCACTCAAGCTGCCTTGCCGCTGCCTGCAACTGCCACAGACACACACACACACACACAAAGAAAGATTCAGAGAATGAGAAATATGGAGGGCAAAAAATGGAAATATGAAACATCTTAATAGTTTCACAGGATAACTAGACCTGGGTCCTTTTTGATTACTTCTGTTAGAGTGCAACCTCTGATTTTATGTCCATGTGGTCTGACCAGTGATCAGTACTCTTTATGGATATGGCTCCTAAAGAGGAAGAGGATTCAACAGAGGCAGTTTACCAATGAAACTGAAACATGCAACAAACCTTCAATACATTTTAGAGACAGTCATCATAACTAGACACGCACAGCATTCTATTAAGTTCTTAAATGTTAAAATATACTTCCTTGTTTGTGAGAGGCAGGGGTAAAGGTAAAACATATTTGCTGTTGTTGCATTGCATTGTTGCACAGCAAAGTAAGATGTAGGCAATGTCCAGACAACAGTAGACAAGCTGTTATCGGAGAAGCATGAGAAAAAGGCATGACTAACAGCAAAGTGAACTGATACGGAAAGAAAAACAACATTGAAGCTGTTAATATGTTTGAGATAGAGACGAGGAAGTAAGGTGTGACATTGTTCGTAGTGAGGACATGAAGCAGGCGAAACAAAGGCAGAGCAATCAGAATCTAATCTCTCTGTGAGAGTATTCAAAGAATGAGGATACATACAAATGACCTGATAAAAACATTCAAAGTCACCTCAACAAATATGATGGAAATGCTTGAATGTTGTAGCACAAAACATGCCCAAGCAAAAGCAAATGTGAAGATCTGAAAAGCAGATACATTAATCTGCTTATGTTTTGGTCATATACTATTTAAGATTGTTTTATCTGATTTATTTCAAGGTTTTCTTCCTAGACATTTTTCCTTTCCAGATCAGAGTGCTCCGAAATAAAACTCAACCCTAACAAAAATGAGCTTGTAAGATTCTCACCCTGCTCTCCTGAGTCTGTGAGAGATGGCCACAGATGTTGAATAGATCCATTCAAGTTGTGCAGGATGGTACAATTAGGTCTAATTCCTGCTATAATCTTGCAGTTCGACCACCTTTAGTTACTTAGTCGTGACTTCAAAGTGATAGTGTTTGAGTGAATGGACCACGCTGGCTGCCAGACTGCAGTCTTCCTAAGTGTACTGATGCCTGCCACATCTTTAGGTCCACAGTGGGTATGTGAATAAAGCATCGCATTGACAGAGCGCTGTACAATGTACCTGTCTGTCTGCCTCGGTTTCCCGCCAGCCTCCCTTTTCTCTGAGCTGTTCCGGGAACACTGTGAAGTAGAGTGGCTGTCACGCTGCTGCGCCCGCTGTGCCCGCCCGCTCTTTATGAATGAATTAATCAATAGTGACACTGCACTACATCCTTCTTCCTTCCTCATTATTTTAATTAGCCGTTTATATGGATGCCCCCCCCCCCCCCTCCCTCCTCTTTTGCATTTCATTAATACATTAACAGGCACTCGACAAAAAGAGCAAGGACACAGACAGAGTGGCGGTCGCTTGGCTGGTCACTTTGTAGTCTCCCCCTTGCCTCCCTCGCCCCACCGACGGTCTTCCTCCCTCCGTCCTGCCCCATGCTCTGCAAACCAACTTCTAGGAAAGTCATTACTAATTGCTGTTATATTGTGCTGATGAGCAGGAGGAGGAGCATGGCTGGACCTTTTGTTGGATGTGGAGTGTTTTAAACAACTAAGTGCAGACTTTGCACTTCATAAAAAAAGAATACAGTCTTTGTTGTCCCAATTCCCCATCGCACATTTTCTCATTTTGAGTTACTCACTAACTCTCAAAGACAAAGAAAAAAATCACACCTTTTTCCACACAGTGTAATTAGCACCCATTAAGACTCCTTTACACATGTTCTGTCTGCTACAGCATGGGAAAAATGTAAAAAGCAAACAAAATCCCATCCATTCCAGTGGTCATGGAAGTGGCCAGGAGCACTGTGGGTGTTTGTGTGTGTGAGAGAGAGAGAGAGAGAGAGAGAGAGAGAGAGAGAGAGAGAGAGAGAGAATGAGAGAGAATGAGTGACAGGGTATGTATATAACTGTGTGTGGAGAGGGTGGTGAGCACGGATGTGTGAGGGTGTGTGTTGCAGAGCGGGTAAGTGTGGGTGTGTGTTAGGGTGTGTGTGAATATGCAGTTGCTGCAGTGATGAGGTGAGAGTGATGAAGCCCATTGCTCATATAAGGCACCATGTGCAGCTCATATGTTGGGTCTTTGTTAAGAGTCGCTCATCAAAACTCCTAAACTAAACTAACACACACACACACACACACACACATGCACCCACCTCAGTTTACTAACGCCTGCAGGCACAGAGTGATTGACAGTATCCAGATTGCCAGATTGTTCTCAGGAGCACGGAGAAATGACATCACACTCATTACAACTTCTAAATATAAACACTCATACTGCTTGACTGACAAGTCTGTATACATGAATGTGTGCCTGTGGTTCACGTGAGTATGTGCACGTGCGTGCATGGGCGCACGTGTGTGTGTGTGGTTCTCCTGTATTCTGGTTAGCGTGTGTGTGCAAGTTTGTGTGTGCCCGCCCCTTTTCGTGTGCCTGTACATTTGTGTTTTCATTCATGTGTGAGTGAAAAAGGCGATATTCTGTGCCAGTGTGTACATATATGTCCAATTTGGCATATCATGCACTGTGTAATCACCCCAAGCTTTGATGCTAAACTCTGATACACTCTAGGTATAAAGGTTGGAAAGTGTTGCATTTTGAATCAACAAGTGTGTGAAAACAAATAAAAGTTCGAAAAGGGGAGGGGCAAGAGAAAATGGGTGGAGTTGCTTGACGACAAGGGCAGGGAGCAGTGGAGTCGAGAGAGTGGATTGGTGGTTTGGCAGAGGGAGTAGGCGGGGCTTGTATGGTTGCAATGAGAGTCAGGCTGGCACACACATTTTAATAACTCATTCATGGTCATATAAAAGAATCAGAGGAGCATCGACTATCATGACGCAGCCAGAAGATTTAGTGAAACTTGCCAGTTACACACGCACAAATAGAAAACAAAAACAGGCACACACACACACACACACACAGACACACACACGCATATACACACCACATGTTTATGGAGCTGCTGCTGAGATGAAGGCTTCTAGCTTGTCTGGCCAGCACATTGTAATTTACAAGCGCTCAATGTCACGTTGAGATCTCAATTAAGCAGCTAGGCTACACACTCAGGCCCTCCGGGCTGGGCTGGGCTGAGCTGGACCCAGAATCCCTCTCTGGCCCAGGCACACAGCAGCCTGCTGTACTTCTCAAACCCTCCACCCGCCCGCACACTCGCCCAGCACACAGACAACGCCAACAGTAAATATTTGAGGTTAGAGACAAAGAGGGGAGAAGGGATTCATTTAGCTCATTTGAAAACATGACATTGTGATTAAAATCCAGGCTGTCTGGGAAGCAAGCGAGATTTCATTCTTTACTCAGTCTTTCTACTCTACTCTACTACTCTCTCTACAGAGCAGTCTGGAGGGACTGATGTGGTCATACACAAATGAGCAAACAATTTCATAAAACTATGTCATATGAACAAAATTGAAAAAATGACCAAAACGGTGGTAAAATGGTAAAATGGTAAGACATATTACATTACATTACATTACATTACATTACAGTCATTTAGCAGACGCTTTTATCCAAAGCGACTTACAATAAGTGCATAGGTAGGCAAGAAAACTACTAGTCACCAGAAATCGTAAGTGCATTTCCTTCCTAAACAAGCAACTAAGAGCATAACTAGTGTTAAGGTAAGAGTGCAATAAGTTAGCAACCTACTTTATCTTAAACAAATGAGACAAATAAGAGAATCAAATAAACAAGAGCTAAGACAAATAAGTGAACCAAATAAACAAGAGCTAAGACAAATAAGTGAACCAAATAAACAAGAGCTAAGACAAATAATTGACGACAAATAGGCAAGGCTAAGAGGAAGAGTCAGGGTAGTGAAATAAGATGAAGACACGTGAAGACCCGAATGTAACAGCATGTAAACGTGGAAGAACTTGAAAGATGAGAGCACCAAAGAGAGAGACAGGCAGACAGACAGACAGTGAGACACAGCAAACAAGACAAAAAGACAGACAAGCACAGAAACAGGGGCGACTGAGCGAAGGAGCTAGAGAGACACCATGTGCTGGAATAAAGCAGCAAAACCCCATAAGCTGCCACTACTGTTCTGTGATCAGATCCATATGGACCTTGGCCTTGGCCCTCCACCACCTGCCTCAAACATTCCCAGCACCTAACAAGCCAGCCAGCCCCCAACTGGTCCCAGACACATTTTACAAGCGGCCATATTGATGGCTATTGAGCTAGAGTGCTATTTAGCTCACCAGAAATCTTAAATTATACACTAGCCATGTGCAGCTATGTGCACCCCCGCGCAGGGAGACAGGCCACATCAGAGCCTCCACTTCCAGGCCTGGCTAAACCTGGCTCTTACTCAAACGCTAAAGCCTGGTACACTGGGTAAGATGATGCTAGCACAAATGCTAACTTTATTTGGAAAAAAGTGGGGGAGCAACTTTCATCAGTTTATAGAGTTGAAGATATTTAAATCACTTTTTTTGCCTTATTGTGCCTAAAGATACGCTGATGTATCGCACAGTGTTTTGTCTTTTATTTGGCTGTAACTGTTAAGAAGTAAACATGATATATTGAGTCTGCAACAGATATCATCAGTCTGCAACTCACATTTCATTGACTCTCTTTGACTGATTTAAGAATTGATACAAATTGTTTCCACAATTACTGTAACAAATAGTACTTTGCTAAATATTTCATTACAAGCACAGTTCTCTGAACCTGGAAAAACTCCTAAGAAAAGGAAATATTAGTGAAACCTCAACCATAATGTTGATGTAGCTCTCCGCTATATCCAATGTGACAGATTGAAAACAAAACACATACACTAGGTTGCATGAATGGCATACTATATTGCATACCGTTGCTTATTATATGTCAAGCTGGATTACTTTTAAAATCTGAACCAAAATGTTGACAAACTATTTCTTTCATAGGGGTTTGGATTTCGATTTTTTTCGAGTCTATCCCTTCTATACAGATGCTGTGAGAAGTGCAATACTTTGAAGACCTTTGCAGAAAATGTGCTGATGAAGTTGATGACTGATTGATTGATTAACTGATTAAATTAATGCCTGTTTTATTGATTGTATCATTGTGATAGAGAGTGCTCCGCTGTGCTGCAGAGGAGCCTGGAGGCCTGCGGGGACTCGGGGCCTCAGTGTGCACACACATGGGCGTTGAGCCGGGCCAACGCTGCTGATTGGCATTATCCTAACGAGCTGCAATTACAGCCCGAAATCCACTCTTACTGCAGCGAGCTTTAACGAGCAAGCCATCACGCAGCCCACAATTATCATCACCAGAACTATTAAACACAACGCCAACAGCCCTGTTAAATGCTCTCATGTGTGGAGGCCGCGTACTCCTCTCAGGACACTGCTGACAGACAGAAAGAAAGAGGGACGGACAAACAGAGGGATGGACAGACAGAGAGTGAGACCAGATACACCAGCATGTGACCGGTCATACTATTCAGGGCAAAAACATGAATCAGCAGTGGACACACCAACTGGACAATCTCGTAACCCTTGACAGAAGGATATTCTCATACAGGCTATAGAGTCACAGTGTAAATTCAACTGCTATTGTAAATCACATAATGACATAATCATCGTCTCCTCTGCCGCCACTTCCCTCTCATGTTCCCGTTACACTACAGTTTCTTTCTCTCTCTCTCTCTCTCTCTCTCTGAATGGCTTCTCCTATATACGCTGCTGGACTGTGAGCTGGGACTGTGATCCCTCCTGTGAGCGACCACAGTAACTTAGCGGTCTCCTGAAGCTAAACAGTTTAGCTGCTGTGGCACTACTCCAGCAGCAGGCTGCTCCCTGGTGGGCATATCCCAGTCGGGGCTTACCCTCCCCGGGCCTACCGGGGCTTCGCTGATCCCGCAAGTGAAGGGGAAGAACAGGGGGACACAGAACTGGATTGGTTGGAACGTAAGCAGACCTGAGCAAAAGCAAAGATGCCAGGAGATTTCTGACCTACTGACCTGACCAGTGAGGAAAACAGTTAAGAATAGACCATGCACACTATGTCATACTGTTCTCCTTTATATCCCTCATCTGCAATATCTGAAAAACGAATAAAACACTGAAGGATGGTGGATAATAAAAGAAAATGAGCTGTCTGGATAGCAGACCTGAACAAAATAGAAGTTGAATCAGGAGGAGTGCCGGCTGTGTGTTCACATTGGAGGCTGCTGAAGTGTCTGGCAAGATAAATCGAGCCCATCTTGACTAGTTCAAAATGCACCTTGTGACATGAACGGAAGGTACAACCGATTCCATTTAAAACGAGATAGAAACAAACAAATGTGGTGAGCCATAGTGTAATTTTGGATAGCTCTGGAGACGAGGAAAGGGAGAGAGCCTTCTTCTCTTATTGAGAGAGAGAGAGAGAGAGAGAGAGAAAAGAGAGAAGGGCAGTGAGAGACTTCACTATGACAACATGCAACATAACATAAAGGCTTAAGTCATTTGTTCTGTTACTGGCAGCAATGAATATGGGAGGGCTGCCACTGGCAAATGAGTGGGTTTGGATTGTACGCGCGTGTGTGTGTGTGTGTGTGTGTAGGTGTGTGTGTGTGTGTGTGTGTGTGTGTGTGTGTGTGTGTGAGAGAGAGAGACAGAGTGAAAGAGAGACCGAGACGGAGACGGACAGACAAAGATGAACACCAATATGAGCATTTCTCTGCCCTTTAGATGGGTAAGGACAAATAAAGCCAGAGTACGTGACAGGAGGTGGGTTGGTTAGTGAGGTAGCTCTGCTCACAGTCGGTGCAGTGTGTCTGTCAGGTCATGCCTGGATTTGGTTGGGCAGCTGGAGTGTGTACTTGGCAAAGCACAGCAGAGTAGCACACATCAGAGATCCAGAGATCCTCCTAGGGGATGTAGTGGAGGTTTGGCAGGGCCGGGGACAAGCCAGGCCCAGACCGAGGCCAGACTGAGGCCAGAGGGAGGGACGAGGGCGAGGGCCAAGGGCCAAGGGCCAGCTCAGAGAGTGGAGCCTCTGTGTAGGACAGCGATTCTGCTCGGCAGCAGCCTCTTGGCTGCCAAGCCCTATCGTAGCAAGCTACTTAGACCTCCCTTACAGCCATTTGATGTAGTAGAGAATTGTAAATAGCTTGTCGCTGTGTATAGGTGAGGTGTTGTAGGGCAGAGGGCTCATGTGTGGTGACATTATGGTAAGAAGTTAGTTTGGGTCTTTTCCAGCAGCTCAGCCTCGTAGTTGTACTGGCCTTTATCTGGCAAACAATCACTGATTTGGTCTACCGGGGATTTAGTGCAGTGTAGGTAGAGAGTAGAGAGTCTAATACAAACATGCACACTCACAAGCACATACACCCATGAACTCATACACACACACACACACACACACATACTTTGTGTGAGATGAGTCAGGGCTGTGTGAATATGCCTTGCAACTATACAGTATGTCTGTGTGTGTGTGTGTGTGTGTGTGTGTGTGTGTGTGTGTGTGTGTACGTGTGTGTGTATGCTTGGCGGGCCAAGTGTGTGATTCTTGGTCACTGTGTCTTGTGTCAGGACTGTGATTAATGACTCTCCATCATGATAACATTGGAGAGAGGGACACATTCATTCACACAAAGGCCTCCTCGGGCCCTCTGTCTCTCTCTGCCACCTCATCTACTGAGAGGGCCAACCACTGGCCCTCACACCAGCCCTTTGTGCCTGCTTTTACTCTCTTTCACTTTCTCTACTTCCCTCTTTCTAACCCTTGTTCCCAAGTTCATTCTATTCTATTCTATTCTATTCTATTCTATTCTATTCTTAGCAGGCATACAGAATAAATGTGAACTTGAATCTTTCTAGGAGCCAACAGCCCAGTCAGCCAATAAGTCAGCGTCCTTCATCTTCATCTATAGCGACATTGTATGGAGTGTGTGTGTGTGTGTGTGTGTGTGTGCGTTCCTTGCACAAATACAGGGGGAGGCACATGCTCTGAATTCACCTCTATCCTCCATTTTCTTTACCTCACACCACTTGCATCACACACACACACACACACACACGCAGGGCGGGCCTTCTGCCTGCTGATTAATGACAGTCATTTGTCAGGGAGAGGTGGATAAAACAGTGAATATTATCTTTGTGTTAAGGGCCAGAGCACGTCGCACTCTCCCCCTCATGTCTTTCATAAGTGGTTGAACACAGCGGCATGCTGGGACACGCAGACAGCCAGGCAGCCAGCAGATCTATTCTCATTACTTCTCTATTAGGACATCAGCTTCCACTGATCAGGCCCTACATCTTTATAGCGACAGCACAGAGAGAGGGGGATGAGGCGTAGAGGAGAGGAGAGGAGAGGAGGAACGACAGACAGGGGAGGAGAGGAGAGTAGAGGGCAAGAGAGGAAACAGAGGAGAGAAAGGAGTGGAAAACTCCACGCCTCTAAACTTGATTAATATCAATCTGAAGCATCTTATCTGGAGAGTCACAGTACAACACTCCCATGGTAAATGACATTTATCGGTCCTCATGCTGTCCTTCATGACGATATTAACAGTTATCTTTACTTGTGTTTCTGATTTAGAGGTTAAACTTCAATCAGTGTATATATTCCTTTACTTATTACTCACTGGGAGAGGTGAGTACATACAATATTTATTTACACTACTATAAATCACTACACTACTATACTTTTCTGTTATTCCTGCCGTAATAAAAAACAGATTTTTCTTTTCTCTTACCTTCAAAATACCTCCTGTGCAGTTTAGCAGGCAGGAAATCAACATTTTCTTTCTTTACAGATTGTAAACCCAAAGAAGACAACGATATTTTTGTCGTCTTTTTTCATGACAAAATCGAAAATAATGGGAAAACATCCATCTACTGAATGTAAACGTATCCATCCTTCATCCAAGTTGGCTAGCGCAGTGTGTGCGGTGCGCGACATGTCCGGGAGATTGGCTTATTTAACTTAAATATATAAGGGCCGGTAACAAAAGTGACCCAGTAACAATTAATTTATCAAATTGGTAACTGTAATAATATTATAAAATAAAATTAAAATAGTAGTTCGTTATACTACTTGTAACTAAGGACAGTAATAATATTACTGCAACGCGTTAACACTGTCGGTAATGAATTTGTTAAAATCTACGAGGATAAAATGTTTGCCAACAACAACAGCAGCTGGTTAGAATACACAACAGGTCAGTCCTGGCCAGCGTTACTGGCCGACACTCTACTGGCGGCTGCGTTGAGCGTTCAGCCTTTCTGTACCGAACAAACCAAAACATCACTCATTTTCATGACAGCATTATCAAAATTCTTTGTAGCGGCTCTCCGGGACATTACTATGATCCACCATGCCCTTTTTTATCTGAGGGCCCTGCCCTGGAGGCTGTGCTGTGCTGGTTGTTTGTACTGAACAAACACAATGCTGAGTGCTCAGCGAACGCCCTATCACTGGCAGAAAGCACAGAAAGAATCTAGGACCAAATATTTAATGTTCCACATCTTAAACGGCTCGGCAGCAATTGCCCCAAGGTGAGAGAGTGTGACTTACAAATGGTTGTTGTTTAATCTGGGAGAAAATAATAAGGTGAGGTGATTACAGCAAGGTCACAGTAAAGTCAGTGAGGCAGAGATTGGTGTGTGGGTGTGTATGTGTACAACATGTATAGCAGGGTGTTAGTGGAATGGTGATAGAGTTTTAGAGTGAACATTTCCAGGAGCCAGTTATTAAGTGTCTAGTCAACATCATAAACCACCATCAGTCTGGGACGATATAAAACACCTGTGATTTCAGTATGGCTACAAAATGTGATTCTACAGCGGTTGTGGGAGAGTTTTACATTTTAAATATCAGAAGTAACAAAGGCACAGTAGGCACTATATGAAATATTTTCTTAACCCTGAGCCGAAAATAATTTGCAAAACAATTGAAACCGTGACAGCAGAAGCAGCAGAAGCAGCCAGATTCACATCTCCATTTTACCCCACGACCGAACAGCCAGTTAGTCAAGCAGGGGGCCACAGGGTGAAGAGTTCACTCTCATGCACTGACCTCTGGCTCTCCTTTACCCTCTGCACCCTCCACTGACTCATCATGAGGTCAAACACATCCACACTCAAAACGGCCCCCAGTCAGTATCAACGACACCAGTATGATTCCTAGTTATAATTTGGTGTGACAACAACAAACACAAACACCGCTCTTGTCTCTTGTATCCCCCTTCCCTTCCTCTCTCTTTCTCTTTCCTCCCGGTGTCCCTGTCTCTCTGTGTGTCTCCCAACTACGCAGCCATTAAATAGTAGCAGTGCGCTCAGTTATTTCCTCATTGGGACAGACAGAGAATGAGAGGTGGGGCTGAGTGCCACCGCGGATACATGCACCTGACTGCCGTAAATCACTGCCACAGCGGTCCCATCTTCATGCCGGAGATTTAATGAACTACCGCGGGCTTTTTATGCCTCTTAAGGCTCGCTGAGTGACCACTTTGTAGTTGTTCAGAAGAGAAGCGACGCTGCCTCTGCCCACTAAATCTTCCCCCGTGCCACTGAGGATAAAATCTCCCTTTATTCATGGGCTATTTACCAGATCCAGATTTATTACGGGGGGCTACTCTAACAAAAGGGAGGTGGGGGACAAAAACCCTCACTACCCTCCTGCTCCCCCAGGGCAGGCTGGGATAGAGACCAGGGTGCTGCGGGTCCCCAACGACTCATCCTCATTGGGGTTGGTTGGTTAGGGGGGGGTGGAGGAGGGGGGGGTGGAGGACTGTTGTTGTGGAGCGTTGAGTGCAGCAGAGACCTCGCTATGCCCTCTCTTAATGAGTGCACTGCTGAGGATGACAGACAGGAACCTGGCACACACACACATTGGTAAATGGACTAACAAGCACATATACACCAAGTACATACACACACACACACACACACACACACACACACACGATGACGGGAATTTAAAAAGTATGCATGCATAAGTATTACCTTCTATCCCATCTGTCCCCGCATTGACCCACTGGTAGAGTGTTGCCGTGGTAACACAGCTCTGAACCCCTCGTTGTGTTGACATCCCCCAGGGGTCATAGTTGAAAGGTCAAAGAGATATCTATAGATACACGACCTTTGGGATGGCTTTGTCAAAGGAACTGAACAAACCCCTAAAACTTGCTCCCTCACACAACCACAAACATACACCTGCACGCACATGCAGATGAACGTACACACACACACACACACACACACACACACACACACAAACTCTTTTTGAGTGTACTGGTGTTGGTCAATGAGGATGGACCTACACATGACTGGGCATTAAAACCTTCTGCGTGGCATTCCTCTGGCATCACTAATGCTAATGGCTAATGCTAACGGCTCCCTTGTTTATTTTCTATAGTCTTTGGCTTACTGCTGCCTGCCACCACTCATACACAGGAACCTACAGTTCATGGACTTTGCTGACCCGGCACTGACCCTGGGGCATTGTGTCTCCCCGTTCCTCTTGAATAGACCCCTGCACCCTCCTCCTCCCCTGAAAGGGAGGTGCCCCTTCCACCGCTCTCAACTCATACTTCGGCCTCTTTGTGTTTCTCTATTATTTCAACTCTGTGCCAGGCTGCTGTCTCCCTTTTCACTGGCATCACTGCATTTAGCCTACTGACTCCTGAATCAGCCCTGATTAACACGATTATAATCATGACTATATCGCTCTCTGTCTTTCTGTCCGTCTCTCTCATTTTCTTTCTGCCTTCATTAAGTTCAATTTCTTCCATTTCTGCTCATCTATTAAACGCTTTGCGCATTTCTCTGTAAAGTTAGGTCCTCTGGTGAATTTGCTTCGATGAATCTCAAACGCAAACAAAAAACAACAACAACGAGCGGCAATCAGTTTTCTCACAGGAGATTACGTTCGATCTGGTCCTCCGCCCCAAGAGTAAAGAAGTAGCCATTCCTTTGACTGTAAAGCTCAAAACAAACACACACACCACGCACCTCCTCACCACTCATCAGAGAATAACCACGCACCACGAGCGTTTAGAAGCAAAACAACCGTCCAGCGGACTTCTCCAGCCTTCTCTGCCACTTTCTCATTAGTAGCATGAAAGAAGCCCGCCAGAAGCTCTACTGGTGCACGGACACAGCAGCGAGTTTATTTGAGCAAAGTTTTTCTTAATTCATAAAAAAAAAAAAAAAAAAAGCTAACATATTAATTACTGAATTTGATCTCGCCGGAGAAACTCTGAGTATTTAAAGTTACTAGAGATAAGCGAGACATCAAACGGCCACATGTGTTTGCTTATTTTTAAAAGCTGGGGCTTGTTATCAGGGCTGGGCAGGACTTTAGGCTCCACACATCTTGTTGTTATGGAGTCTTTCTAGTCTTGAGTGTGTTGTGGAGGTGGGGGGTGGTGGTTAATGGTAGTGGTGGTGTGTGTGTGTGTGTGTGTGTGTGTGTTGGGGCTTGAACCCTGCTGCTAACCCTCCTGCGCAGGCAGGGGCCGATGTCTGGATGGGTGCCAGAAGTTCTGAACTAATATTCACAATAATGTTCCTGCTCCGAGGGGCCGGCGACAGAAAACACTGTGGAGTCGTGCCAGCTTCTGCTCTCCTCCTGTTCTCCACCTCGTCTCCCTCAGCCTCTCTTTCTGTCGTTCCTCCCCTCTCTCCCTCTCTCTCTCTCTCTGAACACTCTTTAAAGTGTAAAGAGTAAAGTGTGTTTGTGTTGTGTGTGTGTGTGTATTTGTAGGTCCCTACACTGTTATTACGGCACCCGTTCATGCCCAAGTGTCCAACTATCCATACACTCCATGTGGTCAGTGCTACAGTGTGGACGATGTCAGGTTACAGTCATCAGTAACGGCAACAAATAACAAGATGTTCTACGTGTTAAGAAGAATGAAGGATTTAATACACACTTCAACAAGAAGGTTGCTAACCCGATTTCATGCATTGCATATTTGTTTTATATTGTATTACTGTAGTTTCTTACTGTTGTACTGAAGATTGGAGATTATTTTACTTAGATTTTAAAAGTTTGTATGTATGACATTACATTTAAGCACCTACATAAAGTGTCTTACGGTTGCATGAGTCTGATCTCATACAAGTGAAGTTCCTGTAGTTACGTGACCGGACCAGTGGTCCTAGTTCACAGCACACTGAGAACCAGTGTTTTATTGGACTGTATATATGCCATATGTATGCTACTGGATGTGGAGAGGGAGACAGAGACGTACTGTATCTCCTCTGAGCCGTCTCGTCTCACCCCTTTATGGGCCCTAATTACACCGATAGCATTTGTCTTGGCATTGTGTGTGTGTGTGTGTGTATGGTTCTCTGTGTGTGTGTATGTATCAGAGGCAGGCATCCACCCCGCTCCCCGCTGATTGTTTCGTTGACGACAGAATGCATCAACCCCCCCCCCCCATACCCCAAAAAAACGGATGGTGCTGTCGCCCCGAAAATCCCTTTGTAGCCTTACCATCGGGAATCACCATCAATAACCATGACATCATCCCATTCTTATCTATGGGACGTCCCGCGCTGATCGATAGCGGAGCTCTTGCAGTGTAAATAGCTTCTAATGCCCCATCTTCCCCTTCAAATAGGTCTACATTATTTATGATGGCTGTTACCAGTCCGGGTGGCGAGCACAATTTATTTCACCCCCCCCCCCCCCTCTCCTCCTTTTACCGTTGCTTTTGAGCCTGGACGGGAGATTGGGGCATGGGGGGGGTTGCATTCGTCGCTCGCACACACAGAAACAAATCCGCATGCATGTGTTCTCATAAAGCACACACAACAACACATCTACACCTCGAGCTCCCGGGAAGGTCCAAGAGGCTCATCGCTGGGATAGGGAGGGGGGAGGAGGAGGAGGAGGAGGAGGAGGAGGGCGGATAGAGAAAAATGAGGGGAGGAGAGAGGAGAAAGGAACGAAAGTGGACCTGAGTGCTGCCTGGGCCCACCCTGTGGTAACGATGGGACATCCGTTACTCAGATGACAGTGAGAGTGGCAGGCCTATTTGCGCGGCCGCCGGCACGCTGTGACGGATTGGACAGAGGGAGCGGTTGGAGGCAGTGTGGAAGTGACAGGCAGCATTTCCATTTGCGTGAAAAATCTGGCTAACGTGGCTAACGTGGCCGGCTGGGTGAGGTGGGGGGGGGGGGGAGGGGGGGAAAGGGGGGCCACATGGGTTGGCCGGGGCCCAGCCTGTCTCTCTGTTTGCTTGTCTGTTGATCAGTCAACTTTTCTGTCTGTCTCTCTTGTCCGCCTGCCTATCTGTCTCCTCGCCTCTCTTGCTTGCCTTTTGTCCGTCTGATTGCCCGTCTGTCTGTTTGTCTGCAGGCCTCATTCACTCACTCACTCTCACACACAGTGAGCATGAAAACACCTCCTCTTTTTCTTTTTGTTTACACTTTTATTGTTTTTAATAGTCTCAAAGCAAAGTTTTTTTTTAGTTTTTTTTTTAACTCTTGGTAAGTGATCTGGTAAATCCATGGCCATTATTTTCTTCTTGTTTACTCTCATTCCAAACTAACGCAGGAGGCCTATGTGGCTCAGCTAGCCCCACACATGAGATAGGAGATACATATTGTGCAGAGTGTGTGCGTGTGCATGGATATGTGTGTCTGTGTGTCTGTGTATGAGTGGGATCTACTTGTGTGTGTGGGGCTTTGCCAGCTCCACACTGTTGGAGAGAGACAGACACATGGCTGTGGATTATGGGAATTAAGTATATCAACACACAGACAGTTTGTAACTGATTCTCATAGACAGTGGAATAACACACGACTTCATATTCATCATTTAACACAAACACGGGACTGTACACTGAGTAAGCAGCGTTCCCGTGAAAGCTTTTATGGCTAAAAAGGTTGGGGTTTGGGAACTTATTTCACCAGGGGTGGAAAGATAGACAGAGGATGTTTTGCTGAGGTGGACAGCTCGCCAGTCAGAGAGCCGGGGCAGAATAGTATTATTCTGCAGGCAAAACCCAGGGGTTGGTGTGTGAGAACGGCCTGAGGAATGTTCGTCCTCACGCCTCATTGGTGTTCTCATCGCGCCGGTCGGATCGAGCGGTGGAGATGGGACACCCCAGATTTACGGGACGTGTCAGAAGCCTCACATCCTTGGGCCCCCGGGGGCCAATCTGCTGTCTTGATCTGGCCTGCAAGGAAAACAGCCGTCCCTCACAGCCTGACGCTGAGGTGGAGCCATCCAAACACACAAGGAGGACGGAGACTGGTGGAAATGAGGAATGCGAAGGAGGGAGGGAGGGAGGGGTGGGGTGGGGGGGGGGAGTAGAGTGAGGTATGGAGGGAGGGAAGGAGGGAGGCCACGTTTGGTGAGGGCCACCACAGCTCTTGCAGTCTGACTCTTCACATTCGCAGCGGTTAAAACGCCAAGCGGGGTTCCTACAGTAACTGAGGGCTAATGACTTTATCTTTGTGAAACAACATTAACGGGATGTTGCCATGGAGACATAAGCAAACAGTGGTTGATCTGATCAGGACCTGGTGTTCAACAGGTGTTCACATGCAGTAGCTATTAGCAGTAGCTTGGTCATAGCCTTATTAAACTTACTTAACAACTCTTACCTTCTTTGTTGTGTAAACTCTCTCCCTCTCTCTCTCTCTCTCTCTCTCTCTCTCTCTCCCTTCTCTCTCTCCCTCTCCCTCTCTCTCTCTCTCTCTATCAGCCCCACAGCCCTTCTCAACATCACTCATAAACCTCAGAACCCTCAAAGAGAGGAGAGGTTCTGGGGCTGCCCAAAGCCAACAAAGGCCTTTTTGTCCCCTGCAGGAACTGGTAGCTGTTCAGGAAGTGGAGCCCGGTGCCAGCAGGATGATTTATGGCTCTGTGTCCTGGGTGGCGGTTGGACCCCGTCCCGCTGTCACTCAGGGCCAGAGAGGAGCACTGCACGGCCCGACCAGAGGCTCCCCAGAACTCTAAAGACATTACAATGCCTGTCATAAAGTGCCTTGGAGGGAAGGGAAGCGGCCATAAAACGGCCTGGGGAAAGAGAACAATTGGAGGAGAGAACATGGATGCCCCTATTCTCAGAGACGCTGGCCTGGTCTATGTTGGCATCCTCTCCTCTCTCCTTTCCTCTCCTCTCCTCTCCTCTCCCTCCCCTCCCATCTCCGCTTGGCACCAACCAGAGGGTTTTGTTTTGGGGCTGATGACAAAGCGTAATCGTCTGAGAAATTGATTTCGCCAGACTTTTTCTCATCTCCGCAGAAGACGCTAACTCGTTAGGACTTCACAGGGCTCGCCAGGACTGGAGACAACAATTAGTTGGTGGGAGATGTCAGAAATGGCCGCTGAGTTTTGCAGGGAGAAATCCTTTGTGACGGATTGGTGCTGACAACGCAGGCCGACGAGGAGGGAGCGAGGCAGACTCCCAGAGTGCCCTGTGCAGTGGAGGAACGTTCGGGCTGCATTAACCCTTATCTGTGAGCCCCCACGAACAAAGTTCCCTCACAGACTACCTGCTGTAGCCTGGAAAATCCTATTACAGACTGCAAGGGGGGACACTTGGGAACGCTCCACCGGGAAATCTGTCTCCCTCGGCACGTACAAGAGACAGGACATCGAGTTCTCGCCTCCTCCTCCTCCGCTCATTCTCCCTCTTTTATTCACTCTGACTGATTTTCTCTCTCTCTTGTACTCTTCTCTCGCCTTTATCCGTCTTTGTTTCTCTCCTGCCTCATCTATCACTCTTGTTTTCACCCTGTCTAGTTGTCTAGTTTTGCCTATCCTATCTTCTCACATTCTACCCCCTCAGTCTCTACACATAAACATGTTTTAACTCTCTTTCTCATCCCCGTCACCCTCTCCCCCCTCTCCCTGAAGTCCACTTTCTTTTCCCCTCTCTCTCTCTCTCTCAGCAGAAGGAGAAACTCTATCTGTTCCCTTCCATCTTCGGACGAGTGAGCTGCATGTATCTGTGGATTTAAGGGTGACAGCTCACTCACTTACCCTGCGATAGAGTTTAGAAAAATCTAATACAAAACACATGAAGATACACTGGATGTCTAATCCAGTGTATCCAATAAGCATTCCCTCTTTGCGGCTCAATTCATGCCTTCAAACAATGAACAATGCTGGGTATGAAAAAGATACGCTGCAAAGGTCGCTGTGATGTAGTTAGAAAAACATTCCTGAAGTCACTGTGAGTGTAAACAAGAAGTGTAGCTCGGCAGAACACAGATGAGGGCTGATTTACAGCATATGTACAGTGCAGTATCCTAGCAAGGATTCAACTGAGAGAAAACATCGCCTGCAACGGAGTAGCGCTCATTCGGTGATGTAGTCATTATTACGTGCCACTACTGCATTATACCTGACAAGAATCTCTCAACCAAAAAAATATTTCACAACAAATGAGTCTGAGACCATTACAGTGGTAGTGATAAATTCTTCTGAGAGTAAATTATTCTTTCAAATGATAATATCTATCACTCTGTTGCCATTAAATCTTAAAAATGGTTTATTATTATTGCTATAATGAAGCAACCCCTACTCTAATCATGTAATGACAACAATTGATTAACTGTATCGTTATTATGTAACCTGAAAGCAATTACAAAACAATTATTTAACAGGATGTGATTCCTATAGGTTATTAGCACGGTAATTAACCCCATTACATAAAAGAGCCACGCTAATTTAAAATGTGACCTTCAAACACTAAACAAACCGGTAACAAATGCATTACTAGTTAATAGGCGCTAATAAAAAAAATACTTGGCTAGTCTCAGGGATTTAGTGTTGTGTAAACTCCGCTCAGTTTACTCACGCTTTTAATTTGAAATAAATCTGATAACAGCGATATAAATTCATAGTATGCATTAGAGAAACTAGTAGCAGGTCAATTCATGTTAAATTGTAAGAGGCTTTTTAAGAAATAATAGTATAAATGATTATTATTGGTGTTATTATTGCCTAGTTTATCCTCAGGACCTAGTTTATCGTCATAGTGATGTAGTGAAAGGATGAGGATGTAGACTATAATATCTACAGGGGTAAATGGGACATCTATATATAACATATCATAATAATTTGTGTTAACAAGAGGGATGCTATCACTCCACCTCCCCCGACAACCTGCTGCGGTCTTCCCTCCTGTCAATCACTCGCTCCTTAGCAATCTGTGGCTTTTTTGCACTTGCTCACCGGCCACATCTGAGGGAACAGACAGGGCCCGCTCACAAATATTGACTTTCCAATAACATAAGAGCACACAGCAGCCTATCATATGGCTCGAATTAAAGCATTATGACATAATAGAGCGGTGTTGGGGTTAAGACCTCATTACTGCCACCCGGGGCCTCTGCTTTCTCTCTCTCCAACCCTGGCAGCTCTCAGCTCTGGTCTTGGACCTGCTCCACTCTAATTGGAGCAGCAATATGGAGTAATTGGAAGAGAGGTACGGTGTTACCACGCTGAATATGGCCCGGCCTGCGTTTTTTAGCGCTTAACCCGGTAATGAGCTCTCAAACCAGACCCCACCGTCCCATTAGCCTTTGAACTGGAGAGCAGAAACAGAAAAAGGGGAGAGACCGAGAGAGACTGAAATAGAGAGGGCGCAAGAAGGGCGAGAGGGAGGACTTGATGTTTCTCTTTCTCCATCACCCCTGCGTATGATGACGCTCCTCCAAACACGTGTATGCCTTCACGCTCACATACGCACGTGCACACACACACACCCGCCGTAAGGAATACATGGATACGTTGCTGTATGGAGAGTGTGACGGCATGTAGGGTAGAATAGCCGTGAGAGAGTGAGCAAGAGTCTGGCAGAGGGTAAGAGGACAGAGGGCCTTGGCTTGTGCCTGTTTGCACAGCTCTGACCACAGACACAGAGAGAGTGGTTTTGTAGAGCAGTATTAGCTCTTGATTATTTGCGTTAACCGGTACTTAGATTTACTGCCTGGGTAATGCGATCTGACTGGTAGTTAAGCTCTAGCAGCAACTCGGGGCAGGAAAACCAGGACAGAGCTCCGATTCCCTCTCTCTTTTTCTGGACTGGACCAATAAAAAGCTTCGCTCGCTTTGCCCCCGAGTCCCTCTCTCTTTCTCTCTCTCCATCCTTCCCCATTGGGAAGACATTTGGAA
This sequence comes from Hoplostethus atlanticus, assembly GCA_034670405.1. NCBI lineage: Eukaryota > Metazoa > Chordata > Actinopteri > Trachichthyiformes > Trachichthyidae > Hoplostethus > Hoplostethus atlanticus. The sequence continues at coordinate 3,245,049 of JAXDDX010000003.1, read as the reverse complement.
ACAATCAGTAGTGTGTTTTAAGGGGAGCCCCCTCCCCTATCAATCCCCCTAGATAAGGTATCTATGAGCCTGGCTCGGTGCCCCCCGCACACGGAATTCATCACCTCTGTTTCCTGTACGCAGTTTAGGGGTCCCTTCGTTTTCACTCCTGTCTGTGCAGAGTGCAGGGGGCAGAATGTGTGTGTGTGTGTGTGTGTGTGTGTGTGTGTGAGAATCTGGCAGGCTTAGTGAGTTGGTGTATGCTTCTGGGTGACTGTGAGCATGCAAGCCCGATCCAACCAAGTAGTGTTGATCTATGTGTACGCAAGCAAAAAACAGCATTTCTTCCCCCTGTGTGTACCGGGAGCAGTGCAGACAGCTGAGGAGGTGTGTTTGATTCGAACACTCATAACCCAGGTGGAGTTTGTAACTCTCCAACATTCTATACCCTCTTTTTCTAATGCTGGATGCACACTTCAAGATTTTCACCAGATTTAACCCCAATTAGGTCAAACTACACTACACCTTTTGGAAGGAAATACGTAGATCAGATGTCTTTACAAATGGCTGAGAGGCTCTTTCCCATAAAGCAAAATCCAAGAAGGGATCTCATCTTTTATATCTCCTAGACACAAATGTGCTCATTTTAAGACTAAGATGAGACTAAAGGCACGTTCTCAAATTCAACTCAGGAGAAACAACAACATAAAAGCTCATGTTGATCTCACTCTCATCAAAACCAAAGATCTCCAAATGATCTGAATGAAGTGTCACTTAACTCTCTTGAATATGAAACCATAAGATCTCAAATCTCTGTTGTCTCCTCGTTGGAGAAACAGGAGAAACATTTCAGATGAGGGTGATCACAAAATGAGACAAAACTTAAGGAGATGAAGAAAAGTGAGCAAAAGATTTTTCCTCTAGGTTGTTAGTTAAGATGAAAATCATATTCTAGCAATGGCTTTAAATCCAGCTGACAAACTTGGTTACTTTTCATCTCCCTTCTCTCCCGTGTCTTTCCTCGCCTCTGCATACTATCTAATAAAACAGAAATGTCTTAGAAATAATGGCTTTGACAGCAACTTTGAAGCTTACTTGGTCCAGGAAGTCTTGCAGTGTGCATCTATCCTAAGAGAGTATTCAGAGTGCTATAACAGCTGGTGATAGAGGATCTAAATGTGTCTTACAAGGCGGTAGCGTTTATATCCCTCCGGTGAGTCAATGCACCTGCACATAAAGCCAACCAGCAGAGCCATTATAGCTGCGGCTGTCTAGACATTTGTCATTGTGGTCCTGGGTTTTGCCCTGCGTGGATTCCCGATCAGATCAAGCCTCCTGCTTGAGGTCAGAGTGTGTTGTGTGTCTTGTGTGTCCAACCATGAGCTATCCGGTAGGCAGACGTTTGTCTGGGACCATTGCAACATCCTGATAGATCAAATTGAATGGCGGGGGAAACATACCCCCCTCAGAGCTTTTCTAACAGGTGAACTCCTTCTTTCTCATCCCTCCTTTGCTCCACATCCTCCTCCACTCAGACAAGTCCCTCCATTCTCCTCAGATCTAATAGGGCCCGTGACCTTTGCCCCGCTTGGATGGACCCCTGACGAGAGCCTCCTTCACCTGGTATTGTGCTGCTGGCTACACCTTCTTACTGGCGTAGCCCCCACTCATGCCCGCCTTTGTCCTTCTGCAATTCACTCTGACTTTGTTCAGTTAGTTAACCTAGCTTCCCCTCCCTGCTGGGAACCCACAGACAGAGAGACAAGGGGAGGAGGGGACGAGGAAGAGGAAAGGGGAGGAGGAAAGGGGAAGTGGAGAAGGTGGAGGAGGAGGGGGGGCGGAAGAGTTAAGGAGTGAGGGGGAACTCAGACATTTGTAAAGTTTTTTTGATTGGGAGAGGAGAGAGCCCTCCGGACAAAGTGGGGGATTGGACAGAGCATGTCCTCATGTAGTGGAATTCCTCTTGCACTTTCTCTCTGTCTTACACCCTTTCTTTATCAACGTGCCTCAGACGTCGTAGCTCCTCTCACACAAGATTAGAACGTCAATAAAAACACTGCCACCCCCCCACCTCAGCCTAAACCAGCACCACCAAACACGACAGATTAGCCCGAAGAAAGGGATTACAAATCAACTGAGAGGCAGAGAGATGGACCCCCAACTTGTTTTGTCTTTTGGGTTTTGTATGGACACCATTCCTTCCAAGACAATGAAGCTCCAGTTACACTGGACGGGGAGCTCATCTCACTCACAGAGACCGGGAGAGACAAAAGCGGACACAGACATACACGGCTGCAGGCATCTCTGGAGCTGTTCAATAGGAAGGAGGCAGCACACTCCACACCCCATGAAGGAAGGTAGGGGCCAGGGGAGTCGTGGTGGCTCAGCAGGTGAAGACACATGCAATTTACTAAAGATAATAATCTTTAATCTTGCCATATAAATAAACTTTATATTAAATGTATATACTACTTTTTAAAACAACAACAAGGATAAAATGAGACAAATATCACAGAAAGGTCTTACAATAAAAGTATGTTTTAAGAAGTGATTTACGTGATGATCCTGAACTCCTCAGACGAGGCCTTAAAAACCATCAGTAAAACCAGTGAAGAGACGCCAAAATTGGGGAGATATGATGAAAAAAGCTGAACTGAACGAGCTTGACTGAACAACCTTTCTTGTATGTTCCAAGTTAAGGCTCTGGTTCGGGGTCAATTCAATCAATTCAAAATGGAAATGGAAACTGCTGTTCACTTGCTAACGACAGAGCATTTGTGCTCATTTCACTTTTTCGTACCAAACCTCTCATGTTCTTAATTATTTGAATTTTGAAACTGCACTTCTAGAATTCACTGAAAATGAAAATGAATTGATTGATAGTGTAAAGATGTATCTGATTAGAGGATAGAGATGACCAGCGATATCAAAGTGTTGATCTTAGTGAAGTGGATCTGGAGTGACGCGGTGTGTCACAGCATGTAAGGCTTCTCTCTTTGAAATGTATCAGGCCTGTTGAAGCTGCTTTATGTGGGTCTGCAGGTGAAGCTAACTGACTTGGAGTCCGGGGCCAGAGCTGGAGCTTGGCCTGCATTAGCCTAGTAAGCTGATTAATGTGGCTGGCCGCAGGTCCAACACAAAGCTGGGGAATGATGAGGCGTCCCTGAGTACTGAACCACAGCCATGCGGCTAAAGGCTTTATTAGTACAATGGAGCTACCTCCCTCTGTTTCAATACAAGCGATAAATAGGCCTCACTTCAGCCCGAGTCAGCCCTAGCCCTGGGACCTAACCCAGTGCAGGCCTAGAGGCCTAGGCAGCAGTTCAGACGCCACACTAAGCCTTGGCCCATTCATTACCCCAAATCCAGCACGACCGTATTCCCCAGTACCCCTAACCACAGCTGTTGTCTTAGCCCTCAGTTGCATCTCAAACCGAACCACTAGTCTCGCTCACGGAGATCAGCAGCTTAGCTGTCATTGCAATTAGCCAAGGAAGACATAATTAAAGGATATCTACTTTCCTCAGCAGCAGAGCTCCCTTCAGAGCCAAATACCGGTCGTACAGCCCTTTGTCCAGAACATTCTGGCTACACGGTGACACATTTCCCTCCTCTCACTATCAGCTCACACATAACAGCATTTAATGGTCTTTATTGTTTTCTTAACAATTCATTAAAGAGACCCAGGAGTACGCTGTGAACTGTTCACTCATTACACACAGTATCTCAGCAGCAACTTTAGTGCTCTTCTCATGAGAGAAAACAGGTCCCACAATGATGTCAGTGCAGCCGTTGTGTTCGGACCACACAATGCATTGATACCCACCATTCACATCGCCTTTGCAAAAGCAGGACTTTTTCACTTTGAATTTCAAAAAAGTATGTGTGTGTGCATGCGTGTGTGTGTGTGTGTGTGTGTGTGTGTGTGTGTGTGAAAAAGTGAAGATGTGTGTCCATTGAGAGGTACGTGAGTGACATAGAGGTTCATCCCTAGCGCCTGCCTTTCTAAGCACTGCTGTGGGCAGGGCCATCTCCCCTGACAGTGGATGGGATGTGGCAGGGGCTCGGGGATTAAGGGGCTTTTAGCCAGGACTGAGAGTGGCTCTTTCTCCCTGTGACAGAGAGAGGTGACAGCCCGTCAGCACACAGGGGACAGGCGGACAGTCAGTCAGAGACATCTGCATTCATTCAGGACAGCGGCTTATCCGTGCACAAAAAACACGCCCTCTCGAAACGCCCTCCATACACACACTCACGCTCTCACACACACATGCACACCCGAGTGCATGCATGCACACACACGCACACACACACACACACACACACACACACACAAACCCCCTTTTTCCAGGACCGACTTGCCTAAAACCTTCCCTAGGGTTCAGTCTATCTGTGATCTTGACCTGACATATGAAAGGCAAATTGGCAAAACCAGCAGTTCACTATTGCTGCCTTCAAACTTTCTACCTCCGATTTTTAATTGGAGGTTTGCAGGTACATGACCCATCATGTGCTGTGTATTTTTCATGATCCTCGAGCCATGAACACGGGCTCACTTAACTCTACAGATCACCCGTTTTATCAGGTAATAGTCAATGTACTTTTTTGATTCAATAGTTAAAAGAATTGATTTATTATGTAGTATATCACTTTAAAGTGAACATGAATAATCTATGAAAAAGTTACAAAATAAGTATTTTCATGTCTAGACATAAAAAGGTGATTAGAAATGCAAGGTTTTCAGCTGACAGTGGTGGAAAAGGATGGGCCTCCCCAAGCCCCTCTTAGCCCTAGGCTGGCCAGCCCTCAGCCTCTCCTCCTTCCATCCTCCCATCCTCCCGTCCTCCCATCCTCTCATGAGCAGCCTCTCAGGAGGTTCAGGAGACAGGCCGAGTCAGGAAAGGCCCTGCCCAGCCACCTAATCCTCTACTCCCATTCACTAGCACTGCTAATCTCCTTCACCGCCTCCCACCACCACCACCACCACTATCGCCTCCACCTCCACCTCCACCTCCGCCTCTCACTCAAGAGATGCACAAAAGCCCTAAGCGCCCCTGTCCCGCCCCACTTCACCACACCGCCCCTCCTCGCACCCCTAACCTGCTCCGCCCATTTCTCCTACAGCGGGAGGCATCCAGCTTTCTAAACCCAGGACCCATAATCCCGTGGGGCTGTGAGTTTGGGTGAGCCCAAAGGCTCATTGAGTGCTGGATAACTCTCTCCGGGACTCTAACTCTCTGTCTTATTGTTGCTGCTGCCGAGGAGAGGACAGACACAAATGGAGTTTGAATTTCAATGTGCCTAACGACTCAGAGAGAGAGACAGCAGAATATGGACTGGTGGGCATCCAGGCGTTAAGAGCATTTTCAAGCGAGCCATGAAGAAATAGTACATGCAAATGGTGCAGCCAAAAGCACCTCATCCTATCGTATGAAATAACTGACACTATTCTGTAGTTTGTAGTTCTTCCTTTCTATTTTCATAGTAAAGAAAATTAATCCTGTAGGAAACAAAATCCTTTATTTCACCCTAAAATTATCATTGAGAAGATTAATTTTCTTATTATTTGGGTTATATTATATTATATTATATTTGAGAGAATCTCCAGTGAAGATATGAGGGATATATTACATATCTTACAAAAACAACAACACTCACTCGCAACACTCCCTAACCTGAACTCTTAATGTGATGAAGTGCTTGATCAGTCTCAATTAGCATGAAAGTAAAAGTCTCACACACATACAAATAGATAAACACACACACACACACACACACACACCACACACACACACACAGCGGGCACAGAACTGCTGGCACAGTCAGCATTCCAGTTCTGCATACGCCGCTGCAGGTGAACGTCCCAGCCCGACAGACCCCCCTCACCGCTGCCTTCCTCCTTCTTATTTACCGAAGCTATCTTTCCCATAAGTCACCATTCCCGTGTTCATAAAGCATCGTGGACCTCATAACTCACTCGTCCCCTTTATGAATAAAGCCCCCCGAATTTATGGTGATGGCGCTGAGGAGCGCTGGCCTCCCTGGTGACAAACTTCCCCCAGTCTGTCACCACTGGCCTGGGCCGCTCAGGGCCCTTCATCAAACGCTCCAGATGGGAGCGCCACTTTATCGTTCCCCGGTCGGTGACATCACCTCGCCACGCTGCGCAGAATTGATGATGAAAGCAAACATATCTATCTTAACTCACATTTACCGAATCAATTTTATTTTTACAGACCCTCCACGGGCTTATTGGCATATTGACGGTTTGCGGGCGGGCGGGCGGGGGATTCTGGGGTAAGTGAGCAATGGGCGCGAGATGGTAAAGGGGTGGGCATGAGAGAGGCGGTGGGGGGGGAGGGGGGGGGCTTAATGGCGTTTACCATATTTAATGCGGAGGGATGTCATCACTGGATATCCCTTCTGAATAATGTGGCATTTCATCATAAATTCTTTACAACTTATTTACTTAATGGAAAGAGTTATGGCCCGCTGTCAGGACGGTAATTAAACATTGTGATACAGTGCTGCCTCGCCAGGATCCCATCTTTCCCCTCGATCTCCCTACCCCGCCCCCACACACACACTCCCAGCTCTTCAGCTTTTTAAATACATATTATTCAAGCTCCCCATAAATTACTGCCGGATTAAAATTCATGAAACCTTTTTTCCTTTATTTCCTTCCCTGGGAAAAAAAAGAAAGAAAAAACCCAGAGAGCTTGTTCAATCGGCCGTAAATCTCTTTGCGAGAGACAGAGACTTTTTCAATCATATTAAGACCCAGTGTCGGGGAAAAACGTGCACAAGAAAAAAAAAAAGAAGAGAGTTTTGCTCACTTCGCTGTAAGTGGAATTTATATGTTTTGTTTCACACAGCAGTAGATAATGAAGGAGAAGTTGTTTCCTGGAGAAAGGGAGTCCAGAGAGGGAAAAAAAAGAAATTTATTTGGGTCTGGTCGGAGCCAAAACCACTGAGTCAGAGCTGATGGTCTAATGCTCTATGATGCAAGCCCAGCCAGCACCAGTCCAAATCCAAAACTATTTATATGAGCTGAGTGTTGATATTTTACTAACATATTGTGAGTCAGCAGGCATTACAGTGGACTCAGGGGTTAGGGACGCTCTAGTAAGATGAATGTGTTGAATTGTCTTTTTCCTTTAAAACTCTTAACTTTTGACCTCGTGAACTGCCTGGTGCATCACTGTTAACGAGCTTGGTTCCGTCCTACAACATGACAAAGGCCTACGACTGAGCTTGAAGGACTAAATCCTCACATCCAAATTAGAGAGGATCTGTTCAGGAGGAATAAATGAGGCTGATACTCCACCGATCCCATCCTCCCGCTCCATAAAACCAAAACTGGCCTGACACCGACCGAGACCACACATAACCTTTGACCTTGTCCCGTGACCCTGCCTTCGATTTTGTGTGCCGACTGACCAATATGTGATTGGCCAATGGCCGCAGTGGGTCTCTAACCGGGATGAAGACAGGATTTATGGGTTTTCATTTTAATTGAGTTAAGAGCATAGACCTCGGCTTCCATTCAGCGGGGCTGAGCTAACATTACATCATTGGGTAGCAAACGGCAACAACAGCGTTGTGGTCACTGGGCTGAATCTGAACATGACGACATGGGAGGAAATAAAAAAGAGGACTGATGTGAGCGGTGCAATGTAGATTGACGAAGGAACCCCCCCCCCCCCCCCGCCCCCGTCAGAAAGTGTGCTACTGCTGTTGCAGAAAAACCTTGACCCGAAGGTTTAGGTAATCCTCTATAAGTAGACCAAGTTTCATTACCCTAGTGGCCATGAAATCTATATAAACCATGCTAACATTTCAAAGACATATGGTGGTCACTCTGAAATGTGCCTGAAAAGTTGACATTGTGATAACACCAACATCAACAGCGGCTGTATCCTCCAGCAAACACATTCTTGAAGTGGCATGCATGGATTTGTACTCATCATTTGTATGAAGGCACCAATTCGAACACTTTGGAGATGTGCACAATAATTCTTTATGATTTATGTTCCTACCTCCCAGCCTTGAGTAGGGGTCTCTCAGACAAGGCCTGTGCTCGCCCACGTATGGCCCGAAGCGCTCGCCGACGTCGACCTTCCTGCGGGACCAGATGCCCAGGTCGGCGCCTGGAACGTCCGACTCCCGCAGCTCGAAGTCCAGATGGCTGGGCAAGTCGTCCCGGGGTATATAGACGGCTGGGCTGTTGGTAGGACAAGGACTCCCGGGGTGAAGCCTCGTCGCCGGAGAGGGGAGGGGACGGCGGGTCCTCTGCCAGGGCTGATGATGGTGTAGGGTCTCCATCAGACACACACACATCGTCCAACATGTCAGATGAGTAAAGGGCAAACTCATCATCACCATCACCTGTGAGAGAGAGAGAGAGAGAGAGAGAGAGAGAGAGAGAGACTCTACTTGAGGGCAATGTTCATTGATATTTTCATGATGTGTTGGATTACACAATCTGTCATTTGGATAAAATGAGTAATGCTTAAATTCATGTGTAATGTGTAAATGAAAACGTGCAGCATGAACACCAAATATTTAAAAAGATGTCAAAGATATTTACAGCACTGTTTTGGATGAGAGAAGACATTTTGTTCTGTTCATTTTGCTTGAATAAAAGGTAAACAGGTAAAACAATGATCCTTGTTTCATCTTCCTTCAACTACCATCAACAAATTAGTAAAACATACAAAGTCTACGTGTAAAAATGGGATCAGTTCAAACAAACAGGAGAAGGAGGAAGGTGCTGTAGGGTTGTAACAACAAGTGGGGGGATCCGATGACAAAGCCTTGATTCTGCTTGGTTTGACCTCAGCAGTACGCTCTGAAGAGCAAGGCAGCACGACAGGAGCGCTCCTTTCTGCTGTCGAGTGAAGACCTCTTCCCTCCAATGTTGTTGTTAGTTTTCTAGGTTTTTAGTTTGTTTTGTTTGTAATGTTCTTTATGCCCCTGAGTGCTTTTCAGGGGCCCGGGGAAAACCCAACCGACACACTTAAATTCATTTCAAAACTTTAAAAAAAAGTATTAGCCTGTGATTACTGAAAAACAGATTTTTTCAGAGATTAAAGGCTTTACAGCAGGAACCTGGTTTGTTTGCCTTTTGGTTGAGTTGATGCTGGGGTGGGTAACCAGGGTCCACTCAGCATTGTGCTGCTCTAACTGTTTTATATTTCCCTTTCCTGAACTCTTTCACCGCAGTAGAGTGTGAAAACAGAGGGAAGCACAGCGAGGTTAATTGTGAATACAGTGAGAGAGGACACCGAAGTGCGACACTTGAACCCACACTGGGGTTCTTCAGAGGGGGGCGGGGGCACACGTGGCTGGTGGGGGGCCTGGTTGGTGGAAGAGGGTTCAGAGCATTCACACTGCTGACACCGCCTGAAGTCTTGTAAGCTCAAAAGTGTCTCTTTGTACTGCAGGCTGGCATACAGATGCACAGACAGGCAGAAAGGCAGATAGATATACATGTACAGGCAGACAGTCGGACAGACACGTAGACACACAGACAGTCAAATAGACACGTAGACACACAGACAGTCGGGCAATCAAACCAGCAAACAGGTAGACAGGCAAGCAGTCGGACTGAAAGACAGCAAACTAATGACCGAGCAGGACGGCGTGCCAGCTAGGTGTCCGTCCAGACAGACAGTGAGACCAAGAGACAGTCGAAGCCGGAAATGATCCACAGGAAGCTGCCGCTCCCCCGGCGCGCATCTGTGGCAGGCTGTGCCTAACGCAGGCTGACAGGCCGGGGGGGAGAGGGGGCTCTGCTAATGAGGCTCCACAGCCCATCCCTGGGCCCAGGAACATTCCTGAGGGGCTGGCTGGCTGTGTGACACTGTACCGCTGCGCTGTCAGCCGTGGAACCTTTGATCCACATGCATACACACACACACACACACACACACACACACACACACGCCTTGTTCTTTAGCCATGGAGCAATCAAATTGGTTGAATGAGTCAATGTCAGTGGTCATTGGTGATCATCAACTGATCTCAAAGACAAAAGAGCAAAATTACCTTCAAATTCCATCTCAGATATTTGAAGTGTTTCAGGTGCACCTTTACTTACACTGTGTCAAATGTGGATGCATTGCTTTGCACAATAATATAAGCCAAGCACCTTGCATCTAAGCGTCCTTAAAATATGTTCAACTACCACTTTGGCAAGGTCTAAACACAATGTGTGATGACAGGGAATGTGAAACTGTCAGCTATGTGTGCTACATGAGCTGTTTTCCTCTGCCAGTTACAAATCATAATTCCTGTCAAAATGTGTGTATTTGCTGCGTGCAACAAAATGCATGCATGAGTAGATCAGTGCTGAATCAGCCCTTTATTATAGATATCTGGCTGTGTGTGTTGCGCGTTACGTGTCTTGTACGTGTGTGTGTGTGTGTGTGTGTGTGTCTAACCAGGTCTACGACTTAAGTATTTCTCCAAGTCATTCCCCACAGCAATACCCAATCACAGAGCCTGCGCGACTATTGTGTTTGACACACACACTGTGTGGGCCCAGCGTGTTTGAGGGGAAAGCCTTTTAAAGACTTTGTTGAGCTGGGCCGGGCATGAAACCCAATGTGGGTTTGGGAGTCAACGTAATGATTTTCAGCACAGAGACTGTGTAACGTGGTTATAGTCCTGGATGTGAAGCTTGCCATATGGTCGAGGGACAAGAGCTTTTAAAGGTAACTGTATCCCTCCGTCGCTGTTTCTCCTCCGACATTTCCCCCTCACACCGGTCTCCAAGTTTATATTTGATTTAGACCAGAAATTCCCCCGGTCCGGTGGATTCAACGAGAGAATTTCGATTCATAAACATATAGGTTTCTGAAAGGTAAACGTTCCCCCAAAAGCAAATATGCTATGTTCAGAGTTTTAAAAATTGTGGTTTCATCTGCAGATGAGAGATAAGTCTGAGTCCGTAGCCCTGCTTAGACACTGTGGGGCGTGAAGGACAAGCACACAGATGATCTGGTGTGTGTGTGTGGGTGTGGGTGTGTGGGTGTGTGTGGACTTATGTGTGCCTCTGCTCGTTTGAGGCAAATACGTGTTTGTTTGTTCAGTAATGGACATGACTTCATCAGTGTGAGCTGACGCCCTCCATCAAAGCGAGGCACTCTAAAGGAATTCTGGGTAGAGAAGGGGAACTCCAGCTGGGAGCAGCATCCGGACCATGACTTCAACAGCATCGTTAACGTAGATGGCACATCATGATAACACAAGTCCAAACTTTAAAAAAAAAAGTACAAAAATGCAAAAAACCAAAAAGATTTAGTGCAAAATAATGAGAAAAACAATCCTATCTTCTCCATCAAAATCAGTCATTAAATAGAAAAATATACCACGACACCACATACAAACACAGACAAGCAGACACACACATATTTCCCATGTATTCAGACGCTCGTGCTCGATGCCAAATTCATTAATTTTTATTAGGAGGGAAAACATTTGTTCCCGGGCCGGCTATCTGCATGGGTGGAATGATTTTCACCTCTGCCACGAGGTGTTGGGCGGACTCATACATCACGCGATTACCCCAAGCAGCAAGCAGGGCCGCCATCATCAGGGAGTGAATTAAAGATGATAGAAAGAGCTATTAATCACTGTGACAAAGCCCCTAATGGAGGTGTGACCCAGCCACTGCCAACGGGACGCCAAGGGGACGCACCCACGGGACAAATGGAAACATATGTTTACAGAGAGAAATAACCTACCTGTGGACTTAGTCAACCCCCCTCTCTCTCTCTCTCTGCACCTCTGTCTCACGCTCTTACTTTATGTCTGACTTTCTATCTATCCTTCTTTTGTCACGTTCTCCTTTTAACCAAACATCCATTTTCCATTAATCATCTCTGTCACTTCTATCTATCTATGTAAGCCTAAAACGATGAGTAAACTCTGTAGATAAAAAGGTTGGTAGGCTGAGTTTCATAGCGCTCTTAGTCAGGCTATGACAGTATAAGGCGTAAGGTGAGGTCATCATTCATCTACTCAGTCTGGACCCAACTAGCCAATCAGTGCTCTACCAGTTTGATTGATGGGGGTCTTAACTTATGAAATATGGAAATGAACTCCTCACCTTATGGGGACGGATCTCGTGCTTATCTACAGACATCATTTGTTGCCTGTGATAACAGGCGAGTGGGAGGGGCTTAACCTTGTCCTACAGGTCATACACGATCACACACGATGCCTTCCATCAGTCACCATCCAAATTCTCAAATCCCAGTCTGCCTGTTTGTATCTCCACACCAGGAAATATCAGAGGAACAGCATGAAAACGTGTTCCAGTCTCAAATCGGAAGACATGGAAAGAAATAACTACTTACAGCAAACAGAGTATATCAGAATGGTATATAAAGATGTAGACACAGTAGAAGACCCACTTTTAACATGGGTTACTGCACTGCTGCTAAATCACAACAGGTACTGAGTTCTGAGGCTAGATGCAGGGTGGTGTGTGGGTGTGTGTGTGTATGTGTGTGTGTGTGTGTGTGTGTGTGGGTGGGTGGGTGAGGTACATGCTTGCTATAATTGGTGGGAGTCTTTCATCAATAAAATGAGTGTCCTTTAAACATACGTTTGGGGAGAGACCACTGGGAGAGACATCTCATTGTTGTTTATCATACACCCCTGCATCCACACAAAAAGGCATTATCTTTCATTTGACAGCGGTAATTCGAACAACTCTCACAACTACTGCCAATCAGAAAATGGCTGCTGTTTGATTTGCTAAGCACTGTTAATTACAGTGCATCAGTTTGTGCCTAGATTTCCTCTGCGGGGTGTACAGGAGAGAGCGTTCAGAGCCCCGTGCCCCCGGGAGAGGAAATAAGCTTCCTAATTAACTCTGTCTTTGTGCTTAATGGAGGCCTTAGCGCTGCTTTTTGGGAGTCCTTTGGTCCCCGGGTCCATTGGGGTGACTGTGGGGCTGCCTGATACAAACCACAAACATTCACTGCCTTAAGTAGCTGTAAGCACACATTGTTTGTCAACTTACCAGAATTTATCTCTTGAAACTCTCAATATTTGACGACTAAAGAGTGAAATCTTAATGACAGTGGAGCATACTTTAGTATTACTATGAAAGTCTTTTTTTGAACCCCTTTTCATGTATAGGTGTAATAATCGTAGCAGCATAGCCAGGCTGTACCCATGTTTAATGAAGTTCTGATGATTTCACCTATCTCACTCTGTCAAGCGGAAACATGGCTAACAGGATATTAATAGTGATGTATAGGCGCTGCCATAATAACATCAGGGGCGTCCTGGTGGCTCAGTTTATTGTACCTGCAACATCCTGACCTGGGACATCATCCCCCCTCTCGCTCTTCCATCTTTCCTGTCTCTCTCCACTGTAAACTATCCAATAAAGCAGAAATGCCAGAAAAATGCCCTTCTAAAAGATAAAAAAACAAATATTGATCACCTGGAGACAAATATGACTCCAGTAGGTTATAACAGACTTTACTGGATAGCTAAAATATTTACATTTCATGATGTGATTCAATTCAACTACTTTTCACCAGAAAATTATAGTTAGAGGCAAGAAAGAAAAAGTATAGATACAAATATGTCCAAATAATAAGACATCATCTCTACAGCCACATGCACAAGCGCCCACATGCACGTGAATGCACACAGGCATAGACACTGTACATGCACACACACGCACACAAATTCTCCCACACCACAGTGACCAGAGCAGAGCCCCTAACAGAGTCTTAATTAATGAGAGCGTTGTGTGTTTTTTTTTCCTCCTCCCCTCTGTGTTCGTCCGCTACTCCCCGTTCTGAATGGAAAACGCTCCATTAAGGGCCTTGGGCCGAGTTACCAATTAACACCGCACAACAAACTGAAACGTAGAGCCGGTCCCTCCGTGCACACAGACACCTCATTAATTAGCATTAGTTGTGATTAATAATGAGGGTCCTTTACTGGTAAACGTACGGCTCCGACGGCAGGCCGACACAACAAAGGCGTCTGCGTGGACGGCTTGGATTTATCTGGGGAGCTGCTGGGGGATTTTAACATGTTTCTCACAGGCCTGACAAATGGCCTATTAATTATCTAATGTTGTCTGACAACAGCCGCTTGATAAAGATGTATGTTTGGACGGGGGTGGGGAGGGGAAGATAAGGGGGAGAAAGAGAATGAGGGAGAGAGGTGTGTGTGTGTGTGTGTGTGTGTGTGTGAGAGAGAGAGAGAAGGAGAGAAAGAGAGAGAATGTGTATGTTTGCATAAAAGATGGAAAAACAGAGTACAGCACGGTGTCATACAATGTAAGCACACACACACACACACACACACACACACACACACACACATAAACATAATTTAGTACATTCTTTTAAAATCCAGCCAACAAACCAGGACCTCCATGCCTCTACCTCTCGGGTTGTATGGGATTATCAATATGAGCTGAAATTACATGAAAAGAAAGCTAAATGTGCAGCAACCACATAAAAACAGGCATGTGCGCACACACACACACACACACACACACACACACACACACACACACACATCCTAGGTCATAAAACCACAATCAATATCATCAGTGAGGAGGCGGAGAAGCCTCCACATCAACCCGACCACTTCATATCATTAAGTCTCTAACGGCATGGAGCATATGGGCATCTCTCTCTCTCTCTCTCTCTCTCTCTCTCTCTCCCTCTCTCCATCTTTATTTCTCTCCCTGACTCTCTCAATCCTGACTCCAATTTGAGTTTATCTTTAACCCGCATTGACAGGAGCTCCTTAGTGGGACGCCAGTTGCCAAACGATTTTTATGATTGTTTTAGCCCAGCATTTGGCCTAATGAGATAGGATCCCAGTCGGACGCTAACTCAAACCTGTCAAATGCAAAAGCAAACAGAATAATAACCCAGCTCTCACATTGTTTCCACAAGCCATACATCAGCTGGGCCTTAAAGGGCCAGGCGAATCAGACGCTGACACAGAGGATGACAGGAGAGGCTGGGAGGAGAGATCAGAAGGACTGAGGAAGCAAGGAGGGAGCAGGGAGGGAAGAATGGGTGGAAGGGAGAGATGATGAGATAGAGAATAGTCAGGTGAAAGGTGTGTGTGTGTGTGTGTGTGTGGGGGTTGTCATTTAAAACATCATTCGGCTCACTGCGATTATGTTGATACAAAATCATTTGTAAAAAGATGTCCTGACGCTATGGCAGGACGTGTCTGGTTCACACAACCTGACACCAACCCAAAGTCTCATCTGAAGGAATACCTGTCCTTGCACTGTGCTGTGTGTGTGTGTGTGTGTGTGTGTGTGTGCGTGTGCGTGTGTGTGTGTGATTGTAGTGTCAGTGCTTTGTCAAAGTATTGATTTGGCTGTTTTCTCCTCTGAATTGACATATGGAGAGAATGTGTTGACAAAGGTGATTAATCCCATCATCTCCTCTGTCTTCGCCTCATATCCAATCCCAGCCCAGCCCCCCCCCCCCCCTCTCCCTGTCACACATCCTAAGCTTTTGATTTGTTTGCTCTGGGCGCCTGTACCTTTGTGTTCTTCTATCCTTCTATTCCTCAATCCCTATCCCTCTATCGGACTAGGCAGCAGCTAGAGTAATGCCCTTCCCAACGAGAAGAGAACATCCAGACAAAGTACTGCTGAAAGCAGAAACACAGAAAAATCTAAATCGAAAAATTATTGTGCGGAAAGTCACAATTTATATGTAATCCAAGAGGGAAGAGTTAATAGAATTTCTATTTTATTAACGTTATAATAATAACGATACAATACATGTCAATGCAAACATACACAGACGAGCATCTCTCTCTCTCTCTCTCTCTCTCTCTCTCTCTCTCTCTCTCTCTCTTTCATGTCATGGCTAAATGCCATTGGGCCCTAATATAATTACGGCTCACAGTTGTGCACATTTGAGAAATTGATTCCTTTGATGAAATGTGAGTGAGGCAGGTCTGGGCAGAGCAGAGGGAGACGTATATCCAGAGTGGTTGCTGCCAGCCCCCGGCCCTGTGGAAGGCCCCCTGGGTACCGAGCCGCCAGCTCAACCCAGCCCAGCCTGGCCCAGTCGTTAAAAGAAATGATAGCATATGTGCTTTGTTTAAGTTTGATGTCTTCATAATACATTACACAATTAGATTGATTTGACAATTTCCATTATACTTGATAAAATATTTATGTAGGCCTGAGGATGGGAGCTCTTATCAAAGGGGGCTGATCTGCAGTGCAGATGGGAGCTGTGCTCCGTAGTGAGAGGGCCATCAGTCAGCCAAAGCTGGGCAAAATAGGAAGCAAATACATACGGACTACTTGGGAAAAAAGAGCTTGGAATTTGTACTGTAAATGCAATGTCATAAAAATGTGAGGAGCGCTTTGGTTTATGTTATTTTTTATTTTTTTGTCATGTGAGTTTGACGATATTCAAGTGTTTGACATGATTAATCAGGCCCACCTGAATCACAATAAATGCTTGAAGCCACATATCGGTGAATCAATAACCCGGATCCCAGATGTTTACACTGTGTGCTATACAAACACTGAATGCTACAGAAAAGAAACGCCTGGTGGGCATTCTGCAAATTATGGCTTTGGCCGTCCTCCCAACAGAAAATTTCCAGCAAAGATTTTTTTTGGCTGCACCGATTTCAAGCTACGCCACATTAGCTCTAGATTTGCTTCAGTTGAAAACAGGAAAAGCCAGTTTTGACACATACTGTATATTGGCATCGGGCAAACACACCGTACTAGTGCTTGTTGTCAGCCAATCAGCTTGGTGGGTCAGTCAGGCAGTGCGACGAGGGCTCGGGCTCCTCTGTGATGGAGTAGACTAGGATATAGGATATAATATGTACCTCAGATGTGCCCCATGTACTCACAACATTGAGTTCAAGCTCAAGTCCTCTCTCTCTCTCTCTCTCTCTCTCTCTCTCTCTCTCTTTCTCTGTGTCTACTGTGTACTACAAAAAGTAGAAATACCATTAAAATAATTCAACCTCTCCCAAAGCGGGATCGTCCTACACAGGAAACAACTAATGCTCAGAGGTGAGTCTCCTTCACCCCTCTTCCTTCACTTTCCTCAGGCCACTCCCTCTCTCTTTCTCACCTCGGCTTTCGTTCTCTCTCCCTTCTCTCACCTGTCTCCCCTCTCTCCCCCTTTCCCTTCACACCCTTCCACAAACCTCTCAGTGTGCACAGCCACCCCACATCCATCACAGCCCAGAAATTTAAGGGGCCAAATTGGCCTCATCTGTCTCAATGTTGGATGCAGATGGAGTTTCTTCAGCTGAGGGAGGTGTAGTTAGTCACCCCTGCTGCCCCCACCCCTCCAATCTCCTGCCTTAAGCAAAGCCAACCTGCGGTAGCCTTAACGCTACAGAGTGATGCTTAGTTACAAGGCCAGCTGGTGGGATAGAGAGGGCATGGTGGTGAAGTGACCAAAAGACTGACCACACACACACTTTCTCTCAATCAGGTTCTCATTTTTGTTTTCATTTTCCATCTAGCCCTCATTGTTGCTCTCTTTCTCTGTTTCTTTTACTCGCTCTCTAGCTCTGGCTCACTCACATAAGCAAATGCACACACACACACACACACACACCCACACAAACACAAACAGTGGTGGCCATAGTTCAGCCTGCGGTATAGTCTCCAGCAGCCCGGTCAGACCGGGCTCGTTAATAAAGGCCCTAAATGAGGCAGCATGCATAAAACATGAAGCGCCTCGTGCTGCCGTAATGAACTGCTGCTCCATAATTGCATCTCAGAGCCGTAAAATGAAGACAAAATATTTGAAGAGGGATTCTGTCACCTCTCTGCAGCCGCAACACTAATCACAGGCGTTCAGCGGGGCCCTCGGGGTCTCCCCCTGACGGAGAGCAGGGGCTAAACGCCCAGGGCGGGGACACCGGCAACACCCTCCCACTGATGGGACATAATTGAATAATTGCTGATTAGAAAATAGAGGGAGGGGTAATAGTACAACAGTGTCCAGTGTGCTAGATAATAACACAGCGCAGAAATGGATAACTAAAAGACATCTGTGCAATACCTACTGGGAAATAATTGAATTAATTTGATGATGCCATTGTAAAGTGATACTAGATGCAATTTCTACTCGGCAAAGGTCTGCGCCTCTAGAAAGGTAAGGACACAAATCAAAGACAATAACATAAACACACATGGACATGGACACATGCACACACAAACACACAGACACACACACACACAGCGACACGCTCAGAGACAGGCAGGTCCCCAGATGAGAGATTGGAGTCCCACCCAGGGGTGTCACCCAGACAGTTAGAGAGTTGCCGTAGTGACAGGGTGGCCGCGGTGACATAATGAAGGTGCTGTGGTTGTCACGGGGGGTCAGTGGTGATCACACTGCCCGGGCTAGGGGGGGGTGGGGGGGGATAGGGACCCACATAATGAATCCCACCGATGACAAATGGCCCGCAACTCCAGGCTGAGGCATCTGACAAACTCAGGCCCATCAGATGGACACCTCAGACACACACACACACACACACACATACACACAGCTACTCACGGACATGTGCACACAAAAACTGCACACACACACAGAAGAACACACACACTCGCCACATGACATCTGCATGTGAGCATTTCAACATGTGCAGTGTATGATCAAGCTACAAACTCAATGTACAGCATTGCATTGCTCTTCCATCTAATTGGTTGAACTAGCTTATTGGAGGAACCTCTAGACCATTAAAAAGCCTTTTCTCTCGTGTCTTTGGTCAGCTTCATTTTCTCTCACCTCTGGTCGCCACTTGAAACCAGTGAAAGAGAGCCTTTGTTCATGCCATTGTGGCCATATAGTGACAGGTCAGAGGTTATCAATACAGGCATTGTTTACCGTGCACAATGAGCACATGAATTCAGAATCCCCTCTTTGCTCCGTTCCCTCTGTCTCTATCTCTTTCCCCTGTCTACCTCTTCTCTCTCCTTCGCTCGCTTTCTCTAATCGGAACCATGAGCATATAAAAACCATGTACTCCAAAAACTGCCTCGTGCTGCTTCGACACAGCGGGCCTAAAAGTCCTTTAAAAAAAGAGCTGAGTCGAATCAGAAACGAGGTCTGTGCATAGTAAAGAAAGAAAAACTAACTATTGGAAAGCAAGAGGTATTTTAATGTGAAAGGCTGACCACCTACAACCGACCTGACAGCCACCATTTACTACTCTGGATGTGGATCGACTTTGTCTGAGGGTTGCTTTTCCACTCGGAGGGTCTGCTTTCTTCTAGCACCACCGTAGCAGCAGGCCAAATTCTACCTTAACTTTGTTACAGGAACTTGTTACATATAATAATGTCCACGGCTGCGGAGACTTTCCAAAACTGCACCGCGACATGTGAAATAGGCCCGGGCATTGAAAGGTCCTGGAGAGGATGTTTGTTTAATGATTGTTGGAACGCTACCCATTCAGCCCTGTGCCCCCGAGCAACAAAATCCCCCTCAGCGCAGTGTTTATGTTATTTTGTTATGGATGTCAATGTCTCTCTATTTAGCAGGTGATTTAACTGGACAATACAGTAGGATTACGCTCTCGTGCGCTGATTGTTGTCTCTGTGTATAAGGCGCTATACGCAGCTTCGCGTGGTAGTCCGTCTGTACGTGCACAGCGAGGGTCAGTGTGAGGACTGCGAGGCCGATCGGCTTGACTGCGCTAAGACCTCCGTCACGCGTCGTTTCACTGCGCTGTTTTGACATCCGAACATCGAGACCTGGCGTTTCAAGACCACATTGTTAAATTGTCGTTTGTACATTTGGTTTTTATGTATTTTTCCTCCCTGATTTTGTTCCTTCCTTTGCTATTTATGTGGCTAGATTGGGTCCAGACTGCTGAAATGCCAATGCAAGCACGGCTATTCCCAAGTTGCTATACAGACAGTCTAGATACAATAACATCCGATGTTGCTTATACTGATATAGACACTGAATATGTCTTGACATGATTGGAGGACAAAGGTTCCCAAACATACTTTTCATTTATCTTTTGATATTTGTGATATTCACTTTCATGTGCGATACATAGTAAAAGCATGCAGGGTGCTTTTATTCTAACCTGCACCTACTACTTGTAAGAGAATGGACGGTGATGTGTGTGTGTGTGTGTGTTAGCATGTGTGTGTGTAGGGGTGGTGGGCAGGGAACATAAATGGAGAGTGACAGCTGCCAAATGACAGTGAGATTGAGGTGGGAATGCAGAGGGACAGTGAGGGAAGGAGAGGAACATGACAGTAACAGCGACTTAGATTAGATTGAGATCACACACACACACACACACACACACACACACACACACACAACTGGGCCCACGCTCAGGGGGGGGTAGATGGGAAAAGCGGTCCCTGTAACGATAGTGCTCAGTGTGTCATTCAGACAGAGGGGAAGGCTCCCAGAAAATCCCCTGCTTCTTCTCCCTAATTCAAAAAAAAAAAAAAAGAAAAACACACAGGGACTCTAAGCAGAGCCACATGGCGTTCCTTAATGACTGACATTTTGTTTAAGAACCATCCATAATGACCTGGTTTGAATTTAAATACTTGGTGTTTATTTCGCAATGAGCTGCCAATATTCACCAATGCAAAATTCCAAAGTGCTTGAGTGACTTGAGACTGTTGACATCATAATTTTTTTCTCTTTATGTTTCTCTCTCTGGTTTTCCTGTTTTGTACATACTGCGAGTGGCACGGCTGTAGAATTAATGACAGATTGCCTGAACATGAACGAGCTAAGCCTAAAGGAAAGCAACTTATCAGCAGATCTCTTACACTAATGCGTTTGATACGGTGGTATTTCTACAAGTGGGTTTAAATCCTTTCAGTGATGGGCTTGAATTTCACCAAAATATCCTTCCTGTATTTCTTACGCTGCATTTCTTTAAATATATTTAACAGATCCAGTGAGTGAAAAAACAAATCAAAGCCTTGTTACAATTTCAACATGGTCAATAAAGTCGTCGTTTCTTTCATGTTTACACAAATATAACGTGATGTTACTGATTTCACAATATTTACGTACTGAAAATGATATTTTGAACATAAGCAACATTTGGAACATGAACTCTCTCGTTGGAAAGAAAAGTGTGTTTATACCGAGCACGTTGCGAAGCACCGCGCTGACTTTTGTACAAGGAAAACATTTTTATTAGAACTATATTGACTAGGGAAATAAAGCAATTACAAATCACAACAACACACAGATTAAACTTCTTTTGAACAACTTGATACATCGACAATCCAGTAAAACGGGCCAGAATGGAAAGCATCCCCCAAAGACATGAAAGACTTCCAGCCAATTAATAATCGCCTTATTTCAACCTGCTGCACGCACTCATTGAGCCAAAAATCAATCAAGGTCTACATTTTTTTTCATATTGATGGACTGTGTTGAGAGGAAGAATGCTAACTCTAAACTAACAATGCCGCGGCCATGTACATAGATGGAAATCAATTGTAATTAAAACTGAACAAGTGTTCCGCTTTATACGCTCAAAGAGTGTGTTGGTCATTAAATACATTTTCATCACTTATTAGTTAAAGGTTTTAAATGAAGTCCACGGCTTCTGCCTCCTTTGGGATAGCGCTCAACGCTTCCACACACTTCGCTGTAGCAAATTTACCCATGCTTGCCTTGCAATCAAAAGGCAGCCAAATTAAGTATCAAACAATTTAATGTTATGTGTCAGTCTCCAAAACGATCTGTATTAGAAGCACTTAATTAAACTTTCAAATTCAAATGTACTAATCAGTTTGCAGCAGAGTGGGCGCTTGTTTTTCCCACATGAAACGCCACGGCTGGCCGGCCCGGCCTGCCGCCCGCTCATTAACATGAAGGTGTGATTTGCATTTCCTGATGGACCGTTCCACTTTTTAATATCCCTCTTTCTGCTCTTACATCAATCATGGAAGAGGGAGGCCACCACAGGCCACCATTAACCCTCCAAATCTGCCACAAAACAAATATTACAAGAGTTCACTAATTTGGAGATCAAAAAGCCACTTGTCCATTATATAATTGAAATGAAGGTGGAGTGTTGCACTTCTGAAGAGCTCTATAATTACCAGCTGTTAATTGCACACTTGTGGTGTCTCACTTTTAATTAAAAAGAGCGGCTCGTCGCCGGACGATAAGCAACGGTGGAGAGGCGGCGGTTTAATCAACAAAGCAAGAGGAATTTATTTCTGCAGTGGCCAGCAGCGGGCTGGAGAAATCTTCAAATAACCCAGGGAGATTAAAACCTGTCCATTAGGACCAGTCAGGTTTTATTTGGGGCGGCGGGAGCGAGGCGCATTTGAAGTCGTCCCCGCTGCAGAGTCCTCGGCGCAGCGCGGCTGGGGGTGCGGGTCTAATCAGCCCACTGCCGGCCCTGAGCGCTCAAGTGGAGGAATTGGACCCCGCTGGTGTGGAGAGGAGGGAGGGAGGGAGGGAGGGAGAGAAGGATGGCGAGAAGGATGGAGAGAGGGAGGGAGTGGGGAAGTAGAGCCCCCCTCATCACTCTCCCTTTCCTCCTCTCTCACTTTCTCTCTTCCTGTCTGAGTCTTTTACCCAACTTACTTTTGTGAATAGTGTGATGATGAGCCAAAAAAATAATTCAACTCCACTTTGCTTTTCCAATCGACTGTTTTCCTTGCACATTTGTCACCGAAAGACAGCTTGGCAATCTGTGAAAGCATGAGATATCTCTCCAGGATGTGTCAGCGCCCTTAGACAATACACAAACCACCTCAAGTCCTTTTGGACATACAGGAGAAAGCCCTTCCACCTATTTCATGACCTATTGAACCATGGCAGCACAGTATAAACCAAGTACAAAAAAACAACAACTTCTGTACTTGATAGTCTCAACATGCGGCTATAACTCACACAATGTTTATATGAGGGAGACAGTTGCCTTGGTCAGCAACGCTGGGCTCCTGCCAGGCCTCCAAAGGTTCTCGGTGCGCCGGTCCCATACAGTCCATGATCACCGGGGTGTGATAACTTCGCCCACCCTTCTCTGACCCCACTGCTCCCTCACTGATAAAACTGTCTGCCAGGAAGTGTCCTTCTCTATGCTTCCTCCCTCTCATGCTCAATCAACACCTGTCACCATGACGATCGCTACGGCAATGTGAGCGCGCTACTCAGGTCTTTGGCCGGCACTGAAGTCCCTGATAATGCCCCCGTGCTTCTTAGAAGAATACTCAAATAAGATAGAAATACAATTCCAGCCAATAGGTGTGAGTTTTGGCCCATGTTCAGTATCGTATTTACATCCAAGAAGTAATAACAGAATCACTGGGGGCTTCCCAGACCCCCTGAGTGTTGCAACTCCTTTAGATAAAGGGCTCTGGGTTTATCTAAGGAAACAGTCGCTGGGGCGAGGATGGTCTGGCCTCACTGACAGATTAGTCCAGCCCAGGCCCACTTCCTGCCTGCTGAGGACACTAATTAGAAGGAAGGACTGACACCACAATAAGAGCTGACAGTTGAGTGCACTTAGTACACTTTCACACAATCCACTGCTGTATTAGTACAGCAGCCACGCCAAGCCAGAAATTTCATCACGTTAGCCGGCGCTTATCTGATGTGACAAAGTTAACCTGGATGCAGCTCAGACAGAAAAGTACAGGGGCTGTTCTGAGAAAACTGTGAGGGTGCTGATTTATCAGTTGAAGTATGTGAAGTTTTTTTAATTTGAAATCTTAACAATGCCCTATCTCTCTCTCTCTCTCTCCCTCTCTCTCTCTCTCTCTCACACACACACACACACACACACACACACACACACACACACACACACACACACAAAACTCATTGTGAGCCAAGCCGGTTCCCAGTGTTAATGACATCCTGTTTACAAACACACTGAACGGTGTCGCAGGGGTCATGGTCACTCACACCCTCACACTATCTGTCTGGGTGTTGTATCCTCTCTTTCTATTCAAATGACCTTTGACCTAATGCAGCATTCAACACGGCTACCCCTGGGAAACAACCTGAACACTGGTAAATAAGGATGTGGCTCGCTTGGCAAGAATGTATTCTGACATAAATGATTTGGTACCAAACGTATGTGCGCACACACAACTATAAGACGGTGTGTGCACAAACGTTCTTGCACACACTTACACACACAACCACACACCATGATTATTATGATCCCAAAATCACAAAATGAAGGAAAAATGTTGTATTACCCAGAGGGCAAATTTACAATATAGTTACACGTAAGAGCATGTAATAGGCTGAGCTGTTTTACAACGCCGACATGAGCTGAGCCATTGTTTGATTTTGAGAGGTGCTGGCTGTGTTATTGGATTGTTTTACACTAGCTGGGAGAGTTTTATTCCAGAGGCGCTCTGTATTGGTGTGGAGTGTGTTTGAGTGAGTGAGCAAGTCAGACAGAGAAAAAGAAAGAGAAGGACAGAGAGAGAGAGAGAGAGAGAGAGAGAGAGAGAGGGGTGTGTGTGTGTGCATGTGTGGTACTCTACAGTGTGTGCAACAGCATGAGGAGTGTGTGTTGTGGCTGCTGAGGCTCTGGTGGTGGTTATTCATCAGAAAACTAATGTCCCCCCCCCACCGAGGGGCAGCAGGACGCCTCAGGTACATGCTGCCATTCTGCACGCTAACCCAAAGCTACACTGAGAAAGGTGATACTAAATATTTTAGATTAACTAAAAAAAAAAAGAGACATCAATTTGCATCAGTGTTTAAAATAAAGCCAACAGGATGTATGATTTATCCAGCATCATATACTGGATAATGACCACATAAAAAACAATACCAACTGCAGATGTACATTGTTGAAGTGTCTCTTTTTACATGCTTGCTGTAATGTCGTGGCTCTGTTGTTCCCCTGGAAAAACCTACAGCACTAAGGCAGAATAAATACAGGATAGTGGCTTGCTGGCTAGCTGTAAATCTCACTCTGTGTTCAATTTAAGAGCTGACACAAATTCAGAATGAGGATCGTTTTATTTTGACAATAAATAAGTTACTATATTATACTAAAATATAATGCTATGCTATAATGCAACCTCACTGTTTTTTTATGGAGCTAAAGCTAGCATTACTTTTTAGCCTGAGAGACAAATCCAGAGAGAGAGAGAGAGAGAGAGAGAGAGAGAGAGAGAGAGGTGCTTCTATGAATTAATCTTACCACTTTAGCTGTGTGAGTACCCATATGAGCCAGGGTACACCTACAGTATGTACTATTCTACTCTGGGCTTCATTGCATTCAGAGCTGAAATCCCCTACGTTTGAATGTCTGAGGGTGTCTACTTGAACACGTGCATGCACACGTCTGTATATAGACGTGCTTTCATGTGCCTCTGCATTTGTCTCTGTCTTGAGGTGAGACCTGCTCAATGTGTGAAACTGGCAAAGCGGGCATTTTCTGGAGGTCTCTGTGGCTGTGCCAGCGGGCGGAGCCGTGCGGCAGCGCGGGTCGGGCGCCACAATGTGCCTGTCAGTCCACGGGACGTCCCAGAGGAGAAGGGCGAGAGGCAGCCCCCGCCAACCCTGCCCATCCATCATCATGACACGACTAGCTGCAGCCATGGGAAACCCACCACTGGCCAGTCGCTCTGGACCAATGCTGGGAGGGGAAGGGGAGACGGGACTCGCCATCCATTAAAAACACATTGTTTTGTTTATTATAACTAGTTAATGAGGTTGAAGTGAAGCCTTGCTTTGTTTTTCAAACACTTCCAGAGGGCTTTTGGAGGCAGACAGCCCTGTTGCTGGATTCAGGCAGAGAAACACGTAAGGGCTTGGGTGTTTTATAATGGATGTCTATAGATTTTATGAGAGTGGAGCTGGCCATGTTAGGAGTGAGATCCTTGGTTCTTGTAAAATGAATCGTTTTCAGGGCTTTTCTCCACATGCTGAGCTCACACTCTCAACACCCCTTCCTCGGCTCTCCTCCCTCCTTCCTTTTCTCCCAACCACTCCACTCCATTTTGGGCTGGCCCTCATTTCATGAATGCAACAGAAGTCTTGTTTTTGACTCTATGGCCAAAATCAATGACCAACGTAATTGTTTAACAATGGTGGCCAGCAACTGTGCACCCCTGTGTCACACTCCTGGAGGAGGAAAGATGAAATATAATATGATTTCTCTCGCTCAGAAAACAAATGCTGCAACTTTTGCCAATAAGACCTGGCACCTAAGACCATGATGTACCTTTTTTCTAACAATGTTTGCACTTTACCATTCATTAAAAATGCTTTACAATGTCATGAATGTAAGCTTCACATAAAGTGCAGAAAGAAAGAAAGAAAGAAAGAAAGAAAGAAAGAAAGAAAGACTGTTTCTCTAAAGGTGGGAATGTAAAGTGGTAGCGTGTGTTAGCATCATCGGCGGTTTCTGGAGCCGGAGGCCCCCCTGTCTCCCTGTCTGGAGGAGATATGAGAGAGGGCCCACTCCCTGTCCGGCCACAGCAGGGGCCCGGGCTGCCCGCTGACGTGCCTGCCTTAATTGTTAGTATTAAATCACTCACACTTTAACTCCTCAAGATGCTATCTGCCAGGCGTTAAGACCTTTTGCAGTAGTGAGTGTGAACCACTCAAATGCGAAACACCCCAAGAGTGAATACAGTACAGATACTCATTATATACCTCACCCACACACGCACGCACACACACACACACACACACACACACACAATGGAGGCCTGTATCGGACAGATCGGTGATGGACTGGACAGACGAGCAATCGGACTCCACCCCACCCCGACTGCGGGCCACCCGTCAGTCACCAAGCACACCGCACCACCAGCTACACCACCGGCTGTTTGCTTTGGGAAGGAGGCTCCAAGCCAATTAAAATACACTTAGCGCCGTGTCCGACTTGTGTTTGGAAAGATAATATATGTCCAGGAGTCCAGTCAACGCGGCGTGTGCGAGCGAGCGCGAGGGGAGTACCCGGCATCATTGTCTCAGAATGCACAGACAAGATACTTATCTTCAACTCGATGCTAAAGAAGGAAAACAGGACCCTGGCCGGACTCCCTTCCAGAAAGACAAATATTATCTTTCCCATTACGGTGGAAAATATATTTATTCTGCTCTAAAAATATCTCCCCGTGCATTAATGTGTAGATATCTCTGCTAATTGTCAAAACAGTGTTAATGGCTCAGATGTTATGTCTGTTAATGCTGCACAAGCACGGCTAATAGCGGGACTGAAAACATTAATAAATAAAACCTGGTAACACGCAAATATGAAGCACATATGGTAGAAGGCCAACACACAGGGACCAGGAGAGCAGAAACACACACACACACACACGCACACACAGATGCAGTAGGGCAGAGGGTGCTGATATGAGTGGTGGTGAGTGGTGAGCAGAGACGGGAGCTCCATGTCTGTTCAGTGTGTTTTAAGAGTGTTTAAATGAGTGAAAAGTCAGTTATGGCTTCCAGATGGGGGCCGGTTTGATCCGGATCATTCTGACAGGCCTGGACTTTGATGTGCTGCTGCCTATTACTGACATTACAGGGAGACAGGCATATTTCTCCCTAATCACTTCCAACTCCTCCACACCAGTACTACGTATGGCCAGCAACCGGCTGCCTACACCAGATCCACGGCAACAGACGGACACATGCTAGCATGCTGAAATAATGCGTGTGTGTGTGTGTGTGTGTGTGTGTGTGTACACCTCTGAGTAAAATAACAGTATTAGGGCACATTCATAGCAGAGACTGTGGTGACCCAGCATGTCTGCGTTGGCTGTATTTCAGCCTGATTTGGACTGTCCTCGTTATATTTCATCACAGACCCTCAGTCTGTAATGAAAGGCAAACGAGAGGACAGGAGAGGAGAGCATAATGGCTTCATTTATGCTGAGAGGAGAACTCCCTAGGAAACATCCATCTTGTCAGGCAGGTTAAATATAGCCCAGACAGACAGATAGACAGAACGGAATAATTCCTCCACTTCCCTCTCCACCCACACTCCCCAGTAAGCCCAGTGGAAGTCATTTCTCAGTGACCACAGCGGAGGAGGAGGAGGACCAAAGGGGGGGAAAAGGAGCAGCACTCTGCTCCTCACTAATCACTCTCTAACCCTGGGACCACCCCTCCGCTACCCCTCACGAGCCCTCTGGCCTCCTCTCCTCCTCCTCCTCCTCATCTCCTGGTTTTTGGGGGGGGCTTTGGAGAGGGATGAAGAGCGGAGGAGTGAATCAGGCTGAGGTCCCCCCTCTTTATCTTCCAAAGGCAGGGGAATGCCGAGGGGCCGGTGCTTTGGAATCCGCTGTTTTGTCTGTCTCTCGGGGAGAGCCGGGCTGAGCCCACTTGGGGTAGCGCAGGGAGGCATTCAGAGCAAAGTCTGGAGGGCCCTTCACGAGACAATGGTGCAGCCCGGGGACAAAATGAGTCCTTGATGAGGGAGCCGTGGAGAGGTGCAGGTGTCTGAGGTGAAGAACAGTCTCTCAGTCCTGACCCACTTATCTCTGGCAGCTCCTCTCCTCTCCTCTCCTCCTGCGTTCTCTCTGCCTCCTGAGAGAAACCCACCATGACATATTTCAATGTTACTATACTACTTGGAATGACTGTTCACTATTTGTCCCAAGTTCCTCTAAACAAGAGCATCTAGATTCCTAAAATGTGAAATAGGCTTACACCTCGCGTCGCTGTGCTTAGAAAAGCCACAGAAGTCTGTCTAACCTATAGCCGGATTGGGCACAAGACACTGGTCTGCTCATAGCAGGGAGGGAGACAGGAAAAGGCCTTTGACCCCAGGGTTTCACTCTACATTCCTGGTAATTGCACTCCATCATACTGTGCGCTGGAAAAAGAAAACATCTAAATAAACCCTGTCAAACCATGTCGTCCATCTGCCATCAGATAAGATGAAGAAAATAAAATAGCCATGTTCCATAAACACAAACACAGGGGATCACAAATCAGTGGTCACGGTCATCACAACCATAAATTAGTCTCTGGACCATTTTTAGCCTTTAAGTCCGACGAGGAGAGGACAGTGAAACGAGAGGACAAGCCCGCTCTTTAAAACCTCATCACCGCTGTCACTGTGAGCTCGGCACGATGGATGGAACAGCGCTGGCAACTAGTGGAGCCGGAGAGAGAGAGAACACAACAAAGACGTGACCGCTAAAATGCCGGTTGGCCCCGTGATGGCAGGGCAGGGTTACCAGGCAGGCAGGAGTGATCTCAGTGAAGTGAAGGAGAAAGGGACTGAAAGGGACAAGTCGCAGCCCCCTAGTGGAAATGTTTCAAGTGACAAAGAGGTTTTCCAATAAACTCTCGTATAAGAGACTTGTCTCGTAAAAAAAAGTTAAATGACAAATGTGTTCTTCAGTAAGAACAATTTAGTATTCGTTCTCTCACAAGCATGCAGAGCGATCGGATGTTGCAATGCACATCAAGAAGCTGATAAAAAAGCTAAATAAATGACTCTCCTTCCCTGTCTCCTGTTTCCAATCTTTCTTTTCTAAATTACTTGCACTTAAGCCTCCTTCACATATTGTAGAGTGTCTCATACTGGACAACAAATGAATCCCTCATACATTCATTCTATAACACATTCCCTTTGTATTGCATGAATAAGAGCCTCTGGGAAGACATTAACTTTATACAGGGGCTTTTGCAAAATAAAATATCCAATCGACAACAGCATGGCACGGGGATCTGGGGAGCCAGGTATGTGCATTATACTACTCTCGCTCTCTGGGTTGGAACAAGGCCTCTGGAATTTCAGCCAGATTTATCTTATTTTCCCAACTTATTTTCATATCTATTTCCTTTTCTTTGTGAATTAGGCAGTAAATAAAGGCGCAGGGCCCGGTGCATAGTGAAATCAGCTGGAATTGCCACATTAAAGAAGGCAGGCGAGGTGTAGCTGGAGCCATCCTCCTGGATTTGGGCAAATTCAGCTGATGCAAAACAAGGAATTAATTTGAGGGGAGCGGCTTGCGTGCTGGGCTTGGCGCTCTGACAAAGATGAATGGCATCATTCCAAGCGAATGGTAATTTCACTTTTTGTGACAGTGCTTTAGAGCAAAAGCGACTTGGGACGCACAAAGCATTTGCAATCCCATTGAGGGCCCTCGGTACCTGCCTATCAGACACTGCACATTGTTTACCAATCATCTGATATTGATTGGTTTCAGACTAAAGTTTGAAGATGAATTAGAGAGGGAGAAGGTTAAGTCCTAACCTTGAAAGATTTAGTGTCTATTCAGCCTGCGTGTAGGACTCTCCTCAGCTCACTCGGAGAATAGAGAACTTTTAAATTCAATAGGGGGTGGGAGACACAAAACGTGTCACATTCACCAAGTGAATCCACTGGAAGAAACTAGAGAGAACACCCAAAAAGCATAATCTTTCTCCCCAGTTGATAGAAATGGTAATTGCATGTGTGGGATAATACTTTGAAGCCAAGGCCTCGGTCGGACAGACCGCCTATTTAGGTTAAAAAAGGGGCAACAAAACAGCTCCTTCTTAACGCTTTTGTTCACTTCTCCACTCTTTTAAATGTTTACTGAAAAAGAACCTTCAAATCCACTCTCCATCCCCTGCACAATGTGGCACCTATCACTCTTGGATGCATGGACACATTGTATTATGGGAATCATTGATATCTAGTGATCATTCCCATGAATCATTTTCTATTTAACATTTAAATTCCCAGCAATCCGATTTTCATCCTCTTGAGATGGACAAAAAACATTTTGTGAGATGAAATAAATCATCTGAACACTGGTAGGGTGTTATACAACAGGTTGCATGACAATTCTAGTGGATACTTTCAACAGCCTGGTCAATACTGTCAGCAGATAAATCTAAAGCCCAACTATGTAACTGTCCTGCTTCTAATCTAGCCCATACTGTGCAGTGAATATTCAGAAAAGCCCCTTGACATCCATGGATACATGATAGAGCACCGCGGGACACCAGGAGCTTCCATTTCGAGATGTTCCTACATTTTGACATTCATGTTCTGACATTTGGACAGAGCCAAGAGCATGCTAGTACCAGGGTGAGTCCTCTCAGCTTGTCGGGATGTACCATCTCCCAGCACGGGGTTTGGGCTCTAAATGGACAAGTGGGCCACCCCTCACAGCTGGGCCACACCACTTAACGTCCCCCCCACCCCCCCCCCCGACAGCCGACAGCCCCTCTGGTCTGCTCCGGGGCTCTCCAGCCCACTCGACCTCCCGACACGGCGCAGACGAGGCGCGGGCAGCGCTAACCCCACAAGATGCCTGGGTCAGAGGTCACATTAAGAGAGTGGATGCGCGGCCTGCGGTCCGACAGAGAGGAGAGAGCAAACGCCGTCCCAGTATTCATAAAGAGATCACTCTGTCATGTGTTGAACATCCCTTTGTAAATACAGACACAGACAGACAGCAAAAAGCCTATCCAGTCCAACTCTCAAGTAGTATATTTGGGTCTAGGTGATGAAAGAGGTAGAGGAAGAGTGAGAACCAACTCCAGATACTATATATGATATAAAGACAGTCATTGGTACGGAGATTAAACCCTGTTAATTCAAACATTAAACCCACTGTTCTACCAAACAGGCTCAATGAGCAAAAAGTATACTACAATATACTCTATCATTTATCTATAGATCTTAGATTTCCCATGTTAATATATATATATCATATTTTAATTGCAAATTAGACTGTACAGATCCTTTCAGGGTGTGTGAACATGAACCTTTCATATTCTGAATCATCTACACTCCAACAGATTTCAGATTTCCAAACATTTCACTCAAACAGACTCGAGTCCCGAGGACTTTAGATCCGATCTGTGTGTTAAAGTGCCAGCAGCCCAGCTGCAGTCCTGTATGTGTGTCAGAGAAGTAGTACTACTGTAGACAGGAAGTGGACAGGGCTCAGAGGGGGCTGCTGAGGATGCAGGTGTGTCCGTCGTGACACGGAGACGGACATGCAGAGCCACAAAGGGTAGACAGGACAGGGCAGTAGGGCACAGGGGCTGATAGCTTCTGTAAATCATCCAGAAACTAATATGTGGCCCCACTGGGGGAACCCACGTGTGCCATGCCTCAGCAATGGCAGAGATCATGGTAGATGTTCCACAGCTCACTGAGTGGAGTGTGGCACTGATACTGCCACGGTTAGAGGTTCAACACTGGAGTCAGCAGAATCAACAACAAAAAAACACTGGATAAAAATACTCACCTCTTAACAGAGGTCTTTTTTTTGGTCTTTTTAAGTGTTTTTGATCTCCCCACTCACTACCTGCTAACCTTGTTCCCCATGACCCTGGAGCCAAGCTGAATAACTAAAGATGGATTGTAAAATGTCTAAACATGTAGACATGAATGCAAAAAAATATTTGTCTTAATTTCTAAAAAGCTGACTTTTTGGGGAAACAAAGGTTTGCAGCACAGTGACAATGTGCTGTAGGGCATCGCATTACAGTATGAAGTCACAAAAGACAACCTCATCTTCATCATACCACTTGTTGTGTGTGCACAATGAAACTGTGCCTATTATAAATACATAAATATAATGTAGACAAAGGAAGCTACAGTGTTGTACAGGCAATGATAATGTAAGCACACACACACACACACACACACACACACACACACACACACACACACACACACACAGAGGCCTCGGGGCTTAGCTAACCCTCCCAGCCTGGCCGGCCCTCAGCCCCTGAATGCGAGCAGCACTTAAACTTTCCCCTTTTCAAACAGCGGAGCACAAAGAGAGGACCACATCAGTGGGCTGCCGATCATCCCCACAGACGGCTGAGCGTGGACAACAGGCAGGTCCCTGGGCACGTCCGCACATAACGTCCCCACGTCCCCCCATCACGCTCGCACCCGGGGTCGGGCCCATACGCCGCATATACTGCGCTCCCTCTCATGTGAGACTAGATAAATGACAATTCTTTCCAGAGGGGCGGTTGGAGGGAGTGGGAGAGAGGGTGAGGGAGGGGGCCTGGTGCTGCAGCTGTCCCACTGGCCATGCCGCCCCCCCACCTCCTCCCCCCCCCCCCAGCAGCAGGTTTCTCCCTTCTGAGGAAAAAAAAAACACGCTTCATTACGTCCTCTCTCCCCGGAGCAGCCAGGGGCCTTTCAGTGCAGATAAGCCTCTTAGACATGAAGTAGCGCTCAGAGCAGCGTTTGAGTGACAGCAGGAAGGTTTAGCCATTCAGTGGACAATGCTGCATTCTCTGGCTTTAATCTAGGAGGCGGACAATGATCTGTTTTTTAAGGCCTCATCTCCTCTCCTTTTCCCACAGCAGTAGGTGACTGGCGCGTAGAGGAGAAAGAGAGAGAGACAGAGAAGGGGCGAGGGCCGGCCGAGAGAGCGCGCTGCTATCTCCCAAGGCGTCATGTTTCCTTGACGGTCCAGATTGAGGTGGGAGGAGAGGGACCGGGGCGGGGCGGGCGGTATGATCTATACCACCAGTATGGTAGTAGTGGTGGGTGGGGGAGACGAAGGAAGGCAAAGCGCATCAATCACACACACACACACACACACACACACACACACACACACAAACAATCGCTTGGTGATGGTTGAGTGGGTCTGTGTGACAGGCAGGCAGGTGAGAGGCCTGGTGAGAGGCCTGGTGGTGACGTGGCTCAGTGTGGAGCTTTGTCACTCTTATCTACTCTCACCACTGACATGCATCCCTCCATGGCCACAGCCAATTGTGTGTGTGATTTTAATACAAAGGCTACGGAGAGAGGCACCTGGGAAAAATGAAACTAGACACTGTGGAAAGATATCCAGACAAGCTCATTTTTGATATCAGGATGGATTGTAACCTCTGTGTCCTTCTGGATCCCAACAGTGTATCATACATGTCAACTTTTTTGAAACTGAGATCAACTGGTTCATTTTCCCATTGACAATAAAGTGTGAGTGGTTTAGCTTGATCCTATAGGTCATTATATGATTGATTATTCTTTTCAGTGTGATGCACTGTAGGTGCTCTGCCCACAGGGGCTTACAAGACAGATCTGAACACATCTCTTTGCCATTTGTGTATACAAACCTATTCCCTCAGGTATCACACAAACTAAAAATGCTGCTGTATTTTCCCAGGCTTTACTAATAAAGCGAGCCACATAGATTCCACCTTTTCTGAAACGATCTATCTCAAGTTTCATTAATCATCGAACCAAAACAAATGATCAGATATACAAGTAAGTTTGCTAACAAGCACAATTCTCAGGTCCTCATATGAAGGACACTAGATCATAGACACATATGACACATGTTGTCTGACACACTGTTCTGGTTCTGGACACAGCTCTTAATAAGATTATATATTTTTAGTTTAGGTTTTATACCAAATATGAACATTTTTCTATATACACATATATTCGTTCATCATATTTTATACATGGGAGATAATGTCAACTAATAAAAAAGTCAAATTAGACATATGGGATTTTTGCAAGGCTGCAAAGTCATCATGACATGACATTTTCCAAGCAGGTATTCACATTTAGCGATGGGTTTCCCGGTCTGAACCGAGAAAGTAAGTTAGTGAGTAAATGTACAGGGCCAAGGTTTACAAATCATCTAGGGACTACACCGTGTTGATGTGCCAAAGAGCTAGGTGGATTATTTTAGAATCACCTCACACTTCAGACTGGTTTGTTTTGCTCCATAGAGAGTATAAACATCCACACCTCATCTACAATAAACAGACACAGCGCAGCACTGAGAGGGAGAGAGTCTAGACTGAAGCCATTCAAATAGACCTCTGTGTGTGTGTGTGTGTGTGTGTGTGTGTGTGTGAGAACAGGAGGCCAACATACGGAAACATGTCCTTCAAGAGACATGACCATAAAACCCCTTCAATGTTTGACTGAAGTGTCAATCACCGGGCTACTTATTACTCTAATTGGATTATTACTACAGTTTAGCCTTCTGTATGGCTGCTCTTGTTCTAAACATGGCAGCGCTGGTAACTCCAGCCAGTAACTGTGTGAAGAAAAAGATGAAAAAATGAGTCTTATTGAGCTGCAGACTTGGGGAAAATAGCACTCGGGTTCATGTTGGACACTTACAAAACAAGGGCTGCTCAATAAATCTCATTTTGTAACTTTAAAGAGTTTTTAATGGAGTCAAAACAGAAATCATACACAAGTACTTCAGGTATGTGTTTGCCCAGGTGTGGTAAGCTATACACCTATATCACAAGATAAGTTTATCGCAAGGATCATGTCATGTCTCTGGTACTCTGATTCTTATGGTCTATAAAAACTGGCTTTATGAATGGAAGATGAAGAAATACTCAACAGACAAAAGAAAGAAGGTATGAGCTGTTCTGTGTGGAGCCAGAGAGTGGCAGCAGGCACGTAAAGCAGCCCAGAGACATGGATGAACTTTGACCTCCTCTAACCACCTCCATACTTTCCTGTGAACGCCCCACTACTGACATCCTAATACTCTCTCTCTCTCTCTCTCTCTCTCTCTCTCTAACACACACAAACACACATGTTGCTGCTGTTGCATGAAAGTCATCTTCCAACTAATGACGAAAACAACCATGCACTTCTTTAGATTACACAGTGGATTTTCAGCAGATGTCAGGCAAAAACACAAAAATGTGAATCACAATTGTGTCACAATCGGTGAGACGGTGTAAACGTGCAAACTCAGGCATGCAGGCTCGATGTACAAACACACGCACGGAGACTCATGCAACGTACACGGACGGACACGTGCGCAAATCCCCAACAGCCATCCGCCATGTCCTCAGCACCCCCTCCCCCCTCTCCTGCAACTATACTTCCATTAATCTCACACACCTCATCACGGTCCCGGCACCTTAACCCCAAAGATCTCATATCCTCCACACACCTTTACCTCCTTTCTCTGCTGAGCCTCAGCTCAGAGATCCCACAACTAATAAATCCCTCGCTTGTTCTGCACCGCCACCGGTTTTTTTTTAAGGGGACCTGCTAACAACGCCACCTGCCACTAACTATGAGACGTCTCACAATCTGAACCGTTAGCTCTCGCAGACACACGGGGAGCTGCAGGGAAGAAAAAAAACATATGCACAAAACAGAGAGACAGAAAGACAGAGACAGAGAGATTTGGAAGATTATGAAACAAACGGAAAAAACGAACTACCGGGCGCATGTTGACGATAAGGACATCGGAGCTTGTTTTACCATCGCAAGACTTTCTGGATAAGAGCATCGGCTAAATGCCTAGAATGTAAATACAGACAGACGAGAGAGGCGACGCAACAGGGAGAAACACTCAGTCCAACAATAAGACTGACATGCCATCAGGAGACAGACAGAGAGACAGATTGGGCAATTAGACAAACATACAGAGACAGATCGTTCCATTACAGACAGACAGACATGGCAGCCATTGAGACAATGGGCCCCTTCACCGTACTACTGAGTGTTTATGTCCCCCGTCAGTCTGCATCACCAGTGTCCCCCTGACTGCTCCCAGCTCACATCCAACCCCCACCACCCCCCACACACACGCACACACACACATACGCACACCTCTGTGACCTCCCAGGCTGAACTTGAACACACACACACTTACTCGTGCTTTGCTTTCTGTCATATGTCAGCATATCAGGGCCCATGCAGTCACGCAGTTCCCCCGTGTGTGTGTGTGTGTGTAGGAGAGAGAGCGTGTGTGTGAGCAGAAGAGGATGAATGAATGAATGGGCTTCTGTTGGACTGTTCCTAATGACTTTATTTAGAGATGTTGTGTTTAACGTCAGGAAACACCAGTCATGTATGCCGCCAACAGCATCTGTGGTGAGGGCAGTGTGAGACTAGTAGGCCTTCATCCTCAGAGCTCCATTCATTCACTAACCCCCCCCCCCCCCCCCCCCCATACACACACACACACACACACACACCACCATGACCACCACCACCCCCTTCCCCATCTCTCCTCGTCGTTTCTGGGGCATCTTGATCTGGTTTACAGGGGTGGAGAGAGCACAGAGAGGAAGAAGAGGTCTTTCTGCCTTGCCCTGCTACTCTTCTTCTCTCTCTCTCTCTCTCTCTCTCTCTCTCTTCACCCCCTCTTTCTCTCTCCTCTTATCTGCGCCCCACTTCACATAGCTCTCCTTCTTTGTCTCACTCTTTCTATCCCCCTTCTCCCCTCTCTCTCTCTTTCCCTGCTTTTCTCTCTTTCCCTCCCCCCTTTTCTACCAGTGCATAAAACACACCAAAAGTTTTCACTGGAGCTGGGTAATGAGGCAGACCTTTGACCCTGGCTTGATGACTTCCATACCTGTGCATGTGCGTGTGTGTGTAAATGTGTGTGTGTGTGTGTGTGTGTGATGTGTGTGTGTGTGTGTGTCTGCAGCTGGCGGCTGACAGCGACATGACTAATGAGGGCTTGGGACAGAAATAATAGGTGGGAATTATAACACACAAAAAAAAGAGGGTACCAGCGCAAAGGAAAAGGAAGAACAAATGACGGAGCAATGAATGGGAGGAGAGAAAGATAAAGGGAGGAAAACAAAGCAATAAAGAAAGACTAAGATTTAGAGAAGGGTTGAAATAAATAGAAAGAGTATGGCCCAGAGGTGCAGCGAGGTTGTCGCCTTTTCACAGCCGCGCCAAGTGGGAAAAACCAGCTCTACCTGTGTATAACACACAAATAAAAGTACAGTTCATTTATCTGAAACTATGGACAAATCTTCTCTGCACAAAATGAATCACAGAGTTAGAAGTAAGCAGTTAGTAGAAAGAGAATAAACCCTGTCTAACCTTCTTCGGTCCTGCAGTGGAACCCGTACGTTTGGAGCAGCACAGCCTGGACTGCACATTTGTGCTGTCTGCTCACACCAGCCTACAACTGTCACACTCAACAGACCTGGAGGTCAAGGGTCGTCGTGTGTAGACAGAGCAGAACTTCCTAATTATACATGATAAATGTAATCACACACAGGAAGCATTTCCCTCCACAATTCACAGGCTTAACCTTGTCAGAGGTGCCAAGTTCGGAGAGCAAAGAGGAGGAAAGATGGTAATGTGGCACATATCTGAGACGTTAGAGTGTTTATTGCGCTCTACTGTATGTACATGGTAGGTACACACTTTAACCCCATTAATTGCCTATTTGTTTCTCAGTAATGGGATACCAATGAATGACTTAATAAACAAAACAAACAGTTGAAGGACCAGAGAAACCAAAGCATTGCTATGAAAGGTGCTTTGAAGCCCTCTGCATTTATTTTCATCAGACTGTGTTGTGACAATGATGCTATCTGGTCAGGAGGGATCTGGAAGGTGAGCCCATGTGCTCAGCCCGGATCAGATCGGTGACCGCGATAGCCGACCGCGGCCGCAGGGTCTCGACCCGCGGACGCAGAACACGGCGCCAAGACAGGGGGAGACAGATGGACAGATAGACAGACAGACATTCAGACAGACATCCTGTCTCGAACCACAAATAGATGCAACAATTAAGTCAGGTCTGGTCATTTTCATTTCCCTGACCTTTGCCCCTCAACCTCCTACACATGTAAGGAGACAAATTACCGCTGGCATCGGGTTTGGTTAACAAAATCAATGCGGGGGAACGTACTGTGTGAAGGGTGCGAGGGCCCCGGTAGACAGCAGACATAAATCATACCTGTATTTGATCTGTGTGGGTTCTGGGCTAGCTGACCATGTGACAGCTTGCATAGCCCCCTTGTGGCCTCTGAATCTCCAAGGGCCTGCGGGTCCCTGACTACACACAACCCCGAGAGCCTTACACCCACGTTCTCCTGCGTTCGTCTGGGGTCACTTCAGCAATGCTTACATCTGCTTTGCTATGTGTGCTATGCAGTACGTTGCATGCCGAATGCATCCTTGCAATGCATACTCCAATGGTTATGTTCAACTTTTCAGAGTCTCATGCACTGTGCACACATAAAACAATGCTCATTTCCACGATGACAATAGCAAAATTATACAGCGTCGGTCTCTGGTGGCCCAAAGGAGATTACTATGTTACATCAAGAAGTGCCCTTCAAAGTTTCAACTATTGTAATTGTACGGTGTCGATCCCTTTCCTTTGTTCTCTTCCTCACTGAGCCTGTTTTGAAAGCCCCAGAGGTGGCTAGTCTCCAGGCCAGGCCAAATCAGAATTACATTAACACCCACAGAGCATTTCATCAGAGCCAGCGGGGGCCCCCTGGTCCAGGACACCTGTAATAGAGTTTCCCTCTCATACACGCAAGCTGTTTGCCTTTTTTTTTTTTTTTTTTTTTTTTTTTTTTAACATTTACACTCCTTTTGTCTGGAAGGTTTACATGCTCCTGCCTGCACTGAACTATGCTTCTGCAACTGATCAAATCAGGCCAAAGAAATTGCATTTGTCAAGAGGAGGATCAAATGCGAGCGCTCACAACAAACATATTAGCAGCCCCGACCCGCACGGAATACCCGCGGTGCAGCAGTAGTATTGGATTAACAGAGTAACGTCGAATAAGAGAAGAGGACGTGGAGAAATCTAAGCTGACTCTTTCCCTCGCTGCTCTGCTGCTCTACTGCTCTGCTCCTCTGCGCGCCGAGAAATTACAACGATTGTATGCAAGTGAGGAAATGGAGGGGCGAAAACACTTAGAGAGATGTATTGGATTACTGTGAATGCACTGATGCTGCATGCCAATCTCAACACCGGAGAACACGGTAGGCTAGGATGAACAGATTCATTTAGGTGAACTACCACTCCTTCTTCTGTTGCCGTTCTCAAGTTGATGTTAGTAATGTACAGTTCTCACTGTGGACCTATCAAATTCAAACATCCCATTCGGTAATGGGAAAAAGGAGATATTTTTCCTGTTTGTTATGAAAATAAACACAGACAGAGCTGTCTGGGATGAACTGGCGTGTGAAGCCCAGGGGAAAGGGAGGGAGAGAGAGAGAGAGAGAGACAGAGAAACTAAGGGCCCTGACGGTCTGACAGACAGGCAGTCAGATGGACAGGAACTTGGCATTGGGGAATATGATTCTGCCAGAGACTGATCCATAAAGACTGGAGCAGGTCAAAGGGCAACCTCTCTATAATGAGTCATCATCACTCAGTGGTGTCCACAGCAGGATGGTGTGTGTGTGTGTGTGTGTGTGTGTGTGTGTGTGTCTGGGGAGAGAGGGCTAGTGGATCTGCTGAGAGATAGTGCAGGATAAATGACCAGCTCTGCTACGCTCGGCCCCTGGGGAGAAAAGAGAGATCTCTCTGTTGTTTTATCAGAGCCCCGGCCAAATACTGTCACCCAGAATGTCAATTCATTCCCTCGTCAACGTTCCAAAAAAAAGTCGGAGGAAAAACACGGGTGAGAAGGTGAAAATGACATTCATTGGGTTATGAAATCTGATAAATGTCGTAAAGCGTGTGGAATTCCTTCTGTTAGCAGGAGGCTGTGTTTGACTTCTGCGGGCTGGGTAAACACCGCTGGACGGACCTCGCCGTGGCAGCAGTTCCCGTGGTAACGTGTTGGGCAGAGGAGGCGGGGCCACAGGGGAGCTGTGGCGTTTCCATAAACTGGATTTTTTTTTTATTCATAGCCAGTCATTACTTTTACTGCAGCAGAGCCTGAACTGACCACTAAAGGGCCGTGCACACTGCCAACACCTTGTACATTCAATTCATAAAACAATGGCTCGCACTAAATTCCCCTACTGCATTCTCAATCAAGCTGCTATGGCGATGACGGTGTCTGTGCGCATGTACGTGTGCGCACGCGCAAAGAGGCCATATTTCTTGTCGTGCAGCATCAGATGAATATCTCCATCTCCCGGCGGCTGACAGCCTGTTTGTCATCCACTCCACAACCAAGAGCTGACCTTCAGCAGCATAACTACCTTCCTCCTGCTATACTTCTCCTCTCCCCTCCCTTTCTCCCTACATCCCTGCATCTCCATCGCCTCTCTCCCTCTCTTGCTCCATCATTCTCACCCTCTCACCCTCTATCTTTCTCATCTCTCCCTCACTTTTGCTCTCTCTGCAGCCTTTGTCATTGATCGCTGATGCGATTGGCTGCCCCCGTGCTCAGTAATGACCTGCCCTGGCAACCAGCCGGCTGCTCCGCTCGGCCCCTCGTAGATTGAACTGTCAGATGGCAGCGATTTATTGGGCGGGCAGAGGGGACACAGACACACACCTGCAATGCCCCACCCTGCACTGGCCTGCCTACTCAGCCTACACAGGTGTGTAGGTGTGTGCCTGTAGGTCTGTGTGTTCATGTGTGCGTATTTCTGTGCACACATTGCTGCCCCTGCTGCAGTGGCTGAAGGGGGATATGGAAAGGAGGGAGCGGTGAACAGGAATTGGTGACAAGACAGGAATAAAACAGATACAAAGATACATAGGAGACGATGTGAGGAGGATGGAGAATCACATTCCACACAAACGTCACACAAAATACTGCAACAAAGATATATACTGACAGAAAACTACGATGTACACATTTGTAGAACTCACAAAGCATTAGTTTGAACCTTGATCCAATTTTACCAAAACATTTTACCCAGAAAATGATTCATCAGTTTGCTGCGCTACTTAAATGACAACGTGTGTCTCCACTATACCTTGTTGCCCCTTGCCCTTCCTTATTACTACACTAGTGATGATGATAGTGATAATAGCGATACAGCTCATCATTCACTTATTCTACTGTTCGCACTCGAGTCACTCCGGCTAACAGCATCAGAATAACTGCCTAAAATGTTAACATGTGTTATGTCCTGGAGCAGAGATGAGCAGGGTGTCTGGTCTCACTCTGTCTGTCTGTCTGTCTGTCTGTCTGTCTGCTCAGCTGAGCACTGCGGGCCCACGCGGCTGTCCCGTGTTGTACTTGGCTGGCCCTCCGCTAACTGTCAGCGCAGTATCTCCTTACACTGATGAATGGGAAGTTTCCAGACCTTTCCCAAAGCTTTCATTCCCTTGTTCCGACGCTTCATCCAAAGGAATGGCCAAGAAAACAAGGGCTCCTCCGCCTGCCCGCCAGCCTCCCTCAAGGGGAAGGCCAGCACTGAGGCGGGCATCCAGGCTAAATTTAAAATGGTCCCTCAGAGCAGGGCAAGGAGAGAGAGGGGGAGAGAGGGAGGGAGAGAAACAGAGCGAGGGACATGGTGGAAAAAAGAGAGACATGGTGGAAGAAAGACAAATGAAAAGCAAGAGAGATGTGGTGGGAAAGAGAAGGGGAATAAAGAGAGAGACAGATTGAGCACAGGAGATGGAAGGAGAATAACCCTCTGAGCAGTGAACATGTGAATATCAGGCCGGTAGGGGTTTGGCTTGGTGTGTGAAACGGAGATAAAATCGATTAGCTTGTCCAGTGACCCGGCGAGCAGCGGGGCCCCCCGTTGCCCCAGTCCTGCCACAGCCCTGACAGAGACGTCCAGGCCCCCGGCCCCCAAGGGGTCCCTTCTGGACACTGAGGTGAACAAAGTGGTGCCCTCCCGTCAAACTAAAACCCTCAAGCAGCAGCAAAACAACAAACCATGCCGCAATGCTTCACTGCTCTCCGATTCCACGAGAGACATAGGAAAGATGGTGTGCGGTGAAAGACACTGTGTGTAAAAGTTGGCGCTCCAACCACATAGCTGCTCCCGTGAATGAAAACTTCAAATCAAACTCCTCTTTAAAACACATTTTTGTCACCTCCTCGTCTTTTATTAAAGATTTTAGTCTTTTTTTTTTTTTTACAAAGGAATTACAGCCGTTATAGTCACACATGTTGTTAATGGGTTTTGAGTTTGAATCCCAGCTCATACTATTCATACCCACTTTCTTGTTTCTTTTCAATTAAACTCTTGCAGAAACTAATAGCATACTTGTGAAAAAAATATTTATTTAAAATATTTATTCTTATCGTACTTACCAGAACCATCCCCTTTTTATTTGTTCCCCCTTATTTGTATATTAATGGATTACTTGTACTTGTATAATCTCACTGCTGCCATGCCTTAGTTGTTTTTTATGTTGTTTATCTTTTATCATTTTCTTTCAGAATCATTGTTGTTATATAAAACAGTGCTTTGGCAACACATGTCATGCCAATAAAGCCCACTGAATTAAACTGAAATTGAATGGAGTGAGAGCGAGACAGCGAGCGAGAGAGAGAGAGAGAGAGAGAGAGAGAGAGAGAGAGAGAGAGGCAGCTCATCAGGTGCAGAACTGGTTCAGTCACTCTACACCTCTTTCTGAGAGCCTAATTTCCACCCTTTCAACACATCATTTTCTCCCATCCTGCAAATAAACAGGAAACCCACATGACAAAATCAGTTTTTGGATCTAGTTTTCACTGAAAATTGTCTGAAAAATCTGAAAAAGGACTGGCCTAACCCAACTTCCACCTGTTGAATCGCCCCCGAAACCTCTCTCCATCATTCTATCACCTTGTTTTCCTCTCATGATTTCCTCAGTCAGATCTCTGGGTGAGGAGCACACCTTTGATTCCTGGCTCATTGTAGTGTATCTGACCCCGGGGGGTCACAGAGTGGAAAGAAGTGGATGTGTCACCACTAAGCTCTTCTCCGTGTTGGAATAATATTTCTGTGGTGCTTTTAGGATGCTAACGCTAATCAAAACAGGACATCCTGAGGAGGGCCGTGCTCTCTCTTCCCTGGCCCCGCTCACCGACCGCTTTATGTTTTTGTGTTTGTGGAGGAGCGACAATCCCAGGAAGCCGCGAGAGGGGCTCATCAAAGCTCTGAGCGGGGGGCCCCGGCCGCAGGATCGCTGGAATGCGGCGTGGAAAGGAATCTCTACTGTCCTATTGTTCCCTTGTTTCCTCGGTCTCATCACACGGCGGCACGTCCAGTTCACTTACAGGTAAGCAGCGCTAATCAGCCCCGCATTCCTTTCCACAGCCGAATTTTTTCCTCTGCTGGCGACCCTGGCTGACCAACAACACATGTGCACACGCAGACGCACGCACGCACACACACACACACACACACGCACAGAGGGAAATCGGATCTCTGAGGACAGGGACTTGGTGTTCCCTTTTCCAAAACACCTGATTCGGATATGGGGTGGAACAGCAAGGTGGACATTCATAACAGAGGGATGATCCATGTTCCAACAAAGTAGTTCTCAAATCTACCTCCAGACCTCCAGAGGTCCTTGAAGGTGTCAAAGCAAAACTGAGAATTGTGTGAGAGCATGAGACAGCACAGTGAGAAAATGTATCTAGTCATCTTCCCATTTGGGGGTCCAAAAAGTTCCCAAAAACGAGATCAATTACTTATAAGAGTGCTACTGCATCAAAACAGTGAAGGGGAAGAGGCGCGACACTGTTCCAGC
This sequence comes from Hoplostethus atlanticus, assembly GCA_034670405.1. Lineage (NCBI taxonomy): Eukaryota > Metazoa > Chordata > Actinopteri > Trachichthyiformes > Trachichthyidae > Hoplostethus > Hoplostethus atlanticus. The sequence goes on along the minus strand of JAXDDX010000003.1, from coordinate 3,200,765 downwards.
TAAAATTATTAGAATTTAAAAAGTGGATAATGCAGTTGTCCTTAAGTATTGTGCTTTTTTTTTTCATAATTTACAGTATGCCACACCTTTTGCTCCCTCCGTGTCTCCCTCTGTAACCGTCACTGTGTCAGCGTTGCAGCACAGGGTGAGACAGCAGCTATCACATCCAATCGGGTGAATGTGGCGCGGTACAAACTTCATCAGGAAGGCCCCCGGCTTTGATCACGTCTCCTCCCCTCGTCTCCCCCGTCCCGCAGGGGTGAGAGGTCAGAGCTTAATGAGGTTCAGGATGGAGAGTGGGGGGGGGGGGGGGGGGGCTCGTTGTGGCGGAGATGAAAGGTGTACAGGAATCACACGCACACACACACACACACACACACACAGAGCACACACATGCATTCGCAAACACACACACACACACCTGACTACACTGCCCTGTCCCGTCCTCCCCGCTCAGCTACAGATGGGCATGACCTGATCTCCCTGTCCTCCCTTGCGTTAATCATAAATGAATACCCTCCAATCCGTCGCTGCATCCCTCCCTCCCTCCCTCCCTCCCTCCTTCCATGCCTCTGTCCAGCCTGCTCCACCCAGGGAGATCCCCGAGCAGCGCTGGAACACGCTGTTATCACCACACTCTCAAAGCGATTGTTGGATAATTCCTGTTTGCGGCTGTGCTCCCTCCCGTGTGTAAGAGGAGGAAAGAAAAATAAACGTTCTCTCTGACAACCCTACATAATAGTGTTTTTAAACAATAACACTATGTGCACATGCTCACACACACACACACCAAATTTGTGCCACTATGGCAGACCTGCCAAAACTCTATTTGGTGTGTATTAGAGACGCAGGGGCAAAGATATTCAGCATCAATTCAAGAGAATGCTGAACTCCATAGGGCAATATGTGTGAATGTCAACCTGATCTCAGGGTCATGATATTGGCACTTTATTTGAGGTGATTGACTTGATTTTATCTGTAGTAGAGATAAGGAATATCAACTAGGATAAAATCAATGTGGAAAAAAGAAAAAAACAACAACTGTAGTATCGTGAACAAAAAACAGAGTTGGTCAGAGTTCATAATGATGTTATAATGCATGAAAATAAGCCTCGTCATACTACAGCCTGTAAACTGTTAGCCAGATGTAAGCACATTTGTGACTCCAGTCTGCAGTACAGTGCAGCACACACAGGCTGGCGTCCAGGGTACCGTCATACAAAGACACTTCTTCAGTCTTTTGAAGGCTTCGCTTTCCTCCCCATAAAAAACACTTCCCACTGCAGTAAAGTGACTTAGTGCAGTTAGCTGACGTGAGACATGAGGCTAGAATGTCGGGGCCCTGTGTCTACCACCTGCTCCAGGTAATTGATTGGGGTATAAAATGATTGAAATTCTTTAATTAGCTAACAGACATCGTTTCTCAAGCACGCTAACTTTTACACCGCCTCATTAATAGACCGGGCCCAACCGCACCGTCAGCAATCTGTTGACATTATAACTACTCAGACATCATAACGACACACAAATCAGTTTGATGCCGAGGTAAACTTTTCAACTCAGCAAAATGTCATTTCTCTCAAACCCAATTTGCGATGAGGAAAAATGGCTGACACATTAGACAACTACTGTGTATATTCTGCAGGTCTGTAGAGTGTCTTTGTCTTGTGCGTGCACGCTCAAACACGCTCATACACACCCAGGCTGACCAAACAAGCACACAAACATGCTCACCCCCCCCCCACACACACACACACATAATCTATAAAAATACGCTTAGCTTGGGACCGCTCTGTTGATAATGACCTCAGCCTTGGCACCGAAGCGGGCCAGACCAGACTGCCGACAGACTGGAGGCCTTTGTGTGGACTCCCTATCTCTAACTCCATGACCTTTTGTGGGGGGGGGGTGGAAAGCAGAAATGCCTTTTTTATTTAGAAGGGGTAAGGCTAGCTCATTGTTCTGTGTTGGTACGGTTTCCCTGTGGTAAACACACAGCGGTTCCCAGGCTTGACATGTTGCTGCACCCCCCCCGCCCGCCTCCCTCCCTTGGTGTTCCCACACTGCCCTGTCTGGGTCCCTTACAAACATGCGCACACACACACACACACACCCTGTCCCGCCCTACACTTTCGCCTCGCCCATCAATACAGCTACACATGTAACACACCTAACGACAATACAGCTACACGCTCTCACTTTTTTTTTTTTTAGCCCAGCAACGCTTGTTTGTCTCTCTTAGGGGCGTAATTTAAGATGTCGGAGAGTGAGATTCCACGCGTAGATTGGATTGGGACGGAGGAGAGTGGGGAATGCTGTTAGAAACGAGGGAGAGGAGAGGGAGGAGAGGTCCCTGGGGTAGGTCACTATGTCAGGGCCTCTGAGGGGACCATGACGAGGCCCTGGAAGCTCCCTAGTTGCCTGGGACAGGGGCCATCCTTCAAGCAGGTGACAACATTGCATAAACAAACCACGAACATCGTCACCGCAGCTCCCTGTTTACAGCCCTGGGACCAAGTCCCGGACCATTCATTAACATCAGGGACCTTCAGAAGGGCCATTTTCTGAGAGACAGAGAGAGAGAGAGAGAGAGAAAGAGACCCTTCTCCCATCACAAGAGGAGAAGAAAGTGGACGACAAGTCAGACAGACGGAGGCGTTGATGGATGAGAGGGTCTGGGTCACAGTCACCCTCTACCCCCCAATACTCACACCCCAATACGCATTACCACACTAATACACTGACAAAGGCGTAATATTGGGTGTGTGTGTCTGCATATGTGTGTGTGTGTGTGTGTGTGTGTGAGTTTGTGATGTGCAGAATGACACCTGGTCTGACAAACAGACAGGTGCTTTCCTATGATACCAACAACAAGAAGCAGACACACACACACTGCATATCATAAGCAGGTTTGTTCATTGTATTGACGAGCTGATCACGCAATTTTTACACCTATTCACAGAATAAGCATTTTGATAAAGTGGGTCTACAATCTTAACATCAGTCTCTCCAAAGTAGACATTAAAAAAATGACAATTTAGAAAACATCCATCTCATCAAGTCATTTCAGCATTTACCACTACACAGGATTTGATTTGAGTGTTAAAATCTCATTTTCTAAAAATAAGTGAAAAAAAATGTCAGTGGAGTGAACTAATTCATTTTGCTTCCAATACAAATAAACTCATTTCCAGACGTTTCTTGAATCAAGTGTAATTGTCTTCATTCAATTCAATATTGAGCCTTGTTTCTGGAAAATTCATAGGGAAACTGCTGTGATATGTATTCATGGTAAGTATGAATTATGAATCATCTCATCCCCTTGGCAGACATGTTTCACTTGTTGCAAGAAAAAAAAAAAGATTTTAAGGCTAATTATCAGACTAAATGACTTGTTAATATGAACGTTTTTGCAGCGTTTGACTTGTGGCTCAGGATAAACGGAGAAGCGTTTCCTCTGCCTTGGGCCCCTACGCGATCCTTGACCCGGTTCATTACTTAGAGAGATACGGGACATTTGTATACGGAGCTTTGGCACCAGGCGGAGCTCAGGCAAAGAGAGGGCCGTTTAATAGGGTCTCTATTTCACTTTCCTTGCGCCAGCCCGCTCGCTCTCACCTTTTAAATGGGCCGATCCATTAACCGTTTTAATGAGCTCCGCCAGACAAACGCGGGACGCACGGCCCATTGCACAATGTGAGGAGGACGACGCACTTCTCAGCTCGGCAATGAAGAGGCGCTGACAGACGGCGCTCCCCTCTCACACCGAGGCCTGAGCGTCAGGATCACACACACACGCACACACGCACGCCATATAGATTTAGGATTCACTAAATCCTAAAGTAGGAATAGCCTTAATGCCAACTTTGAAACCCGATTTGATTCAATTTCTAGGAACAGATGGATCAGTGACTGGAGATATTATTTGGTCATTAGATCACCACACTATCAGACATGGGTTCTGAATTCTGTGGTGTGCTTTGCCTATGGCTTCCAAATAAATTGGCCCTGGCATTGGCACGTTCTTTATCTCTGCGCTCCATTATAATGATGAAAACTACAAGATCAAATTTGGACTTACATGGCCTTGCAACTGACGCTCGTTGCGCTAATAGGTCTGAGAATCACATATTAAGTGGGTTATATGAGATTAATCATCAGTGTAATTGTCCCAAACAAATTATCAAAGAACTACAAACATATTACATAATCAAGGCTTTTTATTGAGACACAAGTATGTTAAGTGGGCCTATAATTAGGCCTAGGCCACGATAGTTCAGATCATCAAAGCCCCCCCCATCTCCCTCTGCACAAATGTAGCCCACATTTCACGATGGGGTGAGGCCTGCAGGCCTTGGCTATATACTTAGTTGGGAAGCAAAAACGAGTTTTTGTGGCGCACCACATCACATCTGGGCATGCGGAGTAATCAGTCAGCCCCCATCAATCACTCTTCCGTTTACCACCTCTCCATCACCTCCTCCATTATAGCCACCCCTTTTTTTTATCACACCAATATTCTGTATGGCGCAAGGAGGCCCCGTACATGCCCGTTTTAACACGACTTCTCCGGACGGGCAGGAGGCACACACTGAACACATTTACCAGCAGAGCCCTTATGAGAGGTCTGGGAATTTAAATATTCACTGTTGACATTGCGCAGAACTGGCTGGAGGCCAGAACGGGCCCGGTCCTCTGGGGACCCGGAACATTCTCTCCTTCTGACTTAAGAGGTAGAAATCTTCCTCTTACATCTAGAGTAAATAATAATCTTTAAATACACCTCGAATTATCTCCCCTGCTCTCGGAATGTCGTTAATGGTTTACAAATATGTAGAAAGGGCGGCTAAGTCGCTGCCTGTTTCCCTGATGCATTCCTATTTACCATTATAGTAACAACGTTATTTCTATTTCATTATAATCTACAGCAGTTACAAAGTTTACAACGTGTTTCACAATCAAGACCTATTTAGATATTGAGAGAGAGCGAGAGAGAGAGAGAGAGAGAGAGAGAGAGGGAGTATGTGTGTGTGTGTGTGTGCGCCCGCGTGTATGTGTGTGTGTGTGTGTGTGTGTGTGTGTGTGTGTGTAACACCAGCACCTCATGTTATCATGATGTTGTTTTGCGATACAGTGTTTCTTTTGTTTTCCTCTTTTTCATCACTACATTCGTTATGCATTGAACAGAATTACAAGACACTTGTATTGGGCATTTAAGCTTACATTTATGGAAAATAATCCACACTCCTGTAAAAATGGAATCCAAGGAGTGGTAAAATGGTTAACCTTCTAATAACTGCTCATGTAAAAGCTCTTCTGAACAGTTCAATTCACTATTCGTATTCACACAAAACTGTTGTAGTTGGTGCCTATCTATCCTCCACAGTGTTTTATTTAGTTAAGGAGATATGATACATGTCTATATGAGGAACACGTTGTAGACAGACAGGTCAGAGGTAGTTCACTGAGCAGATAGACACCCTAACTCTGAACTCAACACTCACAGACGTCCTTTATACAGAAATGCGTTCCAAACACTAAAATAAGTTAAACAACTCTTTTTTTTATTATTATTTCTGACCCCCCACCTCCACTCCGTGTAATTTCTCCTAAAATCTATGAACAAAACTTGAATCAAGAATTAATACTGTGGATTTTAGAGTTAGAGTTAGTCAGAGCCTAAATAGATGCAAGTCAGACTTGGTATCAAATCTCAAGACGCAACAGAGCATAAAAATCTAAGCAAAACATGGATGAAAAACGTAACCTAACCCGTATAGCTTAATTGAAACAGCTTTTGTAAAAAAAATAAAAAAATAAAAGGATATCATATACACAAAAATCCTTGATAATTTATTGGAGCAAATCAATGCAAGAATAGCTATATCAATCATTCCCTTGCATAAATTCTTAGATGTAAGTTGATTGCCTCAGAGTAATTAAATCGATTTAACGGCAGAGTGTTTCGATATTATACTATGGCCCTCATTTAATCAAACTCATGTAATATTTAAAATCATCCTTTTATCCTAATTGAATATTGGTTAAAAAAAAGCAACAATCCTGCGTCCTGAAGGGAATAGAAAGTCTACAGTCTGGAGGCTATAGCAAAGTCTGCAAACTGTAACATCCATAACAACAATTAAATCATCAAAGTCCGTTTTTTTACAAACTGCCATATAATTTAACATTAAAAATACATTACAGATTAATAACCTGCATGACACACACATACAAACAGAGATACACGAGTCCCCTTTGCTGATACATTTACCATGCCTGCCTAAATCCTCGTTTTCTCCTCACTTCTCTCTTTTCTCTCCATCAACCTGCCTTTTCCAAGTTGTTCCTCGCAAATTGAAGTGACCAGCAGCCCACAGCAGCGGCGTGTAGCAAATGCAACACAATACAATACTGCCGCTGCACAGGACATGGGATTTTAACGTACACTACATTACACTACAGCGCCCACTACATGCAACGAGCAATTCCTATACTGGAGCGGATGCCTAGCAGAAAAGTTCCTCCATCGTTTCCTCAACTTTAAAGTTTAGGCTTACTTCTGCGACAGCATTTTCTTTTTTTCTTTTTCGCAGCATTCGCCGCCGAAAACACCAACATGAAAAGTCTCACCCGTGCTAGGTGAAAGTAAGGATTCTGCTTTTCTGATGGAAATGAAATCGCACTGAAACTCTATTATTAGACGTAGTGATAACCGAGGCAGCCTATAGGTATAGAAGATGGCATGTTTCAAAAGGCAAAAAGAAAGGGATGTTACACCTACTCGTGGCCAGTTTCCGTGCCCTGCCTTTGGACCTCATGGTGCCAGTCTCTCGGCGTGGGTTTGTTTGGATTTTTTCTTGGATCTTTTTTCCTCCTTTTTCTTTTTTCTCTGTCCTTTTTCTCTGGGTTTCTCAATCCAAAACGCGCTATCTCTCCAGCATTGTCAGTCTGGACACCTTCGCACATGCGCACAACCCCAAAATCTGCCAGCAGCAAGTGCCAGAAAAAGTTTGGGGACGATTTATCACTTTGATATTAACCTGATCTGGTCAAGATGGGTAAATCGCAGAGATCTCCCTTCGTGTCAGATTTTCAAAAAGAACACTGAGTCAGAAAGCGGGGCACACTGCAAAAAATGTCCATCTTAACAAGTCGTTTAATCCCATATAGTCATATTGCTGTTTCTTACAGCAAATGAAAATCTCCAAATGGGGTGAGATACTTCAACTTGTTTCCAATGCAGTGTTACTTGTTTCGGGATTTTTATAGAAACAAGTGTCAACATGTTGAAACAAGGCAGAATAAGGCATACGATCACTAGTATGAATATTATGATTCTGGTTCAAGAAGATTCTTCAAACAAGTTGACCTGCATCGTCGTCAGCCCAGAGGCATAATTTTTCACTCGTTTTAAAAAAAATCCGTTTTTTAACACTCATTACTAAATTAAATGACTTGTTAAGAAGGATATTTTTTGCAGCGCAGTCAGCGCCCCGGATCTACTGAGAGCCGAGGACATTAATTATAACGATCCTTATTTCTCAGCCCTTTACAACGCGCACCTTTCTGTGTTTAAATGAAGTCACATTAATCAATGTTCACTTAAATTACCAATGCTGGATGTATTCATTAAACGTTTTCTATATTTTAATTGTGTTTTGACCATCACACCGAGCACTGGAAAATGAATGAAAAACTTCTCCCCTCCCTCTCCCGCTTGGGCACCCGGCTGACACTTCTAATATGAGGGTGCCCAGGGTTTTTTCCTTTGTGCTGACAATTATTAATATGTTAAGTGCTTGGTATTAATGCCTTTCCGAGACTTTTTTTTTTCTCTTGCCGTGCGTAACTTGGTAATTGCTGAGTGATCTAAAGGATGTTTTCATTTGATTTAACTTGGGGGTGGGGGAAACGACTCCATCATATCAAAGTTGAAATAAGAGTTTTGTCCAAACCTTCATTTCAGCGGGCAGAATAATGTTTGGACAAGCTTTATCGCTCAGGTTTTTGAGGAGGGGGTTACACTCATAAATGCATGCCATCCAGGCACTAAAAGTCAATAAAATCACTGCATGTCTGCTGTTACCACATACATATTTTTATAGGGGCATATTTTGATACTGAGTCATATACCAGCAAATATAGAATACACAAGGCACATGTAAAAACAGCCAATCAAGATTAGTGACCCTATACCGACCAAGACCATGCTTAGCTTTTTTGTCTTTTGCCAGAACTCAATCATATACACGTAACAGACACACATTGCTACACGTTGTGGGTATCAAAAAGGTATAGCGTATTTGTGTGGACAGTGTCCCAAATGTAGACAGCGTATAATTAAGGTAATTGCCAATTAATTAGATCCGCATGAGATCATGCTGACCTTGCACGTGAACCCTTTAATGGCTTGTGAACTCGAGCTATCGATTCCAAAGTGTGTTGAAACTGATTGAAGTCGTGACATCATGCCATGGAAAAAATCCTCTAAATATAGACTACGGTCTGACCAAAAGCAAAGGATACCATATGGCAAGGCCAATTTCAATTCAGTGATGAAAACTTAGTCCCTCTATCTATCTATCTATCTATCTATCTATCTATCTATCTATTCCAGCGACCACATTGACCACAATCTTTTAAAGAGTTTTAACTCAGAGTGGTAAATAAAAGCCACTGGTAAGCCATGTGCAGTAGGTGATCATCAAGGCAAACAACCACCAATACAAACAAAAATCAATTATATTTTCAGAAAAGGAAATATTTCTCCCCTACAAACCCTATCCTCATATAATTAATATCACTATGATACTTTGAATTCATGTCAATGATTTAGGCCAATGCCAACCTAAAAAAGTGGGTAACGTTTATTCCACAAAAAAAGTGTCTAGGCTGAGTTGAGGTGGGTTTACCACCATTTCTCATTTAACTCAGCGAGTTAAGAGAGGTTAATACTGATACTTTATTGTGGTTCTACCTCAGCCTACCTCTACTGTAATGACATAAATGGTGCTATTAAGTGGGTTGCGCCTATACACCGTGCCTGAAAGGGTGGCGCGCCGCGCGGACACACACACACACACACACACACACACACACACACACACACACACACACAGCTCCAGGCGGCGCGCTCAATTAGCCTAAATGGAAACAGTTTTCATTCAGCGCAATAACTCACTCTCCTCTTTCCTCGTCTCTTCTCTTCTCTGAACCAGTTTCTCAATACATATTTTATTATGATACGTTGACCCCCGTGGCAGGGGGGAGCGGCGGAAAGATCCCCACAGCCCCGTGGGTTGTAATTATTAGAAATTAATTGGGTTCGAGACCCCACGGTTGCAAGTATAAGCTAAATTATTGGCTCACTTCTCTTTTAACTTCGTGTTTAAATCACATAAAAAGATCATAGTTAACAAATGAGTCTAATTATTTTTTTTATAAAACGAAGAAAGGTTAATTTCCACAGAAATATCTTGATAGAGTTTACTGTATTCCTATCGTATTCAGCATCGTGATGTTGTTAAGGGGTTAAAATAAAAATAAAAACATAATCTGTATTGGGGCTGTCGAGCCAGACTAAAAGTGAAAAGGGAGCCTCGGGCGTAAGGAAATTACCCGCGCCCGCATGACCTTTGAGCAAGGTAATCAATCAAGTGATCAACAGGGATATTTATCACTGCTTTGTCCAGCCAAAGCTGCTTCAGAAACAAAATTAAACATGTAGGATACTGAAAATTCTGTGATGTAAAAACAAAAAAAAAATCGCGTTGATGTATATTCTATATTCATTGAAAGGACTGTACACCAATTTAGAAGCCTTTCAATTAACGTCTGTATCACCATGAAACATTCCCATTGAATTATTGCATAAAGATCCAATAGGCTATTAGTCACACACTATCAACCTATAGGCCTAGGTGAATATAAATCGACATAAACTACTACCCGTAGTGCTTCAAAAACAAATATTATGTATTATTAATTAGTATTATTGTTATAATTATTATTAAGAGTGAATGAAAATCGTGAATCTGTCTAAATAAGTAGAAAAATAATATTATTAATGTTCAATCCTGCAATATTGCCATGACTATAGCCCCATTTCAACACTGTAAACCCACATTTCATCCTGGTCATTTATACTGCTGGGCTACTTACATTTATAGGCCTCTGAACTTTTTAGTCAGCTGTTAGGAAAATATCTTCAGTCAGGGCTTTGTTTTTACAGCCATTTATTTCAACTATTTATTTCGCATATAATATGCTGAATATCATCATATTGCAACGATTTCCTGCTCTTATATTTTTGTAGTAGCTAGTGTGAAAACCTGAAAAGATTTAGTTGGCCCGGTGCGTAGTGCCCCTGTGTGGAGAGAATTATCGACACAATCACACACAGTGAAAGTCCATAATGAACAGCTGATGCTAAGAAATACTCTGATACGCAGTTGATAGTATAGCTTATTAAAAAATACACACATCAAAGTAGAGAAGACGTGCTTATTTCGAATGAAGAATAATATTTCACAACATAAAGATTATTTGAATTTTTTTTTAATAAATGTTCTTTTTTCTTAATTTTTCTGTATTTTTATTCTTAAACTGCAGATTGTTATTGATTTTTATCAATGAAGATGCGGGCTAATTCACAATGTTAATATAAGGAAAGGTTGTTTGAAGGAAGAAAAAAAACTTGGGAAAAAAAAGAAAAGAAGAAGAAAGAAGGATTAGACTAAACACCTAGTGAACTTCTAGGGGGGGCTTCCATAAGAGATTGTCCACTGACCAAAATAAGAGAGGGAACAACGCCAATTAAATACCCTAATTATAGATACCCCACATGATTTAGGCGATTAACGAAGACGTAATGCAAAGACACTAACGAAAGAAATCACTAATACCTTTAAGAACAATGTTATAAAACAAAATCTCTATTTTGAGTCGGGTGTGTTCTGATCACACTTCAGCTAAACAGCCCAGTATTTAGCTTTTAAGGCCCGATGTATCAGTGATTTTTGACAGAAGAATTATGCCCGTATGAGAAAGGACTATAGCAAATCATATAATACATTTTAGAAGGATACTATGTAATATCACAGGAAAACAATAGGCCTAAAGGGAAATGTCAGGAATATAATATGGCTGTACCACAGGAAATGATTCCATAGGAAATAATAATTCAAAAAATAAAATAAAGTACCATAAGGCTATTATGAACGCACTGTTTGAGTACCATAACACACTACAAGTCCCTATAGGAATAGTGGGGACTATCCTTAATGGATGGGCAAGACTTGATTATGCACAAAGCCTTTGAAAAAAGTCAAAAAAACCGTTTTAATGAATTTTAATCAGTGAGTATAAAATTATAATCATACTTCCCCATTCATGAATATACATTTCCCCAACCCTGAAACACTCCACAGACAAATGCGATGGGTCTCTATTCGTTTCCTCTTAAACTGACTGTATGAGGCTCAGGCAATATGGAGAGACGAACCTGCTGTAGGGGATTCTTTATACTGTACCGCCCCCTAGTGTATATTTCACTGCACTGCTTGAGATACAACAGTCTTGGAGTCACGGAGCACTCCCATAGTTCAGTCAGAACATGATTTATCAAGCTTTTTCATGTCGAGGAACCTCAAATGCAAGTGCATCTCCAATGCAAATTTAACTGGTAAAGTGTTGTTTTCAATGCAGAATAACACTGTGTATTAGTACTACTGAAGAGAGAACACAGATAGAAAGAAACCAATAATAATATCCAATCTCTTAATACATTATTTTGTGTTCTAAACAGCCTGTTGAAAAACATTGTGCAATGAACTTTAGTTTCCTCGCAGCACCTTGGCAACCCCCAGGTCATCACTGTATAAGAAAAACAGGCCTAACAGATTTAATGTGGGTTTCATTGTTTCAAGACTTGCCATGGATCAAATGAATAGACTCACACAAGCTAACATGTGACTGATTCATAGTCTGGCATGGCAGGTACAGAAGTAAAGTGCATTTTAACAACCGCTCCCAGACTCAGTATCCAGCGAGGGAGACATATTACGATGCGCTCCTGAGACATTCTGTGGAAGCAGTATTTATGGGGATGGTGTGGCTACGCTGTTATTTATCTATGAGCACTGCTTGACGAGAAGGTCTCACGCAAGCACAAGTGCACGCGCACACGCACACGCGCGCGCGCACACACACACACACACACACACTCATCCCCATCAATTTCAACTGATGCTCCCATTGCGCCAGTCCCTTCCACAAAGTGACAAGTAATCAATGGGACACTTGATCAGGTTTATTTATCTCCGTTTCCCGTAACAGCAGACAGTGGGATCCTCGTCAAGTTCCCGGTTGCAGGGCAATTAAGAGAAGACACAGATGGATGGGATACTTAGGACACAGCCTATGAAGAAAAATAAAAAGAAAACTAGACAATAATCCAGGACAGTTGACCATTTGCTTATGATGTGATTCATTTAAACATAAAAGAGATTGATTAAAAACGAAAATAAAGTCAAAGTTTTCATATTAAAATTTTCAGTACCTATGCAGATTATTACCTCTAGGCTAGCTTTACAGTGACCCCTTGAGGGGCCAGAGCAGCAGCCTCCTCCCTCAGCCAGGGAAGAGGCTGGAGCTCCCAGGTTCTGCAGAAACACTGCCTGCCATGGCCACTCTTACATTTGGAAACCATAAAAGATCTATTTCATTTTCATTTCTTTCATTTTTTGATCATATGCTGTGGTAAATCGATGGATGCATGTGTGGAGACTGACATTTTTTTACATTTCCATTTATTTCATTAGCTATTGTGCATTATCTGCATAAAATACAAGACACTTGCGACCAGACTGTAATAACAGTATAAAACTGTATCAAGCAGTGCATGTCTAAGGCTGTGCTCATAGGTTCCCAAAGCTTTTCAATTTAGAAAATTATATACAAATATATACACATTAGACTACCAACCACATTTGAGCTTTTTTTGTCCCAGGTAACCCCATCTAAGGAGATTTTTCTTGTTGACTTGGTACAGAATGAAATAACTGTCATGTAATCATGTATTGCATGCACCATGTGTGCATGTAATTAGCACGGTCTAATCAGTGAAATCACCTGGTGTAGTCTTTGGTTGGAGTGAAAACCTGCATGCTCTCTCCATGGCACGATTGCCCACCCCCTCTGTACTGTGTGGACATAACAGTGGGCACTGTGAAAGCGTGATGGTGTCAGTCTTACGTCTTACTTAGTATGGTAGTGAGTGAAATAACAGGGAAGTTATACTATTCCTCATTTTACTGAGGACCCGTTCTCACCACAACTTAGTATTACTGACTATACGGAGATGGTGAAGTAGCATTGCTTGGATGATACTTGGCGGCCAGGTCCCATAGTGTCGTGGCTGTCACGTTCGCCTAACACGCGAAAGGTCCTCGGTTCGAAACCGGGCGGGAATAGCATTTTTGTTTTTGGTGTAAATTATGTCACAACATGACAATTTACTAAACAATATGACCAACGCATTTTTGTCCTCGTTTTGTTAGCTTTCTGTTTAGTCTTTAAGCTCGAAACACTTCTTTACTGAATCAGACTTTCAACAAAAATGGATGTCACATCTACCACCCACGTCTGATCAATTTCATCTCAATACTTTTGAGCTTTGATGTCGGTATGCAGCAACACAAATACATCACTGTTATTATATATGCGATCCCGGTGTAGGGGGCTGAAATCATGTTGTTGACAGGCCGCATTAATAACGGAACAGGAAGCAATTGTGATGGCGCACTTCCACGACATGGCCACAAGATGGCTGCATGAAGCCACCCAACATGTTGGGCTGAGCGAGCAGTAGCCTCGCAAGCGTCTGTGACGTTACCAGCCGCTTTAGGCCCGTTAACGTGGACTTACCCCTCTCTTCATCTGTTGTTACCGCTGAGATCTGCAGCAGTTACACAGGTTGAAGATAAATGTTGGTCAGTTTGGTGTCAGTGTCTGTAGGCCTTGTTGACGCTTTGCAAAAACCAAGGGAGCATTTTCACTATCACTGCCACAAAGTCTTAAACTGCGCCAAATAGGCTACTAACGTAATGTCAACAACTTAACGCAGTAACTAAAACGACTACCGGTTCCGTTTAGTTGAGGAAAAAGTAAAAAAAAGTAAGTATTTATTTTTTTCACAATGCAGTCATTATGGTCTTTTCCTTTTGGAGGCCACGGTTGTTTCCCTGCTATTAGTCAAACTCCCTGCCAATTTATTATGACATTATTTTTGATATTACAAGATCTTTTCTTGTTACTATGAGGAAATAATAACAAAACTGACATTCAAAACTTATTCAAAAGTTAAGGGAAAATTAGAAGAGTAATAACCCAAACCCTAAATCTGTTTCTAAACAGACCAATATATACACTTTTCACTTCAGCTATGCAGAATAACATTCAGTTAAATTGTTATACATCAATATCAGTTATGACATCGCAGTCACCGTAATGTTTTCAGTCCAGTTCTTTAATTATTTGATGCAACAACTGAATCATAATACTGGACATCTGTCATATTGGTGGCCCATAATGATTTAACCATAGATACCATGTCACAAACTGTGAGCGTAACAATGTGACACAACTTTGTCCAAGTGTTGAGTGAGAATCCAAGTTGTCAGCTGTCCAAGTAGACACCCTTCTGTCCCAGAAAAGCTGTAGTTTGCTTGGCACAAGAACATGCAACTCTTGAAAAAAGCTGCTGTCAGTTTTTTCACAGCACCATTTCCAGCCCCTGATTTGAATTAGAAAAGTTTATTGGGCCAGGCTGATACCATTGCTATCTAGCAACGCTTGAGTCTCCCTTTATAAGACTCTTGTTGTATTGGTGGTCCAAGAGGATTTAGCCCTCGATAGGACGTCACAGACTAGATTTCTTTAGTCTTTCTGCCTCAGCCTGCGACTCTACGCTGTTTTGTGCTTATATCTGAATGACTGTACAGCATCAGTTCTTGATGCCCTTGGCTGCCCGGCCACTTTGGAGAGCTGTTTCTCCAAAAGTTACCACCCTTTAATGCCCCCACTGAAGAATATAGGATAATATGGCTATCAATTTTTTATTTGTTGTCCCAGTAGGAATCAAATCCCTAACCTTGGAAAGGCTGGTGCATTGCTCTTGTTGTTGAGATAAACCATCAATGCAATGGATTCCTATTTTTCTTCACATTTGTCTGTGGCTCGATGGCTAATTTCTTAATATAGCTGTTTACCAAAGCGGTCCTACCACACACACACACACACACACACACACACACACACATGCACACAAAAAGAAAAAGAAACAACAAGCAACTCAGCTGAAAGCCATGAGGAGATGAACCTAAGTAATTCCAAAATCAAGGAAATTTCTAGAGACACAGTCAGACTCATCAACAATGCTCTGGGATTTTTAATCAACATTTTATTTCCAGTATGTATTTTTTAACAATCCAAAAAACAAAACATATTTCAGGTGCATAGTCATGAAGGGAGCATGAGCAACATGGTCACAAACACAGAGAAACAGTTGAACATTCACAGGAGTTGATCCAGGAAACCTGGGGCTGCGGTTTTGGTGTGTGTGTGTGTGTGTGTGTGTGTGTGTGTGTATTGACTGTGCTATGACATTATGGTAATTTGCTTATTTTACTGCTAAGATTTGCACTTCATACAGTTTTACTATAAAATACCATTATTTTTTTATTATGTCAATGGCCTTGGATAGCTGAAGATAAAATATGGAGATAGGAAATTGTCGTCTAGAGAAGAGATCGAATTTTTACACCAGTTTGATGTGTAGAAAAAACTGTTCAAATTGTTTAAAATGCAGGACTGCAGTGAGAAGAGGTGGATGGGTTAGTGTCTTTCCGTGCTTACTGTATAATTCAAATCTCTTGAAGGCAAGCCAGCTAAGCCTTGGTGAGATCGTCTACTTCAAGGGAGGCAGTTTTCTATAGGCGTGTAATACAATATCGTCTCACAATGCATTGTGGTACAAAGTCACAATATGCACCACAGTTACGTGTAATGGCACAACTAACAGCTTTTTCCTAAAATTCACTATCACAAAATTGAGTGTCATTATTTTGTGCCAAAATAAGAACATGTTGTTCCTACTTACTTAGTTATATTAAGGAGGAAACAATTAGGAGAGCCTAACCTTGTTTTGTACAGGCAGCTTCAATTTCAGCTTCACTTCTGATATTGTGGCAATATCGTATATTGACAGTAGCGTATTGTGACTCATCTTTTGAGCCGAACATATACTGTAGTTCCACCCTTATAGTTCACTGACCCATACTGCTCCTGTTTCAGCAACATCTCCTTGGGTCAGGTGTGTAAGGGACAGTTTACTGAACTAAACTGACTGAAGATCAGTGATCTGTGTGGAATGTGGGAAGCAGAGAGCAGACGTCAGACTCTTGGCTTGGCAGTGTGAGTTTCAGCCGCTGTAAATACAGAAGTAGTATAGAACACTATCGTACACAATTTAGCATTGTAATGCCACCACCACAGCAGTAGTAGAGCATATTTTAGTGGTGTGAGTATACTATATGAGTTGTATGTTATAGGAGTAGTGTAGTAACACCAACAGACATCAGACTCTTGGGATTGGCAGTGTGAGTTTCAGCCGCTCTGGCAGTACGAGCAATACTAACTCTATGGAACCGTAGTAGTCCTGTAAATTTGAACACTGTCACTATCTATAACTATATAATGCTCTCTGTAACCATCGTCTGAGAACGATTTGATAAAGGGTCATTGTTAGCACAAATCTACAAGTACCCTTTTGTTAACAGTGGATTTAAGGTAAACTTACATACTCACTACCCCCTCTGTTGAATTAACTACAGGGAATAACATCATGAAACCATGGGGAATGATCATAATACTACGTGTAATCATAACACTCTAACCATTGGGAATGGTTGTAACACTATCTGTAGCCATGAGGAACAATTTCAACACAATGTGTTATCTCTAACCGCAGGTCTAATTACCACTCTCCAAGAATAGTGAATACTCATAACTCTTTAGGAAGGTTTTTATCACTCAGTAGCCACAAGTATTAATGCCAGCTTTAGCTTTTACATTTTTTCTCTTGTAATGTGTTTCAGAATACGTTCTGGTGGTCTGTTGTCATGAGAATAGGATAGGATAGACTTAATGCTTGTTTAACTAGTATTTCTTGTCGTCTGCCACTAGGGGGAAGCGTTGTCCTATATGGTATGGCGCTCTACCATTGGGTGGCAGTCACACTGTATTTAATCTGCTGTATTGCACCACTGCAGAGAAGCACCCTATGTTTGTACAGGGCCTTCTCAGTACTGCAGCCATCACTGCAGACAGAGTCGGCTGACCTCAAGGCTCATGTGTCAGATCAGAGACAATCAGCCAACGCCACGGTTGGTTTAATAACCCCATGGCTGCTTCATGGGTGTATGAAGGCAAATGTTGCACATCTGCATTGCATTCATACATCAAATCGGAGTTATCTTGTGTTATTTGGCATGCATATATCTTTGTTTCATCAGTACACCCTGCTCATCTCCCTACTACTTCTTGATACAGTTAGGGTTTGGTTAAAAGATATTGTTATGGATTAAGCTTTTCAGGCCATATTACTTTCACTCTGTCAATAGTTTTGTTTCAAGGAAGGAGAATATGGTACACATCAACTGGCAGAGCAAGATAGAGAGGAGAAAGAACAAACTTACAAGGAATCCAGGTTGGTGCTAAAGCTATAAGGCAGGGGCGATGGGCTTCACCCCCAGGAAATGTAAAGAGCAAGTTAGAGATCACAGCAAAAGGATGGGGTCAATGGGAGTTTTGGCAACAAACAGATTTGCCAGTGAAAGTTATTCACAGCCCCTACATGAAAGCATGTTGTTATGCTAGGTCAGGGGAAAGGTTTGGGGTAAGAAACGCACACTGACAGACAGATCAACTCAACAATATTGCTTTTCCCTTCAGGAAGACTTTGGATGTACCCTCTTTACAGAGGGATCTGTACTCAACAAGAAAACAAGTGTGTGTGTGTGTATGTGTGTGTGTGTGTGTGTGTGGGTGGGTGCAGCTATTCCAGCTCTGTGTGTGGGTGTGGCCGCTCGTGACTGGCAGCCTCAGAGAAGTGACTCTTCTCTCACACTATGATAAACCCACAGAGAGCAGGTCCTGGTTTCCCATGGGCACTTTAGCACAACGTTCATGGGATAAAGTAGAAATACTACAGACAGAGTTTGTTGGACCGTCTCACATATTGTAGAATGAAATCTATTTGTGTCCTGTCATTTTAAATTCTTTATTTCTTTCCAAAATGTCTATAAAGATATATATTTAAAACAAAACAAAATGCTACTATTTTTCACTATATTACTTAGGAGGGTTCATTCTCAACATGTCTCTGCTACATTCAGTGAACTCTTGTAAATCTCTATCTCTAACTAAAGAAACATTTTAGTGCTTAGATACCAAATGTTTCATATACTTTTAAGATATATAGCTGCAGTCTAATTTAGAAAATATACCAAAAGTAGTGGCAGGTGTTTGTGGCAGGTGAAGTTTGTTCTTTACACAGAGTAGGATAGCTGGCAAGAAACATGAACCACTGGCCTATTGTGGGACATTCTAACTTTCATTAGCTCATATATCATCCTTGTCATCAGTTAAAGTATTGGACAATGTCCATATATTTCCCTGACAGTGTCCTTTACATTCTTTTGCGATGACCCGTCCCAGTGCTGTGCTATCACTACCATTGAGACAGTGTCGTGGGACCTGTTTGGACTGTCTCAGTCCAAGTATAAATGTGTCTACTGTATTGTTAAGGTGTAGGTTAGTGGAGCAAGACTGGTAGGTACTTATGTACCATTGATGTGCCAATGAGTAAAGTACTTAACTCCTTAAATTGTCTAATGGAGCTGCTCGGTGGCGTGTAGTGTTACTCTGGAGGTACTAAGACGCCCCTCCTTTTGAATACGCGTAAATGTGTCTCTCCTCCTGCCCCACAAGCTCCTGCAGGCCATTACTCTAAAAGAAGAGTCACTTCTCAGTCAACCTGACCTGGTTAAAGGGGTAAGAAAATGTGTAGCAGATTATCAGGCATTGCAGATGGGGTTGATGTGAAGGGTTAGATGGGGGCCAGAGACTAACAGAACTCTTTCTGTACTGTGGTGCTAGACAACATATATTTATATGAAGATATAGAAAAATGCGCACATGCTAAAAATGCATTGGTTATTAGTCAGAAGCAGCATGATTAAAGTTCATTCATTTCTATAGGGAGCTGGGTTGTCTGGGGATTGTCTTTGATGAGGGTTAGGGTTGGTTGTTTTTTATACATTTTCTGTGTTTTTATCCTCCCATCAGCAGAGGGAGCAGAAGCAGAACAGGCACCTGTGTTTCATCTAAAGCAAAACAATAAAACCGTTGCAGAACTGGATCCATCAGTCGCCTTAGCGAGCCCGTCTGTCAGCCTAGCCAACCCTTACCACAGCCAACACAAATTCAACCTCACAAATTCAAAGTCAGCTATGATGAACCAAACACCCCCTCTGCTGGTCTGTCTGTCTGTCTGTCTGAGCTCAGCCCCTCCTACGTCAAACCTGGACCCAGCAGTAAACATGTAAGGTAATGTTCAAATTACCGTGGCAGTGGTTAAGGTCAAAGGTCGGATGAAGGCCAAAAGGCCAGGATAAAGATTAGGTTGAAAGATCACAGGTGCATTCAACAGGTGTTTGTTGGGACCTCTGTCATTCAAAAATTATAGCACCTCATGTACTATGTGCACTACGTTCCCATTCTGCTTGTTTATTGGTTTATGTGTACAGTCTCGGCTGAGTTTTGTTTATGCTAGTAAAATGTTAGCTTATGTTCATGAACAAGAAATCTTTTTGAATGCTCCTGTGGTTGGGGTTAATGGTTAGGGTCAGCGGGTCAGGTGAGCATTAGAGAGTTTCTGTGCTGTACTTCAGTTGACATCGTGGCTGTTGATAGATTATAGCAGCCCATCATGGCAAATGAATGGTGTGTGTTCCTAGTATTCATCTGGTTTGTCTGGGTCCAAGTTTGATTGAGAGGGCTAGGGCTGTGGACTACGATAGAACCTCATCCATTCCAAACCCCTCGTGTGGCTTTGAAAGACTTGTTGTTCAGATTGTTAGACTATAAGTGAGAAGTGATTTACTTTCAAGGGCCCATCGCAGAAATGAAACTGCAAACATTGTGCAGTTACTAATGTAAATGTTTGCCATTGCCACATCATAGCATACTTTGTTTGTTACTCCAGTCAGCTGCGATATCCTGAGACAATTTGAAGAAAATTGCCTGCCAACCGTTTCACAGTGGCTGTGGACTATTGAAATTCCTCCTATAGCGCAATTGAGGTTCTGCTCTGTGCAAAGCTTTTTAAAAACGTCATTTTTTAAAATAGCCATTGTTGTTTGAATGATCTGAAAGGTTTAAAGCCAACAAATAGTGACATTTGTTCGAAACAGTAGCCTACATAATAAAAACGTGGAAAATGGTATGAAAGCCATTAATGTATTAGACAGAGAGGGGGGAGGACGGGTGAGGCTCTGCGGTAGTGGGAGTGGGAGGTTCCAGTGTAATGTAGAGCAGAGTTTGATAACATAGGCTGCAGACTGTGCTACACGTGGGCTGCCATGTAGGCAAGTGGGATCCAGGCTTCTGCACATTTCACACTTTTCCAAATCTCAAGCATGATTTAAAATATAGATTTTTCATGTTCTATTAGTTTAGCCACTAGTAAGATAAAACAGTCCATCGATAACAGCATTTTCTCTGAATGTGTACATTTATCTGACACGTGTATATATAGACGTACATTTTGCTCATGCCTTTGGTGTTGCTTTGTTGTCCCCTTTGGCTCCTGTAAGTCCGTTTTCTGTGTTGTCATTCCCTGAAGAGCTCACCAGACACTCTTTGCTGCAGGGGACAGAGAAACCAAGGGTGAAGGTATATACACAGCAGTGACAGAATGAAGAAGGTGGTGGTGAGATTGTACACATTTTACTCAAATACAAAAGTAAAAGCCTAGAACTTGTGAATGCGAATTGCTGTCCTCTATGCCAGCTCCTTGTGACCGTCACTGTTATCACTGTTAAATATGCCACCCACTCATACAAAAGGATAGCTGACGTGTAAACTCTCTGTTGCCAAGTGATAAAACACAATAGTGATTCAACCCAGTTCCTGAAAGCTTATACGTTTGCTACATTTGCTGTTATAAACACCGAGAAATGGGTAGGTCCTTCTCGGGGGAAAAATCACAAACAACAGGGTAGTTCGTATGAGCAACGAAACTCAAACTTCATCAATAGGAAATCAAAGGAAAAAGAAACAGATGAATCTCTCGGAGGAAGGCAAATTGTGGAAAGGAAAGCGACCGTCTTCAAGCCAAAAGTATACTGAACACTGGCATTGCCTTTCCAAGATGAAAAGCTTGCTAAATGTGATGTAGTACTAACGCAGGTCCAGTGCTAATATTATTGTAAGCACTGTCTTTTGTCACTAACATTATCAGTTGAGTATTTGCTTGTGGCTATCGACTGTAGAGATATGCAACAATAATGAAACTACACCGTTATCAGTTGACAAGGAAGGAAATTGAGTTATTCCAGTTTTTTGAAGAGTACGAGTATTGAGTTACTCCACCCAGGGAGTAATATTAGCAATATTAGGTTCATTTATCCTGTCATAGCCAGTTTCGGTGATCTACTTACTTTTTCTCATCATCCTTCAGCAAGAAGTGAATAACCAGGGCTTTTATCACCATAAAAAGGATAACGAAGCCGATGACTCCACCCACTACTGAGACAATGATAGTTGTCAAAGTATTGTCAATCTCCTTCACTGGAGAGAGGCGGAGGGAAGAAGGGAGGGATAGAAAAGATGGAGGAAATGATGCAGAGAGAGAGTTTTAATCAGAGAGAGATACGATAAGTAGCAACAAGACAGACTGTCAGCTTCTTATCTGTAAGCATTGTTTTGGCTTGAGTCAGATAATGTTAGGTGTGTGTGTGTGTGTGTGTGTGTGTGTGTACATACGTTCATCCACCACTATGAGAGTGTAGCTGGTACTGTGGTTGCGGTTCTTCTCTTTCTCGTTCCTGGCGAAGCAGATGTAATCTCCTGTGTCCTCAAAGGTGATGTTCCACAGCAGGATGGAGATGTTGTTGCTCTTTGAGGAGCCGACAAACTCCACACGCTCATGGTACACAATGACCCTGGGCTCCACGCCCTCGATGGGAATCACTCCCTCACACAGCTACAGCCACACACACACACACACACACACACACACATTTTCATACATCATGTCAATAAGTTAGGATGAGTGTATTAAAGGAGAATTAAAGCAATTTCTGTGTTTGTGCATGTATGCATGTATGTATATGTGTGTGTGTGTGTGTGTGTGTGTGTGTGTGTGTGTGTGTGCGCGCGCGCGTTACCTTTATCATGGTTCCATTGTCATTAAAGTGCCAGTTGAAGTAGAGGTTTTTGATGCCGATACAGGAGGAGTAGGTACAGGGCAGCAGGACAGTGGAGCCGTTCATCGCTTCAAGAAAAGGCACTTTCCCCGTTGAGACCTCCAGCCCACCAACACACCACACCCCTGGAGGGAGGGAGGGAGGGAGGGAGAGGAGGATGGAGAAAGGGAAGGAAGAATAGGAAATAGAAAATGTTGTCTTTTACAAACGGTAAAACAAATGACCTTGGCACACAGGCATTAAAAGGCAAGAAAAGCAAACAGACATAGAGGTCATGATAGAGGTCATGGGTCAGTCGTACTTTTTTACTGCATAGATCTCCTTGGTAGTGAAACAAACATTTGCTGAGGGCAAAAATAACCGAGGGGTTGAAGGAATGTACAAATTTGTCATTAGCACTCTAGGTCAGTGTCCTGCTAGGAGTGCAATTGATGAGTAATGGTCTTCAAAATGTAAGCGGCTCATGAAATAGCTGCTGTCTTCTGTTGGTTTTGTTTTTAAAGGTTTTCAAGTTGTTTTTTTTGACCTTCAACTCCCAACCATCATCACCTCCTGATCACTTCCCTGCAAGTTTCAGGTTTCAATGCATTCAAGTGTTTGAGTTTCTTCAGTAGAAACTGTCACTGTCACTTTTTTTTTGTAAATAAGGCTTGTGTTCTTGTGGAAAGCGTTCAATTCAACTGAGATTATTCCTGCACATTTAAAACTGTTGGCTGGGTGAACCCTGTCTCCCTTCATGTTGATCACAAGGGACTCTGGCGCTACTATTACCCTTCTTCCCTTCCAACAGGAAGCGAGAGCAGAAATGAGAGAATGATGGAGGGAGAAAGAAAGTAAGGAGAAGGGAGAAAGAGAACAAGAAGGAGGAGGAAAGGGGTGAGAGGGTGAGGAAGAGCAGGAAGGAGGGAGGTGCAGAGGGAGAGAAGGGGGAGGTGAAAGGGAATTTAGAAGTTAGGGAAAAGATGAGGAAAGAAGGGAAGAGAGAAGATCAATTCTATATATATTAAAAGTTCTATTGATTTGTCTGCAGTGCATCACTGCCACATCACTGCCATGTACAAATACTGCTGACCCCAAGACAGAGATTAACAGACATACTGACAGACCAAAAACCAGTAATACAAACTGACCATTTTATTTCCAACATGAATAACTTCTGGGCTTGTACTGTGTTGAGTCTGGTCGAAGGGGTTATGGTGGTTGTGCAGTGACAGCTGGTGTGATTCTCAGATTGTTGTTTTGGTGTCACTCACACACCGGGGGCCTATTTATACACACTCTCTCCACACTGACCTGCTCAGGATCACATTACACATGGACAGGGTGCGTACGTGTGTGTGTGTGTGTGTGTCTGTGTGTAGTGGGGGGTTATATCGATATAGGAATGTTGTACCACTTCTTTGCTGCACTGGGAAGACATCAATATTAGCAAAACACCACAACACTATCATCTCTGTGGTATTTGTCACTGTGGAAAAAACTGATTTTTTCCTCCCTAATCAGCTATAGCGGCCTGGGTGTCAAATGCTCTGCACACAGTGAAACCACAATGGGGGTTACACACACAATTATAGTATATATCAGCTAAGTAAAGTAACATCCTTGATCAGTCAATGGGTGAAGATGATAAGGTATGAACATCTGGGAGCAAGACAAAGAACAGATGTTCAAGTGGTTCCTGAAACTAGCATCATCGTTGCTTCCTCCTCCCTCCTCTTGGGCGCTTCCCGCTACCCCTAAGACCCGGGGCTGCCGGACTAAATGCAACACAGCTGCTATTTTTTGACATAATCAGTTTAGGACAGTAACAGCTGCTACGTTTCAAACACACACATGCACACACACACACATACACACAAAACTATCAATACGAAGTGAAGACCTGATTAGAAATGAAGGGTACAGTATGTCATTGTGTCTGGTTCTCTCTAGTCGTCCTCACTCCCCCTCCTCTGCTGTGACTTGACCATTTGAGTTCTCTCTGTTCTTTCCTGTCTCTCTCTTTACTATCTTTTAATGGGTGTTAAGTTTCTTTATGCAGCACTGAACTCTCTCTCTGTCTCTTCCTCTCTCTCTCTGTCTCTCTCTCTCTCTCTCTCTCTCTTCCTCTCAGAACTTGTTCCTCAGGGATGCTATAACTACATAAGAGGAGGAGAGACGTGGAGAACTGGGCCGCTTATAACTAATACATGGATGTTTTGGTGTTTTTCTGTGTATGGGACGGCGGCAGCGTATAGTCAGTGGCAGCCTAAAGGTTAGAGAAGTTCCTTGAGACTGTCAGGGTAAGTAAACGGATAATCCTCTGCCCTCCCTCCACAACTTTTGCCACGGTGCCCTTGAGCAAGGCTCCAGTGGATCTGCTCACTGGCTCAACTCTAATAGACTGGGGTTGTTCTGGGCAACTCCCAGGTGTGAAACTGTATGATACGTAATAAAAGTTTATTTCAAGAAAACATCCACATCCACAGTTCCACTGGAGGCGTGGCATGTGAGGTGGCTCCAGGGCACTTCAGTGGTACCTGGTTAGGGTGGGCTAGCTCTCCACAACACATTTTCCCCACACAGGATAGGGACTTGAACCGCTGACCTTAAACCACGCAAGCTTGCTTCTCCAACTTCACCTTTAATTAGTCTCTTTAATGCCACAGTACATACGTGTACTTACAACTATGGTTCCTTATGAGGTTTATACGTTATTTTCAGTGGGAATACTGAAGGAGATCAAGGGAGAACCTCCATTTATAACAGTACATGCAGCGTATCTGTATCCACACTGGAATCATGATGATCTTTCACACATCTCGGAAGAGTGACCCCCCCCCCCCCCCCCCGCACCTAGAAATAGATTTCACACCTCCCTCATTTTACACCTCTCCTCTGTCCTATCCTCTTCCTCTTTGCTCCCTTTCTCTCCTCTCCTCTCCTCCTTCTATCATTAAAATGTGTCCTCAACACATCCACAGATTCACACAGTACATTATTAGTGTGCGTGGGCTTGGGTCTGTGCGTCTGTGTGTGCGTGCTTACGTACGTACAAAGTTGTATGTATGTATGGTTGTATTTGTATGTGCGTGTGAACAGATGTATTGTGCATTTACATTTATATATGCATGTACGTGTGTGTGTGTGTGTGTGTGTGTGTGTGTGTGTGTGTACAAGAGTAACAGGCTGGGTTGTGAGGTATTTTTAGCTCCACTATCAGATATCTCTTTGCCCCAGTTGGACAACATCAATATCTGAATCACTGAACCTAATGGGAATGAAAGAAACTGACAATGTGTGTGTGTGTGTGTGTGTGTGTGTGTGTGTGTCCTTGGCTGACTGTCAAGGTGAGATGTGGTTTGAAAGTAGGCCAGGGATTGAAGGGTTAATGAATTTCCGAGTGAGGCTGGGGGGGGGCGGGGGGGGCAAGAGGAAGGAAGAATGAGGAGCAGCCTGGAAGGAGTAATAGAGGTAGTCACCAGGGAGGAGCAGAGGGAGGGAGAGGAAGAGGAGAGGGGAGTGAGACGTCCTCTCCAAGGTGAAAGAATGACAGCAGGGCAAAGAATTACAACCGCAGCTAAATAACTGAGTCAGGTGGGGGGTGTGTGTGTGTGTGTGTGTGTGTGTGTGTGTGTGTGTGTGTGTGTGTTGTTTGTTTGCCTGGTTGCTGGTCGTACTAGACATCGCATGTTGGTTGCTAGTTGTTGATGACAAAGCAACGTGCTGTACAATCCCTCGTAGTCACGCACGACACCGCAGGCCAACGCTCGTGAGCAACGTCCGACTGAAGATGAAAGTACATTTCTAAATATGTTTCTATATATGTGATTTTCATACAACACATATCTGCTTGCAGGATCATTTTATGTTTTTTTTAATTTTAAATTAACAATCCTATTCCCTCTTCCTCAGGTTATTTTGAGTTTTTTTGCCTGACAGAGTAGTGAACTTTTCCCCAGCTAGCAGTCTGTCCTCCGACTCCTGTCTGCAGCCCCGTTGTAATGAATGCTTGTAACATCAATTTAAGTGAATGATGAGTGAGACACTTTTAGGCAGAGCAATATAGTGTCAAGGATATAATCTTGTTGTGAGGACCTGACCGTGAGCACAGACCTGACAGTAAATTACTATGATGTATTTCATTTCATATATCGTATCTTTGTGGATTCTGTGTTGCGTTGAAGGTTTAAATGATTTCAATATGAAATGAATGAATGGGGGGGACTGTTGGAATGGAAATGAATACTCTCCATTGTATTCTCCCTTCCTTCCCTTGTCTCAGGCCTTGTCTCACTCACTCAGACTTTTTCTTGGCTTCATCTGCTGGTGTCTAAATGCTGAAGTATTTTGGCAAAAACATGCTGTCCGGATGTGGTTGGGTATGCTATGAATAACTTCAGTCCTGCTATAATGAGTTCGGAGACAGAAAACTTGAGGTTAGCCTTGCCAGCAAACGGGTCGATGGTTTTCAAAATCAATCGATCAATCAGCACTTTTTCACTCCCTGTTCCATCTCCTATTGCTGCAATAACCAAACATATAACTTGCAATCCTTATCACTGAGTATTTACATTGTTGTATTTACATTGATCATTTTAGGATTAAACACACTGCTAAGATAATTTACAGTTATGATGACTTAAGCGTTGTCACCAGGCTTAATGCCAATGGGCTCTTCTTCTCTTTACTTTCATGCAGGAGGAGAGTGATATCGCCTTGAATGGGATGGAGATTGATAACAGAGATAAAATGAATTCATGAATGAATGCATTCCTTATAAAGCCCAGGAATGCATATGAGGAATGAATCATGATGATACATCATTGGTCATGAGTGATGGCTAAACCATCTATTTGCATTGCCTTAAAACACTTCAACTGCATTATTCCCATTAGGACTCACAAGAACTCAAAAGCAATTAAGAACAGAAAACAAAGTGCCCTACTCATTGCAATAGCAACCACCCTAAGGCTGAAACAACACAAATAAAGACACAGGCTCACATCAAACTCCACAGAGCATTAACCCATATAGCCAAAGCCAACATGAAGTTAAACTTAAAGAAATACACCAAAGAAAATCTGGTGTCCTAATATGAATGAAGTGTTAAGGAGAACTACAGAGGATGCAGGCCAGTGTCAGGTTCAACCCCTAATAGGTCACCTATGGCCCCCTATGGCCACCGTACAATGAATGTCACAGTTCTATCGTTCTACATAAAAAGCATTTGGGAAATGTAATTTTTAATGAACCGTTGTGCTGCTTCTTCTGGCTGTCTGCGCTAGTTAGCTTGATGGTGCATGACAAATGTTTGCCATTTGAAATGCTGTGAAAGGTTGTGATAATGAACCTTAATTGCGCCAAGAAAAATACCGACCCAGAAATGTTGCTGAGTTGAAGAGTACACGACTAGAGTATTAGTCTGAGTATTCAGAAGAAGACAGTCAGAAGACGTGCTTCTGTAAATAAAAAAGATTGACAGAGCAGTCAGATCCGTTTACCATTATGTGATGATGTGCGTGACCTGCATCATCTGCTTTTGTTTGCAGAGAAACAGTTCTGAACCTTTATAATAGGAGAACCGGATGTCACACAGCTCTGAAAATATGCTCCCAGAATCTTTACAGCCAATCCCACAACATGATAGACTGAGAGGCTTTCCATTTGAGTTGTGGTTTATAGAGTTAAACATGAAAAATGCTGCGTGTATGTATTGACCACTGACATTTCAGCACAAGTGCTACCGACATTTCAGCACAATGATCCTGCCCACCCTAAAGAACCCTGTACCAAAACGTTAGTAGTGAATAAATGTTTCTTTCTTCATTTGTACTCTTGGTATAACCTGCTTCTGAGAACCTGCGTGCTTTTTCCTCTCTTAAATTAATATTATATAAACTAGCTATGTTATATTTCATATACACCAGTCATGTTTCATTATAAGTCATCGACAGCTGTATGAAAAAGTCTGCGCACCATTTGACTTTGAAACGTCTGAAGTGAAAAGAAACGTTTGTGAAGGTATAGAATTGAAATAATGTAGAGACATCCTGTGATTCATTTGGGCTAAATGATGTCACTGGTAAATATGTATTCATCTAAATTGTATTACTTACTAGTTTCTCCACTAGTTTCTTAATGGCTTTGAACAATAATTTACCTTAAAATTGTTCTAATTCTTTTAGCTCTTTTTGCCATCAAAGCTGATATTAGCTCTCTTCAGTATTTCCCCCGTGGGATTTTAGGGTGCAGGATGGGATTTAGGAAATCTGCATGACATGGAATGTGTAAAAAAACAACATCACGACTGCTTCTTCACGACTACACACACACACACAAACACACACACACACACACACACAAAAGCAAACACATTTGGCGTACACTGCTGTAGCCTAAGAATCAAAAACCTTTTGTTATATTTCCAGTTATTTTCTATCTATCTATCTATCTATCTATCTATCTATCTATCTATCTATCTATCTATCTATGCGTGATGCTAATTACATAGTAGACAGTCCTGCAGTGCCTTCAAAATGTCGTTTTTCCTTAAAAATGACACTTTTTGAGGCACATTTTAATTTTTCATGCATGAAGGGTTAAACAAGCTTTATGATTAGCACTACGTCTGTTTACTGAAATACAAATACCTACAGCCCAACCAAAAAAGTCAGCCATCTAGCCAGTTGTCCAGCCAGTGAGTCAGGCAGCCAGCCAGCCGCCCAGCCAAAAACCCATCCTGTTTGTCAACCAGCTAACTAACCAGCCAAGTTCTGATTAGCTTAGGGTTGAACGTTAACGACCACCATTCTCCCAGTACAGCAACAAGTAAACCTCACCTGTGACATCCCCACACATATAAGTCCGTCGGGTGTAGAGACAGAGAGAGAGACAGAGAGAGAGAGAGAGAGAGAGAGAGAGAGCAGGTTGATGAGACAGGAGCAGTAAAACAGACAGAAGGAACGACAGAGCAGCAGTATGGAGCAATAAAAAGGCGGGGGTGGGGGTGTTCACAGTGACAGCAGTGAACCGTCCACCCAGACGGGCAAAAAACACAGGAAAAAAAGGGGTAGAGGAAAAGATGAAGGTGTGGAGGGGATAGAAGCAAGCGTAGAGGTATAGACAAATAGAGGAATTCACAAAACAGATAGACAGAGGAATCGAAGTGCAAGGTCCTGGCATAATCTAGAGGTGCAGAAGTAGCGGAGTGAGGAAGGACGGGGGAGTTAAAGGTATAGAGAGAAGTATAACTCACCCAGCAGCAGTGTAACTACCAGACCAGCATGAAGCAGATCCCCCGATCTCAGTCGGCTGGAGACACTCAAACCGGTGCTGTCCGCCGACGCCATGACACCACCTGTCTATCTGTCAGTCTGTGTTCTTGTCTGTCTGTCTCTGTGTGTGTGTATGTGTGTGTGTGTGACTCTGTCTGTAAATTTGTATGCCTGTCTGCCAGTTTGTCCCGTCTGCAGTCAGTCCAATCTATGTAAACGTGTGTGTGTGTGTGTGTGTGTGTGTGTGTGTCTTCAATATGTGTGTGTTTGTCCTATGTGTCTCTAGAACGAGGTGGGACACTGAGCCGGTGCAGCTGAAGGCAGAGTCTGAAGTCTCTGCTCTCAGTCCCTCCCTCTTCTCTCCTCCTCTGCACTCTGTCCCAGGAATGAACAGAGGGAGGAAGCACAGAGAGAGGAGGATGGGTTCCTTCAGCGAGCTCTCTCCCGTCCAGTTGCCCAGGAAGACAGAGGGAAAGACAGAAAGACAGATGGAAGAATGCAGCAGTTTCTCTCTCTCCCTCCCGCCCTCTCCCTCTCTCTCTCTCTCTCTCTGTCTCTGGCGGTGACTCGGTGGTGATTATCCAGCAAGGCAGATTGTGAGGTGAGAGGCAGCGAGGAAAGGAGAGCGGTGGCGGTACAGCAGTACAGTGTCAGACAGCTCCACAGCTCCAGCAGCAGCAGCAGCAGCCAAGGAAGCAGGCTGGCCGACAAGCCCCACAGTGGGAGACATGGGCTGGGGGGGGTTGTTGTGGGGGCGGTGGGGGTGGAGAGAGGCACAGAGGGAGACTGGAGCAGAGCCAGCAGCCAGGCAGAAAAGCAGCAAGCGCGTGTCTCCCCGTCCGACACAGGGAGGAATGAGCGGGAGAGCTACTGCAGAGGTAGAGGGAGAGAGACAGAGAGGGAGAGAGAGAGAGAGAGAAGGAGGGGTGAAGTGAAATGGAGGAGGAGGGGGGGTTATAACTGTTATCTCACACACACACACGCACACACTAAACACACACAGTAAGGCTGAGTCAGCCTTACTCCAGAGGGTCTCAGACACAGGATGGGCTCTTCACCAGCGCCACATACCCCCGTACCACTCTCTCCTCCGGTTTCACTCCTCTCCCCTGTCTTGGTCTTACTGTATTTCTCTGTGCTGGCAGGCTGCGTACAACATGCAGTGTCAAAATGTGATCACGCTCATTTGCGTTGTGTGAGTTTTCCATCAAATAGCCATTTTTTCCTCCCTCTCTCTCTTGGGACTTGCTTTTAATGAAAGGATTTGGGTTTGGTGCATGCTTGCTGCAGAGTTTGTTAAAGGGGATACTTATTACAAGATACTGCATTGCAAGTGTATTATAAGCATATACACCTACATTTTTTTACAAAATTACTTCTGACAATTGAATGCATTATAATGCATCATGACACTGTAACCGTAACCTGTAGTCTTTCCTCATTTTCTTCTTTACTTAGAGAGTCACCTTTCAGCATTGGAAGTTTAGCTGGTTAGCTTGGTACCAGTCCTTACAGCTACCACTCTGTCATCGGTATGAACCTATATATTGTCATTCCTGTAGGAGGGATTATAAATTTAGTTTAGTTTTAATGTGTAATTGACAATAACATATTGACCACATGAATCTCTGTGATGACAGTGTTATGACGTTGTTATTATTTGCCCCCAAAGGTTTTTGTGCACTGTATATTGTTAAAACATACAATGCACAAAAACCTTTTGTTCTATGATCTTTTGTTTCCTTTCCTTTCCTTTCCTTTCCTTTCCTTTCCTCCATATCTGTCACTACAGACATGATGGATGCTTGACCCCCTCCCCTAACACTAACACACACAAACGCTCATGCACGTTCATGCACACGCACACACACAATGTCAGGTGATTCATCTGAAGGCATTTGATGTCATGACCAGGTTCAACTGTACACTGTAAAAAAAAATCCTAATTTTACAGAAAAAATATCTACATTTTTAAAGTAGTTTTGTTTTTTTAAAATGTATACAAAACTCTGTAAAATTATGGACATTATCTGTAAATGAACAACCCAACTGTTATTTTAAGTATTATGCCAATAATGACAAATTACATTTATTTCTCATTTTTGTACAGACAAATTACTATATTATTTATACAGTATTTTTCTGCTTTCTTAAATTACATACAAATGTATGTAAAATTACAATAATTATCTGTAATTAAATACGTAGCTCATTATATAAAGGTTTATGTCCATACTAACAATTTAACGTTTTTCTTTGTAATTTTAATGTAAATCTTATTAGTTTTATATTTATGTGTACTTTTACATTCAAACTCTGTAATTCTGGATACAAATTTAGCAAACATTTTTCATTACATCAAACATAATGCATAGTCTTTTTTTAAAGAGTACAAAGCTGTACTGCTCTCGAGGTTGAAACTGCGCCTCTGGCCACAACATGCCAGTGATGTCACAGTGAGTAAAAGCACATACATGCCAATGAATCTGACAAAAGTAAAATGAGTAAAGGCAAAGTCAGGAAAACAATACATTGCAATAGTCCAGGCAGGAAGTAGTAGAAGCAAGAATGATAAGCTTTAAGTACTTTAGAGCAGCAACATGCTTGAAAGTTTCAACCTCAAGACAGCAGTGTAGCAGAAATGTTTTGCCATATGTGATTTAGTGTGGACTTCTATTAAAAGTGTTCACAGTCGGCAAGGCTTCAGAACGGAGAATAACACAAATGACAGTGAAGCAACAAACACCCTTTATTTTTAGTCAAAGCCTAAAAGGCATATTACAAAATAAAGCCTTCTTATATTAACATTTCCTTGGTGTTAACACTCCTGGACAAACCAGGGAAAAATCAAGGAACATGGACAAACAAATAAATATAGCTCTAATGCTATTAACACTCCTGGCCAAACTGGGGGACATCAAGTAGCATCAAGAAACAAAAACAGCTCTCATGGCAACGTCCATATTGTGCTTCTGTATTGCATTATACGGGGGCTGGGGGGGATCCAGGGAGACCCTCTTTACAAAACTCTTTCAAACATCAGATATCTGTAAGGAAAGAGAAGAAAGAAATGTGAGTTTGATTAGACCACAATTTTAGAATTGTTGTTTCTTTCCTCTACACAAACTGGTGTTTTATATCAAAAAGTATTTTTCACCATTTTATCAATGCCAATACATGATTTAGTAGAAGTCATCCGAGACGTAGTCCAAGGTGTTCCACTCGTAATAGTAGGTGAAGATGATTGCTATAGTTTACGTCAAACAATCGAACAATCAATCTTCAGTTTAACTCTCAATTTCCAAGAGTCACTCCATGTGGATGAACATGAAATTATTTCAATTGTTAGGGTGAACCTAAATAACACAAAGACGCATTCATGTCAGTCAATATCATTCACATATAATTTTCACTTATTCTTCTGTCTAGTGAGTCAATCCTAATCTTGTTGCAATCATAATCTAAAAAGGTTTCTACTGACTTTGAGAATATTTGCTTTATATAAAGACAGTCATGCTACACAACTAGATGGGACCACGTAGAACCAGTTACAGATATGGATCCATGTATTTTGTAAGTCTCTGAAAGATGTCATACATGCTGCTTAGAACTGTATACTTTATATGAAACTGTGAATATTTATCAGCTGCTCACGGCTATTGTTTTACTTACGTTTAATCCAGGCCATACATTTTCTGATTTCTATTGGCTTCAGGACTCCTTGAAGGTCAGCTGTGTCCACATACTTCAGGTCCTCAGCTGAACAGACCCCAAGGTTTTTGATCTCCTCCACTACTTGCTGTATAACATCCTCTTGGCTGAACACAGAACTGAGGGATGACTGCAAGATGACTGAAAGATGAGTTATTGTATAGTGCAGAGGTGGGCAATCATGTGCCATGGAGGGCCGAGAGGTGATTTCACTGATTAACACACCTTCAACCAGAGAGGAGGGACTAATCAGTGAAATCACCTGGTGTAGTCTTTGGTTGGAGTGAAAACTTGCATACTCTCGGCCCTCCATGGCACGATTGCCCACCCCTGGTTTAGTGGAGATCAGATTGTGGATTACACATTACACCACAATTACCATATGTTACCTTGGCTAATATACTAATATACTATAATTTCTACACTGAAATTCAACTAGTACCTAAAATAATTGCGAACCTCAACACTGATCAACAACACTGTGCTTAAGAGATATGACTTTATGTCCATTCAGACTGTACAGGGGCAATGGGTAGAAATCCAGGCAGTGTTCTGTATTTATGCAGTGCATATCCTCAGCTGCTTGTTTGACTTCATAGAGTCCATACTCTGACAAATACAATGAAGTGTGTGGTGTCACCAGAAAGCACACCTCTTTGTCATCTTTAATCAAAACAAGCTCAATCTGACTAAACTTGATTGACTCATCAGACTCACGTTTTAGGCAGAGAAAAGAGTGAGATGTGACATACCAATGGCTGTGGTCAGCCAACTCTCTTCATCGTCTAAAGCAGTGTTTCTCAAAGTGTGGGGCGCGCCCCCCCGGGGGGCGCAGAGGCACTCCGAGTCACTGAGTGAAGATTTGTTGTTTTGCAAGTACGTCAAAAGCAGAGCGACAGCTGATGAGCTCTTCAATATTCTTGACAGTTACCTGACAGAACATGGACTGAAATGGGATAACTGTGTGGGCTTTTGCTCAGACGGCGCACAGACCATGGCAGGGAAAAGGAGGGGACTGCAGGCACTTATCAAGAGGGTCTCGCCAAATGCGCAATGGACACACTGTGTCATTCATAGAGAGGCGTTAGCGTCAAGGCAGCTTAGCCCTGAGCTAAACAAGGTTTTGACCGAAGTTATTAGTGTGGTCAATTTCATTAAAACCCGACCCCTGAAAGCGCGCATGTTCTCTGCACTTTGTGAGGAGATGGGAGCTGAACATTCTGCTGTGCTGTTTCACAGCGAGGCAAGGTGGCTCTCGCGAGGGAAAGTGTTATCGCGAGTCTTTGAACTCAGAGAGGAGATTCGGGTGTTCTTGGAGGAGGAGAGCATGCATGAAGCTGCAAGCAAGTTCAGTGATGAACAATTCCTGATGAAACTGGCCTATCTCAGCGATGTATTTGGAAAGCTGAATGAATTAAATCTTCAGCTTCAAGGCAAAGACAAGCACCTACCTGACCTGGCAGACAAGATCAGTGCATTCACTCGAAAGCTGGAGGTGTGGGGCAGGCGCCTTGATCAAGGAAATACTGATTCCTTTGAGAATCTGACTGAATTTGCTGAAAGCAGTGATTGTGAAGCCACCACAGTGATCCCCTGTCTCAAGCAACACATCTCTTCCCTGAGAGGATTTTTCCAAAAATACTTCCCAAACAACAGTGCTCAGTATGACTGGGTGATGGATCCATTCAATGCAGCAGGTTGGTATTTTATTTTATTGACTGACTAATTATGACTATGACTATTTGTGCTCTGCATACATTTTATTTATGCTGTATGTATGCTACTTACTAACTGGAATAGATTGTTGTAAAACTGAATTTTGTTGTGTTTAATATGCAATTAATTACAAATAAAGTATCTATCTATCTGCAGCACCTGCCGATTTCAGCTCTGCTGAAGAGGACCAACTCATCGAGATGACATCTGACTCCACCCTGAGGCTGAGGTTTCAAGCTCAGACACTGAGTGCATTCTGGCTTGGTGTGGAGAGGGAGCATCCACTCAGGGCAGAGGGCTGTGGGCATCCTTCTTCCCTTCGCCACATCCTATCTCTGTGAGATTGGCTTTTCAGCTGTTGCTTCACTGAAAACAAAGTACAGATCTAAGCTCAACATTGCACATGACTTGAGAGTGGCCGTATCAAGCCTGCAACCCCATTTTGAAAAAATGTGCAGTGCAAAACAGGCTCATTGCAGCCACTAATGGTGTGATAAGACTCACACATTGACTTGTTCATCTTGTTCTTTGGCCAAATAACTGCATTTTCTCCTTTTTTTGCACTGATTGCAAAGTTATTGCACAATTTCATAGGATTTTTCTATATTTTTGCACACAGTCTGAGTGTCTATTGAACTGTATTGTTATGTATGTTATTGTTCTAGCAAAGCGATTTTTTTCCTCTGTTTTTGAAAGAGCACACATATTTATGGAGTACTGTTATTTTTACTGATGGAGCATGTTATTGTTAAATGGTTGCACGATTTGACTGCTCATCATATTGATTTTATTTCAATAAATTTAAACTTGGCTCATTTCATGACTATTTTGTTGGGGCGAGGGGGGGCCTAAAAAATTTTTGTCCGCCAAAGGGGGGCCTGACAGAAAAAGTTTGAGAACCACTGGTCTAAGGCAAGAAGTGTTCTGAAGAGTGGCGCGCTGTGTATCGTCACCTGTAGCCAGTGGGAAAAAATACAGTACATGCAATTGTAGTCATCTGTATGAACTTGAAATGCAGCAAACAACTCGGCACAACAAGAAATGCCTAAGTATTACGGGGGGGGGGGGAAATCCCCCATAAACCATGAACTAAGACGTTTACTTTAAACTATTAGCTAACAGTTGGTGCACATGGTCAAAATGTGCTGATGCCTATGTGGTAACATTACTTAGCTAGCGAGCTAACGTTAGCTTTATGAAGCCACCGTCGATAAACATTTCTAGTCTTATATGCACTGTAGTTAGACCTATTTCTTACCTTATTCTCCACTTGGGGAAGTACCAAACAATGTGAAAACAGCGAAAAAGTTTGTCGAAGAGTGTCGAAGGAAATACCGCGTAGGCAATGCTCTCTCTGTAGAGGATCTGTTAGTGACTGTAGCGTAGCCAGTGGGGGGGGGGGGGGGAAACAGCACGGCAGATTCAATTCCTATTGGTCTGCTTGTTGATGGGTAAAACTTAATTACCAGTTAGCAAATTTAGAATTCGGATGATGCTGAAAAAACAATGACCATTGCACAATAAAAAGTTAAGAGTGGGTTAACATTTATAAATCCCAATGTAGATTAAAAATAATTTCTATTCATTGTGTTACATTAAACTGGAATAGGCCTTTATCTGCTGGTCAGAAAACTGAAAATGACAATGCTATGAAAAACCATATGATTTCCACATTCTTGAAATTGTGCGAGTAAAAAATATTATTGATACTTTTGATATTTTGCTTAAATCAAGTTAAGTCAAGTCAACTTTATTTATATAGCGCTTTAACACAACACAGTTGATCCAATGTGCTTTACAGAGAAAATGGTGAACAGAGATGAGAAAAGCATACATCCTTACACACTCAAACTCCCCACAAACCACTCATCCACATTCACAAACACACTCATATGGCATACAACCAGCTTAAAGTGTTTGTTATTACGTTATCTGATCAGAATGTGAATTTGTTATGTACATAGAAATCATATGGTCATATCAATGCCCTGTGGAAGTGTGTGTGAGAGAAAAATACAGTGAGGCAAGTCACACTGAGGCATACACTGGATACACTGGAAAGCAGGGAAATAGTCTATCACAGAGCTAACACATACAACATTCAAACCTATGGACAATTTAGAGTCCTCAATTCATCAAATGTGCATGTCTTTGTACTATGGAAATCAGAGTCCCTGGAAGAAACACAAGGAGAACATGCAAGCAACACCCAGAAAGGACCAGGGTTGAAGTTGAACCCAGGTCCTTCTTGCTGTGAGGTGACAGTGCTAACCACTGAGCCATCATGCCGCTGCAAGCACTAATACATGTGCCATTCAAGTACCACATTACTACAGTGTTGAAATGAATGATAATGCTTGCATTATCAAACTGCACAATTGCTGTTGAATTGACCTTGCTGGTCAGACAGCAAGGCTAACCAGGGTTCATGGCGGAACATAGCTCTGGTTTAGGGCCAATCCATACAAACATTGTCTTTGCTTCCATCAATAACTAAAATACATTAAAGACAGTCACTGTCTACAGTGAGAAGTTCAACAATTTCAATTTACATTGTCCCATATCAGGGATGGCTAATGGCCTAACCACTGCAGTCAACACCTTGGACCTGGCTGGCCTTGAGCTAGGCAGAACAATAAAGACAAGAAGAGGGGGAAATGGCTTTGCAAAGGACTGACTCACTCCATGCAGTTAAATAAAAGTCTGAAGACAAATGTTGTAACTTGTATGGAATTATGGCAATGTTGGCAAATGAGTGTTGCTGTGGGCAGAGGCTTAAGCCTAAACTAACAGGCCGTGTAACACTGCAACACAGTGAAGTGGAAAATGTCATTGTCATGTGTGCACAGTTGGCATTTGGGCATAAGAGTGGTTCTAAAGGATAGGTCAAGGATAAACCTATAGGTATTAATAAAACTTTACCATACATTAATATATTTTTATTCACACACTGCAATGAAAACACCATTTGACCAATTAATTAAATATAACAGCCTACAAATATAACTAAATACACACATTTCTTTTCTTTCTTTTAAAACAAGTCATCTTTTCCTATAGTTGCTATGTTACCACGCTGAAACAATTGCTATTGGCTGTCTCATCGTGTTGCTTTGAGCATGATTGGTTAATCTGACTGTCATCCAGGAAATTGGCCAATGACAACTGTGCGCGCCTCTCACCGGTCAAATTTGAAAATACGTCTGTTTGAGTGGGTGTGCTGCTGCTGGGCATCCACACTGCTACTCGGTCGGTCCACTAGTAATGGCTGTTACCTGGATGATTACCTGGATTATTTTACATCTGCCTGCCAAATTCTTATTTTGAGCGAATTGAGTTGTGTAACGTCAACGGAGAACAAAAGACTGGACTATGGACACGGAGGAAGGGTCACACGGGATCTGTTTGGTCTCCTAAGTAATGTAACATCAGGTAAGAAAACATTTTCCCTGTTATTTTCTGTAACAACCTAACGTAACGTTATGTTTTGTGTTCATATCCTATCCTGGGTTTATGTAGCCCAGTCTAAAAATATTTCAACTGTAACGTTGTCTATTAACAGTTAACAGTTAGTATTGAATTTCGTTTACAAAGGTCTTACATTTTTTTCTTGTCCTTTCGTAGGATCAAAGAAATACCGTAACGTCATAAATAACTGTCAAATGTATAAAATGTTTTGTGTGTAACGTTACAATTTACTCTGTTTGGTGTTTCTTGGACATTACGACAGTACAGGTAATGTTTACGTCAGTGTATTGACGCGCTTGACCGTGGAGTGTGCTGCTAACAAGCTAGCTCGTCGCCTCAGAATGGGCAAGTGTCGTTTTAAGGGCCTTTCACATGATCCGCGCAAAGCGTCGGCATCAACGTCAGGTTGGACGAGACTCCTTCACAGGATCAGCGTCACCCGCATCAGCCGGTGACCGTAGCTAACCACATCGCCAATGATCATACTAGCACAGCCATAGAAGTGAATATAGACTGGCTGCATATACGACCTGTACTAAACTGTCAACCAACCTGGTAGTCCCGTCTGTAAACCGACATCATTCCATGATACAGACTTTTTAGTCAGATCATGGTATGATTTAAGGTCATGTTGTATAATTCGGGATGCTCCGACACACATAAAACAAGTTTCTCTTATATAATTCTTTTTTTTTCTCGCGGCTATGATAT
Organism: Hoplostethus atlanticus; assembly: GCA_034670405.1. Lineage (NCBI taxonomy): Eukaryota > Metazoa > Chordata > Actinopteri > Trachichthyiformes > Trachichthyidae > Hoplostethus > Hoplostethus atlanticus. Next base: position 3,161,350 of record JAXDDX010000003.1, on the reverse strand, counting down.
CAAACGCTTCTCTTTCCCACTGCTCTCTATCTCTAACCCGATCACTAATGAATAGCAAACTAAGAGCTATTGGATTCCAGTGATTGGTTGCGCGTCGCGAAGGTCAAAGTTGAATATAGTTGAACTTTGAGCGCAGCGCCAGGGGGTCTCCCAGTGTCTGTGCCCAGGGCGCAGAACGCAGAGGGCGGCGGCGACGCTTGCCAAATAGGAAATGAATGCCAGCGCCGAGCGTTTTTGTCGCTACTTGGTAAATAATTATTTTCTAGGGCTTAAAATCCATACTGATTTTCCATTATATCCTTCATACTTTTGCCCCTATGGCCGTGAAGTTGGCATTAAATTTCATTCTAAGTGGTATTAAAAAGGTCTTAAAAAGTCTTAAATGTAACTTGGAGAATCCTGGGGGTACCCTGTAGTTAAGTAAATTAGCTACAGGTAGCTTGTTGGCATGATTCGTGTCTCCCAGCCAGCAAAACGTAGTATTGAATGTGGTTTAGTCGGAAGGTTTTGCTTGTTCTGTTTGCAGCAAATCTTTGTCATGGCATTAATAACGTTACAGTTGTGTGTTTCTGAGTTAATCTAATTTACGGCCTACCTATAATGTTGTTATAACGTAATTGTCCCGTTCAGCACTGGTGGAGGCAAATGAATTTGAGAGGTAAAGTAACGTTAATGTTTACATGCTTGTATTATGATGTTAGCAGTTTTGGTGAGTGGTGACATTGCTACCGCCTTCCTCTGTTTAAATCAGTAATGGACCAAATCTGAAAATATTCATTGAAAAATTATAATGTAGCCTAACTTACATTTATGATCGCATCGTGTGTGTGAGAGAGAGACGACTGGTATGCTCTAAGGCTACATCCATACTAATACGTTTTCGTTTTAAAACTAAAGCGATCTCTGTCCACAACAAGCGTTTTAGCACCGTTTCAGAAATGATCTCCCTATTCTATTCTATTCTATTCTATTCTATTCACTGATACTTCTTATTCTAATTCCAGAGACATGCTCATCAAGGCAAGGTGATGATTGTCAGAGGGAAAAGTAAGTAAAAAAACAAAACATACTACAGGTTGTTCCTCAGAGGATGAATGTGAAGAAGAAAACGAAAGATGTGAATGTTTTCTAGGTGTTTATTGTAATATAAATCATACTATTTGCCCCATTTAATCATCTGGTGTTCCTTAACTAGTTGAGAAATTAGTAAAACAAAGGAATTTGACCTATTGACCTATTCTGTCTCTGTCCAGTCAGATAGTCTTTGCAAAAGGGCAAATGCAGCCTCTGCCGAGATCCAGAACTGCCTGGTGTGTTGCTGTGATGCATTGTGGGGTTGTTAGTTTCAACAACTTCACTTCAGGCCTTCATTCAGCCTTGCAGATAGCATCCTTTCCCTCTTCTCACACACATCCAAACACACATATTGACACATGGTATAAACAGATTAATTTACTCAATGGTGTTAAATATTTTCAGTTTGATCTGAAGTTAATGTAAACATTGGTGTGTGTAGGGTAGATGGCAGATACCATAAACCACCCCAAGAAATTAAATGTACATAGTTGGCAAACAGTGCCACCATGTACAATGACTGGTGGTATGGTAAATTAACAGTCACTGCATCTGTAAACTCATTGTAGCACAACTACAATAAGCATACACATTTGACTGTTGAGGAGTACTGTTGTATTTATTTGACCAGAAAAAAAATATATATTAAAGGTATGGTGTGCAGTTACTGATTTCTCAACAGTATGGAAGTTATTAATTAATGAGAACCATGTCCAATATTCCAAGGTAACAGCTCTGAGATATAATTGACAATATTTTTCACTGTGTCCAACTGTATTTCACACAGCAAAGGACCCACAGCAGTGCGTCACCTGTGAGATCATGAGAAGGCTGAAGAACCAGGAGTGAGAAGATATCACCGGATGGTGATTTTTATAATGCATTCCTATAGGGCCAAAAAATTGCAAATTAAATTAAATTGCAGAAAAAGTAAAAGTGTAATCAAAAATTTGAATGACCGATCGTGATTCCAGACTATGCTGGATTTTTCAAAGTTTGAACGGCGTTGATTGCTTTGGGCGGAAGAAGAGGGAATAATGAGTCTGCTTGCTTCAGCAAAGCACACATATGTTCTCGTACTTACTTATTTATAATAATATTTCCTCTTCTTCCACCCAAAACATAAGCGCTCAACTACTTTCACACCATTTATGCTATCAACACCGTTCAGACTTTGAAAAATTCAGCATAGTCTGAGTCAGAGACTGTCAAATGTGTCCCTGGCTGTCTTTCACAATGTCCAGAGACCAGAGACTCAGTTTGTGGTTTACTGATGGATGAATGAATAGAAAACACAAAGCTGGACATGAAATATGTCTACATTTTGATTTGATGGAGAAAGTTTCCATACAAATAATTATTACAACTAGTTATACTTTTAATACTTTCAATATGTTTAATACTTACATTTTTCAATACTATTACTACTACTAGAGCTGTAAATGCTACTACTATTTGTGCTAATACTACTACTACTGCTACAACCTTTGCTACTACTACTGCTGTTACTACTCCTGCTACTACATCTACTACTACTTCTACTTCTGCTAATACTTCAACTACTACTACTTCTACTGCAGCTATTACTAACAACCAGGGTCACATTTGACAGTCTCTGTCTCTCTCTGGGGGCTGTCAAATGTGACCCTGGCTGTCTTTGACAATGTCCACAGACCAGAGACTCAGTTTGTGGTTTACTGATGACTGAATAGAACACAAACCACTACTTCTGCTAATACTTCAACTATTGCTACTTCTGCTACTACTACTTCAGCTAATACTTCTACTTCTGCTACTACTACGTCAGCTAATACTTCTACTTCTGCTACTACTACTGCTGGTGCTGCTATTACTTCTGCTTTTACTACTTCTACTACTACGATTCCTTAACACAGGATCTTCCTGATTGAATTGACTTTTTAAAAAAACATTTTGAAGCTGAAGCAAGCACACAAATTTTCTTGAATACTTATGTCAATGTGATATACGTTTTTCCTTTTTAATAAATTTGCAAAAATTTCTTTGTCATTATGGGGTATTGAGTGTAGATTGATGAGGGAAAAAAATATTTAAACGATTTTAGCATAAGGCTGCAACATAACAATGTGGAAAAAGGTGAAGGGGTCTGAATACTTTCTGAATGCACTGTATGTGTAGCTGCCTGTTTCTTTCTGAGTAATTTTTACATTCCCTTTTCCAACCCTGATAACTGCTAATGATAAGAAACTTGTTTACATTTTTTAGATCAAGCATTGGAACAAGATTTACGGGGGAGAACAGGCACCCAACAGAGAGACAAACCCATCACTAAGTAAGTATCAACTGCAGTATATAAGACAAGATATTAGTCCATTATAACCACTATTTCTAAACCTTACATTGTGATTAATATATGTAGTATTAAGTATGATTTCGGTACAGACAATTTAAATACAGTTTGTAAGCTTGTTTAAAGTAATGGTAAAAAATGAAATCCTACTTTTTAAGGACTTTTCAGTGAATCTTAGTGTGTCCTTTTTTTTCCTCTCCCCCCCAGATGCACCAAGGATCCAGCTGAATACTGGCAATTTGGAGGAGGATTGTTCTTTATCTTGTCACTTCTGGTACAGATTCATTGACATTTTGTGGTATGTTTTGATTTTACTTATTAATACATTGTATAGTTAGGATTCTGAATTAAAAGACAGTGTAATGTTTGTCCACATATATTATCAGAACTATACGGAGCCCCCAGGGGTCAGGAGAATATTGTGGAAAATATAAAACTGAATTGGAAAATACAAGCTAAAAAACAACAGACCACAACCCCCTCAGCTCAACAGCACAATTTGTTGCTTTCTCCACCTGTTTCAAAGGTGAAATCATGACCTCATCATGATAGTAACCCTAACAGAGAAGATAGACACATGGAGAAATGCCATTTTTAGTTTTTCAATTCCTCCTGGGGGGCTCTGAAGAACTGTTTGTGAATAATTGGTTGATATTGTAAATTTACATCTGAATACATTAAATAAAAGTGTTTTAGAATCAATAGTGGTGTGTACTTTATTTGTAATTAAGTTTCCAACCCCACTTTAATTGAAACAGTGAAAATCTTGTAGATGTATCAATTTATTTTGTACTGTAATTCTACAAGGTGTTTGATCGTAATAATTCAGGAAAAATCTGTAAAATAACAGTGTTTCACTGCAGAACCTTTAGTGCTATCACTTTATTGAAGGTGTTTGATCGTAATAATTTGGGAAAAATCTGTAAAATAACAGTGTTTCTCTGCAGAACTTTTAGTGCTATCACTTTATTGAAGGTGTTTGATCGTAGTAATTTGGGAAAAATCTGTAAAATAACAGTGTTTTGCTGCAGAACTTTTAGTGCTCTCACTTTATTGAAGGTGTTTGATCGTAATAATTTGGGAAAAATCTGTAAAATAACAGTGTTTTGCTGCAGAACTTTTAGTACTATCACTTTTATTGAAGGTGTTTGATCGTAATAATTCAGGAAAAATCTGTAAAATAACAGTGTTTTGCTGCAGAACTTTTAGTACTATCACTTTATTGAAGGTGTTTGATCGTAATAATTCAGGAAAAATCTGTAAAATAACAGTGTTTCTCTGCAAAACCGTTAATGAAAAATTCTATAAATTTATTGGTTTTGCACTTTATTTGAATTAGGATATTTTACTTTAATTTTACGGTTTTTGTTTGGCAGCCATTGCTGCCAGTCATTTGACCGTTTTTTTACGATTTATTTTTTTACAGTGTATGTGTTATAGATATTGAGATACATACCTAGATGCAGCAAGCCAGATAGATAGATAGATAGATAGATAGATAGATAGATAGATAGAAATGTGTGCACATTGACACACATTTACACAGTTACCACACACACACACACACACACACACACACACCTGCCTCTGGACAGGGTGACCTTGGATGCTGTGTGTTGAAAAAAGGCGGAGCTACAGAGGACATTACACTGATGAGACCTGGAGAGGAGAGGAGAGGAGAGGAGAGGAGAGAGTGCGGACAGTTGGGGATGTGGAAGGAGGGAAGGGAAGGGAAGAGAAGAGGGCAGAGAAGTTCAAGGAGAGGAAAGACGGGAAGAGCAGTGGAGGAGGGGAGGAAAGAGGGGAAAGGGAGTAGGAGAGAAGGTTGTGGGAGGTGACAGGAGGGAGGGGAGGAGAGATGGGGGAGGCAAAGGAGGGAGGTAAGCAGAGAGCAGCAGGGAGGGAGGGAGGGAGTGGAGGATCTGTTTCTGGGACGGCCAAGGCAGCGAAATGCTGCAGTGAAGCCACAGAGCTGAGCCGGTCCGAACACAGCTACTGAGCTCTCAGCCCCTTCCTGACTTCCACCGTTTCCTCTCTCCACACCTCCATCTTCTGCCTCTCACCGCCTCCTCTTCCCGCTCTGATTAACCTGCCTCTCACCCCTCGCTTCGCCCTGCTACATCCCTCCCCCTCTCTCTTTCTCTCCCCCTCACTCTCTCTCTCTCTCTCCCGCTCTCTCTCTTTCTCTGCACCAGCTGGTGAGTGAGCAGATTTCAGAAAGCGTCCTGAGTGGAGGATGAGGAGTGGGGTGGGCCTCTCCACCTCTCCTTCTTTTCATCTGTCCTTGTTCTTTTTCTTCATCTCAGCGGGTCCATCCATCTTCACTCCTTTCCCGTCCTCCTCCTCCTCTCTCTCTTTACCTTTTTACTCCTTTTTTTTAAACGTACATATGTATTGTTTTGTGCTTGTAACCCTCTTTTCCGTCTTTTCTCGCCATCCTCTTCCTCTCCTTTTTCCACCCAAACTCTGTTGTCCCTGCGGTTTGTGCGGCTGTTGTCTGTCTGTTTGTCCGTCCGTCCGTCTGTTGGTGGGGAACTAGGACCATCAAAAGGTGAGTCCTGTCTGAAGTTAAGAGCAGCTCTGCAGTACACACACACACACACACACACACACACACACACACACACAATCCCCATTCCATTCAATGAAACCTGAATGGAACATGCAGCTGGCCTCTTGGTAGAGGTTTTCTGTTGGAGGCTTGTGTGTGATGCAGCCTCATGTGTGCTGTTGGTTTGGTATTGGCTAGAAGTGGAGAGGGTGGTTTGAAACTGGCAATGGTTTGTTTTGATGTTGGCTAGATTTTGGCTTGGTGTTGACTTTGAGTCCGGCTGGCTAGATGTTGAATAGATTGTTTGGCTCTAGCAAGGTTTTGACCGGATGCTGTCTATTCATTCTTAACCGCACCGGTGCTGAGGTGTATTGAAGCTAAGTGTGTGAGTGTGTATACCCTCCATTTCCTCTCATCTTCTTTGACGTATCCTATTACTACTTGCTGCTGCAATGGCCCGACTTCCCCACACGCATCACTGAAGTTTCTTCAATCATCTACTCTGATATTCTCTTTAAGTGTATTTATATGTGTATGAAATGTGTTATATCAATGTATATCAGAGTCATTTTAGCTGAGATCCAGGAGATGAAATAATGTCAGTTAACCATGTGCGGTCACATCTTGTCACCATGTATTGTAGACAGTAAATGGTGTGTCATTTACCACCCCAGACAGTCACAGCCAATCTAATTCGAGCCATTTTGGATTTTTGTTTTTGAAACAGGTCCATAATTAAGTTACTTCCAGGGTTGTAGTTGTTGAATAGGATTTCTCAATAATATTCCATTTAGTTGAATTTTGAGGAGCAGATTGATTTAATAAATGCCTGACTAAAATTTCAATAATTTGCTTAATTTCCTTTCAAAGTGATCAACAAAGAGTGATGGTCTGGAAATAATATTATCAATTATTGCTGCAGTGGTAGCCGGATGCTTGCAATGATTATTTGATAACTTTGATTTCTCAAGGTAACATACTGTACTGTGCTTATTTTACTGGCGCACCGCTGTTGGTATCTCACATTTGCAATGTGTTCACGTGGCAAATGTTATTAAATTTTTAAATGATGGGAGGCCGACTTTGTAGACACTGCCAGTAAACCAGAATGATTTTCAGGAGAAATGGGCACATTTTCTGAGTCGGAACCATAGTTCAGAAAAAATACTGAATCTCATTTGGAATCTGTGGCCACAAAAGTCACCTTTGATTGACTCTCAGTGGAGCAGCTCTGGGTTGTGAGTCGAGCTTTCGCTCTGTGGTTTCCAGCATGGAGAAAGAGATTAATGTTCATATATATGAACTGAACTGCCATGTGAATTTTGTTTCAGGGGGTATTTCTGCGAGGGAGAAATGAGCAAAAGGCAGGATTTCTGTGCAGCATTATAGATGGCTATCAAATACAAATAGCCCATGGAGCAGTTGATACACTGATAAAACAAGGGACTAGCTGATGCATGGACACAAGAAAACACCCAAGCATCAGCCCACATACACTGATCCAATAAAGCAGAATACAGCTATAATATATTGCCACTGTCTAGGAACAGATCAGAGGACATTTTGTTACAATAGATGGGACGTTTAAGCCAGGGTGGTGAAAGGTATGAGGAGGTTATAATAACGCAGGATAAAACAGCAGCATTGTCCTAAATCATCTTTATTTGAAAATACATAATGTAATGACGGCAGAGGCAGCACAGTGCAAGCATCGGTTTGGTGTTTACTGTCGTTTAAAGTGATACTCAAGCAACTATTTAGGGCAAATTCATAGCCAGAAATGGGGAACAAACAATGCACGATGATAAATCTGTCTACTACATGACATTACAGTTTTTTTCAATTGCTTTGACTCATTTTGCACAACAGAGTTTCAATGTGCAAAACTCTTAACACAGAATGCTATACTGCTCATTTTTGGTTCAAAATCTAATATAGCATGCAAAATATAAATACCGGTGTCAAATGAGAGAATATTATATGCAAAAGTTTATCATAGCACCAGAACATTGGATATGTTCATCGTTGAAGTTTAATTATTGGTGCATTTTCAAATACAATGGCCATTATCAAATAATGCGTTCAAACACTAAATAATTGTCATCAAAAAAGACTATGCAAGGGTCATTTCCTCATAAGTACTTCAAATGAAGTACAGCAAGCATCCCCTGTGATCCCCTGTGATAGACGGAGGTATATATATATATAGCTTGTGTTTTTATGGAAGACAAACAAAATATTAGATTACAGTAGATTACTGTATATGAAAGAAATCATACAGTAATGCAGTAAACTCAACTGAATTTTACAGTAAAAACAAAAACAACATTAAAAGCAAAAACAACAGTAAAAGCAAAAACAACAGTAAAAGCAAAAATTACAGTAACAAAAAACAAAACAAATGCATTTCAGTGCTTAAGCAGCATTTTGACTCTCTGCTGCATTTGGCCACAGAATCGGCCTCATCGGCTCCATGTTGTCAGAAACTGCCATTCAGGTTTCTAAGCAGCCTTTTATGTAGTGGTGATGAGATTATCAATTGTGTTGCAATGCTACTCACCTGGGCAAGGTTGCTGGAAGTAATGAGACATGGCTACAAACACCTGATGAACTGATTTAGTGACCTGCGTTTGTAGTAATAAGCATTAAATACATTGTTGTAATGTTAGGTGGCTGTACTCTGAGGATGGAGCTTTGCACTTTGTATGTCAGCATAGGATGTAGTGTCTTAGAGTATGAATTCTGAAAGTCAGTTTGGCACTTTGCATTTAGAGTTTTGCACATTGAAAATCTGTTGTGCAAATTGAGTCAAAGCAATCGAAAAAAACTGTAATACTTTCTGCTTGAGCCAGCTTTGCTAAATGTGAAATTAATGAATATGTTATATTGGTTAGATATATTATATACAGTATACATGAAGGAAGATTGCCCAGATAAAAACTACACCAAATTTGCCCCAAATGTTTACCTGTTATCACCTTAAGGGTCCAGCACAGAGACCCAGCAGCTAAAACATGCATGATCACACACAGACAGGCAGTGTCCCAGTTAATGTGACAGAATTAGGGCTTCCCCCAACAAAAGCAACTCTCTAATTCTAAGCATTTTGTTTAGTTAAATAGTCTTGATGAATCAACAAATTGAATTTTCTGACATTATTGTCCTTCACAAAATGACCACTTCAGCTTTTATTGTTTATCGAAACGCCAACACAATTGTGAACAGTGAATATTATTGTGATGTTAGAGATATGTGCTCATAATATGTCAGGAAATCCCACAATACATCACCTAAAATGGAAAACATAAAATGAAATCATAAAAAACAACCAACAGATTTAAATATATATCTTTCTATTGCCCGTGGCGTCTCAGCTGGTGTAGTTGGCCTCTTCATCACAACATAGATTATAACACATTCAGAGATAAACAAACCGGACATGCTGTAACATGTAAAATGGATGTGAAATGCAGTGATTAAATGTCTTTAATAAATACTTTCAACATTCAGGGTGCTGCAATCAAAATATCTCAAACAGATACATTACCAATACATTTCCCATTTAACTATACAGCAGCCAATAATCGATCCTTTATAACAGCCACATATCACCATATTATCATGCCATCTTGATAAGGTGGGCTTCATATAGGCTCATTCCCATTCCAGTCGTGTGCTCTCCACCACTTCACCATGAATAGATTGGTATTGGTGTGAGTTAATGTGCAAAAAAAGTTCACGATAATTTTTTTTAAGGTTTAGATGTTTTGGTTGTTTTTTTTATCTGAAGGGTTAGGGTTAGGGTTACCCCTCTCCAGGAAAAAAGAGCTCTGAGAGAATTATTTAGGATAAAAGAAGCTAGATGGAGCCTTTTTTCTTTTTCACAGTATAAAATATTCTCATCAACTCATCAATGTGCAATCAAATTCCTCTGACACTTGTAATGTATGAATGAAATATATGAGCACACATTTATTTAAACGTAGTATTTTATAAATCAGGCACTCACATATTGAAAATTTGCTGAAATTGAAAATGAAATCCAGGTATCTTATTGTTTTATACATGGCACGATCTGATTGCTATACAGTGAAAGAGTGAAAGCTTTCACAGGGAAGCGGTAGAACCTATTACATTGAGTTTCTGGTAAATTTCACAGAAAATTATTCCGTTTCTTCACTTTTAATTGCTGAAACAATTCAACTAACTTATCCTGTTTTGGAGTGCGGTGAACTACTTTCTAGACCAGTTTGTCTAAAGGGTGGGGGAAAAAACTGACTTCAGAACAAAACAATGGAATGGATACATATTAGTACAGAACCACATATAGAGACAATGTCACCTAGAAAGCTCGGTGAGAAGTTCAGACGAAACTGGCATTAGCTCATGTTGTAGGTCTGCCTGTTAACACCTATTATTGATCACATCATAAACATCTCCGATCATTAGGCATTTCCCTTCATCAAAATCATTTCACAATCATTCATATATTGAAATATCTCTGTCATAAACATTTAGTATTTTTTAAATTGATTATTAAAAATCATACATGATTGTGTCAACATATCAATCATAAATATCTATTATTGTCGACCAAAAGCGTTTCATGTAGTTGATTCATTAACAATCCATTGTTTTGATTATACCTTATATTATAAACATAATTTATATTTCACTATCAAACATTTCTCAGCATTGCTATATCATAAATATTGTTCTCAATTAGTTCTTAATTCTTAATTATAAACATCTGGTATCATTTGTATTTAAATTATAACCATTCAGTATAATTTCCCATGTTATTGTCTGTACTCAATAACACTTATCTAACCTGTACACCCTATTGGTCAAGGTGAGGGCTTATTACTGTGTGTTTGTTGGGGTGTTAGCCTACTTATATTGGGCCAAATAGGTTATTGTCTATATTTCCATCATAAATATTATCATTAAAGGTGGAGACCAACAAGAATTGTGTGAATGTGTGTGTGCAGGTAGTCACATGGAATATGCCAAAATAATCATCTAATCTGCAGTGTATTTAATTTTATCATTTCCTTGATATGTCAACGGCTTTGATAAAAAAAATACCATAATACTGTCAACGAAATTGTCAAGTGAAGTCCACTTCCCATCTACCCACAAGCCCCTCTTCCAGTGCTAGTGCTAGTTTTGTTTGGATTGTAGACAAGGTTTCTGAGAAGAAAGTTCACATTTCTTCCTGCTACATGTGCAAAATTGTGAAAGTGGTCCAACTGATACAATGAAACACCGTGGGCCTCATTCACGAATGCTTTTGTAAATTGTTCATAAATTTGTTGTATGTGTGTGTGTACTAAAACACGAACGTGGGATTCATGAAACGTGCAGGAAACCTCGATTTGTTCGTAGAACAGGTGTATATTTGATGAATGCCAATCGTTCGTAAATTGTATGCGCGTGCCTGTTGAAGCTGGTTTGCAGGTAAACGCTGTTCAACACCATAAAAGGCTGCAGACTGAATAGTGGAGCAGATAAGCTCGTATATGGAAGGTATTGTGCATTTTATGACTAAAGCATGAAACTTTCTCCAGTGTTTCTATAAACCATGAAGTTTATTTTCAGACGTGGAGGCATTTCAGATTTGACCTCTGGGACTAGGCAGAGGGCGAACAAATTTCAGGCTGTCAAATTTCACTTTTTCGCAGGCATAAAGGCGGTATACATCAATTCATGTTTATTTTCACTCTCTTATTACACATAGATTGCACAGAACTTCTGTAAACTCTGTAATAAGTAAATATTATTACACACACACACACACACAAAACCCCAAAAACTGGACTTCACACAAGGTAGATTTAACATGTTAAATTTGACTGAGCAATGTTGTTGTCATGTCGGCATCTATTAACCCACCCTATGATGACATTATCAGTTCAGTATGGTCATGTGTGTCCTTTCTAAGCCTAGGAGTCTCCTGAGCATGAGCAAAGGGCAGTGCACTTCAGGGCAGCCTTTTTGCACTTGCAGCGCATAGTACACCCTTTCTTGCAGCCACAAAGGATAAGTTCGTAGCAGCTCTGTGAGGCTTCTGGAAGGGTGGTCCACAATCAGGCCAATGTCTGGAGCAACGCTTCCCGTGAGTTGCGTAGTTCCATCACCTACTGGGACGCAAGTGACTTGCTACATCCCAGAAAGTCTGAAAGGCACCAGCCGACAGAAGAGAGGGAAGGGAATCAGGAAGAGGAATCCAAACAATTCTGATTTGTTCCCATCAACACGCAGGAAGTCTTTCCAGTGCTTTGGCAGTATAGTGGTTGGAATCACCCGTCTCCTGATTCCCTCCCCTCTCTTCTGTCGGGTGGTACCTTTCAGACTGTCTGGGATGTAGACATCTCAGATAATATCAAGACGGCTCATTTTCTCAAGCTGGGATTTTGCATACGGCACAAAGACACTGTCTGCATAGTCCTGGAAGGTCTTTGCTGTACCAGGATTCAGCATCTCAACCACAGCTGCACCATCAAGGAACACAGCATCAACCACAGGAGCAGGTTGTAAGTCAGTGTCATCAGTCTTTATGCAGTGCCAGAGGTCTGCTTTTGTACTAAGTCGCATCTTCCCTCCCTGAGACAAAGATGGTGGTGTCTGGTTTTCGTGGCTGAAGAATTGATCCATATTGCCATCACGTATTTGGCAAGACACATACAGCCATGAGAAGAAATTGCAATCACGCTTCAGTGCTTCAAGTTGTATCTTCTGCTTTGACTGTGTTTTCACTGGCGGGTAAAAGCATCTTGTTCTTGGGCAGGGTGTCTGTGACTGGCTTTGTTCGCTGCTCCAGCCTTTCTTCCACAAAGGTCTTGTACTGTTGTGCACCCAAGGACTCCACCTTCCTAACTGTGTCTGCAACTGATGAATCCATGATATCTTTGGAGTCAAGTACCAGAAGATCCTGACTCTCTTCAAGAAATGGGTTCCCCATCTCTTCGATCACTGCTGTGAGGGACCTAACATGCTTCACAAAGGCTTCTTGCACTGCTGGCTGCTGCTCATGGTGACGGTTTTCACTTTGTGGGGAGCTTACATTCTCGAATTCTGTAGTCATTCTGGAAATTTCTGGACCTGCCACCATCCAGCGTCGCAGCGCCCCAGGATTCTGTCAGGCCGACTGCTCCACCAGATCCTTTGATGAGTGCATTGTTCTGTTCATGGCAGTGGCAATTGCCATGGCCGAGAACTTGTTGCTTGTTTTATGCACACACAAAACATGCAAACAAACTAGCATGCTAGCTTCCGATTAGAATGTTCGCTAACGTGCTAGCTTTCCACATAATTACTGTAATTCTGTCTTCTACATTCTTGCTAATGTAGCTGTCAGTCAGAATAGAAGCACTTACTTGATTTCTCAAATGAAGTCCAATGAATGACAGTCATGTATTTCCATATAACATACAGCAGAAGTTGTCATATACATATACATACATATACTTGGTAGGGTCCGGAGCCCCCCTGGACAAATTGGTGCTCTAAGCAGAATTTTGTTACGGGGCCATGGCTGAGGCAGCTGGCAGCAAATAAGCATCTTTAACAAAAATGCTATTTTGGCAAATATATACATGATTATAATGCAGAGTGATGGGGCAAAAACTGGAAAAAAAAAATGCAATGACCTCTCAAGGTCACCAGAGGTCAGATACAAATTGCCTCCATGTCTGAAATAAAACCTTGGGGTATGTAGATTATATGCTGAAACTTTCATGCTTTAGTCATAAAATGCACAATTGGTTTGCCTATCTGCCCCATAACATCTGGTATCATTTGTATTTAAATTATAACCATTCAGTATAATTTCCCATGTTATTGTCTGTACTCAATAACACTTATCTAACCTGTACACCTATTGGTCAAGGTGAGGGCTTATTACTGAGTGTTTGTTGGGGTGTTAGCCTACTTATATTGGGCCAAATAGGTTATGTCTATATTTCCATCATAAATATTATCATTAAAGGTGGAGACCAACAAGAATTGTGTGAATGTGTGTGTGCAGGTAGTCACATGGAATATGCCAAAATAATCATCTAATCTGCAGTGTATTTAATTTGATCATTTCCTTGATATGTCAACGGCTTTGATAAAAAAATACCATAATATGTCAACGAAATTGTCAAGTGAAGTCCACTTCCCATCTACCCACAAGCCCTCTTCAGTGCTAGTGCTAGTTTTGTTGGATTGTAGACAGGTTTCTGAGAAGAAAGTTCACATTTCTTCCTGCTACATGTGCAAAATTGTGAAAGTGGTCCACTAGAAGGGTCATGTGCAAGTAAACCAGGGGAAAAGAAAAGAGGAGCTTGGCGGAGTCCGAAATGGAAATGTTGCGCGCATGAGAAAAAAACAACAGAGTTTTCAGAAGCATCAGCAGCGGAGTCACAAGAACTGATAAAAGTAAAGCATGGCAAGAAAACGCTGTCAATGCTGTTTCAGCAGAAACACACACCGTTGCTGAAGTAAAAAAAGAAACGTTTTGACATGAAACTAGATTGCAAAAAAGTATAAGGAGAAGTAGACGCGTATTATCAGCCACAGGAGGACGGCAGCGCACTGAGCCGCTATCCGACATGGATCAGAGGATCAATTAGTTCGGCAAATACTCCATTTCAGCCTATTAGGTCTTCATTTTCTACAAGGCCACAGAAACATCTTGTTGTTGTCGAGGTTTGGCACTACTGTAATGGATTTTTCATGAAGAATAAGCCGTTCTAAGAGCCTTCCCGCATGTTTCCAAACACACAAACACATTTCCGCATGTTTCCAACCACTCGTAGGATTTGATCGTACCAAACGAACAAATTTAGATACGAACAAAATGATGACTCCGACTATGTTCGTAGAAACGTTCGTACTAACGTTATACGATAAAATCTGATCGTACGCACGTTTCGTGAATGAGGCCCATTGTCCCTATCAACACGGGTGACCTAAACTGAAATGTATTATATCTGTGCACACCACTGGTTATCTTATATTTGTATTGTTATCACCCACATTAAGAAGCACTAACAAGTCATTCCTGTACATGGAGCAATACTGGATAGACAAGTGCCTGTCTGATAGTGTGCTATGGAAATGCCATGCTTGGTTATGAGAAAGTTAGAGTACTAATGTTCCTAATGTGTAGTTCTAGCTGGTACTAAAGCAAAGTGGTAACGTGTGATCACCTTTTCGGGGATGCAGGGGAGCAGAGAACTGTGGAAAAGAGTTCCCTGACTTCTTTCAAGGAGAAAAAACATCTCACACAGACATATAGAAACACACACACACACACACACACACACACACACACACACACTCACACATAAGCATACACGCATGCACACGTGTCATGTGTGCACAGAGACACGCAGACACACACACATGCAGAAGGGAGTGGTCACTGGACGATGATTCAAGCAGTGGTTACTATAGATCTTCGGGTAGGGCGTACGCATGTCTGAAAGACACAGAGAGAGAGAGAGAGAGAGACATCAGAATGAGAAGCATCATTTTGACCTAAAGCAGCGATGTGCTTTGTAGATGCCCGATATATCAACGTCTCTAGAGATAACAGGCAAAAGAAAAAAGGTTACAGTATGAACCTCTGTCTTACAACATTATTGGTACCCTTGGTAAATATAAAAAAAACACCATAGTAAACGACTTTATATTTTATTCAAATGTTATTTGAATCCTGATATTTTCAGGATTTCTTCCCCAAAAGGATTTGTGTCAAAACTATTGACACGCTTTGGCTCACAGCCATTTTGAGTTTCCTTTTAAGTTGTGCTTTCATGAAATTTTAGCATTTCAAATGCACTTCAGTTATGATCTATCTAGACTGCAACACTTTCATTGCAGCCTCTTGCATTTCAATGCATGTTTTACAATGAATTTTGCTTCCAATGTGGTCTAAATCCATTGATCTTCATGCCTGACTGGACAAGCTGTACACAAGGCACCTTTGAGGTTGTATAGTTAAAAGGCTGATGAGGTTATCTTTGCTTCAGTGGAATTCTATAATGCCATACATGAGTATGTGAGCACATAAGACATCTATGAGCTGAAACCGCCCCATGGGGACGGAGAAACCATTTTGGTTCTGTATTTTGAGGCAACAGAGAAGTACAATCTTTGGACAACAGACATATGGCATATACCTCAAGATTATGATGAGTATGTGCTGTGACATTTACAACTTAGTGCTGTTAACATGTTTCCTGGTTCTTTTTATGAAATATCTGTAAATACATTTGACCACAGCTCTGCGAGGTAAAGCTAATTGTTAAGTTTCATTAGTTCTGGGCACCAGGAAGTCTGGATAGATACTACTGATGTGAGTTTTGATTACACTAAAGGGGAAGGTTTCAATGTTGAGGCACCTTTGTATTAACTGCCCTTTTTTTTTTTTTTTTCAAATGTCTGAAATTATTTCTCATCACACAGTAGGAGATTCTGAAATATCACAGGATGGAACATTCTAAATAGCATTCTAAACATCAAAACAACATTCTAAATTACATTCTAAACATCAAAACAACATTCTAAATAGCATTCTAAACATCAAAACAACATTCTAAATGACATTCTAAACATCAAAACAACATTCTAAATAACATTCTAAACATCAAAACAACATTCTAAATAGCATTCTAAACATCAAAACAACATTCTAAATAGCATTCTAAACATCAAAACAACATTCTGAATGACATTCTAAACATCAAAACAACATTCTAAATAGCATTCTAAGCATCATAAAATGAAATATTGTACAGAACTTTCACACATCTAAGAATGGAACATTCTATACAGTTTCAAAAACCACAGAAAAGAACATACATACATGTAAGCACCACACAATTTTATGGACACAACCACAGCCACTGAGAGAGTTTGACAATGTTATAGGAGCAGTGTAATGCTGCTGCCTCTTCTATAGAACTACAGAAGTGCTGGCTACAAATAACATGTCACAATTTCTTCCAATAAATAACAATTTCCTTGCACATTACCAATCAACTGCCTGGAACCAGATTGTGCTGCCTCTGAAAACTGCAATGGTCAAACTCTCTTAATCAATGGCTCCGGACACAACCATGTCCAGCTCGTCACATCTCTGACCCTCTCCACCCATGTCTCAAATGGACACACACCCAGGTTGTTTATTCAAACTTTATCATGATCATCACTTTATCATCTTTCGGCATGGTCTAGCTAGAGAAAACGCATCATGGGTGGGGTGGGGCTTGACTAGTGTGGCTCTGCATTGAAGGGCTTCTCAAACAAAGTCATGGTGACAGAGTAGGGGAGACAGAGAAGAAAGCTCTGACAGGGTTTGATCTTAGGCCAGGCACACATGTGGTTCCAGAGGTAGGTAACCACTTCACTATCTCTGTGATACTGTGATACTTGGGTACACTTCCTGTGGTATTTGTGTGGTATATTATATTGTGCTTACAAGGCACTCTGGGTATTTTTTTATGTAATAATATTTGCAGTGCATTACTGTCGGGCCTGTGGTACATGAGCGCAAGACATGTGGTGGTGCAGTAAAGTCTGTGATGCATAGGAACATTAACACATAATTTGATTGTCCTTAGGCAAGTATCGTAGAAATACCACAAGAACATTTCCAACTACCACAGGAATCTTTGTAAAATTTCTCTGGAGTAGCAACATAATATTTTGTTCTACAGTGTCCCCGGTCAAGTTTGGCTCTGTAGCAGATATGGACTGGAGAGAAGAAGAGACATACTCACTGGTCCACAAAAGGAGATAAAATACACAATAACAACAACACTTGTAGAGCACGAAGGGAAAAATGAACCAATTGCAAGGCTGATGGAGAGGAACAACACTCCATATTGGTGGAAATGGGCCACATGACCAGGAATTTACCAGAGGAGGGGGGGGGGGGGGGGGTGAGAGCTCCACAGGCCACTGGTTCAATCGATGAGCGGGTTATAGTTGTCTATCGATAGAAGAGAAGAGGTTCAATGCCAAACAACAGGAGAAGAGAACAGGATAGCTTGAAATCAATACAGGGGCGAGGTTAGAGGTTAGTGATCCGAGGGTAGGAGAGTTAGAGAGGTTAGTAGAGGGATTAAACCATTGACAGAGATCATTGACCTCTGAGCTGTATGGTTCTTTATTATCAGAAAGATCTTGCTGTATATTACATGGCCTTAGGTAGGTAGACCTTACACTGTATACCTGTGTTATTTAACCTAACTGTCCGAATTCAGAATGGGTTGAGATCCTATTTCTGGTGTTTTGCAGCATGAAAGCAGAACCAGTATGTTTTCATTATAGATATGAACTATCAGCTAGTCCTTATTGCAGGAATATATTGATATGAAAATAAGCCCTCTGACTTATTTTCCGTGAGTTTAGGGTGTAAAGGTCTAGGGTTTATGATTTTGGACGTACACTTGAAGCCTTTAGAGTTTACAGTTGAGGATTACAAGTTCTTACTTGGTTCCCTCCTCTGCAACACCTTCGGCTTCCAGTTTCCCCTCCTCCTCCATTTTCTCCTCTGACATAATTTCCTGCTTCTTGTGTCGACGGAGACATTTCACTACGACCATGGAAAGGATCAGCAGAGCCAGTGCTCCGCCCACTGATGCCCCAATCGCCACTGCGATGGTTGAGTCCCGAGGAGGGGGTACTGGAGAGAGAAGAGGAGAGGAGAGGAGGGGAGAGTAGAGGGTAGAGTAGAGAAGTATTTTGTAGACGACGGACGGAGACAAGTGCAATGCTGGCTAAAAGCTGTACTGGGCTGATTAAACAGAGTGGAAAGAAAGTGCTGCTGAGTTAGCCTGTGGTCCATGTGTGTGTGTGTGTGTGTGTGTGTGTGTGTGTGTGTGTGCATATGAGTGAGAGAGAGAGCGAAAGAGAGAGAGAGAGAGAGAGAGAGAGAGAGAGAGAGAGAGACTGAGCTCAACCTCTGGTTGGTCATTAATAAGTAAACAGCTGACTCATCAACAGCAGGTCTTCCGGCTCCCCGGAACACACAGTATGTTTTATAAGATTATTTAATGCATTTCTGCTTCATTCTATAGTAGCATCCCTAGTAGTTAGAGAGCCCATCACATAACCAAAAGGTCAGAGGTCCTCTGTGAGTCGCCTAAATGCTTAGAATGTAAACTGTAATATGTATATTATGTGTTCAGGTATAGTCGAGATTGACAGGAAAGGGGGCAATGACATATGACTAGGGTTGCAAAAATTCCCAGAATGATCAAAGGTGGAAACTTTCCATGGGAATTAACTGGAATTAACAGGAATAAAGTGTAAATTCCAGGGCGTATTGCTCAAACAACAGCTCTTTACAACAGTGGTGTGCAGAAGGGCACCTTGTTGAATCCATGCCGCAAATAATTCAGGCTGTTCTGGAGGCAAAGGGGGTCTTACCCGGTACTAGATAGGTGTACCTATTAAAGTGGCCGGTTGGGTTGTTTTAACCAAAACATGCTGCAAGATCAAAAAAATTTCAGTTCCCTGTTATAGGCTAACTTTTGCAATACAAATTGTTGAATATTCCTAAAATTCCCGAGCTTAACTTCCCACGGAAAAGTACGGACAATAACTAATTACAAGAGCACTTTTCTGTGTCTCCACTTGTCTGTAGTTGTCCTGATTGGTGAAGAAGAGAAATGAGAGATTTTAGTGTGTGGTGCTTGATATGCTCACATTAAACATCAATACATTTCCTGCTATCTTTGGTTTGAAGATGTAGTCAAATTATTTTTCATAACTATCAAGCCACACGAGAACTGAGCAGTCTCAATCTCTCCCTGCTTCTCTCTCACAAGCTAAAACATGTTGGCTGATATTTTCCAACTCCATCTTTCCCCTAACTGTCTTTGTCATGCACTGGCTGTTCTCTGCCATTTTACAACAGAGTGTCAACTCTTGATAAATATAAATTCACTGCAGTGTTCAGAAATCCAACTGGGAAAAGTCACTGCTGTCTGCCTTTTTCATGAGTGCAGCCAAGTGCAGTAAATCTGTGTTTGTGTGTGTGTGTGTGTGTGTGTGTGTGTGTGTGTGTGTATGTATGGGCCTCTCAGCTCTGCCCCCACATTCAGCACATTGCTGCACATTGCTACACAGGAAAATCACAAATTTTCCTTTGATCTGCAATAACATAAATATATATTGGCAAAGCCCACTGTTAGTTCAGTACTTTACAGAAGAAAAAAACAGAAACAGGAAAAAAGCAGAAACAAATATGTTTTCAGTAATATACTGTATATTAATTTGACAGTTGAGTATTCAATTACATCCTACTTTTCATTGTGCTCCAGCATAGTATGATGACAATAAAGTTGAATTGAATTGAATAATCAATATTTTGTGTGTGTGTGTGTGTGTGTATGGAGTCAGATAACTCTCATAAGTCACAAATGAATACAACACGATTCACAAATATATTTTGCGATTTATATATAAATGTCTCTGTTCACAAATATATTTTTCAATGCACACACAAATGTGTATCGTTTCATATAAATGTAAAATATATATATAAATGACAAGGTTCATAAATAAATTAGTGTTCACAAATGTCTGTTTCCGATGCACACACAAATACGTATTGTTTTATATAAATGTAAAACAAATCCACAAATATACTTAGTTAAAAACAGCTGCAGTGTTCATCTAAAACATATTTAAATGTTGTTACATTTATATACAGATTGTCGAATCTGCGTTTAGAAACCTCCAGACGAGTTGTGAACCTCGTTACATTTGTGTGTGGATTTTTGAGAGTTTCCTGACGTGGTTAGATTCACAAATGCATTTTTTCTAAAGGGCCTTTCTCTGTAGCCTATCAGACGTCTCTTTCAAGTTCAGCCAATCACACCAGCGTGTGATTTCAATGCTGTGTTCAACGTCCCTAATCCCGACGAGTTTCGCGTCCGGTAGCAGTACTCCAAGTGTAATTAAACATAACACGTTTAGCCGATAATTCCCTTGTCGTTCGTGATTGAATACATTTGAATTATGATCGTCTGATTTTGCTAACAATGTGTTATTTACACAGCTAGAAAAGTTAGCTAGGTAATATTTGAACCATAGTTGGCAATGAGACTTCACTGATTAGGGACGTTGAACGCAGCATTGAAATCACACGCTGGTGTGATTGGCTGAACTTGAAAGAGACGTCTGATAGGCTACAGAGAAAGGCCCTTTAGAAAAAATGCATTTCATTTGTGAATCTAACCACGTCAGGTAACTCTCAAAAATCCACACACAAATGTAACGAGGTTCACAATTCGTCTGGAGGTTTCTAAACGCAGATTCGACAATCTGTATATAAATGTAACAACATTTAAATATGTTTTAGATGAACACTGCAGCTGTTTTTAACTAAGTATATTTGTGGATTTGTTTTACATTTATATAAAACGAGACGTATTTGTGTGTGCATCGGAAACAGACATTTGTGAACACTAATTTATTTGTGAACCTTCTGTCATTTATATATATATATATTTTACATTTATATGAAACGATACACATTTGTGTGTGCATTGAAAAATATATTTGTGAACAGAGACATTTATATATAAATCGCAAAATATATTTGTGAATCGTGTTGTATTCATTTGTGACTTATGAGAGTTAACTGACTCCATAGTGTGTGTGTGTGTTTGAATGTGATCCATGTTTTTACTATTTTGTACAGGAAAAGTGGTTAGAAATGATTCATTAGAGAACTTTTATATTTAGGGTTACAATTTGGGTCACAATAATTTTATTTAACCTTTATTCAATATATAGAAACATAGAAGGTGCAGACCAACAACATACAGCCATGTATCAAATCTGAATCAGTTGTTTAAGGTTTAGGTTAAGGTAAGGGTTTGGTCGTTTTCTTTTGAGTATCTTACGTTCGGTGACCACGTTGAACTGTATGATGCCGTGTCCCTGGATGCGGTCTGGGGGGTTTCTCACATAGCAGTTGTAAACACCCTCATCCTCTAGCTGAATGTCTGATAGGGTGATGGACAGGTCGTTCTTATCCAGGTTCCCAGCAAACACAACCCTGTCCCCAAAACGGTCTGAACGCAGAGGGACCATGCCTTTCTTACTGTAGAAGGTCATAAACTGGGGGAGGGAGAGAGAGAGAGAGAGAGAGAGAGAGAGAGAGAGAGAGAGAGAGAGAGAGAGAGAGAGAGGTATTCATGGTTGCAGGTCAGGATAGAAATGCTGGCTTCTTGTCTTATCATCTTTTGTTAAATGGACACTTGTTAAACCGAAAGGTAACCCTTCCTTTTAGTGCCAGTATAGATAGTACTAGACATTTAAGATGTAAAGACTAGGGATTTACCTGGTAAATACATGGTAAGATAGGTAAATACTCAGAAACAGATACATTTGTTAAAATAATATATGGTATTAATAGCCCAGATTTTAGCAATAGCAATACTTATAATACCTATAAATTAGCTTTTCTTACTCAAAAAGGGTTTATATATTTGTTGCCATGGAATTACCAGGTTCCTACCATATTTTTTACATTGTTTATTTTCTTTTTCCATTAAGACAAACATGTACTATATATGTTCCACAACGCTACGTAGGTGTAAGTAAAACATACTAATTTACTCAGGAAGTAAACTGAAACGTTCTTTATCATATTATTTCCTTTACTTGGCAACTTACTATTCTTACCATGTATTTACCTCGCAAAATACCAAGTATTTACCTGATAAATACCTAGTACTTTGTAGTGACTGTAAAAGGAAAAGGAAGTTGACCAATGGAAGAAAAACATCATCATTGAGCTTTAACCATAATAATAACTTTATTATGACCAAAGAGATAGACTGGCACCAGATCAGCGATCCCTGGTAAGAAACTCCCCGTGGAAAGGTTCTTACCATCTCTTCCGTATCGTTGAGCGTTTCCTGGTAGGTCCAGTTCATGGCAAACTTGTTGACATCCATCTTGTAGCAGGAAGTGAACGTGCAGGAGATTTTGACAGTGGTTCCATTCAGTGCATTGATCTTACTGGCCACTAGCACGTCCATGCTTGAACAACCTGTAAACAATGACAACATGGGCGGAGTTAGCGGGGCCTGCCCCCTCCTAGGGCTGAAATATATCACTGAAATAAATCTCCAATAAAGGTTGTTTTCTGTACTTTTTTAAAATCCCACAGCTAATGTAATATATTAATAAACATTAAATAAGATGGTTATTATGTCTGACTTTGTAAGAAAAGCCGTCCCACCCTAAGCAATGTCTCGCTATGTGGCCCTGCAACACGTGATATGCGACGTATCGTGGCGATGCTGCCATTTTGTCATACGATAGCTAGCCAGTTAACTTGATTCAAACAACGTTATGGACATTCGGCGCTTTCTAAAACGCCCACCTTCGGGTGACACTGGTACAAATAATGTTGCAACAGTAAATGTAGAACCACCTGTGCCCGGACCCAGCCAACAGCCAACCAACTGCGAAGACAGAGATGCTATGCGACTCATGCATGGCCCCGGACAACTCCCTCAGACGGTAACATTACCCACCTTGGCTAATACCCCTGCAGAGCGACCACCGGCCCCGCCAGCAGGTGATGATCTTGGCAAAAAAAACACTCCACCGCCAAGATGCCTTTTTTTTTTTTTTTGCAATTTTTTTTTTGAATTTTTTTCTAGTTTGTCTGCTCCCCACCCAGCTCAAATATCAAAGTCTGCCCATCCTAATAATGCTATCAACAACAAAAAACATATCACCAGTATGAATTCCCGTGTGCTTGTGCCGTCCCAATTTGAGCCCCAATTTGTTCTTTTTTAAAATACAGTATATATATATGATGGCCTGCCTGCATTATTAGGTTTATTTGAGTTATTAGTTTTAATTTGTCTTCTGAGTGGTGGCATCATATTATTGCATTAAACAGGACATTAATCTGTGAGTGATGTACCACTTCTGTGTTGTCAAGTTGTCAAGGAACTTTTGGGCATTTTGAGCATTCTCAAAGAACCAAAGTATTGTAATCAGTAATTGCAGCAAAAATATATAAATTCACCTGCCAGAGCAAGCCAGCGATCAACTTATTGACCTGATGTAGTCAATGTAGTGCGCCTCATTTATCATCACACTGGTGTATGATTACTATGTAATGATTTGTATGCTTGCTGCATATGCTAACAGACTGTAGGAGTTTCAGAGGTCCTTGTTGAACTGCACCTGTCTGAAATGTCTGTGGTGGCAAGCTGATTTCTTTCAGTGGCAATTTGTGTAACATCCAACGTACTAGAAACTTGACACCTTTGAAAATCCTTTGAAAAACCTTTGTTAGCTAAAGTTGAAATTGTTCAATCTATTTTTCCAAAACATAGAGGTGCTAGCCTAGGAAGCATAACTCTTAACATGACTGAAAATGAACCCAAAATGTGGATTCATTTCATTTCATTCGAGTAGATATCAGGTTTTTCAAATGGTGGATGCCTCATTTATAAATGCACTTTTGCTTTCAAGTTTCAAAAGGAAGAAATATGCTTGATATATTGACCTTGTATTTCTAAGTGTCTTCAAGTGATTACAATCCCTTTAACTGATTGAGTGGTAGTGGTCCAGTCAAGCATCCTCTTGGATTCAGCTGGCTCAAAATGCCTAAGCACTGCTTTGAAATCACAGGTTCTGCCATTTTCCTCAACGTAACCAGCAACTACACGTGTTAGATAAGTGCATTCCAGTATTGTAGACTGCTGCACCAAATTACTTTGAAATATAGGAGAGTTAAGTCCTAAAATTAAATATAAAAAACTACTATCTCATAACTGCACGCAATCTAAATTTGTCATCAGCGCATGAGAGATTTGAAAAGGAATGAAAGAATCATTAAGTTTCCTCCTCCCGTCTCACATTATGTCTCAGCATGGGTTTACACTCCCCAGACAGAATCTGTGCTTCGTAGTGTGTGTGTGTGTGTGTGTGTATGAGAGAGAGAGTGAGAGAGAGAGACAGGACTCTGCACCATTCTCTCCTCTGCAGTTGGGTGTTTCTGGCTCCCTTCCCACTGCTGCTGCACCACTCTACAGGCCTGCCTCTCTGCACCACACACACACACACACACACACACACACACACACACATACACATGCGTACACCTTTCTAAACTCCACCCACCACCCATATGTATAATTAACACACAATATTTTCCATGCAACCGTCACTACCCCCCAGTCAGGTGTCCTCTGCTGCAGTCCCCTGCTCTCTCCCTGCCTCTTTCACACACACACACACACGCACACACACGCACACGCACACACACGTGCACACACATATACACACATGTGAGCAGCGTCAGCAGTGAGCCAAGCATGCTAGCTGTGCTATGTCAATGTCATCCCCGCATACTGACCTAGCTGTTTCACAGGTACACAACCACTAACACAGACACACCCGAACAGACACCACACACACACACACACACACACACATACATGTGCCTTTACTACTATAACACATAAACACATATTCAGTTTGAGATAGTTTGATCCAGAGCTGCTGCTCCTGCTGACTCAGCAATCCTGCCGACAGTGAGACAGATACAGAGACAGACAGACAGACAGACAGACAGAGAGAGAGAGAGAAAGACAGACAGACAGACAGACAGAGAGAGAGAGAGACAGACATACAGACAGACAGAGAGAGAGAGACTTGCTCCAGAGATGAAATACTGCAGTGAAGCAGCCTCGTGCTACTCCTCCCTCTCTCTGCCCCTCCCTCCTTCCTCTCCCATCTTTTCTACCTCTCTTGCCTCCACTCACGCCTCTTCCCTAGCCCCTTCTTACTTCCTTCCTACACCTCTCTTCCTCTTCATCCCAGCTTTCCCTCCATTGTCCCCTACTCTCTCAAGGTCATTGTGGGAAAAGGTAAAAGGGAGGTGGTGCAGCCCTGTGATGTGTTTCATAATCTGTCTTTTGCTTCTGCCTTCCCCCTCTCTCTCTTTCCAACTCTACGTGACCCCCACTTTCATTCTGTTATATGTATGCATGGAGGCCTATTTATAGTAAGGACATACACTGGTCAAAATACTGGTGATGCTCATAATACATCACCGGGTAAAGGCTGTGATACCTTATTGATGGGTAGACGAAGGTGAGGAGACAGACTAAAGAAATGAGGCATGAAAGTGTATGTGTGCCACTCAAAGGTTGAATAGTCAAGACAAAAGTTAGAAATGCCTTTGCTGCTGCACAGAGCAACAGCTGGGACTTTGGATCATACAGGAATGGATCATACAGGAATTTCCGGCAGCGAATGGACAACACATTGCATCAAACCTGCCAGAGATAGCCAGATTCATTCTGGAAATTAGGTCATGTGGCCTTCAAAATAAAAGCATAATATTCAGTTTTACAAGATAGTAACTGTGCAAGAGTGGGCAGTCCACTCAACTTTGGTATACTTTTTTTTACATTTAGATAGTTGGAAAACAGGGAGGGAGTCAGAGTAGGGGAGGCACAAGAGTGAAAGTTCCTTGACCAGCAGGGCATATTTGTCTCCAGAGGTGATGGACAAAATGTTGTCAATTTCTTCACTCTAGAGCTCTCTGTGCCTCTCAGTTCGCAGGGAGTGCTGTTCTCCACTACAGTCGAACGCAAAAAAAAACATGAATGTCCTTTCAACACAATAACACTCACTGTTCAAGTTCTGAGAGCTGGTTAGCGCTAGACTGTAGACAACACTGCCATGCCCCCTCATGTGCATGAAGACTGGCAGCCAGCAGAGTAAACAAGGACGAGTGTGAGCAAGGCCAAAAAGTATCAAATGGACTATTACAACTGAAATATCATGTGATAATTGTTCAATCACAACTATTTAAAGACATATGCTACTGCAGTGAGTGTTTGGTGTTGAAAGGACGTGCTCCCTGCAAACTGAGAAGTACGTACAGCTCAGTGAAGTCACTGACAAAATTACTTCAATCAGTCTGCAAATTTTACACTTTTATTTTGAAGGCAACTTAACCTAACATCCAGTATTAAAGCTGCACTAGGCATGCTTTTCATAAATATCAGCCTAAATCAGGTAATGCAATAGAGAAGAGCATCCCATCCCCCTAATTCAGATCCCATCGATTGGCCCTACTTGCCCAATGCCCATATATCGGTTTGCTTTGAGGGGGAAAAGTTACTTTGAGGGAAGTGAGTAATAAACTGTTTATAAAAGTTAAGAGCACAACTTATTAACCAGAGAGCATACATTTCAAACCTCATGCAGGTTTTAGAACTGAAATTTCCACACAGCTTTTTTTTTGGACATAATGTAGATGTGTACGTCAGCCTGGTTCTGGTTTTGCTCTGTTTTGTTGTGGTTCAGTTCTGGTCTGTACTGCTTGGCTTGGCTCTGGCGCCCCCCGCTCTGGAGAAAACACACTGCAGCATTCTGCACTCAGTGGCCAAAAGCAGGGGCAGCCAGCAGTCAACACAGCTCTCTACTATAAGATGAATTTCTGTGATTACACCAGGAATGGGAAAGCAAAGTAGTGAAAACTGCCACGAATGAGCAGTCAGTCTTTGTCACATTATGACACTGTTGCTGTACTCCCTATACATGAATTAGGTATAACATCACTTTGTGTTAAACATGTTAATAGAAAGGCTATGTGAACACCATTGGACAGGAAAGAAAAACAAAAGGGATGTGAATGGAGAGGGCACTTCTTTGTATTAGAGCGCCACAAACATAATCATTTTCATGTGATGAGTGCTAAATATCTAAGGACGGAAACATCTTGAGTGGGTTGTTCTGCTCTCCTCTGCCCTCCGTTCCTCCATAGCCATAGCATTATTGACAGACATCTCTACTTATGGTAGAGTCTCAGAGTCTGGCCACTTGTTTATTTGATTAACATTTCCAAGCTCCACTTACAGGGTTTGAATGGAATCTAACACCCACACACACTTACACACACACGTGCAAACACAAATTAATACACACATGCAAGCAAGTACGCAAATGAACACAACACAGAAGTTATTCTGCCAGTTCAGTGAAGGAATACTGCAGAGAAGGATATGATGAATTGCTGCATAGACCATTCTTTTCAGAAGCATGTTGTTTTCTGAATAGGACAGTACTGAAAGACAGCACCACAGAGTTTATTACCCAGTAATGTCAAGTTCTTTATTTAACTTAAGGGTTAGGGTTAACTTAAATGCTTCATGCTTTAATTTAGTTCTATTTACTGTTTACTGTTTTCTCTATCAGCAAGAAAGGTAGACAAAGAGCTCCAACAGAACTGCTAGTGACAAAGTAATATTTCTGCTACTGCTACTGCTTGTTCTTCCTTATTGCATACTGCCATTGCAATATTATTCCTTTAATGTTAGTGTCACCCAGTCTAGGACAACGTAATGTCATGGAAGAATCTACATGTAAATAGAATATTCTTAAAATGACAACTACATCACTGTTTCATCACCTGTTGTCTTCATCAGTGATATAGCAATTCTCAGGCCAAATCAATATTGTTTTACATATTACATATGTTTATGAATCTGCCAAAATGTTGCTTTATAGTTGAGTATGAAATAGGGAATATTAGGATTAGTATCATTCAGATCAACAATCATTTTTTAACATTAAGGCAAAAGCATAATGGCACAAAATGAAAATGGCCACATAACAGGGGACAGATTAGTTCTTCACATTATTAAGTATATTTCACAAAGAAAGAGTAAACTACAATAAGTGCCAAATACTCTATACTGAAACTGAAATTGCTTATATTGTCTTAGTCCTTTTCAGTTCCTGCTTTTCTTTGCTCTTTATCTCGGAAAGCAAAAGGCACTGCTGGGATTCGAACCTAGGATCTCCTGTTTACTAGACAGGCGCTTTAACCAACTAAGCCACAGCACCGGTGGATTTCATAATACTGACTTGACTAATAATTCAGGAAAAAACCGTTTCTGAAATTCCAAGAATATTTATTAATATTGCATAAAAGTTTTACTGTCCCGGATTTCTTCATTTTTGACAATTTGAGTTGTACTCAAGGTGGTACTTTGTTGTACTTTATTACATCCTTTAGTGCATTTATTTGAACGCCTCTCCCGTATGCCTCCTCTACTTGACGTGCTGCTTCCCTCTAGTGGCTCTGTTGGTAACTGCAGCGGTGGAAATATTTGAACACTGACTGGCTAAAAATAATATTATACAGATATGGTCTCTATAGGAATATTACAAGAATATTGTAGTGATAAAATAGGAGATACAAAATACCATTAGGTATGATAAGATAATAAAAGTCCCTATTGATTACCATGGGTACAATGGGAATATTACATATCCCCAATGGGAATATTATAGGGATGTTTTTATTAGGGGACCTATTGAACTGACTGCCTCAAGTCACCACACAATACATGTAAAAGTTGAGCATCACTGGCTAACAACTTTACCAAATGGCTGATTGATTGAAATCCACAGCAAGCAATTGAATAATTTATATTTTCGGTAGGATGAGACAGAAAATGGTGTCAGGCTCATGTTTTGAACACGTGATATCAGGCTTTAAACCAGAGCGCAACTTAATTAATTCACAGAGTCTGAACTGGTGCCGTGAACCTCGCCCTAAACCACTTCACCAGAGTAGTGATACTAGAGCCTGGGTCTCATGTGACACCACATTTCTCATTAGAGTCCTCATATCCAAAACATGATGCATGAATGCACATATAACTTAAAACAGCTGCTGTGTTTAATTTGTGGATAAATGCCAATTACAAGTATCAGCAAGTAAGTTCAGAATTCACAGCTAGTTAACCGGTGAGTTCAGATGTTTGAGGATAGGATGGGATTCTGTTGCGTCTGCTAAGTGGCCTATGGAAGACAAGTTCATGAAAAATGTTTAACGTGATACGTGATGATCATCTTATATGGGTAATTAAATACAAATAATTAAGAATTAAGGATGAAGAGAGAAAAAATTGATTTGCCTCACCACTCCACCCGCCTGTTAAATTGGTTGGCTGGTGTTTGTGTATCTGTTTATATTTAGGTCCATTTGATCAGCACTACGTGTAATGATGCTGTGGGTTGGATCAGATGTGGGTCAGGCTGCGTGGGGGGTGTATTTTGATCTATTCTAGTGGATTAGGCCTATCTTTTTCTATCTGCAGATTATCATCCACCACATGAGATCCTGGGCTGGATATCATCCTATTCTCATCTGCGGCCCTCTTCATGCAACGAATCTGCTACTCCTTAATAAATATAAATAACACGTATTTAGCACATTAATCTAGGCCTCTGGGTATCTAGGCCTATTTATAGCCATCACTTTACAAGGCCTGGAGCAGAGAACAGAGACCTTACTGTACTCTATCATGCTGTCTATGGACTGAGACAGCATGTCTTAAATCTTGTCTGTAGGCTGTAATACACCAGGTCACTCAGCTGTCAATAGAAGTGAAATGACACACAGGGAAACATACCAACGAACTAAACTGATCAGAAATCAGCTAAACTAAAACTGATCCAGGAAATCCAAAGCAATATCAATATTTTTCCCACTAAATTGGTGTATGGAGGCATCAGTTGGCCTCTGATCAGAATTAGCAGAGATAATTACATTACAGCTGTACATCTCTCTCTCTCTCTCTCACACACACACACACACACACACACACACAACGCACTCAGATATCAAGGAATGCTGGTGGGGGCTGAGTGCGGGGCTATACCGGTTATCATTCTTCAGATCTATTGATCCGTGTATCAGTGTATCAGTGTATCGATCGGTTTGGCTGTTTGTTTCTTACCGGAGAGCGAGAGCAGCAGCAGCACCGCGCTCACCAGATGAATCTTCCCGTCGTGCGCGGTGGAACACATTTTTATCTCCTTCTTTTTTCCTTAAAAAAAAAACGACGTTTTATTTACAGAAAACAAAAAACAAATAGAGAGCGCGTGAGTCTGCTCCTACTGTGTGCGTTACAATGCTACAAACTGTTATTTTGTCAGAGGCAGGATGTGGCTGGCAGTGTTTGTAGCCTTATGACGGTTGATCTCTCGGTTGTCGGTTTGTTTGCGGCGGAGGCGAGAGGGAGAGATTAACTGAACACCCCTCCCTCCCTTCCTTCCTTGGTTGCTTCCTTAATTCCTTCCTTCCTATGTTGTTTTCTTCCTTCCTTCCTACCTTCCTTCCTTCCTTCCTTGCTTGCTTCCTTCATTCCTTCATTCCATCATTCCTTCCTCCCTACACCCATCCCTTCCCTCCTTCCTCCCTTGATTGCTTCATTCATTCCTTCCTTTCTTCCTCCTCCCTCCCTTCCTTCCTTCCTTCCTTACTCACTCCAGCTCCTGACAGATTCTGTCAATAGAATAGAAGAGAATATAACAGGCAGCTAATAGAATAGAATAGAGCAGAGTAGAGGAGAGTAGAGCAGAGCACAATAGAATAGAATAGAATGAATCACATCTGCTAACAGTTAATACAATAGAGGAGAAAACCCTCATAATACCCTCACACACAATCAAGGTGGCAAAGAAATTCATGCTATGTTAAGATCAGGCGAGAGTAATGACTGCTGAATGTTGGACTTCATATTTCAAACCTAACAAGCTCATTTCTTCTGGTGCATCATCAATCTCACAATGAATGTTTGCTTCGACAGAGCAGGATTATTAAAAATTGCCACCCAAGCAACAACAAAAACAAAAGCAGCCTAACAATAGAGTGTAAATGTGCATAGAAGCATCAGAAAAATAGCAAACCAGCATGGGGTCATAGCTATGAGCTGAGGATGCTGTACTGAGAGCAACCAGGCTGCCGTGGAGACAAACAAAAAACTAACCAGATCAATCCCACCCTCCTTCCTTTCATCCATGTTTGCATTTTTCTCTCCATCCTTCCTGGGTGGGAGGCAGGCAAGGGTGGGGGGTGGATGGGAGTCGAGGGAGATTTGACAAGAGAATGAAGCTAGTAATGTTGACTAGTGGGTAAGATGGATGATGACAGAACGGAGGAAAGGGGAGACGAGGATAAGAGAAAATAAGGAGAGGGAGGTGGAGACTGCAACATTATTACAAGACCGGAGGAGAGAAGACGTGAGAGGCAAGACGGACTGAGAAAGAGAATGGTTTAAAGGCTTTCAGCCATTAGGAGTAGAAAGGAGGGGAGAGAGGCAGAGAGTGGTCTTTGGTTGCCATGGCTTCTGTCTGTGGTTACCATAGCAACATGGCTGACTACAGTGAGAAAGAAAGAGCTTCCAGATCTACTGTCACAGTTGCAGAGGCCTTCCATACAGCCATAGATATAGGCCTGGTATACAGTGACAGGCCTATAGGACATACACTTACTTCATAAAGACAGACCTGAGGGATGTGTTGTCACTGATGTTATTTACTCTGTGCACCTCTCAGCTCAGTTCTCTGATTGATTGATGATTCCTCAAATGTGGGCATTGTCATGTGGTGCAAGGAGAACCTTCAACTCAGTGTCAGTGAGGTGAAGGGGCTGGTGGTGGACTTCCAATGGAACAAGATCTCGGGGGTCCAAATTCGGCACATCCTTTGACGTTCCCCTGAAAACCCGAACACATGAATGGTGGGACACATCTTAATAGCTTAGTTGTGGAGCGTCATCAAATCGCTTTAATAACTATTCCAAGTGCTCAGAGGCCAATCAACAGCACTGCACAACCTAGTTTACTTCCCTCAAGTTTTTGTGACTAAACAAGTTCATATCCTCTCATTTGATGGATATTTCCACTCCTCAGTTCTGATTGGCGGAGGCACTTTCAAAGCCATAAATGCATACCTGGGACCGCCTACTACTTAATTAAAATTTTAACTGAAAATCACAATTTATAATTTATGAACTATATTGCTTGCTATATTGGCAGAACATGCAAACATGGAGCTCCTCTTTGCTTGAGCGAAGTCTTGCCATGTTGGCTACTGACAGATTACAGATGTTTTCAGTTTACAGATCTACAAAATGCACTTAATATCAAACCACCTAAAACTGCTATTCTTTCATTAGAATGGAAAACTACTCTCTACTATACTATACTATACTACTATATACTCTTTACTCTATTGCGCCCTCTGCTGAGAGAAGAGATGTTGCCATAGAGACCCCTCCTGTGTTGCTAGGCAGCAGGGACATTGTATGAGAATCCCTCAGTCCTGTACTTGTGATTATAGCTCTTTTTATACAGGAAAACAATACTTTTAAGGTCACAGATACACTCTCATCCTCGGATATTACTGACATGATGAAACATGTAATTTGTTGGATTGGGAGTATTGCTGTTGTTATTTTAGGTGTATAATATTTATGTATACAAAGACAGCATTAAATAGAAACAGAATAATATGTACAGCATATCCTCCGAATGCTTCATCAGGTTAGGAGATTATTTTCCAAAGTCTCTTTAATGAGTTTAGGACTTCACCTATGGATGAAATAATTTCTGCCTGCCTATTACAGCATGTGATATTAAATGTCCTGCTCTTTGTCTCCATCTTGTGGTATGTTGCTGCCATTCCCTACCCCATTCAAAACACCACTATCAAATACACTGCAAATCAAGAACATTATCATTTTATCAGTTCATGAACTAAAACTAAACACTTTTTTTTTACATATTCAAATGGTTCATGATTGTTTCTCTGATTCATATTTTGTCCCCTTTTTCCAGGGTCCACTGATGGTGTGTCCACACCAGGAGACTGACGACTTTGCTCTCATCACAAGTCACTCTAGCAAATAAAACATTGGAAAAGTTATCGCAGTGTGAGCTTACAATGGTGCTTGGGTGCAAGAATCTTTTAGAGGTTGTGGTCTTTTCAGTAGGGAGGGGAAGGTTTGTTCAGCATGCATGATTTTCCAGCAATGCCCTGCTTCACACTCATACAGTCACGCATACAGGATGCACAGCCACTTCCACAGGACCTGTAAGTAAGTCAGACTACAAATACATGGTATGCAATGGTGCCTTCAGCAGTAAAAGGAAGCACTGCCACCAGTAAAAGAAATTTCCCCCCGGGGATCAATACAGTACCTACCTACCTAAAAGGTTTCCAACCCCCTTCCAACAACAATGATGGAGAATCCCCTGTATCTCTTAGAATATGGATTGGGACAGCAGTCTCAGTCAAGGAAAGATACTGAATCGTCTGAACAGCTGCTTGCTCACTATTACCTCTAGTGCACTTACTTCAGGCTCCAGGGAACACACAGTATGTTTTATAAGATTATTTAATGCATTTCTGCTTCATTCTATAGTAGCATCCCTAGTGGTTAGAGAGCCCATCACATAACCAAAAGGTCAGAGGTCTTCCATGAGTCGCTCTGAATAAGAGCATCACCTAAATGCTTAGAATGTAAACTGTAAAATGTATATTATGTTTCAAAGGTGAAAACTTTCCATGGGAATTAACTAGAATTAACAGGAATAAAGTGTAAATTCCAGGGCGTATTGCTCAAACAACAGCTCTTTACAACAGTGGTGTGCAGAAGGGCACCTCGTTGAATCCATGCCGCAAAGAATTCAGGCTGTTCTGGAGGCAAAGGGAGTCTTACCCGGTACTAGGTTGGTGT
Source organism: Hoplostethus atlanticus (assembly GCA_034670405.1). NCBI lineage: Eukaryota > Metazoa > Chordata > Actinopteri > Trachichthyiformes > Trachichthyidae > Hoplostethus > Hoplostethus atlanticus. Next base: position 3,126,802 of record JAXDDX010000003.1, on the reverse strand, counting down.
ACCTAATAAAGTGGCCGGTGAGTGTATATTTACCCCAGTAATATCATCAGAACTGACCTGGTTCCATGTGGACCTTAGCCTCAAGTTGTGTGGGTGTGGCCTCAATAGCCCTGCAATAGTGTGCTGGAAATATCTGTACTACACATGTGATGGAAGAATGCACAGTGCAGGGGGCTGCAACTAGTCCACTAGTTTTCCAATTATTTGGCATGCTGAAGGTTATCTACAATTGATGAAATAATTTACTGCACAGATGATGGAAGAAATTTAGAAAGTTGAAATTCAACTGAATTCCCATTAAATTGGGTTGTTTTAACCAAAACATGCTGCAAGATCTAGAATTGCATTTTATGTGTATCCATTTCCATCCATCCATCCATCCATTTTCGACCGCTTATCCGGATCCGGGTCGCGGTGGCAGCAGGCTCAGCAGAGTATCCCAGACATCCCTTTCCCCAGCCACAGTCACCAGCTCATGCTGGGGGATCCCAAGGCGTTCCCAGGCCAGGCAGTATATATAATCCCTCCACCGGGTCCTGGGTCTGCCCCGAGGCCTCCTCCCCACTGGACGTGCCCTGAATACCTCCACAGGGAGGCGTCCTGGAGGCATCCTAACCAGATGCCCGAACCACCTCAACTGGCTCCTCTCCACGCGAAGGAGCAGCGGCTCTACTCCGAGTCCCCCCCGGACATCCGAGCTCCTCACCCTATCCCTAAGGGTGAGTCCAGATATCCTACGAAGGAAACTCATTTCGGCCGCTTGTATTCGCGATCTTGTCCTTTCGGTCACTACCCAAAGCTCGTGGCCATAGGTGAGGGTTGGAACAAAGATTGCCTGGTAAATTGAGAGCTTCGCCTTCAGGCTCAGCTCCCTCTTCACCACGACAGTCCGGTACAACGACCGCAAAACTGCACTCGCTGCACCGATCCGCCTGTCAATCTCATGCTCCATTTTACCCTCACTCGTGAACAAGACCCCGAGATATTTGAACTCCTTCACTTGGGGCAAAGACTCACTCCCCACCCGGAGGGGACAATCCACCGTTGTCCTGCAGAGCACCATGGCCTCAGACTTGGAGGTGCTGACTCTCATCCCGGCCGCTTCACACTCAGCTGCAAACCGCCCCAGCGCGTGCTGGAGTTCACAGCTCGATGCAGCCATCAGGACTACATCATCTGCAAAAAGCAGAGATGCTATCCTGAGGTCACCGCACTGGACACCCTCCACACCCTGGCTGCGCCTTGAAATCCTGTCCATGAAAATCACAAACAGGATAGGTGACAAGGGACAGCCCTGGCGGAGGCCAACACGCACTGGGAACGAGCTTGACTTAGTGCTGAGAATGCGGACACAACTCTCGCTTTGGTTGTACAGAGATCGGATGGCTCGAATTAACGGCCCCGACACCCCATACTCCCGCAGCACCCCCCACAGGATATCTCGAGGGACACGATCGTAAGCCTTCTCCAAGTCCACAAAACACATGAAGACTGGATGAGCAAACTCCCATGCCCCCTCCAAAATCCTTGCAAGGGTAAAGAGTTGGTCCACTGTTCCACGGCCAGGACGGAATCCGCCTTGTTCCTCCTGAATCTGAGGTTCGACAATTGGTCGCACTCTCCTTTCCAGCACCCTGGAATAGGCTTTCCCAGGGAGGCTGAGCAGTGTGATTCCCCGGTAGTTGGAGCACACCCTCCGGTCCCCCTTTTTAAAAATGGGAACCACCACCCCTGTCTGCCCCTGTCTGCCATTTTATGTGTATTTTCCAACAAAATTTCATTTCCCGGTTATAGGCTAACTTTTGCAATACAAATAGAATAGAACATTCCTAAAATTCCCGAGCTTAACTACCCACAGAACAGTACGGACAATAACTAATTACAAGAGCACTTTTCTGTGTCTCCACTTGTCTGTAGTTGTCCTGATTGGTGAAGAAGAGAAATGAGAGATTTTAGTGTGTGGTGCTTGATATGCTCACATTAAACATTAATACATTTCCTGCTATCTTTGGTTTGAAGATGTAGTCAAATTATTTTTCATAACTATCAAGCCACACGAGAACTGAGCAGTCTCAATCTCTCCCTGCTTCTCTCTCACAAGCTAAAACATGTTGGCTGGTATTTTGCAACTCCATCTTTCCCCTAACTGTCTTTGTCATGCACTGGCTGTTCTCTGCCATTTTATAACAGAGTGTCAACTCTTGATAAATATAAATTCACTGCAGTGTTCAGAAATCCAACTGGGAAAAGTCACTGCTGTCTGCCTTTTTCATGAGTGCAGCCAAGTGCAGTAAATTTGTGTATATGTGTGTGTGTGTGTGTGTGTGTGCGTGTGCATGTGCGTGCATGCATATATACCTACATGTGTGTTTGTATGTATTGATAGAGACACCAAAACAACTATGATGTATTTGCTTTATTTTATTTCCTTTTATTCTGGCTTGAAACGGCCCACACCACCCATGGGTGACCCTGCTGGTTACTTTCTATGCTTCTGGAAGACATGTATTTCATTCAACATGTTAGACAGTCTGTGATTTAAAGTACTAATAACTGAATCTAGGCAAAAATTGAGTTAGTTGATTTTTCATCATCCAGGAGACATGCAGCTGCAGGATGGGACATGCAGCTCTTTTCCTCCGGGTTCAAGTCCACCATGGATTATCAGCTAGAAAGAGAAGATAAAATTGAAAATCATAGTGTTGCATTTAGCGGAGGAATAGTATATACTTTAAATAAAGCAACTCAAGAAGTCACAACATCTTTTCATGGTCCTAAAATGTTTCAGTCAAAAGGATTAAATACATTTTTCCACTTCAAGATTTCATTTTTAGAGCATTTCCCTGGCCCCACTCCACTTGTCTTTCTCTCTCATTCTTCCACATCCCTCTTTTCTCTCTCTCGCTCTCAACCATTCTTTTCATACTCCATTTTCTCTTTACTCCCTTTTCTCCCTCTTTCCTCCTTTCTCTGTTTCTCTGTGTATGTATGGGCCTCTCAGCTCTGCCCCCACATTCAGCACATTCTGCACATTGCTACACAGGAAAATCACAAATTTTCCTTTGATCTGCAATAACATAAATATATATTGGCAAAGCCCACTGTTAGTTCAGTACTTTACAGAAGAAAAAAACAGAAACAGGAAAAAATATATTTTCAGTAATATACCGTATATTCATTTCACAGTTGAGTATTCAATTACATCCTACTTTCCGTTGTGCTCCAGCATAGTATGATGACAATAAAGTTGAATTGAATTGAATAATCAATATTTTGTGTGTGTGTGTGTGTTTGAATGTGATCCATGTTTTTACTATTTTGTGAAGGAAAAGTGGTTAGAAATGATTCATTAGAGAACTTTTATATTTAGGGTTACAATTTGGGTCACAATCATTATTTAACCTTTATTCAATATATAGAAACATAGAAGGTGCAGACCAACAACATACAGCCATGTATCAAATCTGAATCAGTTGTTTAAGGTTTAGGTTAAGGTAAGGGTTTGGTCGTTTTCTTTTGAGTATCTTACGTTCGGTGACCACGTTGAGCTGTATGATGCCGTGTCCCTGGATGCGGTCTGGGGGGTTTCTCACATAGCAGTTGTAAACACCCTCATCCTCCAGCTGAATGATAGGGTGATGGACAGGTCGTTCTTATCCAGGTTCCCAGCAAACACAACCCTGTCCCCAAAACAGTCTGAACGCAGAGGGACCATGCCTTTCTTACTGTAGAAGGTCATAAACTGGGGGGGGGGGGGAGAGAGAGAGAGAGAGAGAGAGAGAGAGAGAGAGAGAGAGAGAGAGAGAGAGACAAAAAAAACATCATTGAGCTTTAACCATAACAATAACTTTGACCAAAGAGATAGACTGGCACCAGATCAGCGATCCCTGGTAAGAAACTCCCCGTGGAAAGGTTCTTACCATCTCTTCCGTATCGTTGAGCGTTTCCTGGTAGGTCCAGTTCATGGCAAACTTGTTGACATCCATCTTGTAGCAGGAAGTGAACGTGCAGGAGATTCTGACAGTGGTTCCATTCAGTGCATTGATCTTACTGGCCACTAGCACGTCCATGCTTGAACAACCTGTAAACAATGACAACTGAAATAAATCTCCAATAAAGGTTGTTTTCTGTACTTTTTTAAAATCCCACAGCTAATGTAATATATTAATAAACATTAAATAAGATGGTTATTATGTCTGACTTTGTAAGAAAAGCCGTCCCACCCTAAGCAATGTCTCGCTATGTGGCCCTGCAACACGTGATATGCGACGTATCGTGGCGATGCTGCCATTTTGTCATACGATAGCTAGCCAGTTAACTTGATTCAAACAACGTTATGGACATTCGGCGCTTTCTAAAACGTCCACTTGGGGTACAAACCATGTTGCAACAGTAAATGTAGAGCCACCTGTGCCCGGACCCAGCCAACAGCCAACCAACTGCGAAGACAGAGATGCTATGCGACTCATGCCTGGCCCCGGACAACTCCCTCAGACGGTAACATTACCCACCCCACGTAACGGAGTAGCAAGCCTGGCTAAACCCCGGCCCCCCCAGCAGGTGATGATCTTGGCGAAAAAAACACTCCATCGCCAAGATGCCTTTTTTTTTGGCAAAACTTTAGTTTGTCTGCTCCCCACCCAGCTCAAATGTCAAACTCCGCCCATCCTAATAATGCTATCAACAACAAAAAACATATCACCAGTATGAATTCCCGTGTGCTTGTGCAGTCCCAATTTGAGCCCCAATTTGTTCTTTTTTAAAATACAGTATAAGAACTATTTTACTGTGCACAAATCTGGACAGAATCACTGAGGATGAAAAAAAAAAGGTTGGCATGCCTGCATTATTGGCTTTATTGAGTTATTAGTTTTAATTTGTCTTCTGACTGGTGGCATCATATTATTGCATTAAACAGGATATTAATCTGTGTTGTCAAGTTGTCAAGGAACTTTTGGGCATTTTGAGCATCCTCAAAGAACCAAAGTATTGTAATCAGTAATTGCAGCAAAAATATATAAATTCACCTGCCAGAGCAAGCCAGCGATCAACTTATTGACCTGATGTAGTCAATGTAGTGCTGTCTGAAATGTCTGTGGTGGTAAGCTGATTGAATATGAAAATATTTACTTGTTATTTTAATTAGTGTTAATGTCCGCCTGGGCAGACCCCAAATAAATCAAGAATAGCTCCACAACTACCAGGTCTATATGCATGACCTTCCTCTATGGACACTTTTGAAAATCCTTTGAAAAACCTTTGCTAGCTGAAGTTGAAATTGTTCAATCTATTTTTCCAAAACATATAGAGGTGCTAGCCTAGGAAGCATAACTCTTAACATGACTGAAAATGAACCCAAAATGCGGATTCATTTCATTTAATTCGAGTAGATATCAGGTTTTTCAAATGGTGGATGCCTCATTTATAAATGCACTTTTGCTTTCAAGTTTCAAAAGGAAGAAATATGCTTGATATATTGACCTTGTATTTCTAAGTGTCTTCAAGTGATTACAATCCCTTTAACTGATTGAGTGGTAGTGGTCCAGTCAAGCATCCTCTTGGATTCAGCTGGCTCAAAATGCCTAAGCACTGCTTTGAAATCACAGGTTCTGCCATTTTCCTCAACGTAACCAGCAACTACACGTGTTAGATAAGTGCATTCCAGTATTGTAGACTGCTGCACCAAATTACTTTGAAATATAGGAGAGTTAAAGTATGAAGTATTAAGTCCTAAAATTAAATATAAAAAACTACTATCTCATAACTGCACGCAATCTAAATTTGTCATCAGCGCATGAGAGATTTGAAAAGGAATGAAAGAATCATTAAGTTTCCTCCTCCCATCTCACATTATGTCTCAGCATGGGTTTACACTCCCCAGACAGAATATGTGCTTCGTAGTGTGTGTGTGTGTGTGTGTGTGTATGAGAGAGAGAGTGAGAGAGAGAGACAGGACTCTGCACCATTCTCTCCTCTGCAGTTGGGTGTTTCTGGCTCCCTTCCCACTGCTGCTGCACCACTCTACAGGCCTGCCTCTCTGCACCACACACACACACACACACACACACACACACACACACACACACACACACATGCATACACTTTTCTAAACTCCACCCACCACCCATATGTATAATTAACGCACAATATTTTCCATGCAACCGTCACTACCCCCCAGTCAGGTGTCCTCTGCTGCAGTACAGCACCTGCTCTCTCCCTGCCTCTTTCACACACACACACACACACACACACACACACACAGACACACATACACACACACACGTGCACACACGTATACACACGTGAGCAGCATCAGCAGTGAGCCAAGCATGCTAGCTGTGCTATGTCAATGTCATCCCCGCATACTGACCTAGCTGTTTCACAGGTACACAACCACTAACACAGACACACCCGAACAGACACCACACACACACACACACACACCCAAACAGACACCACACACACACACACACACACACACACACACACACACACACACACATATACACACATACATGTGCCTTTACTACTATAACACATAAACACATATTCAGTTTGAGATAGTTTGATCCAGAGCTGCTGCTCCTGCTGACTCAGCAATCCTGCTGACAGTGAGACAGATACAGAGACAGACAGACAGACAGACAGAGAGACAGACAGAGAGACAGACAGACAACAGACAGACAGAGAGAGAGACCTGCTCCAGAGATGAAATACTGCAGTGAAGCAGCCTCGTGCTACTCCTCCCTCTCTCTACCCCTCCCTCCTTCCTCTCCCATCTTTTCTACCTCTCTTGCCTCCACTCATGCCTCTTCCCTAGCCCCTTCTTACTTCCTTCCTACACCTCTCTTCCTCTTCATCCCAGTTTTCCCTCCATTGTCTCCTACTCTCTCAAGGTCATTGTGGGAAAGGGTAAAAGGGAGGTGGTGCAGCCCTGTGATGTGTTTCATAATCTGTCTTTTGCTTCTGCCTTCCCCCTCTCTCTCTTTCCAACTCTACGTGACCCCCGCTTTCATTCTGTTATATGTATGCATGGAGGCCTATTTATAGTAAGGACATACACTGGTCAAAATACTGGTGATGCTCATAATACATCACCGGGTAAAGGCTGTGATACCTTATTGATGGGTAGACGGACTTGGGACTTTGGATCATTGGATCATACAAGAATGGATCATACAGGAATTTCCTGCAGCGAATGGACAACACATTGCATCAAACCAGCCAGAGATAGCCAGATTCATTCTGGAAATTAGGTCATGTGGCCTTCAAAATAAAAGCATAATATTCAGTTTTACAAGATAGTAACTGTGCATCTAAGAGTGGGCAGTCCACTCAACTTTGGTATACTTTTTTTTACATTTAGATAGTTGGAAAACAGGGAGGGAGTCAGAGTAGGGGAGGCACAAGAGTGAAAGTTCCTTGACCAGCAGGGCATATTTGTCTCCAGAGGTGATGGACAAAATGTTGTCAATTTCTTCACTCTAGAGCTCTCTGTGCCTCTCAGTTCGCAGGGAGTGCTGTTCTCCACTACAGTCGAACGCAAAAAAAACCATGAATGTCCTTTCAACACAATAACACTCACTGTTCAAGTTCTGAGAGCTGGTTAGCGCTAGACTGTAGACAACACTGCCATGCCCCCTCATGTGCATGAAGACTGGCAGCCAGCAGAGTAAACAAGGACGAGTGTGAGCAAGGCCAAAAAGTATCAAATGGACTATTACAACTGAAATATCATGTGATAATTGTTCAATCACAACTATTTAAAGACAAATCAGGTAATGCAATAGAGAAGAGCATCCCATCCCCCTAATTCAGATCCCATCGATTGGCCCTACTTGCCCAATGCCCATATATCGGTTTGCTTTGAGGGGGAAAAGTTACTTTGAGGGAAGTGAGTAGTAAACTGTTTATAAAAGTTAAGAGCACAAATTATTAACCAGAGAGCATACATTTCAAACCTCATGCAGGTTTTAGAACTGAAATTTCCACACAGCTTTTTTTTTTGGACATAATGTAGATGTGTACGTCAGCCTGGTGCTGGTTCTGCTCTGTTTTGTTGTGGTTCAGTTCTGGTCTGTACTGCTTGGCTTGGCTCTGGCGCCCCCCGCTCTGGAGAAAACACACTGCAGCATTCTGCACTCAGTGGCCAAAAGCAGGGGCAGCCAGCAGTCAACACAGCTCTCTACTATAAGATGACATCTGACGGGGACCCCCGTCGTATGGGGAAGTTTTTCTGTGATTACACCAGGAATGGGACAGCAAAGTAGTGAGAACTGCCACGAATGAGCAGTCAGTCTTTGTCACATTATGACACTGTTGCTGTACTCCCTGTGCATGAATTAGGTATAACATCACTTTGTGTTAAACGTGTTTGTGATGGCTATGTGAACACCATTGGACAGGAAAGAAAAACAAAAGGGATGTGAATGGAGAGGGCACTTCTTTGTATTAGAGCGCCACAAACATATACTCATTTTCAGGTGATGAGTGCTAAATATCTAAGGACGGGAACATCTTGAGTGGGTTGTTCTGCTCTCCTCTGCCCTCCGTTCCTCCATAGCCATAGCATTATTGATAGACATCTCTACTTATAGTAGAGTCTCAGAGTCTGGCCACTTGTTTGTTTGAGTAACATTTCCAAGCTCCACTTACAGGGTTTGAATGGAATCTAACACCCACACACCACACACACTTACACACACACGTGCAAACACAAATTAATACACACATGCAAGCAAGTACGCAAATGGACACAACACAGAAATTATTCTGCCAGTTCAGTGAAGGAATACTGCAGTGAAGGATATGATGAATTGCTGCATAGACCATTCTTTTCAGAAGGTTTTGTTTTTGTTTTTGTTCTTCCTTATTGCATACTGCCATTGCATTATTCCTTTAATGTTAGTGTCACCCAGTCTAGGACAACGTAATGTCATGGAAGAATCTACATGTAAATAGAATATTCTTAAAATGACAACTACATCACTGTTTCGTCACCTGTTGTCTTCATCAGTGATATAGCAATTCTCAGGCCAAATCAATATTGTTTTACATATTACAGTTTATGAATCTGCCAATTGCTTTATAGTTGAGTATGAAATAGGGACTATTAGGATTAGTATCATTCAGATCAACAATCATTTTTTAACATTAAGGCAAAAGCATAATGGCAGAAAATGAAAATGGACAGATTAGTTCTTCACATTATTAAGTATATTTAAGTATATTTTCACAAAGAAAGAGTAAACTACAATAAGTGCCAAATACTAAATATAGGTGAATAACTATAATCATATCAAGCACAACCACACGTTTTAGGAGAAATTGCTTATATTGTCATAGTCCTTTTCAGTTCCTGTTTTTCTTGGCTCTTTAACTCGGAAAGCAAAAGCGATCTGCTGGGATTCGATCCCAGGATCTCCTGTTTACTAGACAGGTGCTTTAACCAATAAGCCATAGCGCGGGTGGGCGTCAGCAGTGCGATTTCATAATACTGACTTAACTGATAAGTCAGGAAAGAACCATTTCTGAACTTCTAAAAACATTTATTAATATTGCATAAAAGTTTTACTGTCCCCGAATTGGCTTCATTTTTGACAATTTGAGTTGTACTCTTTATTACGTCCTTTAGTGCATTTATTTGAACGCCTCTCCCGTATGCCTCCTCTACTTGGCGTGCTGCTTCCCTCTAGTGGCTGTCTGTGGTAACTGCAGAGGTTGAAATATTTGAACACTGACTGGCTAAACATAATATTATACAGATATGGTCTCTATAGGAATATTACAAGAATATTATAGTGATAAAATAGGAGGTACAAAATACCATTAGGTATGATAAGATAATAAAAGTCCCTATTGATTACCATGGGTACAATGGGAATATTACATAGCCCCAATGGGAATACTATAGGGATGTTTTTATTAGGGGACCTACTCAACTGACTGCCTCAAGTCACCACACAATACATGTAAAAGTTGAGCATCACTGGCTAACAACTTTACCAAATGGCTGATTGACTGAAATCCACAGCAAGCAACTGAATAATTTATATTTTTGGTAGGATGAGACAGAAAATGGTGTCAGGCTCATGTTTTGAACACGTGATATCAGGCTTTAAACCAGAGCGCAACTTAATTAATTCACAGAGTCTGAACTGGTGCCGTGAACCTCGCCCTAAACCACTTCACCAGAGTAGTGATACTAGAGCCTGGGTCTCATGTGACACCACATTTCTCATTAGAGTCCTCATATCCAAAACATGATGCATGCATGCACATATAACTTAACCCTCAGGCATCAGTTTAATTTACTACCCTCTTAAGTCATTAAGGACAAAAATGTCCACTTCCAAAAACTGCTATAAAAATAATATTTTTTTCTGCTTTTTTCGGTTAAGTCTTTTGATCAACTTCAGTCCTGATCAAAACTATCAAATATTGAATAATTATCAGGATTTTAACCCTTTAAATGCCAGTTTGATTACATGATGCTAATATTTTTTTGGGAAAAAACAGACATTTCTGTGTTTTTTTCAAAAATAACAACAGTGACATCAAGTAATCAAACTGGCATTTAAAGGGTTAAAATCCTCAAAATGATTGAATGTTTGGTAGTTTTGAGCAGGGCTGAAGTTGTTTAAGAGGTTTATGCAGAAAAAAGCAGAAAAAAATATTAATCTGTAAAGTTTTTATAGCAGTTTTTTGGAAGTGGACATTTTTGTCCTTAATGACTTAAGAGGGTAGTCAATTTTTTTCACAGTGTTCTATTGATCTATTAGAAAAATTAAATTTGAATTCCAAAATGTGTCAAGAGAGAGACTTTCTTACAAAAAAATTGTGCCATATGCACTAACACAGCCAAAATGATGGCCAGATCAAGAGGAAAAATTTGCTCAAATGGACAAAAATGTCCATAATGATGCCTGAGGGTTAAAACAGCTGCTGTGTTTAATTTGTGGATAAATGCCAATTACAAGTATCAGCAAGTAAGTTCAAAGAATTCACAGCTAGTTAACCGGTGAGTTCAGATGTTTGAGGATAGGATGGGATTCTGTTGCGTCTGCTAAGTGGCCTATGGAAGACAAGTTAATGAAAAATGTTTAACGTGATACGTGATGATGATCTTATATGGGTAATTAAATACAAATAATTAAGAATTAAGGATGAAGAGAGAAAAAATTGATTTGCCTCACCACTCCACCCGCCTGTTAAATTGGTTGGCTGGTGTTTGTGTATCTGTTTATATTTAGGTCCATTTGATCAGCACTACGTGTAATGATGCTGTGGGTTGGATCAGATGTATGTCAGGCTGCGTGGGGGGTGTATTTTGATCTATTCTAGTGGATTAGGCCTATCTTTTTCTATCTGCAGATTATCATCCACCACATGAGATCCTGGGCTGGATATCATCCTATTCTCATCTGCGGCCCTCTTCATGCAACAATTTAGAGGATCCAACATATTCTGTTTTTCTAGTTTGTAAATTGTAAATCTGCTACGTATTTAGCACATTAATCTAGGCCTCTGGGTATCTAGGCCTATTTATAGCCATCACTTTACAAGGCCTCGAGCAGAGAACAGAGACCTTAGTGTACTCTATCATGCTGTCCATGGACTGAGACAGCATGTCTTAAATCTTGTCTGTAGGCTGTAATACACCAGGTCACTCAGCTGTCAATAGAAGTGAAATGACACACAGGGCAACATACCAACTAACTAACTAAACTAAAACTGATCCAGGAAATCCAAAGCAATATCAATATTTTTCCCACTAAATTGGTGTATGGAGGCATCAGTTGGCCTCTGATCAGAATTAGCAGAGATAATTACATTACAGCTGTACATCTCTCTCTCTCTCTCTCTCTCTCTCACACACACACACACACAACGCACTCAGATATCAAGGAATGCTGGTGGGGGCTGAGTGCGGGGCTATACCGGTTATCATTCTTCAGATCTATTGATCCATGTATCAGTGTATCAGTGTATCGATCGGTTTGGCTGTTTGTTTCTTACCAGAGAGCGAGAGCAGCAGCAGCACCGCGCTCACCAGATGAATCTTCCCGTCGTGCGCGGTGGAACATATTTTATCTCCTTCTTTTTTTCTTAAAAAAAAACACAACGACGTTTTATTTAAAGAAAAAAAGAAAAAAATAGAGAGCGCGTGAGTCTGCTCCTACTGTGTGCGTTACAATGCTACAAACTGTTATTTTGTCAGAGGCAGGATGTGGCTGGCAGTGTTTGTAGCCTTATGACGGTTGATCTCTCGGTTGTCGGTTTGTTGCCGGCGGAGGCGAGAGGGAGAGATTAACTGAACACCCCTCCCTCCCTTCCTTCCTTGGTTGCTTCCTTAATTCCTTCCTTCCTATGTTGTTTTCTTCCTTCCTTCCTTTCTACCTTCCTTCCTTCCTTCCTTCCTTCCTTACTCACTCCGGCTCCTGACAGATTCTGTCTACAGTTAATAGAATAGAAGAGAATATAACAGACAGCTAATAGAATATAATAGAGCAGAGTAGAGGAGAGTAGAGCAGAGCACAATAGAATAGAATAGAATGAATCACATCTGCTAACAGTTAATACAATAGAGGAGAAAACCCTCATAATACCCTCACACACAATCAAGGTGGCAAAGAAATTCATGCTATGTTAAGATCAGGCGAGAGCAATGACTGCTGAATGTTGGACTTCATATTTCAAACCTAACAAGCTCATTTCTTCTGGTGCATCATCAATCTCACAATGAATGTTTGCTTCGACAGTGCAGGATTATTAAAAATTGCCACCCAAGCAACAACAAAAACAAAAGCAGCCTAACAATAGAGTGTAAATGTGCATAGAAGCATCAGAAAAATAGCAAACCAGCATGGGGTCATAGCTATGAGCTGTGTTAGATCCCCGAAGCGCGGTCAGCCTCTTATCGGTCAGACAGAGGTGTCTCACTTGGTGCCAGCTCTCCGTTTAAAGGGTCCGAGTTAGAAGCCTAAGCCTAGTGGGTATTACCCGGGTAGGTTAAGTCTAACTATCTAAGCTGGTGGCGAGGAGATTCGCCTGGCTTCTGACTGCCTTCGTCCGGACGTCTTACCCTTCTCAATCCGATGTCGCTGCCGGGCTAAACAGCACTAGAGCCCAGCGACGCTATCGGCCACGTCTGTTAACGGCAGCTCTCCCCTATGATCAGTGCACTTGTTACGTGCCAGGTTAGTTTTAGCGGCTTGGATAATAAGCCCCAAGGGTACTGTTTGATTTAATTGGCTAGAGAAACCTATAAGAACCTTTTAGTTATTATACACACCTATATACCTAACCTTTTACTACCTTGGAAGAACTCAATCATTCGATGTCCACTACTTTCTTGAATTGGTTATAATATTTATTAAATGCTTTAGCAAGGGCATACCATACAGCGTTATCAGATTTAAACAATAATCTTGAACTCTATACCTCGAACCTCCCCGGTGCATCATACACCGCCGCTCCGGGTTGGTTCTACCGTACCATATACCTCGAACCTCTCCCAGGCCTCATACACCGCGGCCTTAGGCAGTAGGTCCTACAGATACGCTTCCCCGGAGGTGGGAGATTCAACCAGTATAAAGTTCTACAGCAATCGATTTTTAACAATAAGGATAATAATAAAGAAATAATAATAAAAATATTACTAAAGAAGGATTAATTACCCTGCTGTGGTAAGATAATTCTAATCATATAATTTTGGAACGAGAGAGGGAGAAACCTGGCGGATCAGACCTTGTTCCTCTCCTGCTGTTGCCGCTGTAATTCAGGGATGGTTTCGTCTGGGTACGAACTCAGTGTAGATCTCGTCTGGGTACGAGCTCAGATAAGGAAGAGCGACTCTCAATTCCTGTTGGTATTGCGACAGCGGGCCGGCAGAGTGAGCGAGGGAGACAAAGAAGTTGAATTTCTATCTTGCAGTCTTGGTTGTTGGTTGATCCTTCAATCGGTTGGTTTTGTCTTCAATGCACAAAGTTCAGTTCGGAAACTGCAGATATTCTTCAAAGTCTTTCACTCCGGAGTGCAGAAAATACTCTGAGTCCAAATCCCATCCACGGACGGTGGAGATTCTTCTTAGTATTCTCCTGCTCCGAAGTTGCTCTCTTCTCTTCTCGTATTAAAGGTTTGCATGAAGTAGGATCAACCAGGCATATTCAGAGACAGTCAAGCAACCCTGAATAGCCCCGTTTCCTTAGTCTCTAATAGTCTTATACCTCGCCTACGGCCATAAATTACCATGTCATTATCCTCGGTCCTCAGATGGACCTGGCCTCTCCCATCTCTCTGTGTTCCTTTACTCTTACATCATTTGATTAGTTACAACATCTTATTAATCATCAGTTATTTCTATTGCTTCACCTCCTTGTCCCAGGCTGTCTTGCTCTCGGGCCTCCGTTTGCAATAGTAACCGGCGGCACTTCTCTAAGTCCGCTTTACTCTGGCCTTGACCTAACTACCACAGGTTATTGTACATTGTTCCCTGTCTTAGCAGCAGTCATATTTACAGTCATGTTTCCTATCCCTCACATAGAATACATACTTCGAATCAACCTTGATCCCTAGCTAATATTCACATAGCTTCTTAACAATATTAATCCTAAGTTGATATTAATATAACACACAAGTTTCTCTCATTTTGTACACACATACCAATCATTGGTTAATACATTTTCAACAGTCTATTCTTTTCTAGGCTCTGCAGAGATATACACCCTTCCTCTTTTACTCTCGGCCTGGCTCCATTCAACACAATAATGCTTATGAATCACTTTAGTTTCTTTGTTTAATGCTTTCGTAACTTCCTTTCCCCAGCTGCAGGCTCTGCAGATTCTTCTGGGCCTAAATGATTACTCCTGCCTTTCTAGCTTCACATTTTCTAGCTTTTAGCTTTAGCTGATTACACAATAGCATTCTTAGCTTTAACTGAGTCTCTTAAGTATCGCTCCCTCTGCTGGATTAGATAAGTGTTACACATCTTTGGTCTATTTTAGGTGTCTGACCTTTCTTTCTTAACATCTGATCTTCAACTTACTTGACACCCCCTTCTTGAAGTCAGTCGTTAGTCCCATGTATAGTCGTGCTCAAACAAGGGGTCGCTCTCATTATTAATCACTTCCAGAGTGATCGCATCCAAATCCTCTAGTGCCAAGTTCTCTAGCGGCGTACGGTGAGGACCCGGTCGGTCAGGGCGTTCCGGTCGTAGGATGGGTGCTGGTGGAGAGGGTACTAATACTGGTTTAGGTGTGGGGGGTTGTTCCCACGCATCTAGAATCTTCCAAGCTAATTGTGACTCCCATGAATCATCACCGGGCTTTGGAGTCGTGGGAGCGAGGGTCCATCGGGGACCCACCTCTTCTCCCGTGGGTCGTCCAAAGTGGTTGATCGGCACTTCTTCAGGGGTATCGCCCCTTACTGTGGGCACCTCCACCGTCTTCGCACTAATAACCTTACGGGTTATCTTAAATTTACGTAACGGGGGGGCCTTCGCTTGATCGTCAGCTGGGAAATCATAACTGCATGAGGGTGAGTCTTGTGCGAGGGCATAAGCATAACTGCATGAGGGTGATTCTTGTGCGAGGGCAGGGTGATGCATCGCTACATCTGTTGTTTGGTTTTTAAGGACCTGGAGATCTAGTGTTTTGAGCTCTAGGCAGGCTTGTAGGCACTTGGTCATGGGCTTCTTCCTCTTTTCTGCCGGGCGAGATATCGCTACGGGTCTGCTCCATGGGACAATTTCTCCTGGTTCTATTTCCATGGCCTGGTTCAGCTCGTCATTCCAATACCAACCCGGCGCGGTGGTTTGTGTGCCCCGCGAAGTCATGTTCATCAGAGTCAGTACGGGGGTCTGAGTGCCCGCAGAAGTACCACCAGTACTAGGCATACACCGAGTCATTTGTGCGATAAAGCTTTTGGGTCCTAGGTATATAAAGCGGCCGTCGCCCAGATGTGATGAGGTGACCTGGCTCCCGTCTGGATATACCCACAACTTCGTATACAGCGGGCAATAGGTACAGACATTTCTAGGTCTGAGCTTCATCTTTAGGGCGTCTCTGTTTGCTGTCTCCCAGACGACCTTGGCGTTTGTCTCCACTTCTGCACATCTCCTGAAGGAGACCGTTGGTAGGCAGGGTTTAGTGCCATAACAAAGGACTCCCTCCGGCACGGACATTAGGAAGTATTTGTCGCAACACGGTCGGCACCAGGTAGACATTCCGAGGTCCCATAGAGTCCTGATCTGGTGTAGTGGTACTATACACACGATGCAGTAAGTACCTTCCTGCGGGGTACAATATCATAAGGGCTTCAGTTAATATATTTTTTCTTAACGCAAGCAAAGCAGGCAAGCGCGAAGAGCTGTTTCCTCTTCGTTTAGCAGCGGCTCCCTCGGCCGCGGTCTTCAGGTCGCTGTTGTGTGCGCCTTTCAGTACGCCTCTGAGCCAAAGAACTTCTTGACCACGGAGATTGCATTTGCAGAGGGCTAGTCGGAGTGTTCCCTGCACTAGACCCTCGCTGCTCTCTTGGAAACAGGGTTCCATGGGTCATGAACCAGACGATTATGACCAAACCGTCAATCAGGCCGGCACAGGATAATGCCGCTAGGGTTACCCATCCGAGGCTCCAAACAATCAATTTGCCGAGCCTGATGAGCCAACGCTTTCTGCCTCTGTCCTGGAGCTGGCAAGTCATAATACCATAATAGGCTAATATGGCTATACTCATCGCTACTTCGTAGGCCATCGTCATGGGTCTAAGGATAGGCCAGAAGATTGTCGTTGTATCTAAGATTCCCCACAAAACGAGTACCGCTACTTGACCAAGTCCCCATTTAGTTGCATCAATAGGGTGGCGGCCCAGAAAGTAGGTGATCATCAGGGACGGTGCTAGTTCTCTTCGTCTTTCTCTCACTGCCACAAGAATAACTTTGACCATTACTTGCATCAGGGTTATCATTCTTAGTGGTTGCCACAACGACCAGGGTCCGGTGCAGCAGTACGTGGCCCAAGCAAGCATAAGACCGATGTATTCAATTATGCTACTCACTTCGCCGAGCTGGTCCATTGCGGAGGTCATATTGCTCATGTTGGTCATGTTGGTTATGTTAGCCAGGGTTCAAGTGCGTATTCTTTGTCTCTCGTGGATTTAGGAAGTGCGATGGCTGGGGTAGTTTCGAGGCGGTTTTATACTCGATCTTCCGCCTCCCCCTTCGGGAGGAGGGGTTTCTGATCTTCTTCTGGGCGTGGCTTCTTGCGCGCGCAGGAACTAATGGCGGTCCTGAGACCTCCCTTGATTACCACCCAACAGATGGCTGCCGCGATGAGGCATCCAGCCACCATTAGGAGATATGGCCAAAGTTTAGCTAATAAATCAGCCATCCATCCTCCCATAATGGAAAATCCTTCTCCGATTATACCAATGGTTTCTTCAACCACCATGGTAATTCCTTCTGTAATCACAGCTCCGACTGTTTCATACCAAGTGCATTCGTGATCCTGTGACCCTTTGCCGCAGTGCATCCAGTGTTCTTCTGGAGAGTGGCAGGTCCCGTTGTTGTAGAGTCGGTTAGGGCCTATCCAGCGGAATCCTTTGATTTCTTTGCCGGCACACAGGTTTCTCCTAAATGCATGGCCCTCGGCCATCATTATGCTAGGTTCAGCCACATAGGGAATAATCATTCCGTTCACATCTTTTCTTACTGACATTCCATGTCCTAGTATGGCTCTGGTGCATCCGACATTTGCTGGAAGAACTCTTCTCCAGGTTGAGTTACCTCTTATGGTTATCTTCTTCCATACCACTTTGTGGCCATAAGTGCTGTACTCGTCTCCGTAGTATGCGGCACATGTTTCTTCCCAGCCGGGAACGGTTCCGCAATTTTGTCGGGCGAGACTAATGGTGCATGTGGTGTTTGCTGTGTCGCACACCATGCTCCAGGGTCTCGGGTTGACATAGGGGTTTTCTCGATACCAGATTCCTGGCCATAGGTCTCTGTACTTAGAATACACTGTGGCTACATACTGGTATCTTATCCAATAATTACTGCTTTGTGTCAGGCATGGGCTTACCCATTGTTTCAATTCTTCAGCTTGTAGCCCCCACCAGGTGGATGTTACATCTCGGGTATGACCCTCTTTCCATGCTTGGAGAATACCTTTAACCGTATCGTTGGTTTTCAGGCCGCTGCAATCATATTGCCATGATCCCCAGGCGGTTAGTGCTGTCTGCCATAGCGGGCAGCGCGGTGAGGCTCCATTGCTGACAAACTCACTAGCGTTTAGTTCCTGGAACATTTTTCCAACTACACAGCTGTCGATTTTCTGGAAATCCCCTTGCGGGGCTTTCATCAATTCTTCAGGGGTTGGGAGTTTCTGAACATACATATTTGTAGTATGAGGTCCCTTGAGGCCCTGTCCTGTCCTGGCGTAGCCTTCTGGAAAGGCCCCGACAAAGTGTTTTACTGGTGTTACCCATACCCACGGCAAGGTGTCATTCAGCCATTTTTCATGGTTTGCATTTCGCGCTGTTCCATATCTTCCACTCTGGGCATAGTACCAGGCTTTCGTGGCTGGAGTAATTACCAGGTAGTTTTGGGTTTTGCAAGTGACGTATAAGTTCCAATAGCAGGGAGATAACTTTACCAGCTTTTCTTTTATACATTGCGCTGCAATGTTCCTGCTTCTTTGACTGTGGCTTGTAAGCTGAGCTTGTCCCACCGGAGCCCTCGGGCGGCCGGGGCTTGGTGTTGGTTCAGGCGTCCCCGGCGCCGGAGTTGTTGGCGCTTGTGTACTATTTGTTGGGGCTGTTGACGCACGTGTCCCCGGCGCTGGAGTTGGTGTTACTCCTCCCGTACCAGACACCGAGGTCACTCTAGTTGTTTGGTTTTGAGGTGTCTTTACCGTCGTACTTTTGTGTTGTTTTCTTTGAATTTTCACCTTTCCACAGGTTAGGTTGTATCTTCCCCAGAAGTCCCACTTAGGGAATAGGCCCAAACATGACACATTGTTTGGTGGAGCTGGATAGATTACATCTTTTTCCCAGTAGCCTTGGTTCTTTCTCCCCAATAATGGCGCACAGCCCCAGCTACATTGAAAGCCTGGGCTTCCCGGGTCAGGATGCATCCAAGTGCAGCTTGCCTTCTTATTCACTTTCTTTAGCAGGACTCGTACTCTCACGATTATCCCTACCCCTGCTTCGGGTATTATATCTTCTAGGACCCAGTTTCCTGCTGTAAGATTTTCCTCTTTGGTGATTTGGGTCCATTCTTCAGTAGTATTCAGGGCTGTCATCCAGTCCGAATTGTTCTTTTTCCGCACTTCTTCCCAATACGTGCGATTGGCTAGCGTATAATTGTTTCTGTCACCCTCCCAGGGGATAACCAGAGTCTTCGGTAGAGCCTTCCAGCATTCTTGCTGGTAGCTTTTAGTTGTTCTATAGTGGACTCGGGTGTGCGTTAGAATCCAGGGCTCCGCTCCATAATAGCATAATATGGCCAGGACCGCTGTTATTCCTCCGCACACAGCGAGTATCTTCATTGTTAGGATTAGGCAATACATTCCATTTCCAGTCCGTGGTCGTTTTTGTTGAGGCTTTAAGAGAGGTTTCTGTTGTTTGTCGTTGCTTACTGGGTCTTCCGTTGAGGAAAGCTCGGAGTCAGAGTCTTTCGAGTCCCTTCTGAGGTCCCTTCTAGTGGCCCTTCTGGGTCCCATCTGAATGTCCATCGTCCGCTATTGTTGTAGCGCCAGATTCGGTTGCGGACTTGCGTTGGTGAGGGTTTTTCCTTCTTATTCCAATCCACTCTTGGCTTTCTGCGTGGTGGCCCCAATGTTGTGATCAGGGGACATCCACTTGTTTCTACTCCCGGCTTGGTTATGATACGTCCTCTGAGGAGCTTGGTATACATAGGTGCTGGATAGGGGAGGGTTGGATCTAACCCTCGCCACACCCATGTCCAGGTGGTAACGGTGTAGGAGTCTGGTTTCGGCAATGGTCCTTCGATGTGCCTTACTTGATTAGGGGGCCACCGTAGCCCGGTCAAGTCAGCCATGTCGAGCGTAGCGTTCCACTGTTTGGTCCCATCCCCCTGAATCCTACTTACTGCCGAGTATAATGGCTGAAAATTCCGATCAACCATTTCTGTCTTCACCACTCGGCTTCCGTGATCTTTACAGGAGGGATTCAGAGGCCAGACACTTTTGTGCAGGACGAGGCTCGAATTTCGGGGATTTTCCTCCACTATGGCTCTCAGCGGCAGGAATTGGTTTTCTAACACATAATCCTGTTCCCCTTTACTTTCCTTTTCATACAGGCCTTGGAGTATCTTCTGGCTATTGTTCCAAATTACATAATTTCCTAGGGTGATTTCAACATAGATCCCTTGGAGGGGGTCTGCATAATTCGGACCCCATCTTAATTTGAACCGTTTTCCGCTCACCTCGAAGTAGGTCGTATTCAGGATCCATGGGGCGGTAGGAGGGCATTTTGGCGTTGGGTGTTTGCCCCACCTGTTTGTTTCATAGGGTCTTAATTTCCCTATCTCGGCTTCGCTCCACCTGTCCCACACTTTCGTCCGTGGTCCTGCATTTCCCCACATGAAGTCACCATCTTGCATCCAACGTCCTCTCCAGGGAGGGCTTGGCTCTTCCGGTTCTTCCCATATTATGTGGTCATCCTGCCTCCGATGTCTTCTCCCGGTAGGCCATGGCTCTAATTTTTCTTCCTGTCCCGGCCCCCTGCTTTCTGTTTTGTTGGAGCAAAAATATCCTCCGGATCCCGGGAAGTACCATGAGAAATCTTGTCTTGGGTTGTCCAGCCATACTGTCTCGTTGTTATAGCTAAGATAGGGGGTCCCGTTCAGGGGTCCTATACATTGCCATGTATAGTCGTCAATTCTTTGTTTCTTTGTAAATTGTTTCTCTGCTCTCTTCCAAACCTTCTTGGTTCCCCTCGGCATCTTCAAACAACAGTATTATTACCTCTTTCTATTTTTCTTCTTTTCTCGGTTCTCCTCCCTGCCTCCAATGGTTCGGGAGGGATTTCCTAACCCACTCCTTGAACTGGTTAGGAGATTTCGGCACTGGTAGTAGCTGCGGGCGTTCTGGTTGTTGCAGTTTCAGCTGTTTTTCGGCTATTTCCACATCTGCTCCCATTGAGTATACGCCCCTGAATGGGACTACTACCATGTGGGCGGTTATCTTTACTGTCACCGTTTGGTCCGGCCTACCGGGCGTGGCTGCTCTGGTCGCCAGTGAGCCGGGTATCTGCAAGAGGCCTTCCCTTTTCCAGTCCTCTGGTGTCACGGTGAAAGTAGCTTGTTTAGCCTTACTTCTTGCTGCTGGGTCTCCCCAGGCATCCAGGTCTGTGGTATAGTAATACAGAGCTGTTTTTCTGGCTCCCTCTTCTCTAGGGACGTCAGGTCTTTCTTCCATCGGTATTAAGGGGTCTTCTATGACTTCTTTTATCAGTTTGCCCCAGGTAGTGAGCTCCCAGGGCCCTACCCAGCCTTTTTCTTCAGCTAGGCCCCTCTCGATGTCTCCTAATTTCTCCATTCCGGAGCTGTTACCGGGTTTCGTTGGGTTCCGATGCACCCTAAACACTAGCGGTGTTTGGGTTGTCATCATGGGGGGTACGGCTACCCGTCCTTCGCTTGGGTCATACGGCCATGCATGGTTTATCGCTGCTTCTAGCTCCGTTATCCTCCCAGATGCTTCTGTCTCTGCCCCGCTGTCTCTTGGTCCTTCTATTTGGCTCCATGGGTACAGCGGCGGGGCTGAGGGTCCTTCTTGGGGATCCTCTTCGTCTTGCTGAGGCCTATCTGCGGCCTCTAGCGGGGCCGGGCTTCTCCCTTCACCCCTTAAATGTGCGTGGGGTTGTAATGGTTTTGTGAATCTTTTCACTTGCCATCCCTTGGCTTCCCCTACTTCTAGCAGCCTGCCGGAAGTGCACTGCCAGGCACAGTAGCGGCAGTACATGAGCCTTTTTCCATCCCATCTGCACGTACAGTTGCTTGCTGGGGGACATCCTTTGAGGTCCCACTGGGTGTAGATGATCAGACGCGGCAGCGTCGATACTCGGCAAAGCCCACAGACGTAGGCTTCCATCACCTTCACTGGCTTGTGTATCATTCGTCTTATTTCTGCTTTTCCCTCACCAGGGGTCGCGTGGTTTGTCTCTCCCTTCTCCTTCCCATCGGACGGTCAGGGGCGAACGTTGTAAACATACCACACATCTGTTGCGAGCTTCTTTCCACTCCATAACTTCATCCTCCGTTGACAGGAATCCTAATTTAGCTAAGTTCAATTTTCGTAAGGCTCTGCCTGCCCAGAGCCCCGATACGCTTCTTCTCAAGGCAACCGCCCCGTAGACAGTAGCCAGTCTGACGTAGGGTGGTAGGTCCGTTATATTACTGGCCATTTTTGGTTCCTGGTTATCTCTAGCTTTGAATTGGTTTGAGTTGCTCCACTCCCTGGATTCCCTTCTTCTTTAGCAAAACTGTGTTGCTGTCTAATATTTGTACTACTGTGTCGGATATTTCGTATTTCGCTTTTACTGCCGTGCCCATAGGATGGTCTCGTGCCTTTATCCACACTCTCTGTCCCACTTGAAAAGGGACTTTTAGAGCTGGGGCCATCTTCTTATCACCTTTTCCCCGCCCCACTTCCTCTGACGTGAATGGGCGGTGACTCAGTTCTTCCGCAGGGGAGGGCCTGTCAGCTCGGTGTCTGTCGTTCAGGGCCTTCCCTATCTCCAGGGCCCTAATGCTCCACTCTTTGGTATTTGCATTTTTGCCAATCCAGTTTTTCACCAAGCCGATTGTTCTTTCTACCACTCCATTAGCCTGCGGGGTGTATGGTGGGGAGTATATTCTCATAACTCCATTTTGCTGGCACCATTGATCCACTTGAGAATTGCGGAAATGAGTCCCATTGTCTGTTCTTAGCTCTTTGGGCACTCCCAGGGCACTGCACACTTGGTCCAACATGCTAACAATGCTACTACCGTTAGCTTTCCTTGCTGGCCTGACTACTACATATCCCGACATAGAGTCCACTAGCACTAGAAGGTATTTCTCACCCCTCTTCCCTGTTATTCCTAAGGGACCGGCTACGTCCATGCACACCGATCCCCAGGGCACTGTGCTTTTGATTGTTTGACCGTCAACCCGTTGTCCCCTGCGTCCTGCATTGTAGTGCCCGCACGTCGCGCACTCTTTAAGGACCCGGCGTATCTGGTTCTGAGCAATCCAGAGGTTCTGTTTCTCCAATTCTTTCCGGGTAGGAAGGGTGCCAGCATGGCCTAGCGCTTCATGTACGGCCTGCACCACTCCCTCCACGTCCTTTTCTGGAACTATTCTGCCTTTGGGCGTTTCATTCCATTCCTCGATCCCGACAAAGACTATTTTCCTCTGCTGCACATAGCGGTCGACTTCGTCGTTCCCTCGCCAATGTGCGCCTTCTTTAGCGTGTGCTTTCTGATGCACCACGTCTATTTCCATGTGTAACCGTATCTCGGCTATCTTTTTCCACAGGTCTCGATGAGCTACTGCTTTGCCCTTGGCCCCTTCAAATCCATTTTCTTCCAAATGGAGAGGTCTTCTTTGATGGCTTCGCGCATATGACTACGGTCCTATCGGGTCTCTTTATTTTTCTTTTTTTCCCAATTCTAACGCCTTCCCTCACGGGTCATTCTCCTGCCCGGGGAAGCCTTGGGGTTTTACCTTTTTGTCTTATTTTTCTTGTCCGTCTTTTTTTAAAAATAAAACCCCAGTAAGCGGGTCGTCTGGTCCTTTTTGCACCCGTCTGTATAAAGCACCATTCATACGGTTTACTTTCTTCCGGGCGGGTTTTTGGGGCTTTTTTTTGCGGCAGAGCCGGGGCCAATTTCCTTTGGGGTCAAAAAGTATGTCTTCCCATCTGCCCCATCTGGTATTCGTGGTTTTTTGCTCTCGATCGTTTTTTTTCTCAGGGTCTGTGCACTTGGTTTGGGGGAATAAATCTGATTCCCGGCCTTGCCTAGGGCCTTTAGCCCGCTCCAGTACTTTTCCAGGACCGCTGCTCTTTTTCTTTGGGGGGTTTTCTTTTTTACTGAGGGCAGGGGGTACTCCCTAAGTCACCATACCCCCTCCCCTTTGTTTAAACCCCTTTCCGTATGGATCTTCGTCTTCCACCCGACTCTTTCCAATATTTGGTTTAGGCTTCGGGTTCCAACCGCACACCGCGCGGATCTTCTTTTTTGCTTTTCTAGCTGCTCTGGGCCCAAGCCGTCCTTCCCAGGTCGCTTTCCCCCGTCTTCCTCGATTGGTTCTCTCTTTTTTTTAGTCGCATACAGTGGTTTTGGGATAGGCTGGTAGTGTGGAAAATGGTCCCCCACATTGTTGCGGTCCCAGGGTCTTTTTTAGGTCATTTTCTGTACTTTGGGACTTTTTTGGGTTTATTTTTTCTCGGTATCCTTCGGGGTCCAGGGCTGTTCCACTTAACCTAAAAAGTTGACTCGGAATTGTCCCAATTGGGGCATTTCTTCAAAATTTTGTTTTAGGGCCCCCGGGAGAGTCTTTTGACCACTTTCCGCATTTTTCCAAAAGTTCGTTTTCGTCATCTCCCGATGAAAACATCGTCATGTAGATTGTACTCCCAGATCTGTTAGAAAACCCCTCACCGTGATTTTAAATACATTTTGGGGAGTTTTTGAGCCTTGTGGAAGCCGCTGCCCACATAAGCTTTTCCTTTTGTGGGGAAAGGCGGTTTTTTTTCCTTGTGATTTTTTCGCTATCTTACGAGAAAAATCCATTTGCCCAAATCTATGATGATTTTTATTTTTCTTACTTGCAGGTCTTCAATGTTTCCTTGGGGGTTAAACAGGCTGCTCGGGTTTGTACAGTCCGTCTTTGGAGCTTTAAAAAAATTACCGGGCTCCAACCCCCCCTCCTGCCGCCTCCGGGGTTTTTCACTGCCCGAAGGGCTTTTTGGTTATGGTTCGGTTTTTTCCGATGTTCCCAGGGTTTCTTTTTTTCTTTTTACGATTAATCCACCTTTCAATGCCCCAGGTTTTAAGGGAAATTTTCAACCCGGGGGATGTACTCCCTCCTTCGATGGTGTGTGAACCTTTCCCCTAATCTCCCCAGTCATTTTTGAAGACCTTTTTTGCTTGGTCTGATTTTCTCAATTTTTCTTTCCCCCGACGGGGGGGAGATTACTTTTTTCTATTTTTGTTTGGTTACTACCGGGACCCTCTACTGGTTTGTACCAGGTTATCCAGCCGTATCCTACTCGAAAAGTCTAATTGTAGTCCCCGTATCGTTTCCCCAAATGTTCGTATCCTTTTTGGTTTATTTAACCTTTTTTGTCTCTTATGGGTTATTAAATCGTTTTTTACCTTTCAGCCACACTATCCCTTTCCATAATCCAATGGTACTCTCACTAGATTATTGCTAAATCCTTTAATTTGTCCTTTTTGTTTTGGCTTTTCGGGTATTTAATTCGCCCCTGCCCAAGTGGGGGTTTCCTTTCCAGTCGTGGGGCTGTCCCCCCTTAATAAAACCCGGGCCCTTTAACCCCGGCCTTTGGACCCATTATTTCTTTTTCCCCCCGGTCCCCCCCCTTGTGTATTTTGGGGTTTTCTCGTAGGGCGTTTCGTTCCCTTCGTGTGCCTTGTATTCTTTAAAACGGCAATAAAACATTTTTTTACCCGGGGGCCTGGCCTTTTTTTTTCCCTGGCCCCTTTTTTGAGGGTTCCGGGGGGGAGGGCTGGCTTCTTGCTGTCCCCCTGGGTTTTCGGGGGGGGTGGGGGGGCGTTTGGGTTTGGGGGGGGATGTTTTCCCCTTTTCGGGGTTTTTTCTGGTTTCGCCTGCCCCCCACCCCGCCTTTTGTCCTCAAAATGTTTTGGTTTTCTGTCCCCAAACTCCTCCGTTATTTGTCTTTTCCCCTTTTTGCCATATTCCATTCTAACAAAAGTCACATGTCCTGGGTCTCTGTGTTACGCTTGGGGGTCTTCACAAAACCTTTCTGCCGGGTACTTTCTCGTTATGTCAGCCCATACCCGGTCGGGTCTTGCCTTCTTTTAGCCCGGTTTTTTCCATTTAAGCCCCAATGTCTTCATCGTGCATCTTCCAGTACAATTCATTAGTGACTGCTGCTGTACCGCTTTCCATTTTATCCCCTGACATCTTAGTTAACCAATTTCTTGGCTGCATCTTGGTTGTGACGCCGTTCACTTGGTCCCATACTGACATCAGGGAGGCTCGCAGGGGCTGTTTTTTTTGGGCTCATTGCCTTTTTAGCGCCATATTTTTTTGAAATTTCCCGGAAGGGTCGCTGTTATGCTGTGCTGCCGGATTTTGGGCCCCCCAAGAACCCTTTTTCTCTTTGGGGTATGGCTGACTTTGTAGGGGTTTTTTAGGTTTTCCATCTCGTTTCTGAGATGTCACCTTCCCTCCTTTTTTCGGCGCGGTCCTAGGACCCAGGTAGGGTGTTTTTTCATCCTTCTGGCAGGACCATCTCATCCCTAGGTACTGGGCCTGAGGTTTCTGGTCAGGGCCGGGTTGGGCAACCAGGGTAGATGAGGGGGGGCTCACAAAATATTTGCCCACTTTCCCCTTCGTGGGTCCTACTTTCCCGTTCTCTATTCATCCACTATTCTTCCTTTTTTCGGGGGCATCATAGTGGGTTTGCATCATTCTGGACATATGCCTTCCTTCCGTCCTTACAGCGCGGGTCCCAAGACACATCTCTTGCCATTCTTTCGGTGGCTCTTTTTAGTCATATAGGGTTTTCTGCCCTTTTTTTCCCTTTGGGGGTCCCCCTTTTCATCTGGGGCCCTCTTCGTCCCGTCCGGCCACTGAAAGACAGCTGGCCCCTTCTTGTCAGGTTTGTTTGCTTCATCTTGGGGTTTTTTTACCCTGTCCCCTTTTGGCAATCAACCCGGGGGTTTGGGGGCCCCATCCTTTGCTGCTCACAGCTGTATTGCCCCTGGGGGCTATAACACCAGGGAATTTTTATTCCATCCTAGTCTACTAGCTAGGGGGCCTCTCCTGGGTTACTTCGAGGGGGCGTTTGCTGGGGTGTTTTCCTTGAAAGGGTCCTGCCCTTGGGTTTCCCCAGTTTTCCCGTTTGGGGGTTTCGCGGGTTCGTTCCTAAAGCGGGTTTTTTGCTATTCCAGGGGCTTTCCGTTTTCTTTCCATTCTTGTTCATTGGGGGTTTAACAAAACAACTTTTATAGGGGTCGTTAATGCCCATTTGGGCGGCTTATCTTTATAGCCGCCGTAGCTGCTCTTTCCGCTCGTCCAGGAAGTTTTTGGACCTTAACCCTTTGTACTAATTAACCCCTTTCCGTCCCCTTTTTCCCTTTCTTTGTCCAGGCCTTTTCCGGGGGCTGTTAGCATTTGATTTCCATATCTTCTAAGTTCTTGCCCCTATTTTCTCCCTTTTCATGTTATATGCCAAAGTGTGGGAAAAATTTTCCCCCATTGTGATTAACACTTTCTTCTTTTTTTTTGGTTTTCTCTTTTTATCTCCCCGATATTTCTTTACCCCCCCCTTTGCTTGCACCCCACTTAGGTTTTCATTCAGTATTTTCCCCCGCTTTTTTGGGAAAGAGCAGAGGGCATCAAATCTCCACCTTGCAATGTCCCCGGGACAGTTATACTTTTCACTCCCTTTTGGTTCTTGTTTTCCCTATAGCTTTTGGGTTAAAGGGGAGTAGCTTGGGGCAACTCGTCAAGGGACTCGTTTTGCTTTATCTGCCTGGGGGTCCGCTCGTGCCCTGCTGGTACTCGCTTTTGGCTCCGGTATTCTGGAGGATCGCTCGGGGGGCTTTTTTGGCGACTTTTTTTTTGGTCTCCGGTATTTTGGAGATTTGCTCGGGGGTTAGTGGCAACTTGTCCTTTGGTTTTTTATACCTTTTCGGGTTTTCCCACCTCCTCTGCCTCTTTTTCCTCTGG
Source organism: Hoplostethus atlanticus (assembly GCA_034670405.1). Lineage (NCBI taxonomy): Eukaryota > Metazoa > Chordata > Actinopteri > Trachichthyiformes > Trachichthyidae > Hoplostethus > Hoplostethus atlanticus. The sequence continues at coordinate 3,098,859 of JAXDDX010000003.1, read as the reverse complement.
GCTTCTTCCCCCGAGGCGTACAGAGCCTCGAAGTGATTTGTATTGGGGGTTCCTCTTCGGATCCCCTATTTCTTTCCCCCTCTTCTGTAATTTCTGAAAATTGTTCATTACACTGGGTTCTTCGCTTGTAGCGGTGTCCGGGGAGGGATGGAATGCTGGGTTTGTCGGGAGGTAATCCCCTTGCCTACCTCGTTCCTCTTCCATCTTTCGGAATTTGGGACTGAAGTGTCTTTAGCTTGGTGGCTCGCCACACCCAGTCTACTCGGGGGGGGCGAAGGGGCAGCTTCCCGGCACCCGACTTTCTTTCGGGTCCCTATTTGTTCCTTGTACTTTTTGGCTGCCACAGCGTGTGGGTTCACCCCGCAGGTTTTTATTTCCCCTGTTTTTGCCCTTACTTTTTGATCCCATCATTGTTTGCTGATGGCTCAACAGGCTTTTATTTTACCTCCCCTTGAGTCATCTTCCATAAAGGGCCCCCCATTTTGCCATTTTAACACTCCTGGCCGGGTTTGTCTCGCCCGGTTTGGTGCTCTTTATTACTCGGGGTCCCTGAAATAACAGGGGTGAGTAAAGTATCTTGTGATGACACTTCCCTTTTTACCCCCGGTTTAGTAGGGCTTTCTTGCTACAGCCCTTATTTTTTACCTCCAGTGATTCTCATGGCTTATCCCAGTCTCCACCCCGTCTCATGGGATAACCGGTTAGGTGGCAACCCAGAGCTCGGTCCCGGGGGGCCTTCCTGTCGGCTCCCTCTTTCCTCCCCTTCTGGGCATGGCATTTGGGGAGGCCGCGCCATTCTCATTGGGCGGCCCTTTCCCCTTTTCTTCTTTTTAGTTTTCCTACTAACTGTGTTTGGTACTTTTTTCTTTTTGTGTCTCGGTTTGTCTATTTTTCCCAAACCCTCTCTTCGCGCAGTAGGGGGGGAGGGATAGACGGTTTGGCTATTTCCGCTTTTATGAGGGAATTTTGCTGGATCCCCTCCTCCTGTTTTCGCTCGTTTTTCTCCCGTTTTTCTACGCGATTTGCGGGTTGTCCCTCCTATGGTTTTTCTTTTTTGGTATTGTTGGGTTATTTGGCGCTTTTAAACAGTTTTATTACGCCGCACACCTTCTTTTTTTTCGGGTTTTTCTTACACAGCAGTGGCCTCCTTGCCCTGGGTTCTTTTTTGGCTCTACATTTTTTACTGTCGAGCCCCACTTTGGGGCCCCCGTGTTAGATCCCGAAGCGCGGCAGCCCCCTTTACGGTCAGACAGAGGTTTTTCCCCTTGGGGCCCCGCCCCGTTTAAAGGGTCCGATTAAACCCAATAGGGGGGATTTCCGGGGGAGGGTTTAAATCTAACTATCTAAGCGGGGCGGGGATTGCCTGGCTTTTGACGCCTTTGTCCCGGGACTTACCCTTCCAATCCGTGCGCTGCCGGGCTAAACAGCATAAAGCCCCCACCTATCGGCCCCTCTTTAACGGCAGCTCCCCCCCTATGAAAAAAATGCCTTGTTTCGTGCCAGGGTTTGTTTTAGCGGCTTGGATAATAAGCCCCAAGGGTTTTTTGTTAATTGGGTAGAAAACCTATAAGAACCTTTTTAGTTTTATACACACCTATATACCAACCTTTTAAACCCTTGGAAGAACTCAAACATTCGATGTCCACTACTTCTTGAATTGGGTTTTAATTTTTTTAAACTTTAAAAGGGCATACCATACAGCTTTTCAGATTTAAACATAATCTTTAACTCTATACCTCGAACCCCCTCATCATCACCCCGCTCCGGGTTGGTTCTCCGACCTTTACCCGAACCCTCCCAGGCCTCATAAAACCGGGCCTTAGGCATAGGGCCTACAATAAAGCTTTTCCCCCGGGGGGGGAGATTTAACCATATAAAATTTTTTAACAGCAACGATTTTTAAAAAAATAAGGATAATAAAAAAAAATAATAATAAAAATATTTCAAAAAAGGTTAATTTTCCTCTGTGGGGAAGTAATTCTAATCATATAATTTTTGGAAAGAGAGGGGAAAAACCCGGCGGATCAGACCTTGTTCCTCCTCCTGTGTTGCCCCTGTAATTTTAGGGATGGGTTTCGTCTGGTACAACTCAGGTAGATCTCGTCCGGGTACAGCTCAATAAGAAGAGCGACTCTCAATTCCCCCTTGGTATTCACAGCGGCCCAGAGGAGCAGGGGACAAAGAAATTAATTTTTTCTTTCATCTTGGTTGTTGGGTTTATTTCCTTCAATCTTGGTTTTTTCTTCAAAGCACCAAAGTTCATTGGAAACTGCAGATATTCTCAAAGTCTTTAAACCCCCCGGATGCGAAAATACCTGATCCAAATCCCCTCCCCCGGACGGTGGGGATTCTTCTTAGTATTCTCCCGCTCCAAGTTGCTCTTTCTCTTCTTATAAAGGGGTTTTCAAGTAGGATCAACCAGGGATATTAGAACAGTCAAGAACCCTGAACCCCGTTTCCTTATCTCTAATAGTCTTTAAACCCCCTCGCCCACGGCCATAAATTCCAGTCATTTCCCGGTTTCCCCAGATGGACCCGCCTCTCCATCTCTCTGTGTTCCTTTCTCTTACAATTTGATTGTTACAAATCTATTTTTCATCATTATTTTTTGCTTCACCTCCTTGTCCCCCTGTCTTGCTCTCGGGGGCCCCCCCGTTTGCAATATTAAAACCGGCGGCACTTCTCTGTCCCTTTACTCTGGCCTTGCCTAATACCACAGTTATTGCCATTGTTTCCCTTGTCTTAGCCAGTTATTTAAGTCTGTTTTCCTACCCTCCCCATAGAATACATACTTCGAATCAAAACCTTGATCCCCCTTGTAATATTCACAAGCTCTACAATATTAATCCTAATTGTTTTAATAAAAAACACAATTTCTCTCATTTTGTAAAAACACATACCAATCATTGGGTTTAAAACATTTTCAACATCTATTCTTTTTGCTCTGCAGAGAATAAACCCCTTTCCTTTTTACTCTCCCGGTCCATTCAACACAATAAACTTATGAAAAACTTTTTTTTTCTTTGTTTTTAATGCTTTTGTAAACTTCCTTTCCCCAGCTGCAGGCTCTGCAGATTCTCTGGCCAAATGATTACTCCTGCCTTTCTAGCTTACATTTCTAGTTTAGCTTTAGCTGTTTTCACAATACATTCTTACTTTTAAATGAGCCCCCCTTTAATACGCTCCCTCTGCGGGTTAAAAAGTGTTACACATCTTTGGTCATTTTGTGTACCTTTTTTTCTTAACATCTGATTTCAAAATTACTTGACAGTGGATGCTGTACTGAAGGGAACCAGGCGCCTGGGGACAAACAAAAAACTAACCAATCAATCCCACCCTCCTTCCTTTCATCCATGTTTCATCTTCTGTCGTTTACCTAGCAACATGGTGACTACAGTGAAAAGAAAAAGCTTCCAGATCAAATGTCACAGTTGCAGAGGCCTTCCATACAGCCAAGATATAGGCCTGGTATACGTGACAGGCCCAAGGACATACACTTACTTCGTATATAATACAAAAAAAACCGGACCTGAGGGATTTTTGTTGTCAACTGGTGTTTTTTACTTGTGCACCTCTCAGCTCAGGTTCTTTGATTGATTGATGATTCAACAGCCTCGGCACTCACGCTCCCCATCATGGCAACGAGCGGAACAGGCCTAAAACGCCTCCGCTCATCACCGCTGCATCCTCTCTGCTCTCATCTGCCATGGGTTGAATACGCCCACAACTCCCTCACCAGCGCCGCCACAGGTATGTCCCCCTTCCTGACTTCGTTGGGCTACCAACCTGCCCTCTTTCCCGCTCAGGAGGAGGAAGTGGCGGTGCCGTCCGTGCAGGTCCACCTCCAATGCTGCCGCCGGATTTGGAAGGCTGCTCGGGCGGCCCTCCTTCGCTCGGTGGCCAAGAACCAGCGCCTCACCGACCGCCATCGAACCCCTGCACCCACCTACCAACCTGGGCAGAAGGTATGGCTCTCCTCCCAGGACTTGCCCCTACAGGTTGAGTCCCGAAAGTTGGCTCCCCGGTACGTGGGGCCCTACATGATCAACAAGGTCATCAACCCGGTCTCAGTAAGGCTAAAACTGCCCCCGGCTCTGAAAATTCATCCCACGTTCCATGTTTCCCTGCTCAAACCTGTCTCCTCCAGCCCATTAACCCTAACCCTAACCCTAGGCAGCAGGGACATTGTATGAGAATCCCTCAGTCCTGTACTTGTGATTATAGCTCTTTTTATACAGGAAAACAATACTTTTAAGGTCACAGATACACTCTCATCCTCGGATATTACTGACATGATGAAACATGTTGAAATATAATTTTGAATTCTACCTGTTCACTAGGTCCCTAACTTTGACATTTGTTTCATTTTTTGCAATTTGTTGGATTGGGAGTATTGCTGTTTTAGGTGTATAATATTTATGTATACAAAGACAGCATTAAATAGAAACAGAATAATATGTACAGCATATTCTCTGGATGATTCATCAGGTTAGGAGATTATTTTCCAAAGTCTCTTTAATGAGTTAAGGACTTCACCTATGGATGACATTTCTGCCTGCCTATTACAGCATGTTATATTAAATGTCCTGCTCTTTGTCTCCATCTTGTGGTATGTTGCTGCCATTCCCCACCCCATTCAAAACACCACTATCAAATACACTGCAAATCAAGAACATTATCATTTTATCAGTTCATGAACTAAAACGAAACACTTTTTTTTTACATATTCAAATGGTTCATGATTGTTTTCTGATTCATATTTTGTCCCCTTTTTCCAGGGTCCACTGATGGTGTGTCCACACCAGGAGACTGACGACTTTGCTCATCACAAGTCACTCTAGCAAATAAAAAATTGGAAAGGTTGTAGCAGTGTGAGCTTACAATGGTGCTTGGGTGCAAGAATCTTTTAGAGGTTGTGGTCTTTTCAGTAGGGAGGGGAAGGTGTGTTCAGCATGCATGATTTTCCAGCAATGCCCTGCTTCACACTCATACAGTCACGCATACAGGATGCACAGCCACTTCCACAGGACCTGTAAGTCAGACTACAAATTCATGGTATACAGTGGTGCCTTCAGCAGTAAAAGGAAGCACTGCCACCAGTAAAATAAATTTCCCCCCGGGGATCAATACAGTACCTACCTACCTAAAAGGTTTCCCACCCCCTTCCAACAACAATGACGGAGAAGCCCCTGTATATCTTAGAATATGGATTGGGACAGCAGTCTCAGTCAAGGAAAGATACTGAATCGTCTGAACAGCTGCTTGCTCACTATTACCTCCAGTGCACTTATTTTTAACTTTAATATCGGCACTACAGAAGTTACATGGTAAAGTGGCTACCAGCGTTACAGGGTTAATAGCTTTTTCTCTACCTGAACTATCACACTTAGTAGCTGATATTGATTGAGGAACCTGAACTGAACTGCAAGGAACGCTCAGCCTCACTCAGGCACTTATCACTGAAAGCAACTCCTCCAAAAGGTGGAGGCTCCTTAGATTCAACTGTGACATGCACCACCTAGCAAACAGAATTTATTTCTCCCTGGAAAATTCTACACGTTTGCTTCTCAGTCTTGATAACCGCTAAACCACTGCCATATGCCTCTGGGACCAATTCATATGCATGCAGGATAGCAGCCGTAACAACCTAAAATGTCACTCAAAGAGGAATTGCCTCCTGGGCCTTTCCTATCAAGTCACACTCAAACAGTAACATCCAACGTTCCTCAGGCCATTCCAAAGTGGTTAGCCACATGTTCAAAATGGAAAAAGTATTTTTCTCAGAGAATGGGGGAACTAGATTTATGCTTTCCAATATCAAACCGAACAGAAGACCCAGACAATACAGAGGATCCAGTTGAGTCCCAACTCGTGTTGCTTGATCTGTTCCCTCGTTCGCCAGCTGTTTCAGTTTAAGTTCTAAGTTAAGTAACTAACTTCTTATATGCACAGGCTGGTCAATAACGTGTACCTCTACCTTTCACCTGCATCGTGCAGTGCCTGCTTGTCAGGCACCTCCACAGGATCACTTGACACCTGCCATTTAACAAGCTGTACCAAGATAGCACACGTGGCAACTCAAAAGCAGCACAAACCACGTCTCTCCTAAACTGAAAGGCTACAAGACAGAGCTACACAATGCAACACAACCAAACACAAGGGTTATAAAAGCAAGTGCCACTAATATCTCAAATGACCTGCCGAACACGCAGCCTACAGAAAACCTCACACTCAAAAACCTATAAAGAATGTGATTCTTCCTACCCTAAGAGGATAGAGGGTAAGCAAAATGTAGTCCCTGCAAAAATGATGAACACACACAAACAAAATGAGACACAGATAGAGCGAGAGCATGAATACCGACATTCATCACTCAAAACTGTTAGCCTTAAGTATTACTAGGGGTACAAAAGACAGTCTACAGTCTAATGTGATGTCAAATTATAGTCGAGCCCTCAGTAAAGAACTACTGAACACACAGGCAGGAAATGTACAGTCTCCCTACCCCTCACACAAGACATGGTAAGTGTGAAGCTCAAAGACCATGGACTGTCACCACATGCTATCACCAGATCGAACTAGTGTGATTAACCGACTCTACAACTTACCTGTCTTAACTGAAGCCCTATCTGGTACCCTAGGATTACTGCAAAAAAGGTAACCCCATGCCCCCATTATGTTACCTGGCTCACAAGCTGCAAAACCCAGTGGACAAAAAGTTAAATGGAGAAAGCAACAAACTGCTGCCTCGATTCTGGTCAGGGAGCAAGAATGGGTATGAAGGAAGGCCTCCTATAAGCCCACGCCAAACCCACATACGTGCATTCAAGCAGCCTGTGTCTCTGGAATGGTAACGTGACACTCTTGACCAATTCTGGACACCCTTGTCAAAATTCAATGATATGAAATTGTATTTTTTAGCTTCTAGAATATGTATGATTTCACAACACTCATCAAAAACCTAAAAAAAAAGTGCTAAAACATCGTAAACAGCATCAAAGAGTGTCTGAATTGGCCACCAGTACACTACCTGAAAGAAAAAACACACACACACTTGGACAGACACGTGGAGTACTCTGTGAGAAAATATGCCCAGTTAGTCGTATGATATGACCATGAAGGGTGGTCGGTTCACAGTGTGCCTCAGTTGCTTACAACTTGACATTTTCTGTCCAAGCCCTTTGGGTCCCGACTGGCACGAATGGATTTGGGTCGGATTGGGCTGAATTTCTCACTTATTTGTTTTTGGTTGGATCTGAACTCACAGAAAGATGTTAAAACTTACACTCAATGCAGGTTAAGCCAGGCCAGTTTGGGTTGAGTGAAGCTCTACTTACTTTCATGTGATGGGTTGGGTTAATATTACCTAGAAGTAGACCCTGAGTGGACAATTACAACTTCTTTAAAAAAGAAAATCTGGTGGACAAACAAAACAGTTCCAAGTAAATTAAGAAGAGGCGTGTTTTTGTACCTTATTGTGTTACTCTGCACAATTTGAACACCCTGATGAAATCTCTGCATACATCCAATGACTGCCACTGTTCTTGCTCTTTACTTGTGGCCTCCAAATTGATCAATTATCATTCTGCATTGGCAGGCTATTGCTCGTGACAGTGTTTTATGTTAATTGTACATTTCCTGTCTATGCAGCAATTACCCAAAGTAGCACAACGAAGATATTCAAATCCAATATAGATTTAGGATAGGAATCAGGCTTATGTTGGCCGGGGTCGTCTATATGCAAAGTGTAGTGTTCTCCAGGGTAGAGCCCTCGATACAGCGTGTCCTGCACCGATGATGTGAGGACCGGCTGAAGTGGTCATCCAGAGATGCTGGGGATTCAGCACCGACATCACACTGCGACCTGCCTCACTGGCACATGGAAGACAGAGACTTCTCCTCTGCAGCCTTGGGGGAAAGAAGTGAGAGAAAGGAGGAAAAAGGGAGGAAGGGAGTAAAGAGAAAATGGAGTATGAAAAGAATGGTTGAGAGAGAGAGAGAGAGAGAAAAGAGGGATGTGGAAGACTGAGAGAGAGTGGGACCAGGGAAATGCTCTAAAAATGAAATCTTGAAGTGGAAAGACAAGCAAAAATGTATTTAATCCTTTTGACTGAAACATTTTAGGACCATGAAAAGATGTTGTGACTTCTTGAGTTGCTTTATTTAAAGTATATACTATTCCTCCGCTAAATGCAACACTATGATTTTCAATTTTACCTTCTCTTTCTAGCTGATAATCCATGGTGGACTTGAACCCAGAGGAAAAGAGCTGCAGTTCCATCCTGCAGCTGCATGTCTCCTGGATGATGAAAAATCAACTAACTTATATTTTTGCCTGGATTCAGTTAATAGTACTTTAAACCACAGACTGTCTAACATGTTGCATGACATACATTTCTTCCAGAAGGATGGAAAGTATGTAGCCCTTCTTTCAAACCAGCAGAGTCACCCATAGGTGGTGTGGGCCGTTTCAAGCTCGATTAAAAGGAAATAAAATAAAGCAAATACATCATAGTTGTTTTGGTGTCTCTATCAATACATACAAACACACATGCAGGTATATACGCATGCACGCACACACACACACACACACACACACACACACACACACACACACAGACAGACAGACAGACAGACAGACAGACAGACAGACAGACAGACAGACAGACAGACAGACAGACAGACAGACAGACAGACAGACAGACACACACACACACACACACACACACACACACACACACACACACACACACACACACACACACACACACAGAGCAGAACATGAAAATCCTAAAATGTAAAATGCAGCCCTGCCTTTGGCTCCAGAAGAGGGTGCTGTGACTCCACCGTTCACAGAAACTACATCATGTAAACTGTAAATTAATTTGCTGCTTTTGAAACAAACTCACACCACAGGTTTTCTTGAACGCTTTCAGTACTAACAAAAGCAGTCCAGCCAAATACAATGTCTCTGTAAAAGAATAAGACTTTATGTTAAATGTATGTTTATGTTATGTTAAAAAAAAATTGAAACGGGACAGTGAAAATTGGTCTGAATGAGACATTTTCTACTGAATCTAATGAATCTAGTTTGAATCCACCATCACATTTTATTGACATTTCACTTCACATTTTTGAGACAACATTTTGAACATTACTTGGGAAGACCAGTATCAAATAGTTTGAACACTAAAGCCTCTGTCCATTCCATTCATTAGGGTGGGAGTTGTTTGTAATTACATGGATGAAATGAAACATTTCTTCTCAGTCTGAGACCCACATTCAGTAAAATGTTTCAGCGCTCTTGGCATGTGATGACTCAGAAACATGCCAAACATTTTGAGTCTGAATCGTGGTATTTGAGGACTTTGTTGGATTTTGAATGTGGACAGTCTGATGTTTCGCAGAGTTTTTCTTTCCTTTTTCAGAAAGTCCATTGAATGTAGACATAAAAAAAAAACACAAGAATGACAACATAGCAGGAGGAGGCATAATGGTCCACTGATGGTCCCCCAGGTAAACTCAGTCGTCCACTGAGTTGCCACTGGGACACAAACTTCATTGAGTTTGATTGAATGTTTGAATGACAGCTCTGTTCTTCTGCCGCCCATCCTCATCTTGTCTTCCACACACGTCCAACTTGTCCCTCGCTTCTGACACCCCCAGACTCTTTGATCACTCTGCATGTTTGCACTGCACTGCAGAGACTACTGAAGACTACAGCGAGAGGAGAAGAGAAAAAAGAGAGAGAGAGAGAGAGGGGGAGGGGGGGTTGGAGAGAAAGAACATTCCAGCTCTTTGTTTTCTCTCTGCGGCATCTTGTCTTGTGGGAGTGAAGCGCTTTGAGGGAGAATCTGAGGACTTAATGCTGTACGTGTGTTTGTGTGTGTGTGTGTGTGTGTGTGTGTGTGTGTGTGTGCGCGCAGAAACCCGTGAGACCACGACAGTCTCTCTCTCTCTCTCTCTTTGACTTCTAAAAGTCCTCCAGTGGCCTGAGACATGACGCTACCACGTCCTCAGATAACTACAGGATTTGCGTGCAGAAAGACAGACAGCGAGAAGGAAGAGCAAGAGAGAAAGTGAAAAGAGAAAAGAGAGAGAGAGAAAGAGTGAGCTAAGGGTAAGAAAGACAGTTGTAAGGAAAGGAAATTTAAGAACAAAAAAGAGAAAGTACAAGAAGATAAAGACAGAGTACGAGGGAGACAGGGTACAAGAGAAAGGAATAAAGAACACTGACAACAAGAGAGTAAGTAAGAATAAAGAGATAAATTAAGAGGTAGAGGAGGAGAGAGAAGTATAGACACTCAATGGGATAACAAGGACAGGTGTCATTCATCTGTCAAGGTGATAAGAAGTACAGTTGCCAGTCTCCCTCACAGATGATGCTGCTGCTGGTTTATTGACTTTGTGTCTGCTTGAGTTCAAACTGCGGTTAACTGCTGAGCCTTGGATTGGCACCTACCTACCAGAGTGAGGCTACAGAGGGATCTCAGGTGACGTAACACACCCTCTGGCGGCCAAAGTGGAAGTCCTCACCTTGGGCAACAATAGCTGTGCATTTCTAAATGTGTGACTTGGCCGTCTCAACAGAATTCAATAGACATTCTCAATTTCTGTGCTGTTTTTGACTGCAAGATAACCATATTTTCATGTATGTGCGTGTGTGAATGCGTGAAGTGCATCATCTCTTCCGTCTTCTTCCCCATCTTTGATCACCAATCAATGACTTTGACATGTGAGACTGTTTAAGAGGCAATCTTTACAGTATGATCAGATGTGTGGACGGTGTCTACTCATGTCAAGCATGTTGCTCGAAGTGTTACTTCTTGCATCACCTTCTTGCAAGATCTGCCTAGACACACTGAGTGGTTCAATCGTAATAGTCTTAAAGCACCACACTGTAATCATGTCCTCTTGTTCAGCTTTGCTGATGTAGAAACTAAATATGATATTGCAATTCAACATGGGTCATCTTGAAACTACACTCACTAAAATGTATGGTTTCCAAGGGTTTTTGTTTAGAACGTAGGCGTGGCTCTGCCTTGACTTTTTTATTGTAGTCCTGTGAAGGAGAGATCAGAGAGTTCTTGTAGATAAAAGTTTCTAAAATCAACATCGACCCTCTTTTTTCTGAATGATTCACAATCAGACAAACATGATATTATAGATGAAACATTTTAAACACACAACTCAAATGTTCTGTTTTTCATTTATATTTGAGTGAAAAAAAAACAGTTGTGAGGAAAGGAAGTTACAAAGAAGAACCATGCAACTGTACATGTGAGACCTCATAAAAAGGACATTTTGAAAATGATTTTTTCATTACTGTTTTTACTACTCTCATTCGTAGTAAAGAACAATCAAAGGGACCAGTAGGGAAATGACAGAACCCAAATGGAAACCTCTAAACCTCGCTAATGTCTGTCTAATACTATGTCTCTAATAATGTAGCCGACTTTACTTAAGTCGACTTTACTGCTATGTGAAAAATAAAGATGACCAAAACACAAGTGACATAGAAACTGTGGGCCCACTATGCTTGGCTGCAAATTGTGAAGCCTGTTGTTGGAGATCTGAGCCTCTGGTTCTTCATAAAGAAGTTCTGGAGCTTTCTGGTAGGGGAACTCCTCATGTGGTGGGCAATTGATTGCCTAAGGCAAGCTGCCAGGTGCTCCCCCTGCAGGCAATTCCTCAGCTCATTTTTCACCTGCAATTAAATACGTCGGTCTGAACTGCAAACCAAAGGTTGCACTCTGCGATTGTACAGCAACCAGCGGATGGTGGATTAAGCTGGAATTTCTGCCTGAAAGAGGCAGAAATACAAATCTTTTTCCATATCCCGAGCCAAGCGATTTCCCCTGGTTACACCTGGTTATTCGTCAATTTGACCTTAGTTGTAGAGTCTAGATCTAGATAGCTAGCTAACATCAGCTTTGCTAGTTACCTCTCGTGTTGTTGCTTCCCAGATGCTCTGTGTGACTGAAGAGGTGTGGTGAATTTGAGGAGATGAGGAAACGCAAATATGCATTTATATTTTCAGTATGAAGAGCAATGATCTTACTGTGGTGGGCCGAGATGGTAGAATACATATTGGGTAAATGCTGCAGGTTTACTTTCTCTGGGTGTGAGTTTGATTTGAATGAAAAACTTTAAAAACCAATGCCATTTCTGGCTACCCTGGTCACACAGAAGTGCACAGGCAAGGCAATTGAGTTGTCCTTAATTTGGAAGGTAAGAAAGGATGCAATCTTTAATTTTCAGGATGTAAGAGAAAAGTAATGTAGCAAATTATTATCCAACAAGTACAAAGTAAAGTAATACCAATAGTTTTGATTAACAAGTAATGAGTAATGTAGGCTTTGTCTTGAGTACCAAAGCCCAACTCTTAATAGGATGAGATAGGTCGTGAATAAGACCTGAATACAATAGGAGTGATCTGACATCAGTTTTCCTCTTGACTAAAGTGAAAATCATACAGTCATGTGACCTGGCAACTCATTGTTGTGAATGAAGTTGAGAGAGTCAAGTCTGATGTTCAAAGTTTATTTGTATGAATGCATTCAGGGAGCGACAGAGAACCAACAGGGTGAATAGCATTTGCCTGTCTGCCCACTTGTCTAACCTTGGAGGAGGTACTGTTTCCTTTTATCCTCTCTTTACAGACAAGAGAGGGTTCAGGTATTATCATGAAGGGGTTTGTGAACGGTTTGTGTTGTCTCTTTCTGGTGCCTGTATCAACTGGCCTCGGTCAGGAGCTTCTTAAACTGCCCCTCTTGACCTCTGACTTCCTCCTCCCTTCACTTTGAGGTCTGTGTCACCTATTCTAATATACATTCTGCAGTTGTGTCGCCAAATGTTGGATGAAGTTACACAAAATGGATGAAGTTACAGGAAAACATGGTGCAAAGAAAGCACCTCTATTGTGATTACAACCATAGACGTTGGAAGTAGGGGTGCTGCGGTGCTGCAGGGTACCGGCAGTTCCCTTTTGTTGCATCTGGTCTTATTTGATTAAATGAATGAGATTTTAGATAAGACTGACGTTCACTCTCTGATGAAAACCAACTGATTGGCGATTAAGGCATCATTTATCACCTCTATAGTCGGCATTTATATAACCTGCCTATTCAAAGGTATTCTGCCATTTGTTCAAGTTCTGTTGTGCAGTATGTGATTTCTTACCTACAGTGTCGTGATATGAGTGTAGGCTAGCAACATAATGCGCCATTTGAACTGAAGGTCAAATGACTTTCACTTTACTGACTTCCTTCTCCGAAATGTAGATATTCAGCACCTTGGAGAGCGACAAGCTCTAAAGGGAAAGGGAAACACACACACACACACACACACACACACTGGGTAGGCCTCAATGAAAACAGAATGATTTGAACTATTTCATTCAAATAAATGTTCACCAAAGTCACGCCAAAATTGTCTGTGTAAAGCTAAGCACCCCCCCACACCCCTCCCAAAATATAGTTCCGACGTGATTGATCACAACACATGGAAGCTAGAGAGAGAGAGAGAACAGAATGAGGGAGGCTGATAGACAACCACACCGGATAATATGCAACTTCTTTCTTTCTTTCTTTCTCTCTCTTTTATTTTCATCCTCCTTGCGTCCCTAATTATTTTTTATTCTGTACTGCATCACTTCTTCATTGTTCCTGTGCTCTTTTGCCTCACTCTGCCATACATCTTTCTTTTTGCTACTCCACAATATTACTGACCCTTCCTCCATCTTCCCTAACTCCATAGTTGTTTCCCCTTATCTCTACTGTGTTTGGTTATTCTCCTCTCTTCTCTTGGTTCTGTTCTGTTCTGTTGTGTTTTGTTCTCTTCTCTTCTCTTCTCTTCTC